>OZ022592.1:3080299-3090299 GCA_963669155.1 Arbacia lixula
CTTTGCATTATATATCCTTAACTTATGTTTTTGACAGGTTGTAATGCTGACATAAAGTGGTTACGTTTATCATCTTATTGTCGCACAGTAAATTTACAATGCATTTTAAAGAAACTTAAAATTTGTTTAATGTATAATTATCTTAATTAGTTTTCATACCATTTATAAGAATTTTTTAAATATTTATACTTGCAGAGGATATTCGTCTTATTTCATATGTTGTATTTATATTTGTTTTTACCCTGTAAATTATCGCAATTCAGCTGCATGGCTGCGAAGATAATTTTTAATAAACCTTGAATTGAATTGAATTGAATTGAATTTGTCATAGCGGCCCTGAAGGGGTTAAAGACAGGGTGTACCTTTTGCAGGTCAAAAAATGAAATTGGGTAAAAACCAAGGAAAATGAAAGGAAATACTGTTTTAGAACTTCCCTCCCAAACATGGAACCGGAAACTGACTTTAAGCGAAATCATATCGTTCAGTAGATTTTGAGGTTGTGGGCGGGTCGTTCGACCTGTAAGACCTATATAGTCTTTAAACCGGGGACCGCTCTACTATGGTCCGCATCTGTCTGCTCCACGGTACATGCGTTCAATGGTAGCAATGCCCGCATAGCAAGCTGAGAGGGACAATACGATTAAAAATGTAGACTTTGCTCGCGGCAGTCCAAACGTAAACAAGGATAGTTTTTCACTTTTCCTGAAAATGTTTGTGAAGTTATGACTGAGATTTCATACACATTATTGTTAGGGTAAACTGCCGATTCCTGCCGAGTTTCATGACTTGTGCAAACGGGACACCATGTCTTTAAGACCGCACAACACATTTGCTCCAACCAACTAGTCTACATACAAGTTATGTAGTGTCAGTTGTTCTTTGTGATCAGCTTGATCAGCTTGTAGTGATGCTAAATTCTGAGGCGAAGGAGGAATCGTACACTCTAAGTGTAATGTAGGTTGCGGTACGTTTAATTCGTTGCTATGATCTTATACACTCGATGACAAATCTGACATAACTCTGTCTCTTGTTGTTTCTGCTGTTCAGGTTTATTTCTCTCTTCTCTCATTCAAAATCTCTGATATCTCTGAATATATACTGGTTCTCTCTTAAGATACAACTTAAAGGGATAGTTTACCCTGATATTATTTTGGTTTTATTAGAAGGAGCGCATAAAATAAACATATTAATGAAGGTTTGATTAAATTCTATTAAGAGTTTTGATTTTGTGACCTCACGTGCGAGGTGCATCCTTTATGTTGTGTACAGTTTCTTGAATTTATAATGATTCATACATATTCCACATTATAATTGAATCTTTCTACGCCACAGTTCTAAATTCCAGTAGAAGTTATCTGGGAACTTAAACCGCTAAAATTCTGAAATTCTGGAAATCGGTCATAAAAGTGTATAATATAATATTGGCGTAAACTGCTGTGCCATCATCCCCATTGTCTAATTTCTGTTTAATTATTATTTTAAAAAGATTCCATTTTTTCTATCCCGAGATGAAACTAGAGTGGACCCCATGACCATTGCAGAATGGCGCCCTCTCTAGTACGCACCAAGCTGTCCTGTCTGAAACACCAATACTACCTCTTACATCTAAAATTGTAGACTATCATTACCAGCTTATTTGATAATAACTTACCATTCATGATTGAACATTTTCATAGAGATAGTATTGTGTACAGAGAGATGGGAGGTTGGTATCAAACATTCATATCAGCCATAATACACGTTCCGATTGCTAGGTAATGAGCAGTGAAGTGTTCTCCATGACAATGAACTCGAATCTTAATTCTTAGTACATTAATTCTGAGCCATAATATGATTCGTTTTTACATTCATTGAAACATGTAAATAAGTAACGTTTCGAAAATTGGCTAGAATTTCGTTGTCATCACATTCTCTTCGATTCTAGCATATTACGCCTCTGTGATTGTATATAAAGAACAGTTACGGCACAAAGGATAATATGTAGAGTATATCTAATATGTACAGATATACATCAATATCATATGATATCAGTAAACATTTACCAGAAATTCGTCGAAACTTTTGTCTAATCAAGACATGACGCGGGTTCGAGCTGTGTTGTTTGTTACGTCACAAACCGTGCGCGCAATGCTGACCAATCACTGACGTGGGAAGACATATTGCGCGCATTGCAGTAACCAGGCGTTACATGCGTCATAACAGCGACTTGCAAAAATATGAATGCAAACATAACAGTAAGGAAATAAGAAAATACACCGGAAAAAGTATCGACAAGATGAAGCTATGAAATGGAAATAGTGAAGAAACTGAACTGATTCGCAATATGATACATAAAACCAGCAAAAATCTACAAAATGACACAAGATCGACGAGGGAAAAAGAATAGAAACGCCAACATGAAGATCTATGGCTCTCGCTTTGACTGACTGTCACCCACGGCGTTCTACAAACAGGTGCTGACTGTAAGTAAAGCCTTTATAATGCATACCAACCATTAGGGTTGGCAGTACTGTAGAAACCTTCTTTACATCTCGTTAAAGGAATCAATAACATTTATCATATATTTGTTGTCCAGTATAAACTCCCCACTAAATGACATGATAGTATTCCATGACGTAAAGTCTGGAATACATCGTCGGATCAAACGAAACGGTTTGAGAGGCCGAAAACCTGAAATGTTAAAATGTATGGTATGGCATTCCATATCACTAAGTCATTTTTATTACTAGCATTGTCAAACAAAATTGAAATGTAGTAATAAAAAAAATCAATTTCGTCATTTTACGGGAAAATAGAATGAATTTGAGGTCAAATATCAATTCTTCACAGAATTTCAACGTCCGGTTCTCAAACCTCCAAGAAACAATCAGTTTCCTGATATAGATCTCTCCGTGCGCCTACCAAGCCAGGAAGAACCAGTGTTGCCAAAAAATTTCAGCCCAAGTAGCAATGACAATGACTTTATTTCTTTGACGGCCCCTCATGGGGGCATGGAAGAAATATAACAATTAATAACAATGGCAAAAATTGGCATAAGAAAAATAAAACGGGAAAAAATAAACAAATATGATAATAAACATACGTGCCATGAGAGCAATAATAACAGGCATGTATGAAGGCACCCAGTCCCACAGGGTAGCAAAAGATATAACGTAATTTGGACTTCTTAATCCGGAAACCGGAGCAAATTATACACACCCCTCCGAGCACAAGTGGGCGCACTCCAACAAAATCTGAAATCATGCCTTAATGCAATACTGTAACACCTACATTCAAATACGTCAAAGATGACATCAAAATTTTGACATAATTAATTCAAAGGTTTTTCAAGTCTTTTGTATTCTTCATTGTAAACAACTTGTGCATTTTGATAACACCTGGTCTGACAAGATATGACCTTCTAATTAAAGTTTTCCTTTCATTTTCCAGAACAGGACAATTAAACACAAAATGAAACTCGTCACCTGGCTCTTGTGAGTTACACATAATAACGTACAAGATTGCAAAAACTGGTTGGGGAGGTAACGAGAATTAGCAACAGGTAGTCTGTGACTTCCACAACGATATTTACAGAGTTCTATCCTATCTACAAAATCTAATTTTACTATACAGTTCTCAAAACCAAAATCTTTTTTGAATATCCTGTCATTGATGTATAAACGGTTTCTATTAATATCAATATTCCATTCCTGTTCGGCAATATCATCCAATCTGAGACTCACAGTTGACTTAATCCATTTAACATCCAAAACCATATTTTCTACAGCCCACAAGTTAGACATCCCACATTTATCCAAAATGCCTTTCAGTTTTACTATCCATGGTGACTTATAAATGTCCTTATCATGAAGTTGGCGTAAAAGGCTGAAAATCATGCTAGACAATTTTGATCTGCCATTTACATTGTGACGGATTCTAGCCCAAAAATTGACCATACGCTTTTCAATACTATAATGCAGACTGACTCTTCCCAATTCCCCATAAGCCATACAATTTGCAGACCCACGACTAAGGCCAAGAAGGCTTTTTAGAAATTTCTTATGAAACATCTCAATACCATCTAGGTTACTATATCCCCAAACTTCACTTCCATATATTAAAATCGGTACCACCAGCTGGTCAAATAATTCACACTGAATATCTAAAGGCAGACTCAAAACTTTGGCTTTACTTTTAAGAATATACATTGCTCTCCTCGCCTGATGAACTTGCTTTTTCATGGCCTTCTTGAAAGAACCATTGTAATTAAAAGTGGTACCTAAATACATATAATCATCTACAACATCTAGAGCATTATCCCCGAACAAAAAACGGGTTATTTACGCACTCGTCCACGTGAGAAAATAACAACCTTAGTCTTGCTTGTATTAACAGAAAGTTTCCACCGCTCACAATATAGATGAACAGCTGACAGAGCAGACTGAAGTTCTTGAGCTGACTCAGCCAAAATTATGGTGTCGTCAGCATATAACAAAACATATAAATGCAAAAAAACTTCCACATCATCATTACTCAGGTGTTCTCTTATTAGAGAAAAACACATATTTAAACCTTTATAATACCGACTAACGTAATATTCGAAATCATTTAGAAAAACTGCAAAGAGTAAAGGAGATAAATTTTCACCCTGCCGCACTCCAATATTACAGGTAAAGAAGTCAGACATGTCATACCCAGACTTTATGCACGACTTTGCATTTTCATACATATTATAAACAACATTAATAACTTTTCCATTAATACCACAAGAGATCAACTTCAACCAGAGACTAGATCTATCAACAAGATCAAAAGATTTTCTATAATCAACAAAGGCACAATAAATTCTTTTTGCATCATGTAAATACAAATCAATCAAACCATGCAATGTAAATATGTGATCAAGCGTACTATGATTTTCTCTAAACCCTGCCTGCTCATCATCTAAAAATCCCGCACATTCCAAATAATTGGAAAGCCTAGAGTTAATACAAGCAGTGAACAGTTTACCTACACAGCTCAATAAAGTGATACCCCTATAATTATCAGGATCCTCCATTGAACCTTTATTCTTGTACAAAGGTTTAATCATACCAAGACACCAGGCAGTCGGTACCATGCCAGAACATAAAATGATATTAAACATCTTAACTAATGTTTCAACCATAGATTCAGGACAATTTTTCAAAAACTCATTAATAACATTATTAATTCCACTGGCTTTATTATTTTGTAAGCCTTTAATTATTTTTGAGACTTCAACATAATCGAAGTATCTATTTATATCTTCATTTAGAGAATAACTTATCTTAGTAGGATCAAAAGAGAACCCTTCCTCATTTTCTGTAGATTCAGGCTTCAAACTCAACTTACTAAAGTGTTCCATGAGTTTATCAATGGGAATTTTACAACCTTTTTCAACTGATCTACACTCTTTATTTAAAATATTCCAATATTCTTTTGGTTTAGACTTCTTGAGATCCCTCAAAGATGCATGTAACTTATTACTATATCGAATACATTTGTTCCCAATAAATCGTTTATAGGACTTGGCCTTTCTTTCCTTTTCAATCTTGGCTTCCGCTGTTTTCAATTTATCTAGCCTGTGCTTATCCCTAAAATATTCTTTTCTCCGACTCTCACACAAGCAGTCGAACCCAGCTTTATCCCTACCCTTGCCACCACAATTTTTATTTACGTTAGGTTTGCGATTCATATCAACCAGTTTACAAATGCCCACTTTTCTTGCTGGCTCAATAAACAAATCATTCAAATTCTCTACTGCTCTGTCAACAACATCCTGAGAAACATCTGTAATATCAATTGAATCAAGTTTGTCGTTCAAATGTTTCAGTGAGTAGCCGTAAAAAGTCGCCAAAATTAGCAAAAAGTAGCCAAAACGGAACTATCGCAATTTCAAGGTTATACAGCATGATGGTACTAGGTGAAAATGTATGATGAAGTTTATTTATTATTTCTGACGACCCCTTTCGAGGTATGAGAAATACATAGTAACTTGTACAATACAATTTATATATATATAAATATATATATATATTCACACATATGTTTTCTTTAAGAAAAAGAAAAGAAAACAGTTTCGAAATGTACATGTCATAGTATTTGCAATATTTACAAGTATTCACAGAAGCAATGTATTACAGTTTATAACATAGGCCTATAAAAATGTTTGGATCAATTTATGTCTTAAATTTCGCCATTATGAGTTTAATGAACTTAGCAAGTTGTGATAATTTCTTTGAACTTCTAATTCTCGTGTTAAATAATGATGACATTTTCAAGATATGCACTGGAGAAATTAGCAAGTCAGACATGTCAGAAGTAGCCAAAAAGTAGCGACGTAGCAGGAAGGCTTTGCACGTCGTGGCGAGGAAGTCAAAAGTAGCGCAATCTGGCGCGGCTTTGGCAAAGCTGGGAAGAACCCTTATCGGCCCGTATGCACAACGGAGACCGCATACTAAACATGCTGAACGGAGACAAAATGATTAATGTTGAGCAGAATAAATCATCTTATGCTGTCACAAAACCAGTCATTTTTTATCATAGAATCACAGTAGCAGGCGATTTCAAGTATTTAATGTAATCATGAACTAGATATTGCTTGCGTGGTTAAGTCGCTGCCCGGTAAGCAGTAGATTGCAGGTTCAAATCCCGTCTGGTTCCAAGATTTTTGTCTGACTTGTTTTTCGTTCATTTACAGGATGGAGCACGCTATCCTTACTACTGGGTGTATGCCTAAAATTTCTTTGTAAACTTGATTATATTGAATAGGCCTACAAACAACATATGTTTTCCTTACCGTCCCATAAAGTTATTCCAGGTTTAGTACACGTATTGAGGTAAACCACCATTGTGAAAACGGTCCATTGACTTATGACATCATATTTCGTGTAGATATGGTATTGAAACGTTTACTAAATGTTCAATAAATCTTAACTACATTCATACTTCATTTATTTATTTATATTTATTTATTAAGTCTTTTTTTAAACAGGATAGCCCCATCAGTGAGCTTGGCACTGTTCTCCCTGGGGGCCCTGTGTACAAATAACACAATAATATAGAGTAACATGAATAGATAAACAAATAGACACATAAATTACACAAACAAATGTTGTAAACCAAAAAGCAGCGTAGGTCATCTAGTAAGGAACATAACAAAAAGAAGAAGGCGAACCGATGCTTCCACACGCATGACACAAGCGAAACCTTGTACATTTTCTGACTAAAAATTATGTGATTGATACTAATATTTATGCCTCGCTAATATGTAGGATGATATACAAAAAGTATAAATAAAAATTTATCTTCTTTCGAAAGGACTATTAACATCAAGTCTTAATAAAAGTTGATACCATTTCATGTATACCTGCTAAATATAAATAGCAGATGATATATATCTGACACCGAGTTATATATTGACAGTAAATGTGATCATGAGGAAATATATTTTTGCAAAGTATACCTGTACTTCACCAAAAATAAAGAGAACGGAAACAGGAATTACGATAGAGGGTGTAAACATACAGCTTGATCATTACAGTTTGATCACTTATGTTAAACATTCTCCCAGTAAAACGTAATCGAGCATCAATAATATGTCTTTTCAAAGTGTAAGTATAAAATGTATTGTACCAAAAATAAAGAGCTCACAGAAACATAAATCATGTTCGATCAAAACATTCTCCCATCAAAGAGTAATCGAGCATCAATTTCAAGGATTATCCTACAGATATTTTGATTGAATATCATCGAAACTAAAGAGATGGTCATACAAAAAATAAAGTCACACATAAAGTAACATTGAAGGATAATTTGTCTGACATGGAATGTCATTAACATGAATCATTAGACTGGTAGATGTTGAACAATTATTATTCACAAAATTTCAGGTAGTGAGAGCAGAATGTGTTCTTGGATTGGGCATTCTTTACTTGGTTTGGAAGAGCGTTCCAAAGAACTGCACCCTCAAAAGAAAAAGCCTTCCTTCCACTCTCTGTTCTTGTTTTGGGAACTAGTAAACCTTTGTTTTCAGCGTTTCTTGTCCTATAGCGATGCACTGTAATGGAAGGTGTAAAAATGTTTTGTAAATATGAGGGCGCATTGCCATTCAAAATGTCAAACATGAGTTTTCCTTTTTGAAATTGCCAGCGTTTTTCCATATCTATCCACTTTAGGCTTCTAAACATTTCAGAGGTTGGTGTGAGTGTATTGGTCTGTAAAACAATTCTGGCCATCTGTTTGTGTTGTTTGATAAGAATGTCTTTTATCCGATAATTGCAGTTTGTCCATGAAATAGAACAGTAATCAAAAAAGGGTAACACCAATGCATTTGCGAGCAACTTTGCACTGTCCACAGTAAGATATTTCCTCACTCTTCGAAGTAGTGCTAATCTTGATGCAATTTTATTAGATGTGTAGTTGACATGTTCCGACCAGTTTAGGTGATGGTCAAGCCAAATACCAAGATACTTCGTGCTTTCCGCCTGTCTGATAGGCATATTGTTAACAATAATATCAATGTTTTCCTGCATGTAAGATAACTTTTGTGGGGTTCCTATTAGCATGAACTGGGTTTTATCGGTATTCAGAGTGAGGTGGTTATGTTTTAGCCACAAGTTTAGCCTAATTAAATCACTATTCAGGGCACACTCAATTTCTTTGGGATTTGAAGCACTGAACATGATGGCTGTGTCGTCGGCATACATAATCACCTCACTCTGTACAACTGAAGAGGGCAAATCATTCATAAACAATGTAAATAGCAGGGGCCCAAGTATAGAGCCTTGAGGTACCCCTGTTGGAAGTATCTGCACCTCAGACCTTGACCCTTGTATTATTGTACTTTGTGTTCGACCCGTTAAATAAGATGTAAACCACAACAATGCGTTATCACGAACGCCAAACATGCGTAATTTGTGAAGTAATATATTATGGTTTACAGAGTCAAACGCCTTTCTGATATTCAAAAATACTAATCCCGTCAACCTACCGCTATCCATGTTCTTGTATAAATAATCACTTACATATGTCATCACAGTATTAGTGGAATACCCCTTCCTAAAACCTGACTGATGTGGGGTATTCCGTTGATCCGTTCTCTATACATGTAGCTCTCCTCCATTCAGTGTCACAGAGGGGTAGGTTGCATTCATGCTCTGCAGTCAGGGGATTTGTGAGCAAGGTCACAATGAAGCCCAATGTCCAAATCCTAATCCACTCCATTGTTTGTAGCAGCAGGCCTTAGATCCTTCATAAAAGTCTGCTATCTACACAGTAGGGTACCACATGATGCCTATGTCAAGTGCAGAGGAATACAGCTTCAAGGTCACCTTACAGCACAAAATGAAATACAACACAGAGCACACAGAATCTGTGGGGCTACCTGGAACTAGTGGAAGGCGCACACCAACACAATACTTCAATCGTCTTCCCGTACAATCTTCATCATATTTCTTTTTTTCGCCTTTCAAACCGTAATAAAAGTAGGCTAAAA
Organism: Arbacia lixula; assembly: GCA_963669155.1. Lineage (NCBI taxonomy): Eukaryota > Metazoa > Echinodermata > Echinoidea > Arbacioida > Arbaciidae > Arbacia > Arbacia lixula. The sequence continues at coordinate 3,089,796 of OZ022592.1, forward strand.
TCTATTATTCAATATATAAGCACGTAATATATGCACATTTTGTTTTTACACTTTACACATAAATGTTCAACATTTATTGTAACAAACTTGAACAATGTAGGGAACTAACATCATGAATTCATTAATGTATATTTGTTCAATAATTGTCCTTCGCAATATCGGAGCAACAACAAGAACAACTACTATTACCATATTAACTACTACTAATACTACTACAATAACTACTACTGCTACCATGACAGACCCAAACAGGCAAAGTGAAGATATGTCGACCTCAACGACTTCGACTCAAGTAATGTCTCACATCTCCTCGAATGAGGAGGACAACGACGGCGTTGATAACGGATGTGGTAGTCACGTGATAGGCGTCAATAATGAAGATCCGCCGTTGCCATGGTTGCAGTCCAGCGCGCTCGACCAGATGAATGCTGCGGACGAGAGTGACGTCATTCCAGTGGTTTGTGTTGACCAAGGTGAGATCCAGGGGATGTTTCACCAAGCTGT
>OZ022592.1:3095299-3147799 GCA_963669155.1 Arbacia lixula
GGAGATCAACCGAATAATCACAGCGTCTGGAACGGAGATTATGTAGTGAGAATGACGCCCTCACCATTGCGTGAAAGAAAGGATGAGTTTTCATAAACCGGTGAAGTGTAACGTTTTTGCAGGAGAAGCCGTATGAATATTCCATGTGCTACTTCAGTTCCAAAGCGCATAAAAAGGCATTCTCGAGAATACCAGATTGAAGAATAATGGCAATTTCCTCTTGCTACAGTTAGAAATAAATTCACATACGTGTAAACCTGGATGGGATAAATGAAACGACTGCATGCAAAGTCTGCGATGCCTCCGCTCCATATAACATTTCGATAAGAACAGATCTGAAGATTTTAGTCACAAAGAAGGATTAATATTTCAGAGCTGTTTTCTCTTTGAAGGTCCGACAGAATGTGGGAAGTAGCGTCATAAATTAATAGTTTTAATGTTAGAGATTTAGGAAAAAAATCATGTTAACATGTATTGCCCCCTTCCAGTAGTTCAATATCAAAATATGTATTATTGATATATCATCTCAATCGCATGGCATCTTTAAACTTGAAAGATTGGAGATAAACAACATATTTGAATAAATGAAAATCTAGATGAATCAAGTAGTTAATTAAAAAAACTTTGAAAACAAAAAAAGAGACACAGAGAGAGAGAGACAGAGAGAGAGAGAGAGAGAGAGAGAGAGAGAGAGAGAGATAGAGGGGGGGGGGGAGACGTAAAGAAAAAGAGGAAACCATGGGCACTGAATGGCAAAAGAGACAGAAAGAAATTCACAGTAAGAAGAAAGATAGACAGACATAAGACGCGTGGGTAGGGAGAGACAGACAGACAGGCAGGCAGACAGAGGGTGAGAGAGATAAAGAGAGAGAGGAGGAGGAGGGTTGAGAGAGGGAGAGAGATAGAGAGAGAGGGGGGGGGGGAGACGTGAAGAAAAAGAGGAAACCATGGGCACTGAATGGCAAAAGAGACAGAAAGAAATGCCTCACCTTCTCTCTTACACGCGCACTTGCACTCTCCATCTCTCTTTTTCTTACACAAAAACTTTCCCTCTTTCTCTATGTCTCAATTTCTCTCTCTTCCTTACACAAGCAATTCCTCTCTCACTATATCTTTTTTTATTCAAGCACTTTCACTGTCTTCTCTCTCTTTGTCATACATTCTCCCTTTCTCTATACCTCACTTTCTCTCTCTCTCTCTCTCTCTCTTTCTTACACACGCACTTGTACTCTCCATCTCTCTTTTTCTTACACAAACACCTTCTTTCTATCAATCCCCCCTCTCCCCCATCTCTCTCTCTCTCTCTCTCTCTCTCTCTCTCTCTCTCTCTCTCTCAACCCTCCTCCTCTCTCTCTTCATCTCTCTCACCCTCTGTCTGTCTGTCTGTCTGTCTCTCCCTACCCACCCGTCTTATGTCTGTCTCTCTTTCTTCTTACTGTATATTTGAGGGTGAAAATTGTTTGTATGTGATGCGCCACCAACGTTCGTTGTGGGCGGATTGCTAAATACAGTCCAGGGGGTGGACTAGTTACTGCGCAGTTAGGGGGAAAGTTGTGAATACATTACAAAAAATGGTCTATTGTTGACTTCCGTACGATCTATGGCATTTTGACTTCTCATACGTCACTGGATCTTTCAAATTTTCTTCAAAATGAGACTTTATTGCGGTAAACAAATGTGAAATTCGTTTTTAGTAGATAATTTTACATGGACTGGTGGGAACGTATTTTTCTAATTTAGTAACCCTTTAAGATGCAAGTTAAAGGGATAGTTTACCCTGAATCTATTTTGGGTTCAAAAAAGGAGACACATGAAATAAACATATTAATGAAGGTTTGATGGAAACCCGCCTGTGTAAGTGTGCTATCATATTAGCATTCATAAAAGTCTAGGTGCGATATTGAACTAGGAACGTCCATGTACTCGCTTTGTCGAGATACATCCTGCTTTCATTTTCACGCTGAGCCTGATCAAAGAATTATGTGATCTTTTATCAAATAGGACATTTGAGTCATTCTTATTATTCACGTATGAGTATATCGTGTTTACATTCGTGAAATTGTCTGCAAAAGAGGTACACTCCCTTTAAGGAATATACAGTCATGTGTGTTAATGACTTCTCAAATATTTGCCAGGAAACTTGCAAGAATTGTATCGGAAGTGAAACAGGAAAGGGATTGAAAGGAGAGCAAAAAGTTACTTCCTTCGTTTCCTTGTAGAGAATGGGTATTAATTCTTTGTGTGTGCATACAATGCTACGATGTCATTTGTAAATTATAGTGTTGTTAGTGAGTAGCACGCCAGAGTTTGAAGGCACTAGGATTATAAAATAAGATACTAAACTCCAACTGGCTTAAAAAATATTATATAGAAATGTTTTAGGTCAGTAGGCGCGCTCTGAGGCTATTAACTAACATTGGAAAATATTGTTAGAAATATAAGAGGTATAAGGGAAATATACACAGAACAAAGTGCAGAAAACGCTGTATAAAATAGCCAAAGCGTTGACCCCTGCCACCTAAAGTGCGAAGGATGAAGCGGCCGGTTGTGTGTGTGTGTGTGTGTGTGGGGGGGGGGGGGGTATGTTATGTTTTGAATCTTTGTGTACAAGCGAAACCTGTACATGAAGAGTAATGATGTCATGTGAAACAGTTTTAATTCGTTCCATATCAGATAAATGGTACGCTACTGAAACACCTGCACAAGCAGAACAAGAAATTAATAAACCCCTCTTACTATACCAACATCAAATATACACATCATCAAAATTAAAAATGTCAATTGTTTTTGTTTATTTAGCGATTTTATTCTAGTCTATTATATCTTCACAAACAATGGATGAATGAATCTCAATCCTTACTTCATAGTTGCCATGACTACCAAAACAGATTTCCTACGATTACAATGTACATCACAACATACATTAAGCAAATAACCAAGAAATGTCAAAATGTCCATTACACTCTAAAACAGCTTCATCTGTATTGGAATTGTTGTTTCATTTTGACTAATATCAAAACACTTCTGTACATTCACTAAAGAAAAACATCGTTACATATTTTTCTACACAGATATCATATAAACAACGCATAACACTACAGAGCATACAAGCTCGCGGCACAATTCAACAAATCATTATGAGCTCATAGCGCAAAATCGCGTATAATAATTCTTGATATTAGTAATTCACTTCTCCGAAATACCCTGGGACACATTTTGCACAAAATAATCGTTTGTCTGTGCTTTATGCATGAAAAGAGAGATCATGTGAGAAGAGGAACCTATTCCCAGAAGACACTTCAACAGATTTTGAAAACTGCTGGGTATGCAGCGACAAGGCTGATTGTACAGGTTGTAAATAGATGCTTCTTCTACGTCTTTCTATCTGTATGCCTATTGTGAGCGGAGTGGGTTGTCGATGTGAGACTGTGGTATCACAGAGGGCGGACTTTCATCTCAGTCTTCTTCATAGAGACGTTATACCCCTTCCAATGACGCCAAATGATCCCGTCAGTCTCCTCTGAGGTGTCACCATCAATGTAGTATCTGCCGTTCAGGTTGGAGTACATACAGTACCTGTACCACCACGCCCCGTGACGTAGGGTAGCGCAATTACGGCTGTGGTCATCATGGTCCTCATCACGCGTGGAGAAGGCATGACCGTTATGATACTCCATCTCATCACCTGTGCATAGATCAATACGCGCAAACTGAATAGTAAGCAAATAATCAACGTCGGTGAAGGTAATGGGACGAACTATTACTTCCGAGGCGATCTGGATGTAGCTATCTTTCCGAAGCTTTTAGCTGAGGAAAGATAGCGTATACATTCAGATCGCCGAGGAAGTGATAGTTCGTCTCATTGCCTGAAACCAAAAGTTGATTATTTGCTTTATATTCCACATCTGATACCAACAATCTATGAAATAAATGACAATTTAACGTACAAAAGGTCGGTGCGGCTACATGATCGTACATTTTGGTTTCATATTCACGCGACGCTCCGAAACCCGGAAGCAAATTGACTTTGTGCACGTTGCGATATAGACTGTACAAATTCCAACGAACACTATGACATAGTGACGCTAATTCGTAAGATTTTGACGGAAAAGCAAGAAGTAATCGAAATTCGCTTACCTGTGCGGTATCGGTGAGAAAATAGATCCTCCGAGAATACCTTTCATAATTCATATAAAATATAGGAAAGTGAAATTCTAGGTCAATTTTGGTACGAGGTGATAGAGCATTGCACACTTGTCTTGGTAGAATACTGTGTGGGGAAATGTACCGAGAAATGGAAGGCTTGCACTGCGAGTATGTGTACATACGTAAACACGCCTTTGTGCACGTTGCGATATAGACTCTACAAATTCCAACAAACACTATGCCATAGTGACGCTAATTCGTAAGATTTTGTCAGAAAAGCAAGGAGTAATCGAAATTCGCTTACCTGTGCGGTATCGGTGAGAACATAAATCCTCCGAGCATACCCTTCATAATTCTAATAAAATACAGGAAAGTGAAATTCTAGGTCAATTTTGGTACGAGATGGTAAAGAATTGCACACTTGCTTTGGTGAAATACTGTGTGGGGGAAATGGAAGGCTTGCACTGCACTACGCGCGCGGTGCAGCGCGCTATAACCACAAATTTGCAAAACGCGGCGTCGTCTGCTTCGAGCTAAAACTGATAATCCGAGTGTAACGCACTTCTATTTAGCGCGTACTCAAAATATTAATCACGCATTAGGACTGTGAGGAGTGAAGAGATCAGCGAAACCAAAAAGTACTATCACCTAGAGTGTAACGAACTTTTATTCTCAGGTGATGTGATAGGAAAAACTACGCCTCATCACGTGATCAACTCTTGACCAATCATATAGCTACATTCTTAGTATGTGGAATATAACAACAAATAACATGTAAGTGGGCTCTTGAATAGCAATCTAGACAGTCTGAGAGTGGCCAGTATCCTACTAATGAAAGTTTAACGAAAGTTTTGGACGGGTTGAAATGGGCTCTTGAATAGCAATCTAGACAGTCTGAGAGTGGCCTGTATCCTACTAATGAAAGTTTAACGAAAGTTTTGGACGGGTTGAAATTATTTTGCAATTCTACTAATCAGGGTTAAGTGGGGTGAGTGGGGTAAGTATGACAAATATCAAACACCGAAGTGAGTATTCAGGCATGTTAATTTTAAACTTGATAAGTTACAAATATGAAATATAATTTTCGGGTAATGATTCTCCTTAATCACGGTGAAGGAAAGATTCATTCATCATGTTCATCGCGTAGGGGTGAGTGGGACATCAATGTATACGTCAATGGGGGAAAGAGACTCGGCACTGATATGCCCATTGGAATTACACGTGTCTCTCTTACCTCAACGTGGTGGACTTATTGGGATAGTGAAATCTGATATAGGGAGAAAATATGTGTTTTAGTTTATTTAATGATTACCTGAATTGATAGTTTATAAGAAATAATTCCGTATCATTTTGGAGTAAGACGCAGTGAACACAAACACATCGATTGTTTGATTTTTTTTCTTCAAATTGTTGTGAAATTGCCTAATATAAAGTGGAAGATGGTCATTTCTATGCATTATTTATTCCGCAAAATGGTTGCGATAGTGACTAGTGACAACTTCGATCTATCCCTAACTTCACTTTATTCTGTTTTGTAAAGAAAGAAAAATCGCCATATAACAACCTTCATTTTCCTTCATCATGATGACGTCATTGAAAACGTCACTTTTCATTATCGCGTAATAAAGAGGTCATGATTGGAACTAACAGATTAACTCTCCTATTACCATTGGTATGAACATGTAAAGTAAGCCAATTGGGTTATCAAGGCCCGGTATTGTATGGGTGGAACAAATACAATATCACTTTTCGCTTAGTTGACGCTCTGTGCATCTGCTCTACAATCCTTTAATGGCATCACCAAAGTACGTTTTTTTTTATTAAATAAGAAACAAAAACCGTCGTATATTTTCTTCGTCCTTTCTAGAATACTTTTTAGGCAAATTTTGAGTGTGTCATCGTGTACCATTCAAGATTTGGGGTGATTTCTGTCGCCAGCCGTTTGCGTGACGTGTCTTGCAGGAGAGCGCAGACTGCGCATGCACAGTTCTTTAGATTAGATAAAATGCGCATTCTTTTCCTTTGACCGATTTTCGTCAAACCTTCACTAATATTTTTTTTCATGTGTCTCCTATTATTGAAACCAAGATAATTTCACAGTGAACTATCCCTTTAAGCTCGGCTTAATTTTATGACAGTAGAATATGAGCAATAGTTTAAAAACATTTGTTTTAAACGAGTTGACATTTAATGTGGGATTGGAAACAAAATGAGAGAGAGAATGTAATTAACGAGGAATGGAGCTCTCTCAAACGCATATCCCAAATGGTCCTTCTACCTGACAATTAATAACATTCAAGGAGAATTAATGTTAAAACCAAACTAAAATCTACTCACTGAAGAACGAGAATAAAAGTTAACTTTTACTCGCCTTAAACGGATGATTAGGAAAAGTTAGACTTGATATCACGTTTCAGCTTGTTTTAATTGTATGGCATTAGTAGAATACGGTCTTGTGTTTATAAATATTTGGTGTAAGCGAGTCCAAATTTAGAGGAAGGGAGTAAAATATTTCAACGAGGACCAAAATTTGTCAGAACGCGTATTTCAAATGATCCTGCTGTCTGACAATTAGTAACATTAAACGGGTATCAATTCTTCAATCAAAATTCAATCAACTTCAATCAAAAAGTATGAGAAGGTGTTTCTATCTAGCCTTGCTCTCAGGCTGCTCTATGGGAATATTTTTAATTCAAACTCTGTAGAATCATGACAATACACACGAAGCCTAATCACCCTCTAGTGGTACTTCGGCTCGACCTTCCTAACCAGGAGAGGAGAGGAAATTATCCTTGTCATAGTAGACCCAAGTGGTCGTTTGTGATAGATTGAGTTCGATATATCAACCAGCCTGGATCCAGGCTAGTTCGTTTTACTCACCAGCCGTGCCCTGATAGCCTCCGATTTCCAAGCGATAATAATCGATCTCATCAGATACGCTGAACGAGGAATATTCGGCATAAGCTGTCTCGTTGTCGAATGACCAAAGGTCGACGCGTAGTTGCATGGCTCTGTCATTGGTCAGGAGATGAAGTACGTTATTCCCAATCCAGAATTCGTCTTCAATATCTCCAAATCCTACTTTGTAGTCGTTCCAGTCCAGGAAAAAATCGACATCTCCGTTCTGCCGTCGCTGGAAGACCTGGAACAAAGCCATAACATTTATATGAAATCTTAACTCTTTATTTATAAGATAAACCAGCAACATCATCTAGCTACCAGAGAGTTAAGAACCGATATAATTGTGATATTGGAGAGTATATCTGCAACGACATTTTACCATGCCGGACCCAACATCGGTAGGTAGGGTAATAGCTCGAGATTTTTTTTGATATTTTGCAGGTCAGGAGAACAGACTAATTGATTGATTGATTGATTGAATTAACTGAATATATTTCCGATAATAAATTGAACAATGCCGAATTTGTACACACGGTTAGTGTGCCCTGCTAAATACAATAAATACAATATACAAATTACAAAAAAAAAAATAGTATCAAGAAATGTGATACGGTAGGCCTATATATTAATAGGAATATCATTTTAATTGTAATTAGAGAAAAATACGCAAACATACAAAAAACACACTTGACCTCCTAATTACAAGCTTAACCCTATTCCCTCATTACTTTCAATAATTGTGATATTGGAGAGTATATCTGCAGCGACATATTACCATGCCGGACTCGAAATCGGTAGGTAGGGTAATAGCTCGAGATTTTTTGATATCTTGCAGGTCAGGAGAACAGACTGATAGATTGATTGATTGAATTGACTGAATATATTTTCCGATGATAAATTGAACAATACGAAATGTGTACACATGGTTAGATTGCCCTGCTCAATGCAATATACAGATTACGAAAAAAAATCAATAAATATGATACGGTAGGCCTATATATTAATAGGAATATATTTTTCATTGTAACTAAAGAAAGAAACACACTCATACAAAAACCTACCCTGACCTCCTAATTACAAGCTTAACCCTATTCCGGCATTACCTCTAATCCCCACTTAAACCCTGATCCCATCAAATCCCTAATCCCCACCCACCCATTAAGTCTGTTCTGAGGTTAAACAGGGTAATGCATTTCACGTTTCAAACCCATCTCAACATCATTAACATCATTATCATTAACAGAAACTGACTGTAGGATAAAAGTTGCCTAAGCCCCCCCCCCCCCCCCCGATAGGAAACAAGCAGGGGCAATATACATTGTACGCAAAATGCTTTTTTAGGAGGGTCTGCAATAAACGAATTTAGGCCCCTTTCCACTATCATGATCTGGTTTGCGATCTATCAAATCAGCGAAGAGCGGCAGTAGCGTACCACGATCGTGTATATTCGGGGTAGAGCGGTGCAGTAACGAGACCACAGCGTCCCGTTCTGATGCCGCTCTTACAACGCTACGGACAACATTACTACGCTTACACTCTAAGAAAAAAAGGTTCGTTTCAGCACCATTTTGGCAGCACCATTTCTGGTGCTCATGAGCACCTGTTTGACATAGGCCCGATTTACACCAAAAGGCCGGCCCGAGGCCCTCAATTGTGTGCATTTACACCGAATACCGGGGCCGGCTTTGAGGCCTCCTTTCCCAACCTCGCCGCACGCAGCGCCCTACAAAGCACAGCGTCGCTTCGCGCGTAATTGGAGGCCCGAGGCCTCCTTTCCTTTTCCACCGCATTTAGGCCGGCCTCCACCTCCAGAGGTGGTCCCAAATCGTGGCCGGCCTCGGGCCTCCTTTGCATTTACACCAAGCTTTAGGTCCGGCCTAAAAGCTTGGTGTAAATGGGGTCATAGAAAAGGTTCTTGTTAGCACCGTTTTAAACAATATGGTGCTGATAAGAACCCTTCTTACATTAAAGTGTTTCTCGTAAGCACCAAAAAATGTGCCGCTATGACAGGATTGAGCACCTTTTGCGAACCATTTTTCTTAGAGTGAACGCCGCTGTGTTAATATCGTTACGATTCATTTTAATCAGAAAGATCAAGATAAAGTTCAACAAAAATTGCCGATCTGAAAACTAAATGTAACCTACTCGATTCATCCCCGTTCTCATGACGCTACTGCTACTACATTGTCGATTAAACACGATCCCTTTACGCATATGCCATTCACCGCCCATTACATCAGGCAGATAGAGATCTAAATAGCCTAATGAGCTTACGGTCCAGCCACCTCCATCGGTGGTCATGTCACAGTAGACCCGGAGGGCTTCCGGGGCGTTTGTGGGTCGGATCATGTAGACACCGCTCTTCGAAAGGCCTGCCGCCAGGACGTCACTGCAATCCCTCGGACTGCGTAGACTTGCAAGAGCCACTGCCAGTTGGTATTGGCGTGTTGCCATGCGTTCGAGCGTTTCAGTGGTGTGATTGAGGTGTGTCTCAGCAGATGCAAGGCTTTCATCTTGCTTGCTTTTTAGAGTTGCTAGGACCACTGCCAGTTGGTCTTGGCGTGTTTCTATGCGTTCGAGCGCATCCAGCACTCGAGTTTCAGTGATGTCATTGAGGTGTGGCTCAGCAGATGCAAGGAATTGCTTGCTTTGTAAACTTGTAAGGGCCGCTGTCAGTTCGCCCTGCTGAGTTTGTAAACTTGTTTGGGCCGCTGTCAGATCGTCTAGGCGTGTCTCCATGCGTTCGAGCGCATCCAGCACTTGAGTTTCAGTGGTGTCATTGAGGTGTGGCTCAGCAGATGCAAGACATTCGTCGTGCTTGCTTTGTAGACTTACTAGGGCCGCTGTTAGTTCATCTTGGCGTGTTTCCATGCGTTCGAGCGCACCCAGCACTCGAGTTTCAGTGGTGTCATTAAAGTGTGGCTCAGGACTCGAAGATGTAAATATCTATAAATAGAAGAAGTAACGGTTACATTAAAAAACTCCCAACTTTTATTTGATTTTTTAAAGGTAGAGGTTACAATAGAAAGTAATTTTAAGGTTTCCTTAGATTTTAGGTCCCTTTTATTCTATTTTATTTCACGACTGGACCTCCATATTGTACTAGCTTTTAAGAAAAAAAACTTTTCACCCTTTGAAAAATTATTTTACAAAAATTATAAGGCGATTCTACCTGAAAATTTCGCATCACAAGGTCAAAGGATGAAAATGTCTTTAGAACGAAGTACCGCGTCATATTACAGGTTTTATTTTTTGTAATATTCCTTTGAATATTTCATCATTTTGCTTATGGACCAACTTGAACACAGAAATGTTTGTGCATCAAAACATAAATATTTCAGAACCAATTAATGCCAATTTCTGCATCACACCTATCAATCCATTCGCAACTGCCATCACAGTGTCACTAATACTAGGTGTTAAAGAAAATGTTGACACTTTGGATCTCGCATCAAGCTAAAATCTATATATAAAGTCAAAGAATGTCATTGTTTAGGTTTCGTGACATCCAATCAATCGTTATTTGTCAAAGAAAAAATATAGGTATAGAGCGTTCTCAGGAGCAGCCATATTGGAGGACAAACAATAAAAACCTGTGCATCAGAAAAGTCATTTCATGGTCTGAGAACGCTCTATAGTGTATAGAGTACTAAAGTGTGACGTCGTTTGAGCAGATTGTCAAGACAACTGGTTATAAACTATGCGGGTAGAGCAGTAGAGCTCACAGCGGAGACTCCCATTGGGAATGCCCGACACCAGCCCGCTAGACAATATCAGACTGTAAACCGCTCACTGAACATGCTGAAGTGATTTTGTTTAGAACCAGTTGCCTCGACAAAATGCTATTATGACGACACCACTTCGGTAAGTGAATTTGTTTACACACGTGGACCTCAAAATTTGTGTGTATGAGATAATCACTGTGCATTTTAGAAATGCGTTCCCACCTTTCTCCCTAACTACGTAGTAACCATGGTAAATCATTATCATAGACACCTAGATTTCGTAATAGACCATTTTCGTCATTATTCACAACTTTCCCCTTAAATGCGTATAACACATATTATTCCATTCACCTGTATCTAGATTGAATTGGATCGAATGCAGTTTAAATCTGTTAGCCAGGACAAGCTTTGGGGTTTCATTAGTAACGTATTGTTTTGAAGACGTGGATAAAATGTGCATACATAACAAAAATGATAGACTGAGTTGCAATGGGGGAACGCACTTTGAATATATAATTTGCTGCTACTCGGACAAACCTCGGACGAGCTTTGGGGTTACCATTAGTAACGCATTGTTTGAAATACGTCAATAGAATTTGCGTACATAACAAAAATGGTCTATTTAGAACACAACAATGCCTATTTAGCATGTCAATCCACAAGGTCTATTCTGCCAGAAGCATCATGGATTATTAGTTATACCTGCTAGTGGATCGACAGGTGTGATGTGCATTGTCAAGTTTTGAATTAAATACCTGACATAAATTGTTTGGTCGTAGTATGTCAAAAAGTAAACATGCATCAAACATTAAAATGATTATTAAAATAGTACTGAATATAAAATCAATAGAGATACCAATGAAAATTTTGGTGATAATGTTGTTGATGATAATGATGCCAATTTTATTCATTTATTCAGGTTTTTTTTACTACAGGGTAGCCCCATCAGTACGCTTGTATTGTTCTCCCTGGGGCCCTGTGTCCAAATAATGCAATACATACATGACATGAATAAAGATTACACAGAAAAGTCTTATAATAAGGACAACAATCAGGTTATGGATTATGATTTTGTAATCTTTTTTGTTTGATAGTAGGCTTATTCTTATTCACCTAGCGACCATACAAATCTAAAAACGCACCAAACCCACAACACACACGAATACAGGCACACACATACACGAATACACGCACGCACATACACACACATGCGCACACAGTCTTGTACACACATTCACACACGTACACGTACAAATACATTACACACACACAAACACACACCTACACAAACACCTACAAAACACACACGCAGCCTCACGCCCATTCACACAACGCCCCCATGTGCACATCCTTTATCTCAGGTAATTTATTTTTCTATTTTGGTTAACAACCCATAAATGGACTTCTCCATTCTCTAAGGTGGTGTATTGAAGTATCGCGCTCCTCAGCTGATTTTCGTTCCTCTCGTTTATTTTCTAACAGTCTTTGCTTAGGAAGTCGGGGATAAATCCTGTTTAATCAACTGCTCATTCTCTATATTTAAAACTGTGATAGCAATGTAAAGCCCCTCCCAGTTTATGATTTACAGTTTTCATGTTTACTTTTCAAGTAAAACATTTTTTTATAGCAACCCGAATATCTACCATGTCCCTAAAAAACACTTTACAAAGACAGTTCGTTCATTTTCAATGAAGCATTACTAAAGAATACTAGTATACTTCCCACTGCATGAACCTCAATCTAACAATCTCATATTTGAATAACCGAATAATATGAGTCTTTATCCACATCAGCCTTTGTGTATGCATTATAAAATTAGAAGTCTTCAGTCCTTCATTATCATAGCTCAAAAACACCATATATCTTTTCCTTCTTTTTTCCCATTTCATAAAATATCACACGTTTACTTTTCGTATACCTCAAAAAACCCAAGGTTGTGAGAAGGATTTTTTTAAAAGATATTTTTATTTTCTCTCAAATCATTCTAACATAAACGTGATACATTGTACATTGAAATTTGAATTAAACATAAATTGCAATAGTTATACAAACAAAGACAAAAAGTACCTTTTCATATATTGTTTACAAAACATTGTTGTACAATCAAGAATCTTGAGAGAAAAGTTTTGTCTATTTAATCTCCCACACACATACGCACCCATACACACACGCACGCATCACACAAACACGTACCTACACACACACACACACACACACACACACACACACACACTTATACACACATCCACACACACACAACACACACACCCTTTTTTGTTTGTTTTTCCATATTCTTTATTTGCTTTCATTCCCATGATAAAATAAACAATTTTACTTTATAACATACAATAACAAATACATAAACGTAATATTTCTATTGATTCGATAAACACAATAAAGCATGATTTACCACTTGTATATAAATATGTGCATGTGCCATATTCCTCCTGAATATATATGCAACTTATAAATCATATTCCTCTAAAGTAATAATCATTATAATACTAATAGATATGTATAAATGATAATAAAACATATCCACCCCTACACAAAACATGTAAGTCCACCCCCCCCCCCCCCCCCCGCCATGTCCGGTGTAACTGCCCCCATTCCCTGACGCGCTCAAGAAATACGGAAATGGAACTGATGCTGTCAGGCGAGCATTATGGATATTTAGAAGGGTAACCACCCAGAACAAATAAGAAAATACAAATGCTATAAGTCCTCTATGTACAATTCTTCCCATTTCTGTAAGTGTAACTCTAATTTACAACTTTTGATCGCTAACTTCTCTTCCCTATCTTTATAGTCCGAAATCATCTTCAAGATTTTGTTCATGGAAGGATGCATTCCTTTTTTTCTCGAAAAATATATGATGTATTTTATGATAAGGATGATGGAATTGCACATTTTGATTCTTTGAGTATTTCCTTGGATCCCCATGAAAATTAATTTCTAGTTATTGATGTCTAATTCCTTTAAATTCAATCTATTTGTAATTTCTTGCCAAATTCTTTGAACGTGTGCACAAAACAGAAAAAGGTGTTATCCTTAATTTCTTCCTTGTTATAGTTATATTGATTATATCCATCTCGCACACACACACACACACACACACACATACACACACACAAAAAAAAAACTAACATGTGTACCGAAGGATATATGCAAAAGTAGTGCAATTACAGCCGTTCCAGCAATTTTTTTTTCTAACCTAAATAAATAAATGTATTCGCCATAATTGGTAATGATAACGATAACAGTAATGGTGGTGATAGAACGATAACAGTAACGATGGTAATAATAACGATAGTAGTAATGATGGTAATGATAACGATAGCAGTAATGATGGTGATAAAACGATAACAGTTACGATGGAAATTTTTTTTAATGATGGTAATAACGATAACGATATCAGTAATGATGGTGATAATAACGACATCATAAATTATGGTGATAAAACAATATCAGTAATGATGGTGGTAAGAACAGTAATGATTTTTTTTTTTATCATTGATCTCAGCGACGACAGCGAACACCTACTTGCTCAAAGCGTCGGATGCCAATTAGTGACCTTCGCTCAGTCAAGAACAACGTAAATGCCGGGCAATCCAAGCACGGTGTGCTCTCGGCCCTTCAAGCCGTTATCAAGCCGTGATCAAAAGATCAGAAGATCTAACGATCTACGATCCAAGGATCTCTGATCTGAGGATCTGATCTGATGATATCAGTAATGACGATGGTAAGAACAGTCATGATGGTGATGATAACGATATCACTAATGATGATGATAAAACGATAGCATTGATGGTGGTGATGATAACGATAGCAGTAATGATGATGATAAAACGATAGCATTGGTGGTGGTGATAAAAGGATAGCATTAATGATAGTGATAATAACGATGTCCGTAATGATAGTGATAGCGATAGTTACACCTAGTTTTCATAGAGATGGAGAGCCTTCACCAAAATCCTCTTACCTGGATCGTTGGGTTGAAAGAAACCGCTTCTTTTCCAGTCTCGTTTGCGCATGAGATTGGATGAGCTAGAGACGTCGTCAGCATCATGATCAGCAGACTTGTCGTCAGCAGACGGCGCGTTGTTGTCGGGGGAGCCATTCTGATGGTTCAGGCAAGCCTTGTGAATCTCCACAGATTCTTAGAAAGAGGCGACTTCAAGAAGACTTGATGTGTATAACGCTGTTGTCGTGTTGAGACGCTCACGTACCGCCGTCGTTGAGGGAAGTAATACAGTACACTGCAAGGGAGGTTCTCGCGGCCTACTTTTATACCGTATTGCTAGCTGGTACTAGGCGTGGCAAAACGCGTGCAATGCATTATGGTCCGAGACCTGGCCACGATCAGCGGGAAAACGAAAACAGGAAGTACCTCGACATAGCTGGCCTAAGAAGTACCTCGTAAATGTTGTATACATTTTATTAACCCTTACAATGCCAGACGCTTATGTCGCAGTCAAACTTGTTCTGAGTGCAAGAAACCAATACAGTCACGCGCGCACACAATAATTTATGTACACACGCACGTACACCCACTCACAAATATAAACCCATTCAAACACTAACTTACTGAAACGCACTCACACACACGCATAACACTCTCACATACTCCCCACCACACACACACATACACGTACATGAACATGTTCGAATAAAGGGAACATGTTATGTGCAAAACTGTCTTGAAATCGGACTATTATGGATCTGTCAGGTGTGGATATAAAAGATCTTAGAGCCCTTATCAATGTAATGACATTCATTCTTTCAAGATAAGCTAGCCCTTTTACAAGTCAAACAATAAAGTGGTGTAAATTCAACGGAAAATGGACGAAAATTTCCTCACAATATTTGAATTAGAATGTAACTTTAATATTGATCTTTAGATTTCGAATAAGTTTTGAACGGGTCGTCCAAAGAAATAAGAGACCGTAACCGCAATCAGGAGGTTTTGGTTTCAAAACATAGTGTTAAATGAAAGAAAAACGAAAGACTACTTGATAAATCAATTTTCCCTAGACTTGGCCACGACCAGAGAGCAAATGGTTTTAACATAAGTTGTCCAGTCAATCTAACGATTTTAAGGGGATGACCTCACACTAATTGCAACATTTAGTTTTTCACTGCAGTTCATTTCAGTATGGTCCTCTAAACACCAGAAAAAAAGTCCCCCAAAATCCGAGCTTGAAAAATTTATGAAATTTGCATATTATGCAAATTAGCATTTGTGATATAAGAGAATTAAGGAAAGCGCAAGTTATTGGACCTAGGTACACGGTTAAAATGATTAAAGTGTGCAAATCGATGTTTGTGAGGTCAGTGAAGATAATGAACATTTTTATAAGTTGATATCATTAAGATAATTTGCATAATTATCCCTAAAAGGCGGGGAAAAGCAGAGAAAATCATTTTTTTCATATGTTATTGTTTATAAGTACATGATTAAATAAATGTAAGTTTGCAAAACAATGTTCGTAAGGTCAGTGAAGATAATGGATGTATTCATAAGTTACTTTCATTAAGTTTATCTGCATAATTTGCATAATTTTCAGAATTATTCCTTAAGCGGGGGGAAAGTCAGAAAAAAATGTTTTTCTTATGCCATTGTCCATATACATGTGAGTACATGATTAAAGCAAAGTAAGTTTTGGAATCTATGACTTCATAGTTCATTGATAATGATGGAGTAATATTCAGATTAATGCAATGAATCTAATTTGCATAATTTGCATAATCATCACTAAAATTTGGAGGGGCTAGCAGGAAAAAAATGTTTTCCCTATGTTTTTGTTCATTAGCACATGATTTAAGCATTATAAGAGTTGGAACCAATCGTTTCATAGCTATCATCGTTAGTGAATTATGGACATATATTCAAATGAATGAAACGAATCCAATTTATATAATTTGCATTGTTATCCCTAAAAAGGGAGGGGACAGAATTATCCATTTCCCCTCTGTTTTTGTTCATAACTTCATAATGAAAGCAATGTTAGCGTTTTAACCAATGGTTTCATATTGAAATAAAATGGACACTCGTTCAAAATATGCATACCCACAGTCATTTGAAGAGATATAAAATTAATATATTGCACTATAAATTGACATGACACCACCCAACTTCTATTTCATGGTTCAAACCAATGTAATGAACGTGAGTATGCTTGGTACGTTTACTGACTGGTATGTGCATATCTTCTCTATAGTATGATAATTAGTTATTCATTTAGTCTAGTAGCTAGGAGGGGTTCCCGTGCACCCCCTTAAAACGATTAACCACTATGATTTTTAGATCCGCTAGAGTATCTACTTTATCAAGTTCAAAGTTAACATTTGATAAAAAGGTCCCTGGAGATTTTGGGGCCATTTAATTGGGCCCATGTCAAAATTGCATTTTTTCACAATTTTTATCACTTCTTGAGGTCTGTGAAAATAACACCCTTAAGTGAAGCCATATCTCCAAACATGAATCATCACATCGTATAAAATTTCGCTCAATGTTAGTTTGTTATAATATAAAAAGACTGGTGGTGTTTCATAGACATTGCAATTTATCTTCATCAATAATTTACATCATATAATTTGCATATCAATAGATGTGCTTTTTCCTGTGCCATTTTTGACAGAAAACGACTCATTTCACTGATAGTTTTTGTACAAGCTTTGTTAAAGGTAATTCGAGCCGACATTTGCATAGATATACTCTTTGGTATCCCTGCTAATTGAAAAGTAATGTTAAATTGAAAGATAATGTGCTACACATTGTTTAGAACACTATTTAAACACCAATGCAAGGCAGATTATTGGGCTTATTTCACTAATGTTGTATTGCCTAAAACTTAAAAGTTTAGGTGGAAAGCTGGGTGGCAGTGCACCACCTGGAATTATATCTTAACATGGTTATTCATACTTAACATACATCTCCTGACAAAAGTTAGGACTTACAAACAGGAAAAAGTATTCAATGTGACCCTAATTAGCATATCCAAGATGGCCACCATCACCATGCATTTCAATACGAGCTGTCACAGTTCAGCCCGTTTTTAAGCCTACAGTGTATAATTTTCTTAGCTGAATTTGATTAACCTGGATTTGATATGATTAAATCAATTGATTGGAGATTCATACTAGCAACTTGAGTTCAAGGTCGCATGCAATCTCTCAGCAATGTGGCTTTTTGTTTAAACGAAATTGTTTTGCGAACATTAAACAACATGCATTTGCTATCGTGTTCATAGACGGAGATGGAGGGTAGACGCTTTCGCAGCACCTTCGTGTTACACGTATGAACTAGAAATAGAGTGGCCATTATGCTGGATTATGGATTTTACTTACGATTATTTTTTAACCCCTTATATCTTCAGCACATTGGATCAAGTACAAAGGTGCCCGTTATTGAACGTTTCCTTCTTGTATGATGCCTTTACATTTACAAAAAATATTACATTACCTTTCACCATATAATCATAAAGAAGATGTTCATGTTTGTAACTATATTTGAGTATGTTAGGATCATATAAATAACGTGTACCCCCACATCCTCCCCCCCCCCCTCCCCACCTCCACCCCCTAACAACCCTGGTTGTTAGTTTGCCGTCCTAATCAATGAACAATATTTTTGATATTGTTAATATTTTCTTAGTTTATTTATATGCTGTAGAGCGAAGACCATAAAGTCAGTTTTACACTTTCTGTGCCATAAAATGCTGCTCTTTGAGAGGTGATCCACGAGTGGTATTTTCAGGTTTAATACACATTATATTGACGCAAAAAGATATTACAACATGATCCTAAGTAAAAGCCCTGCGGCAATACTTCTTGAAGGGTATGGAATTAGAGCATCCAATTACAGCCCGGTAATCCAAACTCAAGACACCAAACTAATTACAGCATGGCTCTATAATGCAGGTAGGGCTAGAATATGGTAATACTTGAAACACGATATTCAAGTCATGGTCTTGACCAGTTGACCCTGCACTTATACGTACCAATATACAAATACATGTGTACAAGGTTAGGTCTTGGACCTGTATTAGTGGACCTATTAGTGAACCCCGAGGCACATAGACACGATCCTTGGTCATGTACTTAATCATGTTAATTGAGCATAATTAGATTTTGGCAGTTAGATAGTTTACTAACTGTTGGGTGTACAATTACAGGCCTACTATGCTATATAAATTATCTGGGCCCTTTGGTGCTAAGCAAAGGCCCCACAATGCTTGTTGTTGGCTGTTTAATGCCATATACATGTACTATAATGCTATATCTGGGCCATTTGATGATAATCAAAAGGCCTCATGATGCTCATTGGTTGTATAATATCATTTACATGACATTATGACGCTAGATCTGGACCTTTGATGCAAAAAGAGAGACAAAATGCTTTTTATTAGCTATGTAATATCATTCAAGCTAGATAATGGCCTTTTGATATTAAGCAAAGACATCAGGATGCTTGCAATCGGCTATGTCACAAAGCAAGTACAGGCCGCGAAATGCTAGATCTGGGCCATTTGATGTTAATCAGAGGGCCCGTAAGGCTTTGTAATACCGATTAGAGGCCCTATGATGCTAAATCTGGGCCCTTTGATGCTAATGAAAGGCCCCATAATAATTAGAGTTGACTGTGTAATACCATTTACAGGCCCCATAATGCTGTATATAGGCCCTTTGATGCTAATCAGATGCCCAATAGTGCTTATTATTGGATGTTTACTACCATTTAAGGCCCTACGATGAGAGATCTGAGCCTTTTGATATTTATGAAAGGCCTCATAACACCTGTGTTATACCAAGTGAAAGTCCCAAGATGCTAGATCTGGTCCCTTTGTTGCCAAGCTAAGGCTTCGGGCTTACAAAAATGCTTATTATTGGCTGTGCAATACATTTTATAGGCCTATTATGGGCCCTTCGATGGTACAGCCCTTCGATTGAACATCCCCACAATGCGTATTAAAGGCTATGTAATACCATTTACAGGCCCCATGATGCTACATCTGGGCCTTTTGATGCTAATCAAAGGGCCCATATTGCTTGTTATTGGCTGTGTAATACCAAGTAAAGACCCTAAGATGTTAGATCTGGGCCCTTTGATGTGTATCAAAGGCACAATTTAATGCTTGTTATTGGCTGTGTAATACCAAGTAAAGGCCCCAACATGCTAGATCCGGGCCCTTTGATGTCTATCAAAGGCACAATACTGCTTCTCATTGGTTGTGTAATACCATTTACAGGCCCCATGATGCTACATCTGGGCCTTTTGATGCTAATCAAATGGCCCATAATGCTTGTTATTGGCTGTGTAATACCAACTAAAGGCCCTACGATGTTAGATCTGGGCCCTTTGATGTGTATCAAAGGCACAATAATGCTTCTCATTGGTTGTGTAATATAATTTACAGGCCCCATGATGCTACATCTGGGCCTTTTGATGCTAATCAAAAGGCCCTTAATGCTTGTTATTGGCTGTGTAATACCAAGTTAAGGCCCTTTGATGTGTATCAAAGGCACAACACTGCTTCTCATTGGTTGTGTAATACCATTTACAGGCCCCATGATGCTACATCTGGGCCTTTTGATGCTAATCAAAGGGCCCATAATGCTTGTTATTGGCTGTGTAATACCAACTAAAGGCCCTACGATGTTAGATCTGGGCCCTTTCAAAGGCAGAATAATGCTTCTCATTGCTTGTGTAATACCATTTATATGCTTCATGATACTACATCTGGGCCTTTTGATGCGAATCAAAGGGCACATCATGCTTGTTATTGGCTGTGTAATACCAAGTAAAGGCCCTAAGACGCTAGATATGGGTCCTTTGATGTACATAATTATCAAAGATCTCAAAATGCTAATTATTAGCAAGTCCAATCCCTATCATGCTTATGATGCTAGATCTGGGCCCTTTGGTGTAAATCAAAGGCCACATAATGCTTTGTTATTGGCTAGATAGTGCTAGATCTCGGTCCCAAAATGCTAATTATTGGCAAGTGAAGGCCCTGTGATGCATCCAGGCCCCTTGACGTGTGATGCTTCTTCTTGGCCCTTAGCTTTTCGGATGAATGATTTTAGATGTTGCCTCTGAAATCACTGCATATCATAATAGGCTTGCTCATTGATATAAGACCGTAAATATGGAGATGATTTTCATGTTAGCTCAGTTATCATTGACAATATGATGAGAATAAGAATGAGAATGATTTTAGAGATATGATCGGAGTATAGAAGAGTGAGGCACATTGACTTTTAATTGCACCACTAATTTGTAGACCACACTCAAATCTTACTAACATGCACCTTTGAAAATATAACAGATGGCAAAACGTGTGTTTTGGAGACAAATATATAGCTTAAACTTTGTCGAATATGATGCACACAATCAAAAGTCAAGTACATCAATGTATGACAAGGAAATAGAAGATACAGAAATAGTATTTGTCCTCCACCTTCGTCTATGAACATGATAACTATATCCCATGCCGTTTAATGTATAAGCAAAACAATATCGTAAAAACGAAAAGCCGCAATGCTGAGAGATCAAGTATGTGACCTTGAGCTAAAATTGCTTGTATGAATCCCCAATCACTTATCTAATACATATCAGACTTTAATCTAATCATGTCAAATCCAGGTTAATCAATTTTGGTTAATAAAATCATACACTTTTGGCTTTAAAAAGACGGAACTGTGACAGTTCGTATTTAGATACAGGGTGATGGCGGCCATCTTGGATATGCTAATTAGGGTCACATGGGATACTTTTTCCTGTTTGTAAGTCTTAAATTTTATCAGGAGATGTATGTTGAGTATGAATAACCATGTTAAAATAGAATTCCAGGTAGTTCACGGCAGCCCAACTTTCCACATTATCAAAATAAGCTCAATATCCTGCCTCGCATTGGTGTTTAAATAGTGTCCTAAACAGTATGATGCACATAATCTTTCAGTTTAACATTAATTTTCGACAAGCAGGGATACCATAGAGTATATCTATGCAAATATCAGCTCGCACTAACTTTAATGATGCTTGTACAAAAACTATCAGTGAAATGAGTCGTTTTCTGTCAAAAATTGACACAGGAAAAAGCATATATATTGATATGCAAATTATATGATGTAAATTATTGATGAAGATAAATTGCAATGTCTATGAAACACCACCAGTCTTTTTATATTATAACAAACTAACATTGAGCCAAATTTGACATGATGTGATGATTTACTTTTGGAGATATGGCTTCACTTAAGGGTGTTATTTTCACAGACCTCAAGAAGTGATGAAAATTGTGAAAATATGCAATTTTGACATGGGCCCAATTAAATGGGCCCCAAATCTCCAGGGACCTTTTTATCCAATGTTAACATTAAACTTGATAAAGTAGATACTCTAGCGCATCTAAAAATCATAGTGGTTAATCGTTTTAAGGGGGGTGCACGGGAACCCCTCCTAGCTACTAGACTAATTGTTGTGCACCCACAAGGCAGATCTCCACTATGTGTAAAGTCTCTATGATGATAACCATTGAACAAAGACACCAGAAATGCAAAATCTATATAAACACAAGAATACTATTAAAGATTCCACATGACCCAATCACTGATTCACATCAAACGCAAAATTAATAGAGTGAAGGGTTTATGAGCATCATACAAATGACTTAAGCACCTTGCTCTCGAAGGATGGGATGCCATTGTCATGTATGTCACTGACTCTATCCTTGGTCTGGCAGACTTTCCAGACTTAAACTGCAGTATGGATGAATGTTCTGCCAGCAGAGACGGTCCTGGACATGCTGGGGGTGGATATCGTGTGAGCATGGCGAGGCATGGGGAAGCGGGTAGCTCTACTAATGCCATGGTGATGTGTTAGCAAGGCTTTCAGGTATGGATTTCACAAGCCTGTATGCATCTTAAACAGGACAGTTGCAGCCACTACCTGGCGCTTTTGGTGGAGGAATGAACTTCAGCGTTCTTTTTGCTTCCTTTCCTTTATGCCTATGATACGCAGGGCTTTCTATTGGATTGAATGGAAGGACTGGCACTCGTCCAGGAAAAAGAGGCATATTTCATCACACTGCGTACCTGAGCGTTGATGACAGTTGCTCTACTCCTGTAATCATGTTTGCTTGCAACTCTCTTGCATGAGAGCACTCAGTCGTTGTCCTACTCTTGAAGATATCTTTGAGATATATGCTTTAGCCCGGTCAGCTTACTATCGATTGTGACCCCCAGGATCTCTAGCTCCGCCATTTCAACCAATTTAGAGGTACCAAACTGAAGACCAGGCTGGATGGATATTTCTTTCTTTCTGGATAAAGTCATAGTCTAGCATTTTGACGTTTCGCAGGTCATCTTCGCAAGTTCGTCCAGATGGTCTCTACTTAGGTCTGCTGTCTTCAGAATCTTCAGGATAGTATGTGGCTTTGATCTCAAAATAATGTAGAGTCAGCTGCGTAGAGGTAAAGCTGGTTTGATACCTTATCACCAAGGTCATCAATGCACACTGAACACAAAATTGGGCTCAGTATTGACCCGTAAGGGACTGAAGCATTGATGAAACAGTCATGTTTGATGAATGGCCAGATAATAAAATGTTGATGGAACTATTTGATAGGTAGATCTTGATCGAAGAGAGCAGTTTACCAGTTATCTGTTTTTAGTAAAATTTAGAGCAAGGAACATTGTGTCAAAAGCTCCTTTTATGTCAAGGGCAATGAAGAGTACCGTGTTACCATCGTCCAGAGAGTGTGACCAGTCTTGGGTGAGGATGTTCTGGATGTCTGTCGTGCTATGGTGTGGTCTGAAATATCTACCTGATTTAAGATGGTTTCCTAGAAGGTAACTCTGAAGTTGGTGCTGTGTGGCAGCCTCCATTATCCTTCTGATGATATAAAGCAGAGACATAAAGCGGCAGATAGATGGATTGGATTTTAAAGTCTCTCTTGTGAATACGGATGACAGATGCAGTCTTCCAATGGCTCGAGAAAACATCATGGTAGAAGCATAGCTCAAAGAGCGTACAATCAAAGTGTTCTTGCTAGTTTTGCTCTTAGGATTCTGGGAGGAATTTCATCACGGCCAGTGGCTCATATCAGGCTACAGGTTCTGCTGAAGTTTTCTGACGTCCATATGCCTTAGATATATTCGTTCCTTGGTTCGTGCTCTCGATTGCTGAACTTTTGGAGCTGCGTCCTCTTGAATTGTCAAGCCGGCATTGACCAGCAAAGGTCTGAAATAAACGTTCAGCCTTGTCTCTAGCTGATCATCTTTCTTGTTGGTTATCTTTCAACGCCACATTTTTAGTTCTGGTTGACTTCGCAGGCAGGGTGTTGTCAGATACCTTGGCTCATGTACATGTATTAGGTGCCAAAATCGATGTCTTTTCAGGGGTACAATATATTGTAATGAAATAGAGGTTGAGATGGACATCCTTCTGCCTAGCTAGAGAGTAGTTTATTACTTCCTTACAAATGAGGTATTGTTTCACTGACTTTGGGGACATACTACCAATCCAGCTAGGTCATGTCAAAATATTGAGATTACATAACCTCATTTGTCTTTTTTTCAAAGCTTATCATCACAAAGACTTCACACAGTCACACTCAGTGGAGGCATGGACGGAAATCGCTCCCCGACGGAGGGGGGGGGGGGGGGTGGGAGACATGTTTTTCCTCAAGAAGTAACCGCTGAGGGGGAGGGGGAATGATGGATTTTTTTTTTTTTTTTTTTTTTTTTTTGGGGGGGGGCGGTATTTTCTCAATGATTTTTAATCCCGCCCAGTCTCTGAAAGTGCTCTCTCTAGGAAGGGGGGGGGGGGGGGGGCATTTAGTATGGTGGGGGACAGGACCGAAAAAGTGGGGAAAAACTATGAAAATAGTGGGGGGGGGGGGACACGTCCGTCCTCCCCCCCCCCCGGGATTTCCGCCCATGAGTGGAGGACTGATCGCTGGTGCCCCCGCCCCCTTCTTATGGATAATTATGCATCATAATGAAGTATCATAATGATATTTATTTATGAATATGTCCACCCTTTTCACCGACCTTTCAATCATTGGTTTCAACACTGATATTTCGTTAATCATGTACTTAAAAACAATCACATATGAAAATCATGATTTTCTCTGGCTTCTCCTGCTATTTTAGGAATAATTATGCAAATTAGCTTAATGATACCAAGTTATAAATATGTCCATCATCTTTCTTGAGCTCACAAACATTGGTTTGTACACTCTAATCGTTTTAATCGGGTATCTAGGTCCAATAGCATGTGTTTTCCTTATTTCTCTTATATTACAAATGCTAATTTGCATAATATGCATATTCATGAATTTCCCATGCTTGGATTTTGGGGAACTTTTTTTTCTGGGGTTCAGGGGACCATACTGAGCTGCACTGCAGTGAAAAACTAAATATCGCAATTAGTGTGAGGTGGAAGTGCTAGTTTGACTGGACTAAAGAGAAAACCATGAAAGTAAACCGGAAGAAAAGCAGGTTGAGTTTTCAATTGGTACAAGACTTGGCATCGATCCGATTGAAACCAAAGCAGGATGCATGTCGATAAAGCGAGTACATGGACGTACAGGAATAATACACATTCTATCAATATCACAGTCACGCAGACTTGAAGTGTAGGCCTATGCTAACAATTAACACACTGACATAGGCGCACGTACATGAACATATACACACATACAGACAGGAATCCAGACTTGAAAATGGAAGAAAATACTTTATAAGAATTTCCCTCCCAATGATAGATCTGGAATCTTACTTCAAGCGGAATACTATAGCGACTAAGGCGTACCTAGTTCATGTATGTTGTATTCATTTTATTAACCCTTACAATGCCAGACAGCTACGTCACAATCAAACTTTCACTGTGTGAAAGAAACCTATATCACGCGTGCACACAGGTAGGCCCACCCACAGATTTAAACTCATTTAACTATATAATTATACTCATCGAAACGCACACACACATACAACACTCTCACATCCTCCCCATCACACACAAACATACATACGCGTTATATGTATATTCTGGATTTATATATCAGCCTACAAGGGAAAACATAAATACTATATTGGAGCTGGCAAAGAAGCACATTTATCAACACGATGTTTGTCGAACATTATATAACAAGAATAGAGCACATGAAAGCAAAGAGCAAAAAAGGTGAAATTGCAATAATACATACTATTGATATAATTAAGCAACAGACAAGTGAAAAAAAGTTTTGAAAATGAGGCCCTTCTTGCTTATTATATGTCAGTGTGCCCCCTCTTTTGGATGTGAGGACCCTTTTTACTTTCGTTTTTATTCCTCACGCGTCCGAGGAAGAAGTGACATTTTTTCTTTTCTTTTCTTTTTTTAGTCATCACGCATCCGCGGAAGAAGTGAGAGAAGTGAGAGAAGTGAGAGAAGCATTTTTGTTTCTTCTTTTTCTTTAATCAGTCATCACACGATTTTATCACACGATTTTTCCCCACCAAAAATATATTTCTGAATATGCCCCCCCCCCCTTTCACCAAATCCTGGATCCGTCCATGAATGCACTTATGCGATTTTGCGCTTGCGTGTTTCATAGCGGACGAGAGAGAGAGAGAGAGAGAGAGAGGGAGAGGGAGAGAGGAAGAGAGAGAGAGAGAGAGAGAGAGGGGGGGGGGGAGGGAGAGAGAGAGGAGGGGGAAGAGGAAGAGAGAGGAAAAGTGCTTGTACGCGTTAGTAGGAGCTACTTGATAGTCCGAGTGTAACGCACTTTTATTTCGCGCATACTCAAAATGTTGATCACGCGTTAGGACTATCAGGAGTGAAGAGATCAGCGAAACAACAAAGTACTATCACCTAGAGTGTAACGAACTTTTCTTCTCACGTGATCAGATGGGCAAACCTACGCTTCATCACGTGATCAACTCTTAACCAATCATACAGCAACATTCTTAGTATGTGGAATATAATAGCGACTAAGGAGTACCTTTATAGTACATTTTGTATTCATTTTATCAACCCTTACAGTGCCAGACAGGTACGTCGCAGTCAAACTTTCACAGTGTGCAAGAATTGTAGTCACGTGCGCACACATATTATTAAATACACACGCAGGTACGCCCCCTCACACATTTCAACTCATTTAACTATATAGGCCTACTCATCGAAACCCACACACACACACACACACACAACACTCTCACATCCTCCCCACCACACACAAACATACATACGCGTTCTATATCGTTCTATATGTTACAAGGGAAAACAGAAATACCACATTGGAGCTGGCAAAGAAGCGCATTAACACGACGTTTGACAAACATTACAGAACAAGAATAGAGCATGAAAGCAAAGAGCAAAACGTTGAATCTTTAATAATACATACTATTGAGATACAGAAAAAACAAAAGATTAGAATGATATACCAGAAGAAAAACAAGATGAAATGGGCTGGTAGTTTGTTCAAAACTTGGCCACGATCAGAGAATTAATATTGTTACAACATAAGTGAAAATACGAAAGTGCAAACAAGGATGATATATCTATCGAAAGAAAAACAGGATGAAATGGGATGTTAATTTGTTCAAGACTTGGCCATGATCATAGAGTGGAATCGTTACAACATACATGACATAAGTGAAAACAAGGATGATATATCTATCGGAAGAAAAACAGGAAGAAATGAGCAGCTGCTAATTTGTTCAAGCGTTGACCAAATTAGTATGAAAACGAAAGCAAGAAGTACATCGACATAGCTGGACTAAGACTTATCTAGGTCATGTTGTATACATTTTATAAACCTGTACAATGCCAGAAAGGTAGGTCTCAGTCAAGTTTGTATTATGATGTGCAAGCAACCTGTTATATTCACGCGCACGCGCAAAGTCATTTACACATACACACGCATGTACACCCATTCACACATACAAACACGTTCCAATTAATCCTCATTTAAACGCAAACACACACACGCACAACACTCTCGCTCTCTCCCCACCGTGCACAAACATACATACATATATAGGCTACATGCATGAACATGTGAGAGCAAGGGTAAGAAAATAATGTGCAAAACTATCATCTGAATGGATCCCTTGGTATGAATATAGAAGGTCTTGGACACTGTTAGTTATATAAGGCTGGTAGGATATGATTGAAATGATATTCATTCCTTAGAGATTTATATCCGTGAACGGGTGCGCCCCACCCCCCCTCTCCACCACACACCCCTTCAGCCAATTACGTGGGATCATTTTAGTGAGATTTGATTTGATTTGATTGAATAAACATGAAAAAAGGAGGGGAATAGATTTGACATCCTTTAACCTTATGGCGTTTAAATCTCAGCTTCATTTGACTTGTAACCTTTTTTTTTAAAAAAATGTGTTATTATTCAAAATCTATAAGTTTGCTGACACCTAGAATACTTGGTACATCCTGCTTTTAATTTCACGCTAGTCGTGACCACAGGACTCAGTGACGAATTTAGTAGGGGGAGTACATCCGGCCCGTGCCCCCTCATCAGAGACCAAAGTTCTGAAAATGAGGCCCTTTTTGCTTATTATATGTCAGTGTGCCCCCTCTTTTGGAAGTGAGGACCTTTTTTACTTTTTTATTTTTATTCCTAACGCGTCCGAGGAAGAAGTGAGGGAGTTTTTTTTTTTGTCATCAAGCATCGGCGGAAGAAGTGAGAGAACATTTCTTTTTTTTTCTTCTTTTGTTTTAGTCATTCATCACACGCTTCCCCCCAACAAAAAATATTTTTTCCAAATTGTGCCCCCCCCCTTCCCAAAATGCTGGATCCGTCCCTGAATGCACTTGTGCGATTATGCGCTTGTGTGTGTCAAAGATAACGCGAAAAGGGAGAGAGAGAGAGAGAGAGAGAGAGAGAGAGAGAAAACGAGATATAGAGAAATAAAGAATGTTTCAAAGAATCAGAGAGAGAGAAAAAGAGAGAATGTTTGAAGTGAGAGAAAGAGGGAATGTTTGATGGTAAGAACAAGGAAGAAAGTATGAGACAGAGAAAGAGATAATCGCCATTATAAGGTCCTGGCGAGAAAGAAAATAACTCTCTCATTACCATTGGCATGAACTATGCGAAGTATATCAATCAGGTTTTCAAGGCTCGGTAGTATAAAAGCTATTGCAGACAACACGATATTACCACGATTCTGCAGTCACAAGACTAGTAACGTGACGTCACCTACTTGACGGGTCCTGTGATTCAGCCAATCACAGAGTCGTATGACTGATCGGATCGTGTCTGCGTTACGTAGCGTCCACACACATAATTCCATCGTATAGCGTGACCGTTCCTGTTCAGCTCTACGAGGAACTTTGTGTGTGTGGACACAGGGTTACCCATGTTTCTATGGCACTTCATCATCAGCATTTACATCATATATTCGACCAACTATGCTATATTGTTGTGTTGTGTGGCATCCCTCTCTGACACAACAACAAACTACCTCAATTGAACTCATACAGAAAAGGGCTCTTCGAACTATCCTCGCAGACCAATATAACTCGTATCAACACGCATTACAAAAGAGTAACCTAGTTTAGCTTGAAAAACGTAGAGACCAGCTCTGCAGAAAGTTTGCATTTGAATTGTTCATAAACTTTCGTACTTGGCTACCACCAGCAAGGGCATCTCGAAGGGCATCCCTCAGAAATAGCCACAAACTCACTGAAATAAAATGCAGAACAGAACAATATCGAAAAAGCTCCATACCTTACCTTGTTAGAGCGTTAAATGAATCCCTGTAACTTAAGTTAGAAATTGAAAGTTTGGTACAACTGATACACTCACTATTCAGTTTACATAATTATTTTGTAGACATGTATATATTTTATCTACCACCATTTATAAGAAACCAGCCATTACAATTGTTTGCTTTTTCCCTATGAATTTTATATAGTTCAAATGAAAATCAATCAATACCCTACTTTACAACCAAACACTTGCTTCTTACTGATGTTATCACAATACTTTTATGATTTTTGATGCTGATGTGACTTAGCTGCAATTATGATAATTTTGCCGTACATCGATTTTATTATTCGTTTTAGAGACGTTCATTACATTTACTATTGTTTCTATTATTTATGGAAGGTTCATATCATTGATGAAAATGTTGTTTTTACCTAAACCACAGTACTTTTGCATTATATATCATTAACTTATGTTTTTGACATGTTGTAATGCTGACATAAAGTGGTTACGTTTATCATCTTATTGTCGCACAGTAAATTTACAATGCATTTTAAAGAAACTTACAATTTGTTTAATGTATAATTATCTTAATTAGTTTTCATACCATTTATAAGAATTTTTTAAATATTTATATGTTTGTGAAGAATGTTTGTGAAGTTATGACTGAGATTTCATACACAATATTGTTAGGGTAAACTGCTGATTCCTGCCGAGTTTCATGACTTGTGCAAACGGGACACCATGTCTTTAAGACCGCACGACACATTTGCTCCAACCAACGTGTCTACATACAAGTTATGTAGTGTCAGTTGTTCTTTGTGATCAGCTTGATCAGCTTGTAGTGATGCTAAATTCTGAGGCGAAGGAGGAATCGTACACTCTAAGTGTAATATAGGTTGCGGTACGTTTAATTCGTTGCTATGATCTTATACACTCGATGACAAATCTGACATAACTCTGTCTCTTGTTGTTTCTGCTGTTCAGGTTTATTTCTCTCTTCTCTCATTCAAAATCTCTGATATCTCTGAATATATACTGGTTCTCTCTTAAGATACAACTTAAAGGGATAGTTTACCCTGATATTATTTTGGTTTTATTAGAATGAGCGCATAAAATAAACATATTAATGAAGGTTTGATTAAATTATATCAAAGGATAAGAAAGTTATAATCTTTAAGAGTTTTGATTTTGTGACCTCACGTGCGAGATGCATCCCATATGTTGTGTACAGTTTCTTGAATTTATAATGACTCATACATATTCCACATTATAACTGAATCTTCCTACGCCACAGTTCTAAATTCCAGTAGAAGTTATCTGGGA
Source organism: Arbacia lixula (assembly GCA_963669155.1). Classification (NCBI taxonomy): domain Eukaryota; kingdom Metazoa; phylum Echinodermata; class Echinoidea; order Arbacioida; family Arbaciidae; genus Arbacia; species Arbacia lixula. Next base: position 3,126,120 of record OZ022592.1, read on the forward strand.
ACTTAAACCGCTAAAATTCTGAAATTCTGGAAAGCGGTCATAAAAGTGTATAATATAATATTGGCGTAAACTGCTGTGCCATCATCCCCATTGTCTAATTTCTGTTTAATATCGACGATTATCATTTTAAGAAGATTCCATTTTTTCTATCCCGAGATGAAACTAGAGTGGACCCCATGACCATTGCAGAATGGCGCCCTCTCTAGTACGCACCAAGCTGTCCTGTCTGAAACACCAATACTACCTCTTACATCTAATATCATTGTAGATTATAGAATGGGTGTCAGAATCTCTGCAATCTGATTGGTTAATTACCCGTAATTGCTGTGTAATTTTTTTTTACTGGCAGTACGCGATATCAACACGATATCAACACGATATCACGATACCGAGAATTAACATGATCGATACCAATGTTGCTTACGCTAATGGCGGCACCCACGAATCACGAGAAACTCCGATAAAGTGAGATGAAGAATTGAAACAAATTTTGGACGATTCAGACGCTTTCAGTAAGTACAAATTTAACTCGAAACATAGAATACTCATTTTCTACATTTAAACGCTTTGCAGAGGTGAAACACGTACATTTGGAAGATATTTCGAACGGAGAAATGGACAAACTCATGACTGAATTCTACGCTGTCGCAGCACTGTGTGAGACTTTGCTGCGGTGATTTGCCCACTAACGTGCATTGCGAATACGTTCATTTTGGGCACTCAATGCCACCCTGGACATTCGCAGTAAATCTGTCTTTTCTGATATGACTACGTCGTTTAAATGATTGTTATCAAATAAAAGCGTGATGAACTTGGTAGTTCTATACATGCAGACTCTATTTCTCCACCTGACATGGTCTATGGAGAAAATCATCTCATATTTTAGCTGTGTTATTTGGACACTTCTCTTTGTGAAAAGTCAATAATTTTAGTCTTGGCAGATTTTGATGATTCCAATCATTGATGATCATTGATGATGAAGATGGATCTCTGCAATCTGATTGGTCAATAACCATGCATCCGGTAATTACCGGATGCATGATTTTGTAATAACCATGCATCCGGTAATTACCGGACGCATGATTTTTCCATGCATCCGGTAAATGAGGTTGACAGAGATTTTTCCCTTTTTTATTAGAGTTTGGGGCCCATTCTATAAAACAGATGATGCACAGGTTTATTTCGTGGGTCAGTAGGATTGTGTACACGCGGTAGCTCTGAATTTTGCCCGAAACCCACTCGGCTTCGCCTCGTGGGTTCAGGCAATTCAGAGCTACCTTGTGTACACAATTCCTACTGACCCACTCAAACCTGTGCATCATTTGTATACTTTCATTACCAGCTTATTTGATAATAACTTACCATTCATGATTGCACATTTCCATAGAGATAGTATCGTGTACAGAGAGATGGGAGGTTGGTATCAAACATTCATATCAGCCATAATACACGTTCCGATTGCTTGGTAATGAGCAGTGAAGTGTTCTCCATGACAATGAACTCGAATCTTAATTCTTAGTACATTAATTCTGAGCCATAATCGGATTCGTTTTTACATTCATTGAAACATGTAAATAAGCAACGTTTTGAAAATTGGCTAGAATTTCCTTGTCATCACATTCTCTTCGATTCTAGCACATTACGCCTCTGTGATTGTATATAAAGAACAGTTACGGCACAAAAGATAATATGTAGAGTATATCTGATATGTACAGATATACATCAATATCATATGATATCAGTAAACATTTACCAGTAATTCGTCGAAACTTTTGTCTAATCAAGACATGACGCGGGTTCGAGCTGTGTTGTTTGTTACGTCACAAACCATGCGCGCAATGCTGACCAATCACTGACGTGGGAAGACATATTGCGCGCATTGCAGTAACCAGGCGTTACATGAGTCATAACAGTGACTTGCATAAATATGAATGCAAGCATAACAGTAAGGAAATAAGAAAATACACCGGAAAAAGTATCGACAAGATCAAGCTATGAAATGAAAATAGTGAAGAAACTGAACTGATTCGCAATATGATACATAAAACCAGCAAAAATCTACAAAATGACACAAGATCGACGAGGGAAAAAGAATAGAAACGCCAACATGAAGATCTATGGCTCTCGCTTTGACTGACTGTCACCCACGGCGTTCAACAAACAGGTGCTGACTGTAAGTAAAGCCTTTATAATGCATACCAACCATTAGGGTTGACAGTACTGTACAAACCTTCTTTACATCTCGTTAAAGGAATCAATAACATTCATCATATATTTGTTGTCCAGTATAAACTCCCCACTAAATGACATGATAGTATTCCATGACGTAAAGTCTGAAATACATCGTCGGATCAAGCGAAACGGTTTGAGAGGCCGAAAACCTGAAATGTAACAATCTATGGCATGGCATAGCAAAAATCCATATCACTAAGTCATTTTTAATACTAGCATTGTCAAACAAAATTAAAATGTTGAAATAAAAAATATCAATTTCGTCATTTTACGGGAAAATAGAATGAAATTGAGGTCAAATATCAATTCGTCACAGAATTTCAACGTCCGGTTCTCAAACCTCCAAGAAACAATCAACTCTCTCCGTGCGTCTACCAAGCCAGGAAGAACCAGTGTTGCCAAAAAATTTCAGCCCAAGTAGCAGTGAGTAGCCGTAAAAAGTCGCCAAATTTAGCAAAAAGTAGCCCAAATGGAACTATCGCAATTTCAAGGTGATACAGCATGATGGTACTAAGTGAAAATGTATGATGCAATGGATAAATTAGCAAGTCAGAAGAAGCCAAAAAATAGCGACATAGCGGGAAGGCTTTGCAAGTTGTGGCGAGGAAGTCAAAAGTAGCGCAATCTGGCGCCTAAATCGCGGCTTTACCAAAACTGGGAAGAACTCTTCGGCCCGTATGCACAACGATGGTATAACGTAGACCGCACACTAAACATGCTGAACGGAGACAAAATGATTAATAGGGCGCAGAATAAATAATCTGATGCTGTCACAAAACCAGTCATATTTATCATAGAATCACAGCAGCAGGCGATTTCAAGTATTTAATGTAATCGTCATGTGGACAAATAATATACTCCACAGGGATTCCAAGAACAAACGTAATTATGCTAGATTTTAATGAAAGGGCTTTCTTGGGTAATTTCAATTTACAACAAAAATTGTCGTGTCTTGACCGGCCGTGAACTAAAAATTGCTTGCGTGGTTAAGTCGCTGACCGGTAAGCAGTAGATTGCAGGTTCAAATCCCGTCTGGTTCCAAGATTATTGTCTGACTTGTTTTTCGTTTATTTACAGGATGGAGCACATTATCCTTACCACTGGGTGTATGCCTAAAGTTTCTTTGTAAACTTGATTATATTGAAAAGGCCTACAAATAAAATATGTTTTCCTTACCGTCCCATAAAGTAAGTCCAGGTTTAGTACACGTATTAAGGTAAACCACCATTTTGAAAACGGTCCATTGACTTATGACATCATATTTCGTGTAGATATGGTATTGAAACGTTTACTAAATGTTCAATAAATCTTAACTACATTGCTATGCTTCATGGGTACTTCAATCGTCTTCCCGTACAATCTGCTTTTTTTCGCCTTTCAAACCGTAATAAAAGTAGGCTAAAATCTATTATTCAATATATAAGCACGTAATATATGCATAATTTGTTTACACTTTACACATAAATGTTCAACATTTATTGTAACAAACTTGAACAATGTAGGGAACTAACATCATAAATTCATTAATGTAAAATTTGTTCAATAACTGTCCTTCGCAATATCGGAGCAACGACAACAACTACTACTACTTTTACCATATCAACTACTAGTAATACTACTACATTAACTACTACTAATACTACTACATTAACTACTACTGCTACCATGACAGATCCAAACAGGCAAAATGAAGATATGTCGACCTCAACGACTTCGACTCAAGTAATGTCCCACATCTCCTCGAATGAGGAGGACAACGACGGCGTTGATAACGGATGTGGTAGTCACGTGATAGGCATCAATAATGAAGATCCGCCGTTGCCATGGTTGCAGTCCAGCGCGCTCGACCAGATGAATGCTGCGGACGAGAGTGACGTCATTCCAGTTGTTTGTGTTGACCAAGGTGAGATCCAGGGGATGTTTCACCAACCTGTTTGGAAGCTAAGAACAACTTTACGCACGACTGGTGATATTTTCTTGTGCTAAATCAGATTCTCAATGATTTTGATTCCCATCAGCTAAAGTTCAAAGCTGATGTTTATAAATACAAATTCTTGTAATTGATAAGTGTCTGGAAACAAAGTTTCTGAATTGATTTGATTATGATTTGTCAAATTTGATTAGGATTATTAGAAATGAACTCCCATTATGTTAAAACAGGAACAATTTGGGGTATTTCATTTTACACAAGACAGGGTCACCAGTTTTACGTAAATTCGTTTTTAGTTTACGAACAGCTTGGTGAAACATTCCCTCTAGTTACACACATTCCATTCCCCGCCCATCCCCTGACAAACCTTCTCAACCCCTCGATCGTATGAATGTCATAGTAACCTACAGACCTAGAATTATATGATACAATGCCTAGATTGCATCCCCCAAAACCTATAGAGTTTCACCTGATAAAAAGTTGTGTTTCGACCAATCAAGCAAACCACTTGTATTGTAGGGATGTTTCGCTAGCTTCTCCAAGCGGCTGGCGAGTGAGTGGACCTGAGTCGTCGTAGATGGGGCTGTTGCAGTATGTTAAAAGTGGCGAATGAAACAAGGCTACTATTTTGATACAAAACATCCCGGACCAAACGACTGGAGGGATATGTATTATAAGTATTGCGAAGGTGTCATAACTAGGTGCTTCCAAACTCCTCCTTCAAGGCATCAACATGTCAAATAATTGTAACCACGAAAAGAAAAAAACCGTCGAGATCCACTCCGGCTCAAGAAAGTCTAGACTCTTGACACATTTTGACGGCCCGAACTCGTGTACACAGCCACTCGCTCGACGGAACTCAGCACAACGAGTGTGAGTGTTAACAAATAGGCAATCCATGCGTTATTTTTATTTTAAAAGTGGTCAATATTACATTTGCATGGCCGCCATTTTTGTTAAATGGCTGCCTTGGCTTTCCTGTGCAGAATTCGAGATTGCTAAATATCGAAAATGTGCGTTAGATAATTATTTTATTCTACAATCATTTTACATGTTTTTTTTTTTTTAAAAGGAATTATTAGACCAATAATTGTATGAAGCTAAGCCGATAAACTAGTGCCTAGTTAATTACATCGCTCCGTTTATATCACCCTCTCTCTCTCTCTCTACGTGTCACTCCATCTCTCTCTCTCTCTCTCTCTCTCTCTCTCTCTCTCTATACGTGTCACTCCATCTCTCACTCTGTCTCACTCTCTGAACAACCTTTTCCCCTCTGCTCTTCGCCATCCTCTCCGTTTACATATTTTCTCAGACAAAAGCACACCATGTGTCGAGTCCACAGATAAACCCTCTACCCACGTCACACTACCGCGTCATGACCCCGACACGACGGCAACAGCTAATGGAGTGCCTGACACACCGTCCCCAGTACGTGACGACTCGACGTCGGCATCGTCGCGTCATCTTGATAGAGGCTGGGCGTGGGTGGTGATGATTGCGGCGATGATGACCCACATTTTGACCTTTGGCCTGACCTACGCGATGGTGGGCATCTTCCACATCGAACTCCTCGTCGCGTTCGGAAGGGGCGATTCGGCCACGGCGTGGACAGGCAGCATTCTTCTTGGTACAATGCTCTGCTCAGGTTAGATGATAATTATTGTATTGTGCCTATGCAAAGAATCAGTCCCCCTCTCTCTCTCTCTCTCCCTCTCTCTCTCCCTCTATTTCTCTCGCTCTCTCTCTCACTCTCTCTCTCTCTCTCTATCTCTCTCTCTTTCTCTCTCTCTCTTTCTATCTCTCTCTCTCTCTCATCTCCCCCTTTTCTCTCCCCCTCTCTCTCTCTCTCTCTCTCTCTCTCTCTCTCCTTCTTATTCCCATTTCATCCCACCTTCTCCCTCTCTCAGCCAAAGTGACGCGCGTCATAGCATTGCTCATAGTCTAACTGTCCATATATCATTATCATTATCATTATTACTGTTCTTTTACTAGGGCCTATCACGAGTATTCTCGTGGGGAGATTCGGCGCACAAGCCACCGCCATTGCCGGTGGAGTGTTCTCTTCCATGGGTCTGTGTCTGAGTGCACTGGCGCCCTCTCTCGACTATCTTTTCTTTACGTATGGGGTACTGACAGGTAAACTAGCGCATGGATTCTCTTTTTCTTTGTCCTATTTTATATTTTTCTATAATTTCTCCTTTAATTCTGCTTCTCCTTTGTCACCTAGGTAATCTTCTTCTTCTTTCTTCTTCTTCTTCTTCTTCTTCTTCTTCTTCTTCTTCTTCTTCTTCTTCTTCTTCACCTTCTTCTTCTTTTTCTTCTTCTCCTTCTTCTTCTTCTTCTTCTTCTTCTTCTTCTTCTTCTTCTTCTTCTTCTTCTTCTTCTTCTTCTTCTTCATCTTCTTCTTCTTTTTTTTCTTCTTCTTCTTCTACTTCTTCTTCTTCTCCCTCTTTCTGTTAAGTAGAGTTCGCCTTTGGCGGTTACCAGTTTGCTTCCTTTTTGAGTATAAACCAGAAGCGTATCTAGAGAGGTTGAGGGTTTGGTGGTTTCTTTTCCCCAACCCTCCCCCCTATGAACTCCCCCCTCCCCCTCCCCCCCCCAAAAAAAATGGGGGTTATTGGAAAGTTTAGGGGGTTTAACCCCCTCCCCTTCCTTTTGAAACTCCCCCCTCCCCCAAAACAGGTGGTTGCAACCCCCCCCCCGCGAAAAAAAAGAAAAAAAAGAAATGTCCCCCCTCCCTCCCACCCCGCTTACCGATTCCGAGGCCCCGAAGACTATAACAGATCATAAAAGTGCCTAGGATTCCTCGGAAATACTTACCTGCCGTTCTTTTGTGGTTTATTGTCCCACGAATATCTCCCACGTCCAGGTTTCGGCTTCGGGCTGAGCTACCTGCCCTGTATTGTCATGGTAGGGAGATTCTTCGAGCGGCGAAGATCCGTCGCGACAGGCTTCGTGGTCGCTGGTTCCGGCATCGGCACCTTCATCTTCGCGCCCGTCGTTCAAATTGTCGTCGACGAATTTGGCTGGCGGCATGGGTTTCTCGTCCTCGGAGCCATAGAACTTGCTCTGTGCGTGTGTGGCGCCACCTATTGTTCGAGGTTTATACCTGAGAAGCCCTCCAGGGAAGCATACATGAAGCATATCATGGATGTGGAAGTAGACGCGGATAGGTTGGACGGCCACGACCTAGCTTCCCTTTTCACGTTCAGTAGCCACCCAGCAACCATCGGCAATGCCAGCGTAGCAGCGAGCCAGGCTGCCAGCCGAGCTGCTAGTAATACCGGGGAACCTAGCACAAGGATGTCTGGGTTGTCCTTCGCCGAGAGTGTGTTGAGCCACGCAAAGGCTGCTTCGGTCGCAGCCGATGAGACCCGAACCCTGACGGACTTTAAGACCTATACCGAGGCAATGGAAATCTACCCCAACCGATTCCCTTCTGACTCATCCATCGCAGTCCCCGAGTCCATACACGCAGAGACCTGGTGGGTCCGCTGTATACTCACCCCGTGCTACAAGGTCGCCCGCCTTCTCAGCAACCGTTTCCTCGTCATCTTCGCCATCTCGAACTTCATCCTCTGCATCGGCTACCAGCTGCCCTACGTGTACTTCAAGGCTCTCGCGCTCCACCTGTCGATCGGCGAGGACGAATGGTCCTTCATTCTCTCCGTCATGGGCATCATGGACACGCTCGGACGAATCTTCGTTGGCTTCGTCTTCGATCGGATACTCGGCAAACATCGGCGCATGTTCGGCTACGTCACGAGCTGCATCCTCGCGGGGTTATGCCTCTTCCTGGTGCCGCTAGCAACCGGGTATCTCAGCCTAGCTATACTGGCCTCGCTGTACGCCCTCATCGCTGGATCAACCGATTCGCTGACTCCGGCCCTGCTAGTAGCCTTCGTGGGCTTAGACACGTTAGGGTATTCCTTTGGGTTGGTCATCGAAATGCAAGGTGCCGGATTTCTAGTGGGACCCCCTCTTGCTGGTAAGAGTTTATTGCAGGCAGCTTTTAGCTTCTCCAGCACACTTTCATCCCTTGGCGAGTTGTTCTAAACATTATCGACATCATATCAATATTATGTGTGGTCAGGTGGAGGTCACGCTATGTAGACCAATCACCAAACAGGATTCTATCATTGTAGGATATGAAATTTATTATAATATGTATTCATACTTATGTGATACTTGATGCGTAAACCTGATGTAGGCCTTCACGATTTACAAAGCAAATTGTTAACAACAATTTATAATGCTACAGCACACGTATCCAAAATTAAAAGAAATGGCAATTTTAGATTTCTACGAATATAACTGTGACTGTGACCTTTTTCCGTTGTTGGTGACAGGCAAAATCTGTGAAGACTTTGAAACTAAAAAAAAATCAGTTAAATATTGTCCGACTCTCCTACCGCGGGGATAAAATCGGTCATCCGTGCACTGTCTGTGTACCATCTCACTAAGCTAGCGAATATTGTATTGTATAAGACTCTTCTTTTGCTATACCGGTCATTGTGTCTGATATTTTGCTCAACAGGGGCTCTATACGGAGTGTTTGAAGATTATGGAGTAGTCTTCTTTGCAGGCGGTGCGGCTTTTGTTCTGGCCGGGCTGGTCATGCTCACTGAGCCTCTACTAACGGGAAAGTGCCATCCATCACGATGTTGTGGGAGATCAACTGAATAATCACAGCGTCTGGAAAGGAGATTATGTAGTGAGAAGACGCCCTCACTGTTGCGTGAAAGAAAGGACGAGTTTTCACAAATCGGTGAAGTGAAACGTTTTTACAGGAGAAGCCGTATGAATATTCCATGTGCTACTTTAGTTCCAAAGCGCATAAAACGGCATTCTCGAGAAAACCAGATTGAAGAATAATGGCAATTTCCTCTTGCTACAGTTAGAAATTAATTCACATACGTGTAAACCTGGATGGGATAAATGAAACGACTGCATGCAAAGTCTGCGATGCCTCCGCTCCATATAACATTTTGATAAGAACAGATCTGAAGATTTTAGTCACAAAGAAGGATTAATATTTCAAAGCTGTTTTGTCTTTGAAGGTCCGGCAGAATGTGCGAAGTAATGGCATAATTAATAGTTTTAATGTTAGCGATTTAGGAAAAAAAATCCTGTAAACATTTATTGCCCCTTTCCAGTTGTTCAATATCAAAATATGTATTGTTGATGTATCATCTCAATCGCATGACATCTTTAAACTTGCAAGCTCGGAGATATACAACATATTTGAATAAATGTAAATCTAAATGAATCAAGTAATTAATCAAAGAACTTTAAAAAAAAAGACAGAGAGAGAGATAAAGAGAGAGAGGGAGAGAGAGAGAGAGATGGAGAGAGAGAGAGAGAGAGAGAGAAAGAGAGAGAGGGAGAGAGAGAGAGAGAGGGAGAGAGAGAGAGAGAAGGGGGAGGAGGGAGACGTGAAGAAAAAGAGGAAACCATGGGCACTGAATGGCAAAAGAGACAGAAAGAAATACACAGTAAGAAGAAAGAGAGACAGACATAAGACGGGTGGGTAGGGAGAGACAGACAGACAGACAGACAGACAGACAGACAGAGGGTGAGAGAGATAAAGAGAGAGAGAGAGGAGGAGGAGGGTTGAGAGAGAGAGAGAGAGAGAGAGAGAGAGAGAGAGAGAGAGACAGAGATGGGGGAGAGGGGGGAGGGAAAGAAAGAAGGTGTTTGTGTAAGAAAAAGAGAGATGGAGAGTATATGTGCGTGTGTTAGAAAGAGAGAGAGAGAGAGAGAGAGAGAGAGAGAGAGAGAGAGAGAGGAAGTGAGGTATAGAGAAAGAGAGAATGTTTGACAAAGAGAGAGAGGTAGACAGTGAAAGTGCTTGAATAAAAAAAGCGAAAGTGAGAGGGGAATTGCTTGTGTAAGGAAGAGAGAGAGAGAGAAACTGAGACATAGAGAAAGAGGGAAAGTTTTTGTGTAAGAAGAAAAGAGATGGATAGTGCAAGAGAGAGAGAAAGTGAGGTAGAGTAAGCAAATAATCAACGTCGGTGAAGGTAATGGGACGAAATATCACTTCCGAGGCGATCTGGATGTAGCTATCTTTCCGAAGCTTTTAGCTGAGGAAAGATAGCGTATACATTCAGATCGCCGAGGAAGTGATAGTTCGTCTCATTGCCTGAAACCAAGAGTTGATTATTTGCTTTATATTCCACATCTGATACCAACAAATTTATAAAATAAATTACAATTTAACGTACAAAAGCATTCGTGTCGGTGCGGCTACATATTCACGCGACGCTCCGAAACTCGGAAGCAAATTGACTTTGTGAACGTTATATAGACTCTACAAATTCCAACGAACAATATGACATGGTGATGCAAATTGTTAAGATTTTGACGGAAAAGCAAGAAGTAATCGAAATTCTCTTACCTGTGCGGTATCGGTGAGAACATAGGTCCTCCGAGAATACTCTTTAATTGTAATAAATTACAGGCAAGTGAAATTCTAGGTCAATTTTGGTACGAGGTGGTAGAGAATTGCACACTTGCTTTGGTGAAGTACTGTGTGGGGGAAATGGAAGGCCTGCATTGCTTTGTACGTACGCGCGCGGCGCAGCGCGCTATAACCAAAAATTTTAATTTCCGCGCGCGCACCGCGGTGTCGTCTGCGCCGATAGTCCGAGCTACGCACTTTTATTTCGCGCGTACTCAAAATATTTATCACGCGTTTGGACTGTGAGGAGTGAAGAGATCAGCGAAACCAAAAAGTACTATCACCTAGAGTGTAACGAACTTTCCTTCTCAAAAAAAGTACTATCACCTACAGTGTAACGAACTTTTCTGCTCAGGTGATCAGATGGGAAAAACTACGCTTCATCACGTGATCAACTCTTGACCAATCATATAGCAACATTCTTAGTATGTGGAATATAAAAGGAGATATTGTTTGACAAAGAGAGAGAGGTAGCGGTGAAAGTGCTTGAACAAGAAAGAAAAGTAGAATATTTAAAATAGAAAGAGTGTTAATGACTTCTCAAATATCTGCCAGGAAACTTGCAAGCATTGTATTGGAAGTGAAACGGGAAGGGGATTGAAAGGAGAGCAGAAAGTTACTTCCTTCTTTTCCTTGTAGATAATGGTTATTAATTCTTTGTGTGCACATACCATTCTACGATGTCATTTGTAAATTATAGTGTTGTTAGTCAGTAGCACGCCAGAGTTTGAAGGCACTGGAATTACAAAATAAAATACTAAACTCCAACTGGCTTAAAAAATATTATATAGAAATGTTTTAGGTCAGTAGGCGCGCTCTGAGGCTATTAACTAAGATTTGAAAATATTGTTAGAAATATAAGAGGTATAAGGGAAATATACAGAACAAAGTGCGTTGACCCCTGCCACCTAAAGTGCGAAGGATGAAGCGGCCGGTTGTGTGTGTGTGTGTGTGTGTGGGGGGGGGGGGGTATGTTATGTTTTGAATCTTTGTGTACAAGCGAAACCTGTACATGAAGAGTAATGAAGTCATGCGAAACAGTTTTAATTCCTTCCATATCAGACAAATGGTACGCTACTGAAACACCTGCACAAGCAGAACAAGAAATTAAAAAAAAAAACCTCTTACTATACCAACATCACCTATACACATCATCAAAATTAAAGATGTCAATTGTTTTTGTTTCTTTAGCGATTTTATTCTAGTCTATTATATCTTCACAAACAATGGATAAATGAATCTCAATCCTTATTTCATAGTTGCCATGACTACCAAAACAGATTTCCTGCAATAACATTGTACATCACAACATACATTAAACAAATGACAAAGAAATGTCAACATGTCTATTACACTCTAAAACAGCTTGATTTGTATTGGAATTGTTGTTCCATTTTGACTAATATCAATAACACTTCCGTGTATTCACTAAAGAAAACGTCGTTGTATATTTTTCTACACAGATATCATATAGACAACGCTTAAAGGAATTTCGACCCGGAGCTCAAGAGGGCGCTGTTGGATGACGTCACAATCATCGCCATCTTAGTTCCGAAGTTTGACGAGTAACGCTGTCAATCAAACTGGTAGATTGCGGATATGCGTTGCTTGCCCTTTCACGTACGTTGTGAGCGCTAGCCGAGCGAGCTATGCCAGTACACTAGTCTACGTACGTGAGTGCTAGCTGGAAGTACCGTATGCAAGTGGGCGGAGCCAGCAGGGAACAGCCGCCGAATCATGAGCCGAACTGTATTTCGGCATACCTAGATTGAGAATCGACATTCTTCGGGCATTCGGAACATGGCATTTGCGTAACCGGTGAAATTATCGAATAACATTGCCGTCATTGGACAACACGTACTGTCCGCTCATGCGCTTACATGGAATAACGCCCTCTTGAGCGCCGGGTCTGATTCCCTTTAACACTACAGAGCATACAAGCTCGCGGCACAATTCAACAAATCATTATGAGCTCATAGCGCAAAATCGCGTATAAAAAATCGTGATATTAGTTATTCGCTTCTCCAAAATACCCTGGGACACATTTTGCACAAAATAATAGTATGTCTGTGCGTTATGCATGAAAAGATATCAAATGTGGAAGGTGGAACCTATTCCCAGAAGACACTTCTAAAGATTTTGAAAACTGCTGGGTATGCAGCGACAAGGCTGGTTGTACAGGTTGTAAAGAGATGCTTCTTCTACGTCTTTCTATTTGTATGCCTATTGTGAGCGGAGTGGGTTGTCGATGTGAGATTGTGGTATCACAGAGGGCGGACTTTCATCTCAGTCTTCTTCATAGAGACGTAAAACCCCTTCCAAAAACTCCACCTGATTCCGTCATACTCCGTTGAGGTGTCACCATCAATGTAGTATCTGCCGTTCAGGTTGGAGTACCCACAGTACCTGTACCACCACGCCCCATGACGTTGGGTAGCGCAATTACCGCTGTAGGTATCATGGTCCTCATCACGCGTGGTGAAGGCATGACCGTAATTATGTAACATCGCATTACCTGTGCATAGATCAATACACGCAAACTGAATAGCAACAAGTAACATGTAAGTGGGCTCCTGAATAGCAATCTAGAGACAGTCTGACAATAGCCTGCATTCTTCTAATGAAAGTGTAACGGATGTTTGCGACGGGTTTCAATTATTTGCAATTCTACTAATCTGGGTAAAGTGGGCTAAGTGGGCAATTCAAACATTTAATTGCATCTTACGAAAAAAAAATATCAAACACCGGAGTGAGTATTCAGGCATGTTAATTTGAAACTGAATAAGTCACAAATGTGAATTATAATTTTCGGGTAATACTTCTTTTTAATTACGGTGAAGGTGAGATTCATTCATGTTCATCGTGTAGGGGTGAGTGTGACATCAGTGTAGTGGAATAGTGAAATCTGAATAGATAGAGGAAAGCATTTATTTTAAATCATGTAAAGATTACCTGAATTGATAGTTCGTAAGTAATAATTCAGTGTAACATTTGCAGTAGTAAACAGTGGACAAACGGTTTTTGGAATGTTTCTCGTTTTATTTTCTCCAAAATTTTCGTAAAATATCCTAACAAAAAGGAAAACATGTACGTTGGAATAAACACACAAAAAACGTTTTTTTAACGTCATTTTCAACGTCTTTTTGTTAAGTAACGTCAACAAAAACCGTCGTATAGATGTCTTCGTTCTTCCCAAAAGAGTTTTGAGGTCAATTTTGAGTGTGTAATAATTCAACGTTCAAGATTTTGACGGCATTTTGTCGCCAGCCGTTTTCATGGCTTCTCCTATTTCTGGATAGTGTCTTGCAGGAGAGCGCCGACTGCGCATGCGCAGTTCTTTTGTGCATGCGCATTGGAGGCAAGCGACATTCAGGAGGATTAAAGAAGGATACGGGAATTGTTGACGTTAAAGCCGAATCTAACTAAACTCAGTAACCAGAATCGCGAACTCGCCTTAAACCAATGGATAGGAATATTTAGAATCGATATCAGATTTCAGCTTGGTTTATTTAGAATCGATATCAGATTTCAGCTTGGTTTAGGTTTATGACCTTAGTAGTACGGTCCTTTGCTAGTTCATTTACTCACCAGCCGTGCCCTGATAGCCTCCGACTTCCAAGCGATAATAATCGCTCTCATCAGATACGCTGAACGAGGAATATTCGGCATAAGCTGTTTCGTTGTCGAATGACCAAAGGTCGACGCGTAGTTGCATGGCTCTGTCATTGGTCAGGAGATGAAGTACGTCGTTCCCAATCCAGAATTCGTTTTCAATATCACCGAATCCTAGTTTATAGGAGCTCCAACGCCGAAAGAAATCGACGTTTCCGCTTTGCCGTCGCTGGAATACCTGGAACAAAGCCAAAACATTTACATAAAACGTCAAAGCTTTATCTTCCAAGACAAACCAACAACACCATCTAGCTTTCAGATTATAATAATGATATTGGAGAGTACATCTGCAGCGACAAAATTATTAGCATGCCCCACCCGAAATCAGTAGGTAGGATAATAGCTCAAGATATTTTAATATTTTTCAGGTCGGGAGAACAGACTAATTGATTGGTCGATTGAATTGACTGAATATATTTTCCAATATAAAAATGAATAATACCGAATATGCACACACGGTTAGATAGCCTACTCAATACAATAATTTGTATACAGATTACAAAACATGTATCAAGATATGTGATACGGTTTAATTTTATATCGATAGGAATATAATTTTCATTGTAATTACAAAATCCTAACCTCTCTTCTAATCCGGGAATGCGTTTCGTTTACAGCAACATGTTCTAAACCCATTTCAAATTTAGTTTGTGTATCAATGTGACAAACTGATGTAGGTTTTTGAAAAAGTTGTTGTTTAATCTGAGGGTGTTGTAATGGACACCTCACGATGGGAAAATACGGGAAGCAGTATTCCGTGTTGGGTTTGGGTAAAGCAACATTTCCATCAGAACGCAGAGAGTATTGATGTGAAGCAAGGTGAAAATTATCTTTTAGAAAGATCTGCACCACAAAGCCCCGTTCCACATCATGACTATCATGATCTGGTTTGCGATCTATCAAAACGTCGGAAAGCGGCATTGGCGTACCTCGATCGTGTTTATTCGGGGTAGAGCGGTGGAGCAGTGAGACCACAGCGTCCCGTTCTGATGCCGCTCTTACAACGCTACGGACAACATTACTACGCTCACGGCGCTGTGTTAATGATGTTCGTGTAGTTATTATTCATTTTAATCTGGAAGATCAAGATGAAGTTCAACAAATATTGCCGATCTGGAAACTAGTCGATTCTTCCCCGTTCTCACAACGCTGCAGCTATTCCTATACGCAAATGCCATTCGCCACCGATTTGATAGATCGAACAGATCGTGGTCCAAATAATCTTATGAGCTTACGGTCCAGCCACCTCCATCGGTGGTCATGTCACAGTAGACTCGGAAGGCTTCCGGGGCTCTATTGGGTTGGATCAGGTAGACACCGCTCTCCGATCTTCCTGCCGCCAGGACGTCACTGCAATCCCTCGGGACCGGACCTGAAAGGGCCGCAGTCAGTTCGTTTTGCTTGCTTTGTAAACTTGCAAGGGCCGCTGTCAGTTCACCCTGCTGAGTTTGTAAACTTGCAAGGGCCGCTGTCAGTTCGTTTTGCTTGGTTTGTAAACTTGCAAGGGCCGCTGTCAGTTGGTCTTGGCGTGTTTCGATGCGTTCGAGCGCACTCAGCACTCGAGTTTCAGTGGTGGCATTGAGTTGTGACTCGGATGTAAAAATCTATAAAAAGAGGAATTGACGATTACATTAAAAAACTCAAACTTTTAGTTGATTTTTGCAAGGCAGCTCTTCGGTAGAGTTTACAGCATTGAGTAATTTGATTTTGATGGTTTCATTACACTTTATGTCCCTTTTTTTTCTGTTTCAGATTTTACGAACTGGACCTCCATATTGTACTAGAAAAAAGAAAAAAAAACTTGCCACACTTTGAAAAGTAATTTCACAAAAGTTATAAGTCGATTCTGCCTGATAATTTTGCATCACAAGGTCAAGGGATGAAAAATGTTTTTTTAGAGCGAAGTACTTTGACATATTAGAGGTCATCATTTTTGTAGTATTCCGTTGAATATTTGTTAACTTTGCTTATGGACAAAGTTGGACACAAACATGTGTACATCAAATCATTATTTTAAAACCAATTAATGTCAATTTGTGCATCACACCTATCAATCCACTCGCAACTGACATCACAACATCACTAATACTAGGTGTTCAAAAAAATGAAAAATGGAAAATGATATTAAAAATGTAAGAACTTGAATCAAGCTGAAATCTAAATATAAGGTCAAATAATGTCATTTTTTTAGAAGCAGGTTGCGTGACATGTAAGCAATTGTTATTTGTCAACAAATTATAGATATAGTGTATGAAGAGTGCCGAGGTGTGACGTTGTTTGAACAAATTGTCATGACAACAGGTTTTAGACTATGCAGGTAGAGCAAGCAGCGGTGCTCACAGCGGAGACTCTTATTGGGAATGCCCGACACCAGCCCGCTAGACAATATCAGACCTGTAAACCACTCACTGAAGTGATTTTGTTTAGAACCAGTTGCCTCGACAAAATGCTCATATGACGACATCACTTCGGTACTCTATTTAATGAATTTGTTCCACGGACGTGGAGCTCAAAATTTGTTTGTATGAGATAATCACTATGCATTTTAGAAATTTGTTCACAACTTTCCCCCTAACTGCGTAGTAATAATGGTAAAGCATTATAGCAAGTAGGTGTTCCCCGATCATAGTCACCTATATTTCGTAATTGACCGTTTTCGTAATTTCATTCACAACTTACCACCTAAATGCGTAGTAACGCGTTATCTCATTCAGTTGTATCTAGTCAATCAGATTGCATTTGGTGAAATGCACTTTAAATATGGTAGCCCGGATAAGCTTTGGGGCTTTCAAGAGTAACGTATTGTTTTGAAGATGTGCATAAAATTTGCATACATAACAAAAATGGTATCCTCAGTTTTAATGGATGGAACGCACTTTGAATCTTTAATTTGTTGCTACTCAGACAAACCTCGGCCAAGCTTTGGGGCTACCATCAGTAACGCACCATTTTAAATACGTGAACAAAATTTGCGTACATTACAAAAATGGTCTATTTAGGACACAACAATGCCTATTATGCATGCCAATCCACAAGGTCTATTCTGCCAGAAGCATCATGAATTATTAGTTATACCTGCTAGTGGATCGACAGGTGTGATGTGCATTATGGGTTTTTTATTAATTATCTGACAAACATACTGTTTGATCCTAGTTTGTCAAAAAGTGAAAATCGTATTAACATTCAAGTGATGAGTAAAAGAGTAATGAATGTAAAATCAATAGAGATATTAATGATAGTGATGGTGATAATGTTGGTGATGATAATGATGCCAGTTGTATTTATTTATTCAGGTATTTTTACTTCAATGGGGCCCTATGTACAAATAATGCAATACATACATGACGTTAACAAATATTACACAAAATAGTTCTTATAAGAAGGCTAACCATCAAGATGGATTATGATTTTTGTCACCTTTTTTGTTTGATAGTATTCTCAAAATGGAGTATTTATTTTGAAATATGAAAGAAAACATAACATAATGAAACAAAATACAAAGTCAAATCAGATCGATGAGAAGTATAACTATTGTTTATACCGCCCCCCCCCCCTCTCGTTAACCATCGCTCAACATTTCATATCACTTAGCGACCACACAACACTAAAAATGCACCAAACACACAACAAACACGAATACACGCGCACACACACAAACACACACACACACACACACACACACACACACACACACACACACACACACACACACACACACATGCACGCACGCACCTACAAACCCACACGCAGCTAGCCTCACGCCCATTAACACAACGCCCCATGTGCACATCTTTTATCTCCGGTAATTTTGGGGGTTTTTTTTCTCTTTGGTTAACAACCCACAATAGCCGTACTTGCTAATTTTCTTTCCTCTCGTTCATTTTCTAACAGTCTTTGCTAAATTTCTAAAGGAAGTTGGGGTTTATTTTAAGGTCTGCTATAGCAAAAATCATTTATTTGATTAAAATTATAATAATTAACTGCTACTTTCCTGTATTTGAAACTTTTATAGCGATGTAAATTCCTCCCAGTTTATAATTTACGGTTTACATGTTTACTTTTCAAGCAAAGCATTTTTATAGCAACCCGAATATCCACCATGTTCCTAAAACTTGGCAAAGAGAGTTCGCTCATTCTTAATGAAACATTCTTTTAAAAAATCCTAGTATACCTTCCACTTCACGAGTCTATATTGAAAAGCATTTCATTCTCACCTTTGAATCATCGAATATGAGTCTTTATCCACATCAGTCTATGTTTATCCATTTTAAAAATGGAAGTCGTTCAATCCTTCCTTATCGTATTTTTAAGCTCTTAAACACCATATATCTTTTCAAATAATTTTACCATTTCATAACATATCACACATTAACTTTTCAACTACCTCAAAAACCCAAGGGCGTGAGAAGGATGGTAATGATAACGATAACAGTAATGCTGGTGATGAAACGATTATACAGTTACGATGGTAACCCTAACGATAGCAGTTAATATTTTTTTTTAAGTAATGGTAATGATAACGATATTAGTAATGCTGGTGATAATAATGCTATAGGTAATAATGGTGTTATTAACGATATCAGTAATGATGGTAATGATAACGATATCAGTAATGCTGGTGATAATAATGCTATCGGTAATAATGATGTTATTAACGATATCAGTAATGATGGTAATGATAACGATAGAAGTAATGCTGGTGTTGATAACAACATCATAAATGATGGTGATTATAAAGATATCAGTAATGATGGTGATGGTAATCGGTGATGATGGTGATAATAACAGTATGAAAATGACAAGAACGATAGCAGTAATGAGGATAACGATAGCATTAGTGATGGTGATGATAACGATAGCGGTTTTTAATGATGATGATAGCGATAGCTAAACCTGGTTTTCATAGAGATGGAGAGCCTTCACCAAATCCTCTTACCTGGATCGTTGGGTTGAAAGAAACCGCTTCTCTTTCAGTCTCGTTTGCGCATGAGATTGGATGAGCTAGAGACGTCGTCAGCATCATGATCAGCAGACTTGTCGTCAGCAGACGGCGCGTTGTTGTCAGGGGAGCCATTCTGATGGTTCAGGCAAGCCTTGTGAATCTCCACAGATTCTCAGAAAGAGGCAACTTCACGAAGACTTGATGTGTATAACGCTGTTTGTTGTGTTGAGACGCTCACGTACCGCCGTCGATAAGGGAAGTAATACAGTACACTGCAAGGGAGGCTCTCGCGGCCTACTTTTATACTGTATTGCTAGCTGGTAGATATTGGACTAACTTGTTTAAGGCGTGGCAAAACCCGGGCAATGCATTATGGTCCGAGACCTGGCCACGATCAGCGGGAAAACGAGAACGGATGTACCTCGACATAGCTGGACTAAGACGACGTACCTAGTAAATGTTGTATACATTTTATTAACCCTTACAATGCCAGACAGTTATGTCGCAGTCAAACTTGTTCTGAGTGCAAGCAACCAATACAGTCACGCGCGCACACAATAATTCATGTACACACACACGTACGCCCACTCACACATACAAACCCATTCAAATACTAACTTACTGAAATGCACTTACATACACGCATAACACTCTCACATCCTCCCCACCACACATACACATACTCGTACATGAACATGTTCGAATAAAGGGAACATATTATGTGCAAAACTGTCTTGAAATCGGACTGGATCTGTCAGGTGTGGATATAAAAGATCTTAGAGCCCTTATCAGTGTAATGACATTCATTCTTTCAAGATAAGCTAGCCATTTTACAAGTCAAACAATAAAGTGGTGAAAATTGCCGGAAAATGGAAGAAAATGCTGTTTAAGAAATTTCATTACAACATTACAATTGGAATCTTACTTTAATATTGATCTTTAGATTTCAAATAAGTTTTGAACGGGTCGTCCAAAGAAACAAGAGACGGTGACTGCAATCAGCACGCATCCTGGTTCATCCTTCAATTTTGAGGAGGTTTCGGTTTTTACACATAATGATAGAAAAACAAAAACTAAGATGATACATTTGATAAATCAATTTTCCCTAGACTTGGCCACGATCAGAGAGCAAATGGTTGTAACATACGAGAAAACAAGGAAACTAAACCGGAAGAAAAGCAGGTTGAGTGTCCAATTGGTACAATACTTGGCATCGATCCGATTGAAACGAAAGCAGGATGCAGGATACACACACACATACATCACTCTCATATCCTTCCCACCACACACAAACATACATACGCGTTCTATATCGTTCTACAAGGGGAAACAGAAATACCATATTGGAGCTGGCAAAGAAGCGCATTAACACGACGTTTGACAAACATTACATAACAAGAATAGAGCATGAAAGCAAAGAGCAAAAACGTTGAATCTTTAATAATACATACTATTGAGAAACAGAAAAAACAAACGATTAGAATAATATACCAGAAGAAAAACAAGATGAAATGGGCTGGTAGTTTGTTCAAAACTTGGCCACGATCAGAGAATTAATATTGTTACAACATAAGTGAAAATATGAAAGTGCAAACAAGGATGATATATCTATCGAAAGAAAAACAGGATGAAATGGAATGTTAATTTGTTCAAGACTTGGCCATGATCATAGAGTGGAATCGTTACAACATACATGACATAAGTGAAAACAAGGATGATATAGCTATCGGAGAAAAAAAAAACAGGATGAAATGAGCAGCTGTTAATTTGTTTAGGACTTGACCAAATCAGTATGAAAACGAAAGCACGAAGTGCATCGACATAGCTGGACTAAGACGTATCTAGTGCATGCTGTATGCATTTTATAAACCTGTACAATGCCATAAAGGTAGGTCTCAGTCAAGTTTGTATTATGATGTGCAAGCAACCTGTTATAGTCACGCGCACGCGCAAAGTCATTTACACATACACACGCATGTACACCCATTCACACATACAAACACGTTCCAATTAATCCTCATTGAAACGCAAACACACACACGCACAACACTCTCACTCTCTCCCCACCGTGCACAAACATACATACATATATAGGCTACATGCATGAACATGTGAGAGCAAGGGTAAGAAAATAATGTGCAAAACTATCATCTGAATGGATCCCTTGGTATGAATATAGAAGGTCTTGCACACTATTAGTTATATAAGGCTGGTAGGATATGATTGAAATGATATTCATTCCTTAGAGATTTATATTCGTGAACGGGTGCGCCCCCCCCCCCTCTACCACACACCCCTTCAGCCAATTACGTGGGATCATTTTAGTGAGATTTGATTAGGTTTGATTGAATAAACATGAAAAAGGAGGTGAATAGATTTGACATCCTTTAACCTTATGGCGCTTTAAATCTTTGCTTTATTTGACTTGTAACTTTTTTCAA
>OZ022592.1:3150299-3261098 GCA_963669155.1 Arbacia lixula
GAGAGAAGGGGAAGAGGAAGAGAGAGGAAAAATGCGTGTGCGAGAGAGTGAGAGAGAGAGAAACGAGAGATAGTAAAAGAGAGATTGCTTGAGAGAATGAGAAAGAAAGAAGAGGAAGAAACAATAATGCATGCATTTTTAGGCTCTCCTGCTTTTGTTTTTAATTTGTACATGTAGTAATACATTAGTAATACCCCGTGTGAACAGAAGAAAAAAAAATACTCGCTGGGAAGCCTCCGAAGAACCTCCGGTGAACAAGTTACCTCCTGTATACATTAAGAAGCTCGACACAAGACAACCACCTGTAAGTTTGTTCAAGACTTGGCCACGATCAGATAATTAATTGTTACAACATAAGTGAAAACGCGTAAGTGCAAACAAGGATGATAATTTGATATCTAGGTCTATCGGAAGAAAAACAGGATGATATGGAATATCTATTTGTTCAAGACTTGGCCACGATCAGAGAGCGAGAGTCTTACAACATAACTGAAAACAAGGATGATATATCTATCGGAAGAAGAACAGGAAGAAATGAGCATCTATTAATTTTTTCAAGAGTTGTACAATTAACCATTAAATAGTGGTACGTGAATTTATGAGGATTACCTCACAAACAAATAATAATGTTTCATTTAATTTTATTTGGTGTCCTATAAAGATAGTCCAGTTTTAATACAATGTTCAGAATACGGGCTTTTATCTGTAATAATGTTTCATTTTGTTTTAAGAATTCTAATGATGTATCAAATGCACAAGTAAAGGGATGCATATTTTCTTGAGAAAATGCAAATTTTCGAAAAGAATTGTACACAACGTAATTATGGGAAAGCACCTCGCATTTGACTAAACAAAATCAAAGCTTTAAAAGATCATGACTTTCTTATCCTTTGACGGATTTTCATCAAACCTTCACTGATATATTTCTTTCATGTCTTATCAAATTAAACATCAATTCCTTTAAGATTTTTAGAAACCAGATTGATTATCGGTACGACGCTTATGAAGAAGGACTACGCGACTAGCTTATACCAGGGATGTGTTAGGAAGGAGGGACAACTCAAGCATAATATATTCAAACATCTGTATGGATACTAAAGCGTGCTAATGAATGTCCAATGAAGCGTTCCATAATCACTCCAATGCTTTGATGTCCCATGCTCAGCAACGACATTTAGCTGCTGTCAAGTTGGAAAGAAATATCGTTAATTCCCTGTTTTGTTTCTCGAAGCTGTGTTATTCTTATCACGTTTTTTTTTTTTTTGTAATTTTCAAGAAAGTGGAGGGCAACACCACTACAGATCCTGTATTCGTTTTTCTTCTAAATAATGGTCGAATGATGCACAAACGGAGATATACGATAATATTCTTACTTACATAATTAACAAATTTCTTCACTTTCCGGAGATTTCCGGAAGTGTCGGATTCAGTCATTATCAAAATTATATATTAAGCCGTTTATTTTCATTAGCACGTGAAAAGCACATGCTGAGACCACATAATTTGTCGGCGGTGCCACGCATGGGCTCAAAGAAAGAATGTTGTTTCATATCCTTCCATAAGATATCCCTGCTTATACTTAATGAATAAGAGAGAACGTGAGAATAAATGAAGTCAACAAGACGTATGTATGAATGATATCCATTGTGTTTGTCTTAGATGATTAAAAACAAGATACAGGGCTTATTTCTATGGCAGCGATCACTTTTGTCATGCGCTATTACTTTTGAGGGATTCTGCCGAAACTCTGTCCTTGAAAATGATGCGTATCGTATTGATTTATTACGTGATTCTATAAACCATGGTTTAAATTATTCATCGCAACCTTTCACGACAAAGAGTTGCCTTCTTTTCATCCGTTATGGCAGTATTAATTCATTATTTTCTGTTGTCCGAGATAAACATATACATGTATACACACAAATAAAAAGACTGTTGCACAGTTAAATTTGTAAAAAAAACTAATAATATATATATATCATGTATAGTATTAGGGTGGAGCGAGTTGCTTAGATTTTAGTTGTACAGACTGTTTCCCCCTGAGGGTTCATCAGCAACTAACTCTAGTGCAGTTATTGTTCAACATTAAATCCACCCTAATACTATACTACATGAAGCTCCTATATGTATATACATGTAGTTGAGCACTTTTCAGTAACTGCAGTTTCGTATAGTCATTATATATCATATATATATATATATATATATATATATATATATATATTGTGAAAGAAATGGATGAAGAGAACAATGGTAGGCGTAGCTTAAATCAAGGCTCCCCAGAGCTATCTACCCTTTGGAAAAATTGGTAATGCCGAAAAAATGTCTCTGCCGGGAATCGAACCCGAGCCCCCAGCTTTGAACGCCGGTGCCTTAACCACTAGACCACAGAGACGGGTTAATGGCTAAGGCGACCCCGATCCGATTGACCGTCAGATTGACAAATTCTCGACACTATACCAATTATAATTTCCTTTGTTGGGTGTAGGTGGGTTTTGAACAATGACAAGCCGCCATGCCTCAGCTGGATCAAGGCTATTTCTTTGATGCAGTACACGTATGGGAGAAAGTATATAAATGTGAGAAATTATACATATACAACAGCTTTGGCAACTCTTTTATTTAAATATTCTGTGAAAGAAATGGATGAAGAGAACAATGGTAGGCGTAGCTTAAATCAAGGCTCCCCAGAGCTATCTACCCTTTGGAAAAATTGGTAATGCCGAAAAAATGTCTCTGCCGGGAATCGAACCCGAGCCCCCAGCTTTGAACGCCGGTGCCTTAACCACTAGACCACAGAGGCGGGTTAGTGGCTAAGGCGACCCCGATCCGATTGACCGTCAGATTGACAAATTCTCGACACAAAATATTTAAATAAAAGAGTTGCCAAAGCTGTTGTATATGTATAATTATATATATATATATATATATATATATATATATATATATATATATATATATATATATATATATATATATATATATATATATATATATATATATATATATATATATATTACTATGTCATTTCCATGCCGCTTCCTCGAAGAAAGATCGGCATTTGGGTTTTCGATCATATTCTAAAGCCAGCAGAGATACACATAAAACAACAAATAAGACAAAAGTAAGCAACAAAACAGAACAGTGCATATATGATTACAAGATCGTATAATTTTCATAGAGATAGTTTTGTGTACAGAGAGATATGAGGTTGGTATCAAACATTCATATCAGCCATAATACACGTTCCGATTGCTTGGTAATGAGCAGTGAAGTGTTCTCCATGGCAATGAACTTGAATCTTAATCCTTAGTACATTAATTCTGAGCCCTAATATGATTCGTTTTTACATTCATTAAAACTTGTAAATAAGTAACGTTTTGAAAGTTGGCGAGAATTTTCGTTGTTATATTCTCATCGATTCTAGCATATTACGCCTCTGTGATTGTATAGAAAGAACAGTTACGGCACAAAAGATAATATGTAGAGTATATCTAATATGTACAGATATACATCAATATCATATGATATCAGTAAACATTTACCAGAAATTCGTCGAAACTTTTGTCTAATCAAGACATGACGCAGGTTCGAGCTGTGTTGTTTGTTACGTCACAAACCGTGCGCGCAATGCTGACCAATCACTGACGTGGGAAGACATATTGCGCGCATTGCAGTAACCAGGAGTTACATGCGTCATAACAGCGACTTGCAAAAATATGAATGCAAACATAACAGTAAGGAAATAAGAAAATACACCGGAAAAAGTATCGACAAGATGAAGCTATGAAATGGAAATAGTGAAGAAACTGAACTGATTCGAATATAAAAGATAAAACCAGCAAAAATCTACGATATGACACAAGATCGACGAGGGAAAATGAATAGAAACGCCAACATGAAGATCTATGGCTCTCGCTTTGACTGACTGTCACCCACGGCGTTCTACAAACAGGTGCTGACTGTAAGTAAAGCCTTTATAATGCATACCAACCATTAGGGTTGACAGTACTGTTCAAACCTTTTGAGGATTTGTGATTTAATCACTCATTCCTCCAAATGTAGATCATTTGAGGGCAAATAACCTTCAGCAAGCTTCTAAAATAGACAATACATGAATTTAAGACCATTGGCAAGAAGATTGCTAACAATTACATTTTGAAGGCTTTTTGCCTTCCCAGTACAGTACATGCCCTTTAAAGGAGTCTATAACATTTATCATATATTTGTTGTCCAGTATAAACTCCCCACTAAATGATATGATAGTATTCCATGACGTAAAGTCTGGAAAATACATCGTCGGATCAAACGAAACGGTTCGAGAGGCCGAAAACCTGAAATGTCACTATCTAAGGTATGGCATGGCAAAAATCCATATGACTAAGTTATTTTTAATACTAGCATTGTCAAAGAAAATTGAAATGTTGAAATAAAAAAAATCAACTTCGTCATTTTACGGGAAAATAAAATGGATTTGAGGTCAAATATCAATTCGTCACCGAATTTCAACGTCCGGTTCTCAAACCTCCAAGAAACAATCAGTTTCCTGATATAACTCTCCCCGTGCGCCTACCAAGCCAGGAAGAACCAGTGTTGCCCAAAAATTTCAGCCCAAGTAGCAGTGAGTAGCCGTAAAAGTCGCCAAATTTAGCAAAAAGTAGCCCAAATGGAACTATCGCAATTTCAAGGTTATACAGCATGATGGTACTAGGTGAAAATGTATGATGCAATGGAGAAATTAGCAAGTCAGAAGTAGCCAAAAAGTAGCGACATAGCGGGAAGGCTTTGCAAGTTGTGGCGAGGAAGTCAAAAGTAGCGCAATCTGGCGCCTAAATCGCGGCTTTGCCAAAACTGGGAAGAACCCTTCCGCCCGTATGTACAACGACGGTATAACGTAGACCGCATACTAAACATGCTGAACGGAGACAAAGTATTTCAAGTATTTAATGTAATCATTATGTGAACAAAAAATACAAACCACAGAGATTCCAAGAACAAACGTGATTATGCTAGATTTTAGTGATAGGGCTTTCTGGGGTAATTTTAATTTACAAAGAAATGTTGTCGTGTCTTGACCGGCCGTGAACTAGAAATAGCTTGCGTAGTTAAGTCGCTGCCCGGTAAGCAGTAGATTGCAGGTTCAAATCCCGTCTGGTTCCAAGATTTTTGTCTGACTTGTTTTTCGTTCATTTACAGGATGGAGCACGCTATCCTTACCACTGGGTGTATGCCTAAAATTTCTTTGTAAACTTCATTATATTGAATAGGCCTACAAACAAAATATGTTTTCCTTACCGTCCCATCAAGTCAGTCCAGGTTTAGTACACGTATTAAGGTAGACCACCATTGTGAAAACGGTCCATTGACTTATTACATCATATTTCGTGTAGATATGGTATTGAAACGTTTACTAAATGTTCAATAAATCTTAACCACATTGCTATGCTTTATGGGTAATTCAACCGTCTTCCAGTACAATCTTTATCATATTTCTTTTTTCGTGTTTCAAATCGTAATAAATGTAGGCTAAAAGCTATTATTCATTATATAAGCACGTAATATATGTACAATTTGTTTACACCTTACTCATAAATTTTCAACATTTATTGTAACAAACTTGAACAATGTAGGGAACTAACATCATCAATTCATTAATGTAACATTTGTTCAACAATTGTCCTTCGCAATATCAGAACAACAACAACTACTACTATTACTATATTAACTACTACTACTACTACATTAACCACTACTGCTACCATGACAGACCCAAACAGGCAAAGTGAAGATATGTCGACTTCAACGACTTCGACTCAAGTAATGTCCCACATCTCCTCGAATGAGGAGGACAACGACGGCGTTGATAACGGATGTGGTAGTCACGTGATAGGCGTCAATAATGAAGATCCGCCGTTTCCATGGTTGCAGTCCAGCGCGCTCGACCAGATGAATGCTGCGGACGAGAGTGACGTCATTCCAGTGGTTTGTGTTGACCAAGGTGAGATCCAGGGGATGTTTCACCAAGCTGTTTGGAAGCTAAGAACAACTTTACGCACGACTGGTGATATTTTCTTGTGCTGAATCAGATTCTCAATGATTTTGATTCCCATCAGCTAAAGTTCAAAGCTGATGTTTATAAATACAAATTCTTGTAATTGATAAGTGTCTGGAAACAAAGTTTATGAAGTGATTTGATTATGATTTGATTTGATTAGGATTGTTGGAAATGAATTCCCATTATGTTAAAACAGGAACAATTTGGGGTATTTCATTTTTCACAAGACAGGGTCACCAGTTTTACATAAATTCGTTGTTAGCTTACGAACAGCTCGGTGAAACATTCCCTCTAGTTACACACATTCCATTCCCCGCCCATCCCCTGACATACCTTCTCAACCCCTCGATCCAATGAATGTCATAGTAACCTACAGGCCTAGAATTATATGATACAATGCCTAGATTGCATCCCCCAAACCTACAGAGTTTCATCTGATAAAAAGTTGTGTTTCGACCAATCAAGCAAACCACTTGTATTGTAGGGATGTTTCGCTAGCTTCTCCAAGCGGCTGGCAAGTGAGTGGAAGTGAGTCGTCGTAGATGGGGCTGTTGCAGTATGTTAAAAGTGGCGAATGAAACGAGGCTATTATTTCGATACAATACATCCCGGACCAAACGACTGGAGGGATATGTATTATAAGTATTGCGAAGGTGCCATTACTAGGTGCTTCCAAACTCCTCCTTCAAGGCATCAACATATCAAATCATTGTAACCACGAAAAGAAAAAAAAACGTCGAGATCCACTCCGGCTGAAGAAAGTCTAGACTCTTGACACATTTTGACGGCCCGAACTCGTGTACACAGCCACTCGCTCGACGGAACTCAGCACAACGAGTGTGAGTGTTAACAAATAGGCCATCCATGCGTTATTTTTATTTTAAAAGTGGTCATTATTACATTTGCATGGCCGCCATTTTTGTTAAATGGCTGCCTTGGCTTTCCTGTGCAGAATTCGAGATTGCTAAATATCGAAAATGTGCGTTAGATAATTATTTTATTCTACAATCATTTTACATGTTTTTTTTTTTTTAAAAAAGGAATTATTAGACCAATAATCGTATGAAGCTAAGCCGATAAACTAGTGCCTAGTTTATTACATCGCTCCGTTTATACCACCCTCTCTCTCTCTCTCTCTCTCTCTCTATACGTGTCACTCCATCTCTCTCTTTCTCTCCATCTTTCTCTCTCTCTCTCTCTCTCTCTCCATCTTTCTCTCTCTCTCTCTCTCTCTCTCTACGTGTCACTCCATCTCTCTCTTTCTCTCCATCTTTCTCTCTCTCTCTCTCTCTCTCTACGTGTCACTCCATCTCTCTCTTTCTCTCTCTCTCTCTCTCTCTCTCTCTCTCTCTATCTCTCTCTCTATACGTGTCACTCCATCTCTCACTCTGTCTCACTCTCTGAACAACCTTTTCCCCCTCTGGTCTTCGCCATCCTCTCCGTTTACATATTTTCTCAGACAAAAGCACACCATGTGTCGAGTCCACAGATAAACCCTCTACCCACGTCACACTACCGCGTCATGACCCCGACACGACGGCAACAGCTAATGGAGTGCCTGACACACCGTCCCCAGTACGTGACGACTCGACGTCGGCATCGTCGCGTCATCTTGATAGAGGCTGGGCGTGGGTGGTGATGATTACGGCGATGATGACCCACATTTTGACCTTTGGCCTGACCTACGCGATGGTGGGCATCTTCCACATCGAACTCCTCGTCGCGTTCGGAAGGGGCGATTCGGCCACGGCGTGGACAGGCAGCATTCTTCTTGGTACAATGCTCTGCTCAGGTAAGATGATAATTATTGTATTGTGCCTATGCAAAGAATCAATCCCTCTCTCTCTCTATCTCTCTCTCTCCCTCTCTCTCTTCCTCTATTTCTCTCGCTCTCTCTCTCTCACTCACTCTCTCTCTCTCTCTCTCTCTCTCTCTCTCTCTATCTATATCTCTTTCTCTCTCTCTTTCTATCTCTCTCTCTGTCTCATCTCCCCCTTTTCTCTCCCTCTCTCTCTCTCTTTCTCTTTCTCTCTCTCTCCTTCTTATTCCCATTTCATCCCACCTTCTCCCTCTCTCAGCCAAAGTGACGCGCGTCATAGCATTGCTCATAGTCTAACTGTCCATATATCATTATCATTATCATTATTACTGTTCTTTTACTAGGGCCTATCACGAGTATTCTCGTGGGGAGATTCGGCGCACAAGCCACCGCCATTGCCGGTGGAGTGTTCTCTTCCATGGGTCTGTGTCTGAGTGCACTGGCGCCCTCTCTCGACTATCTTTTCTTCACGTATGGGGTACTGACAGGTAAACTAGCGCATGGATTCTCTTTTTCTTTGTCCTATTTTATATTTTTCTATAATTTCTCCTTTAATTCTGCTTCTCCTTTGTCACCTAGGTAATCTTCTTCTTCTTTCTTCTTCTTCTTCTTCTTCTTCTTCTTCTTCTTCTTCTTCTTCTTCTTCTTCTTCACCTTCTTCTTCTTCTTCTTCTTCTTCTTCTTCTTCTTCACCTTCTTCTTCTTCTTCTTCTTCTTCTTCTTCTTCTTCTTCTTCTTCTTCTTCTTCTTCTTCTTCGTCTTCTTCTTCTTCTTCTTCTTCTTCTTCTTCTTCTTCTTCTTCTTCTTCTACTTCTTCTTCTTCTTCCTCTTTCTGTTAAGTAGAGTTCGCCTTTGGCGGTTACCAGTTTGCTTCCTTTGTGAGTATAAACCAGAAGCGTATCTAGAGAGGTTGAGGGTTTGGTGTTTCTTTTCCCCAACCCTCCCCCCTATGAACTCCCCCCTCCCCCTCCCCCCCCCCCCAAAAAAATGGGGGTTATTGGAAAGTTTAGGGGGTTTAACCCCCTCCCCTTCCTTTTGAAACTCCCCCCTCCCCCAAAACAGGTGGTTGCAACCCCCCCCCCCCCGAAAAAAAAAGAAAAAAAAGAAATGTCCCCCCTCCCTCCCACCCCGCTTACCGATTCCGAGGCCCCGAAGACTAAAACAGATCATAAAAGTGCCTAGGATTCCTCGGAAATACTTACCTGCCGTTCTTTTGTGGTTTATTGTCGCACGAATATCTCCCACGTCCAGGTTTCGGCTTCGGGCTGAGCTACCTGCCCTGTATTGTCATGGTAGGGAGATTCTTCGAGCGGCGAAGATCCGTCGCGACAGGCTTCGTGGTCGCTGGTTCCGGCATCGGCACCTTCATCTTCGCGCCCGTCGTTCAAATTGTCGTCGACGAATTTGGCTGGCGGCATGGGTTTCTCGTCCTCGGAGCCATAGAACTTGCTCTGTGCGTGTGTGGCGCCACCTATTGTTCGAAGTTTATACCTGAGAAGCCCTCCAGGGAAGCATACATGAAGCATATCATGGATGTGGAAGTAGACGCGGATAGGTTGGACGGCCACGACCTAGCTTCCCTTTTCACGTTCAGTAGCCACCCAGCAACCATCGGCAATGCCAGCGTAGCAGCGAGCCAGGCTGCCAGCCGAGCTGCTAGTAATACCGGGGAACCTAGCACAAGGATGTCTGGGTTGTCCTTCGCCGAGAGTGTGTTGAGTCACGCAATGGCTGCTTCGGCCGCAGCCGATGAGACCCGAACCCTGACGGACTTTAAGACCTATACCGAGGCAATGGAAATCTACCCCAACCGATTCCCTTCGGACTCATCCATCGCAGTTCCCGAGTCCATCCACGCAGAGACCTGGTGGGTCCGCTGTTTACTCACCCCGTGCTACAAGGTCGCCCGCCTTCTCAG
Organism: Arbacia lixula; assembly: GCA_963669155.1. Lineage (NCBI taxonomy): Eukaryota > Metazoa > Echinodermata > Echinoidea > Arbacioida > Arbaciidae > Arbacia > Arbacia lixula. The sequence goes on from OZ022592.1 coordinate 3,160,092, forward strand.
CAACCGCTTCCTTGTCATCTTCGCCATCTCGAACTTCATCCTCTGCATCGGCTACCAGCTGCCCTACGTGTACTTCAAGGCTCTCGCGCTCCACCTGTCGATCGGCGAGGACGAATGGTCCTTCATTCTCTCCGTCATGGGCATCATGGACACGCTCGGACGAATCTTCGTTGGCTTCGTCTTCGATCGGATACTCGGCAAACATCGGCGCATGTTCGGCTACGTCACGAGCTGCATCCTCGCGGGGTTATGCCTCTTCCTGGTGCCGCTAGCAACCGGGTATCTCAGCCTAGCTATACTGGCCTCGCTATACGCCCTCATCGCTGGATCAACCGATTCGCTGACTCCGGCCCTGCTAGTAGCCTTCGTTGGCTTAGACACGTTAGGGTATTCCTTTGGGTTGGTCATCGAAATGCAAGGTGCCGGATTTCTAGTGGGACCCCCTCTTGCTGGTAAGAGTTTGTTGCAGGCAGCTTTTAGCTTCTCCAGCACACTTTCATCCCTAGGCGAGTTGTTCGATAAACATTATCGACATCATATCAATATTATGTGTGGTCAGGTGGAGGTCACGCTGTGTAGACCAATCACCAAACAGGATTCTATCATTGTAGGATATGAAATTTATTATAATATGTATTCATTCTTATGTGATACTTGATGCGTAAATGTTTCTGATGTAGGCCTTCACGATTTACAAAGCACATTGTTAACATCAAATTATAATGCTACAGCACTGTCACAAGCAAATCTGGGGAGTCCGTCGACAGAGGGCGACATAGGATTTTTTTGTTTTGAAAAAAGATTTTCGCGGGAAAATGACAGGTGACCCGAGGGGCGGTTTTCTTAATCAGTGTATATAAGTGGGAAGCGAAAGATTTTGAGGGCATACGAATTTTGAATTTTTACGTTGAAGGAGCGGCAGGCTGAGAGTCAAATTTGTGAATTTTTCTGGTGTTGTACCCTGCATTTTAGAATATTTTATGGAGTCTTGAAAGTCGGAAATCCACTAATTAAATGTTCAGCAGGCAATACCAGCAAAGAGGATTCCTCGTTTCGGCACCTCCCTCGTTTTCACCTGGGCAAGAAATTGTAAGTAGAAACGATCATTGATGCGTGAGTGTGTACATGGTGGGATAGTGGGGTCGTTAGCATATCGTTATCTTGTTGAAAGTTTCGTGTCATTTCGCTAGCTGCTACCAAGACTGCAAATATTCTGATGCAATTGACGTGCTACTTTGATTCGCGTTTGTGCTCAGCTATTTTTCTCAATAACTTATATTTCGCTACAAATTGTTTATTACACGCTTTAGGCACTTGCTTAAATGTGTGTACTAAGGATTAATCAAAGGTCGTGTAACTTAAATCTTTTTTATATATTTGTTATTTTTCTTCTGGTTATAAGCAGTGTGACTACGTTGGGGATAATAGATGATCAAGTGGGTGGCAAACAGGATTATTTTTCACTGTAATTTATTATATATATATATGTATCATGGGGAAATGTCTCCTTTTGGTGTGATATATTAATGATTGGGGAAAGGTTGGACGTGTAGGGTTAGTTTGACATATATATATATCGATTGTGATCTCAATATATCGATTGTGATCTCAATCTTGAAAAAGAAATCGAGATTTTAGAACTTAATCTTTCAGAAGTAAGCAATGAAGAAATATTTGAAAAATTGAAAAAGAAAAAAGAAGATCTAGCAGCTACTTTTAATTATATAAATGAAGGAATAAAAATACGATCCAGGGCAACTTGGTACGAAAGTGGAGAAAAGGATACTAGATATTTTAGTCAACTGTTACATGCAAATAAGAAAAAGTGTATTATAAAGACTTTGGTCAATCCGGATGGGTATATAATAGATAAAGAAACAGAAATTCTCAAGATGATTAAATCCTTTTATTCAAAATTGTATTCCAAGGAGGTTTTAGAAGATAGTGTATCAGATATAGATTTTTTCAAAAACTTACCGTCATTGTCAAATGAAAGCAAAACAAATTGTGAAGGAAAAGTTTATGAAGGAGAATGTTTTGCAGTCCTTCAAGGAATGAAACAAAATAAATCACCAGGGAATGACGGACTGACCGTAGAATTTTTTACTACATTCTGGACAGAAATAAAAGATACATTACTAGGGGCCTTTAACGAGGCTTTTGAAACGGGAGAACTAACTGCATCACAAAAACAAGCTGTGGTCATTCTGATTGCCAAAGATGGGAAGGACCCTCACTTACTTAAGAATTACAGGCCAATATCATTATTAAATATTGATTATAAAATTCTATCTAAAGTCTTGGCAACAAGATTAAAAGATGTTTTAGAAGACATTATTTCAGTAGATCAAATAGGTTTTATGAACGGGAGAACTATTGGAGAAGCAATCCGAATAATAGATGACGTAATATTCCATGCCACACAATATGACTTACCAGGGTATATGATAGCAATTGACTTCCAAAAGGCTTTTGATTCGGTGTCCCACGATTTTCTTAATAAAATATTAAATTTTTATAACTTCGGTCCACAGTTTTGCAGATGGGTGGAAATTTTGTACAAAAACTCATTAAGTTGTATTTTTAATGGAGGAATGTCAACGGGATATTTTGAGGTACGCAGAGGCGTAAGGCAGGGGGATCCCCTCTCCCCATACCTGTTTATTTTATGTTTAGAAATACTGACACATAATATAAGATACAATAGGGAAGTTAAAGGTATTTTGTTTGGAAAGGAGGAAATAAAACAAGTCATGTATGCAGATGATATGACCCTTTTTGTTCAAGATGAAGATTCAATAAGAAAAGTCAAATGTTTATTAGAGAATTTTGGAAATATTTCAGGATTTGGTGTTAATAAAGATAAAACAAAAGTTCTGTTGATTGGGGCTTTACAAGGAAAATCTTATGAAATACCCTTTGGCCAGAGAGTGGATTTTGTTAAGATATTAGGGGTGTTTTTTTCTTCGAACAATGAAGTAAAAGAAAATTTGAATTATAAAGAAATATTAAGTAAAACAAAAAAACTTTTAGATTGGTGGAAACAGAGGGATTTGACATTGATGGGTAAAATACAGTTACTAAAATTATTTATATATTCAAAATTCATATACACAGCATCCCTCATGCCAGTTCCAAAATGGGTTTATGAGGAGTTAGAAAAGATAACTTTTGAGTTCCTGTGGGGTGGAAGAAATAAAATTAATAAAAATACGATGTATCTGGATTACCATTTGGGAGGTCTGAAAATGATGAATTTTGAACTGATAATAAAAGCACAGAGAGTTATGTGGGTCAAAAAACTTTTGGAAAATAACGAAATGAAATGGAAGTTATATTTTAATCACGCTACACAACATGTAGGCGGAAGTTTCATTTTTTCTTGTGACTATTTACTTGGCCTTTTGAATTTAACATTGCCAAAATTCTATACAGATCTTCTGGAAGTGTGGATAGAAACGAGGAATTTCCAGCAGAATTATGAACCTTATAAAGGAAATGAAATAATGTTTAATAATAAATTCATACGAGTTAACGGAAAGTGTATATTTGACAGAAAGCTTTTTGACAAAAAAGTATATAGATTGAACCACATAATGGATAGTGACGGAAAATTAAGATCCCTTGAATACTTTCAACGACGAGGATTAGAATCCAATGACGTTGAATTGATTGGGAAGATCTATGATACACTTCCGGTCAGCTGGAAGAGAAATATGAGAACAGATAGAGACACAATTCCTGATGATCCTGACATAGTTTTTTTATTAGGGAAAAACGTTGTAGCAATAAATAACATTGCATCAAAAAAAATTTACACAACATTTCTTAACCAGAAAGCAATAACACCTGGAGTATTCACAAGACTAAAGTGTAACTACCGTCTTTCAGATAAAGACATAGAAAATATTTTTAAAAGACCCAGGCAATGTACATTAAACAGCCGACTTAGAGAGTTCCAATTTAAATTAATACACGGAATCATTTATACAAATCAGCATTTGTATTTATTTGGGAAAGTTGATTCTAATCTGTGTAGCTACTGTAAAAGAGAAGAAGAGACTTATCGTCATTTATTTTTTCAATGCGGAAAAGCAAAATTAATATGGAGAGACTGCGAGAATATTTTTGACTTTGTTTCTTTCACCAATCTTACTTGGGAAGACATATTTTGGGGGATAAAATTAGCAGATCAAGGAAAAGAAAAATTGGTTAATCACTTAATAATCCTTATGAAGTATTTAGTTTTCAGTGGTAGAGAAAAAAAATCAGAAATAGTTTTGAATAAGATTAAACGTAAATTCAAAGAAGATGAATTTGAAGAAAGAAAATTGGCATTAAATAGAAATAAATACCCCCTTCACTTAAGAAAATGGGAATGTTGGGAGGAGTTTAGGGAGAGCTAGATGTGCAAAAAAAAAAAAAAAAAAAAATAATAATAATAATAAAATAATGATAATAAAAAAAAAATGAAGTGAAAATGAATAAATGAAATAAATAACATGTGTGTATAATAACGATAATGAATAAACTATTTGAGGTATGAGAGTATTTTTCATTAATATATATATGTATATATATATATATTTTTGTTTCATTCTTACCATTCAGAGAAGGAAAGAAAACGTTCTTTCCGCCCCCACACGAGTAGAACGGGAAGGTTGTGACGACGAAGGGCATGGGAGGGGGAGGGGTTATGGGGAGGTGTAGGGTTCAGGGCCAGATGCTGTTGTTGTTGTTAGAGGATATGAAATATTTGAGGAATGAGGCCAAGGTGGGGAGGGGGGGGGGGGGGGGGGTTATGGAAAATCTTTGTTAATGGCTTCAATTCGACTAGGTTGTATTAATGATTGGCTTTGTGTATTTGGAAAATTTGTCATGTTATGAATATTTTGACACTACAAAAAAATTGAGTACGTTGAGTTTTATTAGGTGTTATTGTAACACTAAAGGAAAAAAGAGAAAATGTAAAGTGTTAACTATATGAGTTTACAATGTATTCATATATTAATTTGTAAGGATATATTGTATTGCCGTATGTATTTTATTTTGTATATCACATGTATGAATTGAAGTTGTTGACAAATAAAAACTTCTTAATACAAAAAAAAAAATTAATAATCGATCCTAGGGTGGAGAATTATATGAAATTTCTACTTATAGATTAATAATTGTATGTTTCAAATGCTGCTGTATGTGAAATACCCGTGGACTATTGGCAATTTATTTTACATATCACAGCGTTATCTGGACCTACTTATTCCGTCGGAGTATTGGAGCCCGCCAGTGGAACTCCCGTCGGTCTCGGCTTCGATATCCTGTAATCGATCAGGACGATCTATCGGGCACTCTCCAACGCTATCGATTGTAATGCACTGAACACCTTTCACGAGCCACGTCTGGGACGAGGCGAGCCTCATCTTTTCTTCACGGATCAGCTGGACAACTTGCGCCGAATCACCGGATCAGATATTTATATTTTTAATTACAGCAGAACTTTTTAATAGACTTTAAAACTATATGGCCATTTAAGAATTTTTTTTTCTTTTTTTTTCAAATTTATTTTATTTTGTTTGCTTTTGGTGTGTGTGTGTGTGTGTGGGGTGTGTATTCTTGTTATTTATATATATATTCTTTGTTTGTTCATATATACCTGCGTGAGTACTGCTAATCATGCGTGCAGTCACTTTGGTTTGATATGTCGTATTATCCGTGATTACTTTCGTTTACTTAATTTATATTGTACCCAGAATAGGTGGAATGCTATGTCAGTTTTTTTTTCTTCTTTTTTTAACGGGGACATATATATACAAAAGGCAAGGAGATTTCTCAGTGAGCATTATAGCTTTAACACTTTTTAGTTACTTATCTATATGAATCATTGTGTGTGTTTTTTTTAATGATCCCTCAGATGTACTTTTTAAATGATCTTGAAATAATAAATAGTAAATTGTGTCTTATTGTAACTTCAGATTGGTATTTCATATTGGCCTTATTTTTGTCTATCCTTCTAAACCACGAACCCTTGACAATTAGTGGCGACCCTGCCAGGACGCATTTTTTTTAATTTAAAATTGTTTAGGGCTGGTTTGGACTTGTCTTGAACAAATCTGTTTGTAATCAACCATTTATCCTAACATTTCTTGCGTTGTGTATGTTTCAGTATTTTTTTTTCTGATCCAGGTGAGAGCGAGGTGTGCTGACGTGGAGTTCCTCTGCGCTGGTTATCGCCTTCTGCCGAAATTTTGCATTATACCCTGTTTTGGTAAGCATTCCCGTTAATATAGTTGAGGTTGTTACGGATTATGGAGATTGAAAGGTTAATGCAGATTGGGGAAAAATTGGGGCACCAAGGGCCAGCTCTCCAGGCTTTCATAACAGGGGAACAGAATAGACTTAGAGATGTAAGGGCAGAAGAACGTGAATTGGTGGGGCTCCAATTGGATTTAGAGAAAACTCGGGCGAAAAATGGACAAAGAAACTCAGTGAGTCAGGGACTAAGTAATGTATTACACCCTCCTAAACTCCCCCTGTTTGTTTGTGGCAAAGATTGTTTAGATACCTACCTGAATAGGTTCGAACGGTACGCAATCGCCCAGGCTTGGCCGCAGGATGTTTGGGCTGTTCATCTAAGCGCCCTTCTTTCCGGAAAGGCTCTGGACACGTACGCGAGATTGGATGACGAGGAAGCCCTAAACTACGACAAGGTGAAGACTGCCATTTTGAAAAGGTACGCCCTCACTAGCGAAGGTTTCAGGAAAAAGTACCGAAGTGCAAAGCCAGAATCGGGAGAAACGGCATCACAATATGTTGTTAGAGTACGGAGTTATCTTGAGAGATGGGTAGAACTGGCGGGAAAAGGTCAGAACTATGAAGGACTTGTGCAACTTCTCCTTACCGAACAGTTTTTTTCAGCATGTTCTAAGGATATGGAGACGTTCATCAGAGAGAGAGACCCCAAAGACATGAAGGATTTCACTGCTATTGCCGACCGGTTCCTTGAAGCGCGATCGGGATGGCACACTGGATCTGAAGTCAGTAGGAAGTCGTGGCCTCAGATGAAAGACGAATCTAATTCTCCCCGCAACTCTACCGGTGATAGAAGACCCCGGCCCGCAGAGGGACAACGTACCAAACCTCAGGGATGTTTCATTTGTGGAAAGGCCGGCCATATTGCCAGGAATTGCAGACAGCGGGAGAGAAAGAAAGAGAGAGGAGCGTCAGCAATGGATCGTCAGGGGAATCTGAGCTCGGATCAAGACTCTTTCGAAGAACCAATAGACATTGATGATCACGATCCAAGGGAGGTCAAATCAAGAGAACTAGACGAAGCATCAAGTTCAAAGAGGCGCAACCATGAGGAATTAGAAGCTAGCGCCTGTCTGCTAGTTGACTCTTGCTTTGCATGTGCCGAAATGAAACCAGTCAAGATGAGCAAAGTGAAAAGTTGGCCTTTGCCAATGGTGAGCGTTGCTTGCGGCGCTAAGGCTGTACGTTCAATGCCCGTGATGAAAGGGTTGGTCAATGGCACGAGAGTGAATGTTCTCCGGGACAGTGGATGCTCGACTGCGGTGGTGAAAACGGGACTAATTCGACAGGATCAGATGACCGGACAGGAACGAACTTGCGTACTGATTGACGGCACAGCGAAGAGGTTCCCGGTTGCTAAGGTCAAGATAGACTCTCCCTTCTTCGTAGGTGAGCTAGAAGTCTTATGTATGGACAATCCTGTTTATGATGTGATCCTCGGAAACGTCAAGCATGTCCGGGAACCGAGTGACCCGAATGTCGATTGGCATGGTGAGGAAGGAATGGCGGTTGAAACGAGAAATCAGCGGAAGAAAGCATTAAAGCCTCCCAAGAAACTGAAGGTGCTGGAACAGATAGATATTGCAACAGCAGCAGAATTCCGCAAGGAACAAAGTGAAGATACATCACTCAACAAGATTCGACAACAAGTGACAACAAAGGAAGTGAGAACGAGTCGGAATGGGAGTAGATCTTCATTCGTGATGAACGCTGGCCTTATCTATCGTGAGTTAAGCACGGGAAATGGGGAGGTAACCCATCAGCTTGTTGTTCCACGAAAATTTAGACGACAGATCCTCCAGTTGGCGCATGAATCAATCCTGGGAGGACATTTGGGAGCCCACAAAACGGCTGAAAAGATGCTGCAGAATTTTTTCTGGTTAGGCATCAGAGCTGACGCAGGGAGGTATTGCCGTTCTTGTGACGTGTGCCAGCGCTCGCTGCAAAAAGGAAAGGTTAGCAAAGTCCCTCTGGGATCTACTCCTCTGATTGAGGTACCTTTTCGCCGGGTAGCAGTAGATATTGTGGGACCTCTTTCCCCAGCGACATCTAAGGGAAACCGATACATCCTGACGCTCATGGACTACGCCACACGGTATCCGGAGGCAGTGCCTTTGAAGAATATCGACACAGTTTCGGTGGCTGAGGCACTGTTCAGTATGTTCTCGAGAGTTGGATTTCCAGAAGAGATGCTGACAGATCGAGGTACCCAGTTCACATCGGATGTCATGAAGGAAGTCAGCCGACTGGTGTCAATCAGACACCTCACCACTACTCCTTATCACCCAGCGTGTAACGGGCTAGTGGAGAAGTTCAACGGCACGATGAAGCAGATGCTGAAGAAGATGTGCGAGGAGCGACCTTCTGACTGGGATCGGTATCTAGATGCACTACTGTTCGCGTATCGTGAAGCGCCACATGACTCGACCGGGTTTGCGCCTTTCGAACTACTTTATGGGAGAGTCGTTCGCGGGCCGCTAATGATCGTCCGAGAGCTGTGGACAAACGAGGGCACAGGACAAGAAACGAAGACGACGTACCAATATGTCATGGACCTGCGAGACAAATTAGAGTCAACATGTCAACTTGTACAGGAACAGTTGAAGAAGTCACATGATCGGTACCGGGAGCAGTATAATCGGAAGGCGAGGATGCGATCGTTCAAGGTCGGTGACGAAGTGCTGTTACTACTACCAACGGATCACAACAAATTGTTGATGCACTGGAAAGGTCCGTTCCGAGTCGTTGGAAAGGTGGGAAAACTGGACTATCGTGTGGACCTTGGCTCAAGAGTGACAACCTTTCATGCAAACCTTCTTAAGGAGTATCACCGACGGGACAAAGACGCGGATGTAGTAGGAGCTGGATTGGCGTCCTTGGAAATCGCAGCAGTGTCCGTCATAGAAGATGAAGTCACGGATGACGCCGAATCGGACTCAATGAGAAATGAACCTATGACGAATGAAGAGCTGTTGCATATGCCAACACTAAGACAGACGCAGACGGCAGCTGACGTGAACATCAGCAACACACTGACGGAGGAGCAACAACAGCAACTTCGGAAGCTCATTGGAAACTACACCGATGTCTTGACTGATGTCCCTGGTGGGACGAGCTTAGGGTATCACGACATAGAGGTGACCGATCAGCGACCGATCAAATCGCGACCATATCCACTCCCTCATGCTCTTCGACAGGTTGTTGACGAGGAAATAAAGGAGATGCTAGATCTTGGTGTGATTGAACCCTCTTCATCACCGTATACATCCCCGATCGTGTTAGTAAAGAAGGCGGATGGCTCAAACCGATTTTGCTGCGACTTTCGAAAACTGAACTTGGTCACAGTATCAGATGCAGAACCCATACCTGATCCGGAGGAAATATTCACCAAACTTGCCAAGGACAACTATTTTAGTAAGATTGACCTCACCAAGGGTTACTGGCAAGTGCCCCTCACCAATCGTGCCAAGCCAATGACGGCCTTTGTGACACCAAATGGCCTGTACCAATTCAAGACAATGCCGTTTGGTCTGGTCAACGCCCCGGCGAGTTTCAGCAGAGTCATGCGAAACCTGATCCGAGGCATGGAGGGTGTGCACAATTTCATTGATGACATTCTTGTTCACACCATTTCATGGGAACAGCATCTGAATGTCTTACGAGAATTGTTCACCAGGCTTCGGAAGGCAAATCTCAAGGCAAAACCCACCAAGTGTGTTTTGGGATATGAGGACCTCGAATTCCTTGGCCACCAGATCGGAAGAGGGAAAATCCAACCCAGACTTGAAAAGGTGGAAGCAATTCAGCAGGCAGCCCAACCACAGACTAAACGACAGTTGCGGTCGTTTCTGGGGCTGGCAAACTACTACCGGAAATTTGTGCCCAACTTTGCAGCCATAGCAGTACCACTGACCGATCTCACGAAGAAAGGAGAACCAAACAAGCTTCGCTGGGGAGAAGCGCAGACGAGAGCGTTCAACAGTCTGAAGGCAAAGTTGGCAAATTCCCCCGTCCTGCACCTACCGGATGTTGACCGCCCTTTCATCCTCAGGACAGATGCATCGGAGACGGGGATTGGTGCGGTTCTGCTGCAAGAATTTGCGGAAGAGAAGTTCCCGGTCGCGTTTGCCAGCAAGAAGCTACTTGCGAGAGAGACACGGTATTCCACAATCGAGAGAGAGTGCCTCGCAGTCGTATGGGCCGTTCAAAAATTTGAGCCCTACCTCTACGGAAGGGAATTCGTGTTGGAAGTCGACCACGAGCCTTTGCGGGCATTACGACGAGGCAAGCTGGCAAATGGACGAGTGTGCAGATGGGCACTGGCCCTTCAGCCATACAGATATCACGTAGAGGCGATCAAGGGGAAAGACAATGTTGGTGCTGACTATATGAGTCGTCTCTATTAGGATTGATTTAGCGGGTTTAAACACGATGTAGCTGACTGAAACATAAAAAGGTTGAGTTTGATCAACGTTATTTTCCCCCTAAAATCTTTTTTTTTAAAGGGGGGTAAATTGTCACAAGCAAATCTGGGGAGTCCGTCGACAGAGGGCGACATAGGATTTTTTTGTTTTGAAAAAAGATTTTCGCGGGAAAATGACAGGTGACCCGAGGGGCGGTTTTCTTAATCAGTGTATATAAGTGGGAAGCGAAAGATTTTGAGGGCATACGAATTTTGAATTTTTACGTTGAAGGAGCGGCAGGCTGAGAGTCAAATTTGTGAATTTTTCTGGTGTTGTACCCTGCATTTTAGAATATTTTATGGAGTCTTGAAAGTCGGAAATCCACTAATTAAATGTTCAGCAGGCAATACCAGCAAAGAGGATTCCTCGTTTCGGCACCTCCCTCGTTTTCACCTGGGCAAGAAATTGTAAGTAGAAACGATCATTGATGCGTGAGTGTGTACATGGTGGGATAGTGGGGTCGTTAGCATATCGTTATCTTGTTGAAAGTTTCGTGTCATTTCGCTAGCTGCTACCAAGACTGCAAATATTCTGATGCAATTGACGTGCTACTTTGATTCGCGTTTGTGCTCAGCTATTTTTCTCAATAACTTATATTTCGCTACAAATTGTTTATTACACGCTTTAGGCACTTGCTTAAATGTGTGTACTAAGGATTAATCAAAGGTCGTGTAACTTAAATCTTTTTTATATATTTGTTATTTTTCTTCTGGTTATAAGCAGTGTGACTACGTTGGGGATAATAGATGATCAAGTGGGTGGCAAACAGGATTATTTTTCACTGTAATTTATTATATATATATATGTATCATGGGGAAATGTCTCCTTTTGGTGTGATATATTAATGATTGGGGAAAGGTTGGACGTGTAGGGTTAGTTTGACATATATATATATCGATTGTGATCTCAATTAATAATCGATCCTAGGGTGGAGAATTATATGAAATTTCTACTTATAGATTAATAATTGTATGTTTCAAATGCTGCTGTATGTGAAATACCCGTGGACTATTGGCAATTTATTTTACATATCACAGCGTTATCTGGACCTACTTATTCCGTCGGAGTATTGGAGCCCGCCAGTGGAACTCCCGTCGGTCTCGGCTTCGATATCCTGTAATCGATCAGGACGATCTATCGGGCACTCTCCAACGCTATCGATTGTAATGCACTGAACACCTTTCACGAGCCACGTCTGGGACGAGGCGAGCCTCATCTTTTCTTCACGGATCAGCTGGACAACTTGCGCCGAATCACCGGATCAGATATTTATATTTTTAATTACAGCAGAACTTAAAACTATATGGCCATTTAAGAATTTTTTTTTTCTTTTTTTTTCAAATTTATTTTATTTTGTTTGCTTTTGGTGTGTGTGTGTGTGTGTGGGGTGTGTATTCTTGTTATTTATATATATATTCTTTGTTTGTTCATATATACCTGCGTGAGTACTGCTAATCATGCGTGCAGTCACTTTGGTTTGATATGTCGTATTATCCGTGATTACTTTCGTTTACTTAATTTATATTGTACCCAGAATAGGTGGAATGCTATGTCAGTTTTTTTTTTCTTCTTTTTTTAACGGGGACATATATATACAAAAGGCAAGGAGATTTCTCAGTGAGCATTATAGCTTTAACACTTTTTAGTTACTTATCTATATGAATCATTGTGTGTGTGTTTTTTAATGATCCCTCAGATGTACTTTTTAAATGATCTTGAAATAATAAATAGTAAATTGTGTCTTATTGTAACTTCAGATTGGTATTTCATATTGGCCTTATTTTTGTCTATCCTTCTAAACCACGAACCCTTGACAAGCACACGTATCCAAAATTAAATGAAATGACAATTTGAGATTTCTACGAATATAACTGTGACTGTGACCTTTTTCCGTTGTTGGTGACAGGCAAAATCTGTGAAGACTTTGAAACTACAGAAAATTCAGATAAAATATTGTCCGACTCTCCTACCGCGGGGATAAAATCGGACACCCGTGCACTGTCTGTGTACCATCTCACTAAGCTAGCGAATATTGTATTGTATAAGACTCTTCTATTGCTATACCGGTCATTGTGTCTGATATTTTGCTCAACAGGTGCTCTATACGGTGTGTTTGAAGATTATGGAGTAGTCTTCTATGCAGGCGGTGCAGCTTTTGTTCTGGCCGGGCTGGCCATGCTCACTGAGCCTCTACTAACGGGAAAGTGCCATCCATCACGATGTTGTGGGAGATCAACCGAATAATCACAGCGTCTGGAAAGGAGATTATGTAGTTAGAAAGACGCCCTCACCGTTGCGTGAAAGAAATGACGAGTTTTCACAAACCGGTGATGTGCAACGTTTTTACAGGAAAAGCCGTATGAATATTTTATGTGCTTCTTCAGTTCCAAAGCGCATAAAACGGCATTCTCGAGAAAAACAGATTGAAGAATAATTTCCTCTTGCTAAGCTTAGAAATGAATTCACATACGTGTAAACCTGGATGTCATAAATGAAACGACTGCATGCAAAGTCTGCGATGCCTCTGCTCCATATAACATTTTGATAAGAACAGATCTGAAGATTTTAGTCACAAAGAAGGATTGACATTTCAAAGCTGTTTTCTCTTTAAAGGTCCGGCAGAATGTGCGAAGTAGTGTCATCAATTAAAGGTTTTAATGTTAGAGATGTAGGAAAAAATCATGTTAACATTTATTGCCCCTTTCCAGTTGTTTAATATCAAAATAATTATGTATCATCGATATATCATCTCAATCGCATGGCATCTTTAAACTTGAAAGCTCTGAGATAAACAATATATTTGAATAAATGTAAATCTAAATGAATCAAGTAACTAATTAAGGAACTTTTAAAACAAAAAAGGGACAGTGAGAGAGAGAGACAGGCAGAGAGAGACAGAATGAGGGAGAGAGAGAGAGACAGAGAGAGGGAGATGTGAAGAAAAAGAGGAAACCATGGGCACTGAATGGCAAAAGAGACAGAAAGAAATGCACAGTAAGAAGAAAGAGAGACAGACATAAGACGGGTGGGTAGGGAGAGACGGACAGACAGACAGAGGATTAGAGAGATAGAGAGAGAGGGGAGGAGGGTTGAGAGAGAGAGAGAGAGAGAGAGAGAGAGAGAGAGATAGAGAGAGAGAGAGAGAGAGAGAGACAGAGAGAGAGACAGAGAGAGGTAAAAGAGAGACAGACATAAGACGGGTGGGTAGGGAGAGACAGACAGAGGGTGAGAGAGATAAATAGAGAGAGGAGGAGGGTTGAGAGAGAGAGAGAGAGAGAGAGGGGGGGGGGGAGACGTGAAGAAAAAGAGAAAACCATGGGCACTGAATGGCAAAAGAGACAGAAAGAAATACCACTCTTTCTTTCTCTCTCTCTCTCTTACACGCGCACTTGCACTCTCCGTCTCTCTTTTTCTTACACAAAAACTTTCCCTCTTTCTCTATGTCTCAATTTCTCTCTTCCTTACACAAGCAATTCCTCAAGTCTTCCACAAGTCTTCTCTCTCTTTGTCATACATTCTCCCTTTCTCTATACCCCACTTTCTCTATCTCTCTCTTTCTTACACGCGCACTTTTAATTGTACTCTCCATCTCTCTTTTTCTTACACAAACACCTTCTTTCTATCAATCCCCCCTCTCCCCCATCTCTCTCTCTCTCTCTCTCTCTCTCTCTCTCTCTCTCAACCCTCCCCCTCCTCTCTCTCTTTATCTCTCTCACCCTCTGTCTGTCTGTCTCTCCCTACCCACCCGTCTCATGTCTGTCTCTCTTTCTTCTTACTGTATATTTGAGGGTGAAAATTGTTTGTATGTGATGCGCCACCAACGTTCGTTGTGGGCGGATTGCTAAATACAGTCCAGGGGGTGGACTAGTTACTACGCAGTTAGGGGGAAAGTTGTGAATACATTACAAAAAATGGTCTATTGTTGACTTCCGTACGATCTATGGCATTTTGACTTCTCATACGTCACTGGATTTTTCAAATTTTCTTCAAAATGAGACTTTATTGCGGTAAACAAAATGTGAAATTCGTTTTTAGTGGATAATTTTACATAGACTGGTGGGAACGTATTTTTCTAATTTAGTAACCCTTTACGATGCAAGTTAAAGGGATAGTTCACCCTGAATCTATTTTAGGTTAAAAAAAGGAGACACATGAAATAAACATATTCTCAAATATTTGCCAGGAAACTTGCAAGAATTGTATCGGAAATGAAACAGGATCGGGATTGAAAGGAGACCAGAAAAGTACTTTTTTCGTTACCTTGCAGAGAATGGTTATTAATTCTTTGTGTGTCGCATACAAAGCTACGATGTGATGTGTAAGTCATAGTAGGTTATAGTCAGTAGTACGCCAAATATTGAAGGCACTGGGATTACAAAATTAAATACTGAGCTCCAACTGGTTTAAAACAAGAAATTATATCGAAAATATTTTAGGGCAGAACGCGCTCTCTGAGGCCTTTAACTAACATTGTAGAAGAAGGGTGGAAATAAAAGAGGTATAGAGGAAATGTATACAGGACAAAGTGCAGGAAACACTGTATAAAATAGCCAAAATATGTTAAGTTATAATCATTTGTGTACAAGCGAAACCTGTACATCAAGAGTAATGAAGTCATCTGAAACGGTTTTAATATCTTCTATATCAGATAACTGGTACGCTAGCCTACGGAAACACCTGCACAAGCAGAGCAAGAAATATTACAAACTCGCATTATACTAACTCAGTTGTATACATGATCAAAATTAAAGATGTCAATTGTACTTGTTTATGTATCGATATCATTCTAGTATAATATTCTATCTTCACAAACAATGGAAACATGAATCTCAATCCTTACGTTATGGTTGCTATGACGACCAAAACACATTGCCTACGATTGCAATGTACATCATAACAAACATTAGGCTAATAACCAAAAAATGTCAACATGTCCATTAAAATTTAAAACAGCTTCATCGGTATTGTATTTTTTTGTTTGTTATCAAGAAATCTTCTGTACCTTCACTAAAGAAAATCATTTTTTTTATTTCTCTACACAGATACATGTAAAGACAACCAATAACATTACAGAGCATAAAAGCTTGCTGCACAATTCAACAAATTAATCATTATGAACCTCATTGCGCAAAATCGCGTATAACATTCATTCGTGATATCAGTTATTGCTTTCTCCGAAATACTCTCGGACACATTTTTCAGAAAATAATATTTCGTTTGTCTGAAATGAGATATAATGTAAAAGTGAAACCTATTCTATTCTATTCTAAGAAGACACTTCAAAAGATTTTGAAAACTGCTGGGTATGCAGCGACAAGGCTGATTGTACAGGTTGTAAAGAGATGCTTCTTCTACGTCTTTCTATCTGTATGCCTATTGTGAGCGGAGTGGATTGTCGATGTGAGATTGTGTTATCACAGAGGGCGGACTTTCATCTCAGTCTTCTTCATAGAGACGGTTAACCGCTTCCAATAATACCACATGATTCCGTCATACTCCCCTGAGGTGTCACCATCAATGTAGTATCTGCCGTTCAGGTTGGAGACCACACAGTACCTGTACCACCACGCCCCGTGACGTTCGGTAGCGCAATTACCGCTGTGGTCATCATGGTCCTCATCACGCGTGGTGAAGGCTCGACCGTTATGATACCTCATCGAATCACCTGTGCATAGATCAATACACGCAGACTGAATAGCGACAAATAACATGTAAGTGGGCTCCTGAATAGCAATCTAGACAGTCTGAGAGTGGCCCGTATCCTACTATTGAATTGTTTAACGAAAGTTTTGGACGGGTTTAAATTACTTTGCAATTCTATTAATTGGGCTTAAGTTGGGTAAATGGGCCATTCACACATTTAATTGTATCTTATGACAAATCTCAAACACCGGAGTGAGTATTTAGGCATGTTAATTTGAAACTTGATAAGTTACAAATGTGCAATCACGGTGAAGGTGAGATTTATTCATCATGTTCATCGCGTAGGGGTGAGTGGGACATCAATGTAGTGGGATAGTGAAATCTGAATAGATAGGGGAAAGCATTTATTTTAATTCATATGAAGATTACCTGAATTGATAGTTCGTAAGTAATAATTCAGTGTAACATTTGCAGTAATAGCGTAGTAAACAGTGACCAAACGGTTTTGAAAGGTTTCTCGTTTTATTTTCTCCAAAATTGTCGTAAAATATCGTAATAAAAACGTCATTTTTTAACGTCGTTTTTGTTGACTAACGTCAACAAAAACCGTCGTATAGATGTCTTCGTTCTTCCCAAAAGAGTTTTGAGGTCAATTTTGAGTGTGTAATAATTCAACCTTCAAGATTTTGACGCCATTTTGTCGCCAGCCGTTTTCATGACTTCTCCCTTTTCTGGATAGTGTCTTGCAGGAGA
This sequence comes from Arbacia lixula, assembly GCA_963669155.1. Lineage (NCBI taxonomy): Eukaryota > Metazoa > Echinodermata > Echinoidea > Arbacioida > Arbaciidae > Arbacia > Arbacia lixula. The sequence goes on from OZ022592.1 coordinate 3,177,260, forward strand.
GCGCCGACTGCGCATGCACAGTTCTTTAGACTAAATTTATTGTGCATGCGCATTGGAGGCAAGCGACATTTAGGAGGATTAAGGAAGAATACGGGAATTGTTGACGTTAAAGCCGAATCTAACTACACTCAGTAACCAGAATCGCAAGCAAACTCGCCTTAAACCAATGGATAGGACTATTTAGAATCGATATCAGATTTCAGCGTGGTTTATTTAGAATCGATACCAGATTTCAGCTTGGTTTAGCTTTATGACCTTAGTAGTACGGTCTTTTGCTAGTTCATTTACTCACGTGCCGTGCCCTGATAGCCTCCGACTTCCAAGCGATAATAATCGCTCTCATCAGATACGCTGAACGAGGAATATTCGGCATAAGCTGTCTCGTTGTCGAATGACCAAAGGTCGACGCGTAGTTGCATGGCTCTGTCATTGGTCAGGAGATGAAGTACGTCATTCCCAATCCAGAATTCGTTTTCAATGTCACCGAATCCTAGTTTATAGGAGCTCCAACGCCGAAAGAAATCGACGTTTCCGCTTTGCCGTCGCTGGAATACCTGGAACAAAGCCATAGCATTTACATAAAACGTCAAAGCTTTATCTTCCAAAACAAACCAACAACACCATCCAGCTTTCAGATTGTAATAATGATATTGGAGAGTACATCTGCAGCGACATAATTATTAGCATGCCGGACCCAAAGTCAGTAGGTAGGATAATAGCTCGAGATATTTAATATTTTTCAGGTCAGGAGAACAGACTAATTGATTGATCGATTGAATTGACTGAATATATTTTCCAATATGAAAATAAACAATACCGAATATGCACACACGGTTAGATAGCCTACTCAATACAATAATTTGTATACAGATTACAAAACATGTATCAAGATATGTGATACGGTATAATTTTATATCGATAGGAATATAATTTTCATTGTAATTACAAAATCCTAACCTTTCCTCTAATCTGGGTAATGCGTTTCGTTTACAGCAACATGTTCTAAACCCATTTCAAAATTAGTTTGTGTATCAATGTGAGAAACTGATGTAGGTTTTTGTAAAAGTTGTTGTTTAATCTGAGGGTGTTGTAATGGACACCTCACGATGGGAAAATACGGGGAGCAGTATTCCGTGTTGGGTTTGGGTAAAGCAACATTTCCATCAGAACGCAGAGAGTATTTATGTGAAGCAAGGTGAAAATTATCTTTTAGAAAGATCTGCACCACAAAGCCCCGTTCCACATCATGACTATCATGATCTGGTTTGCGATCTATCAAATCGTCGGAAAGCGGCATTGGCGTACCTCGATCGTGTTTATTTGGGTAGAGCGGTGGAGCAGCGAGACCACAGCGTCCCGTTCTGATGCCGCTCTGACAACGCTACGGACAACATTACTACGCTCACGGCGCTGTGTTAATGATGTTCGTGCAGTTATTATTCATTTTAATCAGGAAGATCAAGATGAAGTTCAACACAAATTGCCGATCTGAAAACTAGTCGATTCTTCCCCATTCTCACAACGCTGCAGCTATTTAATTATCGATTAAACACGATTCCTATACGCAAATGGCATTCGCCACCGATTTGATAGATCGAACAGATCGTGGTCCAAATAATCTGATGAGCTTACGGTCCAGCCACCTCCATCGGTGGTCATGTCACAGTAGACTCGGAAGGCTTCCGGGGCTCTATTGGGTTGGATCAGGTAGACACCGCTCTCCGATCTTCCTGCCGCCAGGACATCACTGCAATCCCTCGGGACCGGACCTGAAAGGGCCGCAGTCAGTTCGTTTTGCTTGCTTTGTAAACTTGCAAGGGCCGCTGTCAGTTCACCCTGCTGAGTTTGTAAACTTGCAAGGGCCGCTGTCAGTTCGTTTTGCTTGGTTTGTAAACTTGCAAGGGCCGCTGTCAGTTGGTCTTGGCGTGTTTCGATGCGTTCGAGCGCACTCAGCACTCGAGTTTCAGTGGTGGCATTGAGTTGTGACTCGGATGTAAAAATCTATAAAAAGAGGAATTGACGATTACATTAAAAAACTCAAACTTTTAGTTGATTTTTGCAAGGCAGCTCTTCGGCAAAGTTTACAGCTTTGAGTAATTTGTTTTTGATGGTTTCATTACACTTTATGTCCTTTTTTTCTGTTTCAGATTTTACGAACTGGACCTCCATATTGTACTAGAAAAAAGAAAAAAAAAACTTGCCACACTTTGAAAAGTAATTTCACAAAAGTTATAAGTCGATTCTGCCTGACAATTTTGCATCACAAGGTCAAGGGATGAAAAATGTTTTTTTTAGAGCGAAGTACCTTGACATATTAGAGGTCATTTTTGTAATATTCCTTTGAATATTTGATAACTTTGCTTATGGACAAAGTTGGACACAAACATGTGTACATCAAATCATTATTTTAAAACCAATTAATGCCAATTTGTTCATCACACCTATCAATCCACTCGAAACTGCTATCACAACATTACTAATACTAGGTGTTAAAAAATGAAAAATGGAAAATGACATTAAAAATGTAACAACTTGAATCAAGCTGAAATCTAAATATAAGGTCAAATAATGTCATTTTTTGGAAGCAGGTTGCGTGGCATGTAAGCAATTGTTACTTGTCAACAAATTATATATATAGTGTATGTAGAGTGCCGAGGTGTGACGTTGTTTGAACAAATTGTCATGAGAACTGCTTTTAAACTATGCAGGTAGAGCAAGCAGCGGTGCTCACAGCGGAGGCTCTTATTGGGAATGCCCGACACCAGCCCGCTAGATAATATCAGACCTGTAAACCGCTCACTGAACATGCTGAAGTGATTTTGTTTAGAGCCAGTTGCCTTGACAAAATGCTCATATGACGACATCACTTCGGTACTCTATTTAGTGAATTTGTTGACGGACGTGGAGCTCAAAATTTGTTTGTATGAGATAATCACTATGCATTTTAGAAATGTGTTCACAACTTTCCCCCTAACTGCGTCGTAATAATGGTAAAGCATTATAGCAAGTAGGTGTTCCCTGATCATAGTTACCTATATTTCATAATTGACCGTTTTCGTAATTTATTCACAACTTACCACCTAAATGCGTAGTAACGCGTTATCGCATTCACTTGTATCTAGTCAATCAGATTGCATTTGGTGGAACACACTTTAAATATGGTAGCCCGGATAAGCTTTGGTGTTTGTTTTGAAGATGTGCATAAATTTGCATACATAACAAAAATTGTATCGTCAGTTTTAATTGATGGAACGCACTTTGAATCTTTAATTTGTTGCTACTCAGACAAACTTCGGCCAAGCTTTGGGGTTACCATTAGTAACGCATTGTTTGAAATACGTCAATATAATTTGCGTACATAACAAAAATGGTCTATTTAGAACACAACAATGCATATAGTGTATGTCAATCCACGAGGTCTATTCTGCCAGAAGCATCATGAATTATTAGTTATACCTGCTAGTGGATCGACAGGTGTGATGTGCATTATGGTTTTATTTTTATTAATTATCTGACAAACATACTGTTTGATCCTAGTTTGTCAAAAAGTGAAAATCGCATTAATATTCAAATGATGAGTAAAAGAGTAATGAATGTAAAATCAATAGAGATATTAATGATAATGATGGTGATAATGTTGGTGATGATAATGATGCTAGATATATTCATTTATTCAGGTCTTTTTACTACAATGGGGCCCTATTTACAAATAATGCAATACATACATGATACTGATACATGATACATGATATTACACAAAATAGTTCTTATAAGAAGGCTAACGATCAAGATGGATTATGATTTTGTCACCTTTTTTGTTTGATAGTATTCTCAAAATGGAGTATTTATTTTAAGATATGAAAGAAAACATAACATAATGAAACAAAATACAAAGTCAAATCACATCGATGAGAAGTCTAACTATTGTTTACACCCCCCCCCCCCCCCCCCCTCGTTAACCATCGCTTAACATTTCATATCACCTAGCGACCACCCAACACTAAAAACGCACCAAACACACAACAAACACGAATACACGCGCGCAAACACAAACACACACACACACACACACACACACACACACACACACACGCACCTACAAACACACACGCAGCTAGCCTCACGCCCATTCACACAACGCCCCCATGTGCACATCTTTTATTTTCGGTAATTTCTTGTTTTTTTCTCTTTGGTTAACAACCCAGAATAGCCGTACTTGCTAATTTTCTTTCCTCTCGTTCATTTTCTAACAGTCTTTGCTAAATTTCTAAAGGAAGTTGGGGTTTATTTTAAGGTCTGCTATAGCAAAAATCATTTATTTGATTAAAAGTATAATAATTTGCTGCTATTTTTCTGTATTTGAAACTTTTATAGCTATGTAAATTCCTCCCAGTTTATAATTTACAGTTTACATGTTTACTTTTCAAGCAAAGCATTTTTATAGCAACCCGAATATCCACCATGTTCCTAAAAAGTTGGCAAAGACAGTTCGCTCGTTCTTAATGAAACATTCTTTTAAAAAATCCTAGTATACCTCCCACTTCACGAGTCTATATTGAAAAGCATTTCAATCTCACCTTTGAATCATCGAATATGAGTCTTTATCCACATCAGTCTATGTTTATCCATGAGAAAAATGGAAGTCCTTCAGTCCTTCCTTATTGCATTTCTTAAGCTCTAAAACACCATATATCTTTTCATTTAATTTTACCGTTTCATAACATATCACACATTAACTTTTCAACTACCTCAAAAACCCAAGGGTGTGAGAAGGATGGTAATGATAACGAGAACAGTAATGCTGGTGATGAAACAATAACAGATACGATGGTAACCCTAACGATAGTAAACAAATAATCAAGGGTGGTGAAGGTGATGGGATGAACTATCACTTCCGAGGCGATCTGGATGTAGCTATATTTCCGAAGCGCAGCTGAAGAAAGATAGCGTATACATTCAGATCGCCGAGGAAGTGATAGTTCGTCTCATTGCCTGAAACCAAAAGTTGACATCTGAAACCAACTATCTATACCAAAAATGACAATTTGAGTAAAAAAGTAATGTTTAATTCTCTACCTAACCCCGAGCCGCTGCCATGGGGAACACGCGTTAGGATGCGCGTTAATTAGGACGCGCATTACGACGCGCGTTTAATTAGGACGCGCATTATGACGCGCGTTTGGACGCGTTAGTGGGAGCTGATAGTCCGAGTGTAACGCACTTTTATTTCGCGTACTCAAAATATTAATCGCGCATTAGGACTGTGAGGAGTGAAGAGATCAGCGAAACCAAAAAGTACTATCACCTAGAGTGTAACGAACTTTTATTCTCAGGTGATCTGATAGGAAAGACTACGCCTCATCACGTGATCAACTCTTGACCAATCATATAGCAACATTCTTAGTATGTGGAATATAACAGTTAATAGGCCTATTTATTTTTAAATAATGGTAATGATAACGAGATTAGTAATAATGGTGATAACAATTATAGCAGTAATGATGGTAATGATAACGATATCAGTAATGCTGGTGATAATAATGCTATCGGTAATAATGGTGTTAACGATACCAGTAATGATGGTAATGATAACGATAGCAGTAATGATGGTGTTAATAACAACATCATAAATGATGGTGATTATAAAGATATCAGATATGATGGTGATGATAATCAGTGATGATGGAGATAACAACAGTAATGAAAGTGATAAGAACGATAGCAGTAAAGAGGATAACGATAGCATTAGTGATTTTTTTGTTTCAACGTGTATTTTATTAATCAATGAACACCAATTTTACAGAACATTTAACAATTATTCATGAATGATTTAAATGACAATTACTGTAACAAATAAATAAATTATTTCCAGAAACATATTCGTCATAATCATTGATCATAACAAATTTATACAAACTGTCAGATTTTTCAAGAATCACATCAAATTACAACAATAAAGAAAAACAACCATTAATCGCTGTTCAAAAGGAAAAAAACATATCATTCGCTCATTGTGTTCATTGATAAATTAGATAAGAAAAAAAAGGACACCAAAAAGGCCCTTCCCTCCATTTCCCCTACCCCACCCCTACCCCACCCCTCCACCATACCCCGCCCTCTCCTTTCCCTCCACCCCCCCCCCCCCCCCCCCGGGCTTCTTATACATGCACTTATTTCTTCTGGAACAGGAACATACATATTAACATCTCTAGAACGAGTTGCAGGGCATATCTTGGTGGATACTAAAAATACTTCTGAAGTGTCGTCCCACTCCTTCAATGTTAATAAATATACGTTTTATTTTAGTTTGTTTTATTTTATTTTCAAATACATAAAGACTCACAAGGCAGGGGAGCCCTACCATAACCAATTTTCCCACTTTTTCAAGTGCACTGATAATGTATTATGCAAAACTGCTATCCTTTTTTCTTCTAACCTATCTTGTTCAATCTGGCTTTTAACCGATTGTTCAGTTATTTGTGTGTTCTTTCCTCTTCCTAAGAAAATTAATCTTTTTACCAGTATTAAAACATGATTAACTAATTGACCTCTTCCTTTGTCCGGTAAGTCAATTCCAAAATGAATCTCTTCCCAGCTTAAGTTTTTTAAATTTATATTATCAAGAAGGTTACTGCACCGTTCCCATATCATCCCAGCAAATTCACACGTATAAAATATATGTTTATAAGTCTCTTCCTCTTTGTGACAAAATGAACATAAGTTATCATCAGTAATGTTGAATTTACATAAATGATAGTTCGTATATAATATTCCGTGTAATAACCTAAATTGGAAATCCCTCAATATACAGTTCAAAGTACTTTTTCTAGGTCTACTAAATACAGATTTCATATCTGTATCAGAAAACTCGCGAGTATGTACATTTCTCATTTTTTCTTTCAAAGATGACTTATCTCTTATCTTTTCCACAAAATCATTATAAACTTGTTTAGATGTATTCGTATCTAAAGAAAATTTACAGCTATTTCTTATAAAAGTCATTTCATCACATGTATCAGTTCCTGGTTCCGTATTTTCTATTTTCCTTTTCCAAACTAATGGAAGTACTTCATATATTCTTCGAATAATCAAAACCTCTGAATAAACCAGACCTTTACTATAAAGATTAGCCGCCGAATATAACTCCCCACTCCTGTCTACAATATGTTCCACTCTAAAAAAATTCTTCAACTGCAAATTTTCATTATAAATAGATTTTCCTTCAATTCGAATCATTTTATTATTTAAAAGGACTTCCTTCCGTACCTGATTATAATTACCCCTAAATTCCTTCGTTTTTGCCCAGACTTCTAATAAGTTCGCATAGAATGGCGGTATAGACAAATCCAAAAGGTCTACTAAATAATTACAACAAAATATAAATTTGCCTCCTATCTGCTTTGTACATTCCTCAAAGTATTGTTTCCATTTCATTTCTTGTTTACCATAACAAAGCCTTTTGACCCACATTACTCTTTGAGCGTCTATTAATGATGGAAAATGCATTAATTTTAAACCCCCTTGTTCATAACCTAAAGTTAAAACACTTTTATTAATCTTCGGTTTTCCTCGCCAAATAAAATCCCAAACAATACTTTCTTACTCATCATATACCCAGTTTGGCACCGGAGTGAGAGAGGCAATATATATAAGCTTAGAATAAATAAAAGTCTTCAATAACTGAATTTTACCCTGAAGTGTCAAATCTCTTTGCTTCCACCATGTCAATATTTTTTTAATTTTACTTAGAATTTCTTTATAGTTCTTATTTTCTTTCACATCGGGATCCAACGTGAAGTATACCCCTAAAATCTTTAAAACACCCACTTTTTGCCCGAAAACTCCACCATACTCCCCATCTTCATCTTGACTACTTCCAAGTTGTAACAATTTCGTCTTATCTTTATTTATTTTGAGACCGGAAACCGCTTTAAAACCCTCAAAAACCACTTCTAATCTCCTGATGGATTCGATATCTTGTACTAATAGAGTAATATCGTCCGCATAAAGCACCTGCTTGACTTCGTTTGACCCGAACGGTAAGCCTAAGATATCTTTATCATTCCTTATATTGTGTGCCAAAACTTCAATACATAAAATAAAAAGATAGGTGGTGATGGTGATGGTGATGATAACGATCGCAGTTTTTAATGATGGTGATAGCGATAGTTACAGCTGGTTTTCATAGAGCCTTCTCCAAATTCTCTTACCTGGATCGTTGGGTTGAAAGAAACCGCTTCTCTGTCAGTCTCGTTTGTGCATGAGATTGGATGAGCTAGAGACGTCGTCAGCATCATGATCAGCAGACTTGTCGTCATCAGACGGCGCGTTGTTGTCGGGGGAGCCATTCTGATGGTTCAGGCAAGCCCTGTGAATCTCCACAGATTCTCAGAAAGAGGCGACTTCAAGAAGACTTGATGTGTGTAACGCTGTTGTCGTGTTGAGACGCTCACGTACCGCCGTCGTTGAGGGAAGTAATACAGTACACTGCAAGGGAGGTTCTCGCGGCCTACTTTTATACCGCATTGCTAGCTGGTAGATATTGCACTAAACTTGTTTAAGGCGTGGCAAAACCCGGGCAATGCATTATGGTCCGAGACCTGGCCACGACCAGCGGGAAAACAAAAACAAGAAGTACCTCGACATAGCTGGACTAAGACGACGTACCTAGTAAATGTATAGATTTTATTAACCCTTATAGTGTCAGACAGTTACGTCGCAGTCAAACTTGTTCTGAGTGCAAGCAACCAATACAGTCACGCGCGCACATAATGATGCATGTACACACGCACGTACGCCCACTCACACATACAAACCCATTCAAACACTAACTTACTGAAATGCACTCACACACACGCACATCACTCACACACCCTCCCCACAACACATACACCATACCATACATACGGCTCAATCCAGGCCTAGTCAATGAAACGCACACATACACACACACACACACACACACACACACACAGACACACACACACACACACACACACACACACACACACACACACATACACCACACCACACCCGCTCATCCTCCCCACCACACATACACATACACGTACATGAACATGTTCGAATAAAGGGAACATGTTATGTGCAAAACTGTCTTGAAATCGGAATGGATCTGTCAGATGTACATATAAAAGGTATTGGAGCCCTGTTATCAATGTAAAGACATTTATTCTTTCAAGATAGGTTAGGTTAGGATAGGTTCGAAAGTCAAACATTAAAGTGGTATAAATACCATGGAATTGGAAGAAAATGCTGTTTAAGAAATTTTCCTCACAATATTACAATTGCAAACTAAACTTAACATGCTTAAGCGGAATTATATTGATCTTAAAATTTCGAATAAGTTTTGAACGGGTCGTCCAAATCCTCTGCGTTTCTTGTAGCCTATAAACGGTGACTGAAATCAGCACACATCACACATAAAATTAATTTGAATATATACTCATTGAAACGCATACACACGCCCACACACACGCCCAAACACACACACACACACACACACACACACACACACACACACACACACACACACACAACATCCTCCCCCACCTATATACACGCAAACATACATACCCATTCTATTTCGTTCTATATCGTACAAGGGAAGACAGAAATACCATATTTGGAGATGCCAAAGAAACAAATCAACAAGACGCTTAACGAACATAATATACTAAGATTATAGTATGAAAGCATAGAGCAAAAACGGTGAAACTTAATACATCCTATTGAACAACAGAAATACGAAAAACTAGAATGATATACCAGAAGAAAAAGAGGATGAACCGAGCTATTCATTTTCTCAAGACAGGGCCACGATAAGAGAGCGGAATCGTTACAACAATATTTAAAGTGAAAATATGGATGATATATCAATCGGAAGAAAAACAGGATGAAATATGCTCTCAGATTGCCCACTTTTGCTCAAGCCTACACCCTAAACCGTGTTGGGTGTAAGACCTTATGAGGAAAGTATGAACACGAAAGCAGGATTTACCTCGAGATCACTACGACTAAGACGTATCTAGAACATGTGGTATATATCTTATTAACCCGTACAATGCCAGACAGGTATGTCGTAGGTAAGTTTGTACGGTGCAAGCAACCTCAGCCACGCGCGCACACACGTACAGACAAGTACGCAGGTAGACATATTCACACATACAAACTCTGCTTTGTTTTGTATCTTTTACCGCGCTTATTATAAAATCATCGTCATTGAGAGTTCGTTTAGTTCAAACATAGGACAGTTGATTGGCTTGGCAATAACACTGAAGAACTATGTAATAATGTTATCAAGCATTGTATAAGGCAAACCTGAATTGCCTAGAATCTATATGCGTATGAACGTGGTTAGATATTAATTAAACTCATTTAAACTCAATGCAAAGCTTTTGAAGCAGCTTTGTGTGTGAGGTAGCCTTTTGAGAATTTGGGTCGGTCTTTTAGCGGGACTGTGACACTCATTCAAATATGTAAACGCTTCTTGATACATAGATACACGCACACACACACACACACAAACATACACACACTTACACACACACACATACATACACACACATACACACACACACATACACACACACACACACATACACACACACACATACTCACACACATACACACACATACACACATACACACACATACAGACACACACACACACACACATACAGACATACAGACACATACTGTGTTGTGAACTCTTAATCAGTTAGTCAATAAGTTAAAGAACAATCCAGCCAAATTATTTTGCCCCAAACCTCTTCGATAAAAAGTTATGCTATTTTGGTTTGGGGGGGGGGGGGGGGGACTTACTTTTTTGTTTAGATTCATCCATGTACTCTCTTTGTTGCGCTTCATCCTGCATTTACTTTCACACTGATCGTGGCCAAATCTTGAACAAATTAACAGCTGCTCATTTCTTCCTGTTTTTCTTCCGATTGCTCTATCATCCTTCTTTTCACTTATGTTGTAACAATTCCAATCTGTGATCGTGACCAAGTCTTGAACAAATTGACATTCCATTTCTTCCTGTTTTTCTCCCGATAGATCCTTGTTCTTACCTATGCTGCACTAATTTCGCTCCATCGTGTTCACGTCTTGCCAAAAAAGAGAGCTCATTTCATCCTGTTTTTCTTCTTGTCTATCACTCTAGTTGCTTGTTTTTTTCTTCAATATTTAAATACCATGTATTACGGTGCACCAGTATTGCTCTCTGCTTTAATATTCAGTTCTTGTTATATAATGTTCGTTAAACGTCTTGTTAACATGCTTCTTTGCCAGCTCCAATATGTTCTTTCTGTTTTCCCTTGTAAGATATAGAACGATAAAGACCGCGTTATTTCTAGAATGTCCTGGTGATTATTGTATTACAAAGTTAGGAAAATGTTTGTGTTTGATGACAAGGTGTCCCATTTGCACAAATAATGAAACTCAGCCGGAGTCAGCAGTATAGTCCCCTAATAGTAACGTGTATTCAATGTCAGTCAGAGCTTAACTAATCTTCTTCTTGAGGAAAAGTAGAAAACTTCTTGTGAACGTTTGAAACCTCCCGGTTCGTCTTGCCACTGTCGGTGCGCGATGCGCCGGGCAGTAGGCGTTGCTTGCATCTGACGCATATAAACTGTGGGGCGGACGCACTGATCTCCCCACTCATGTAGAGATCAGTGGGCGGACGGCGGTCTTTGGTCTTTAGGTGACAAGAACCGGCAGGTTTTGGACGACTCGCCCATAACTTCCTCGAAACTAAAGATTGTTATTACCGGGGGAGGGGGGGGGGGGGGGTGCGGCAAGATCTCGGCCATGGTTGCCCGATTGCCTTCAAATGTTGCACAGTGGTCAAGAATTATGTAATCTTCAACATTGTATAGCTAAATGTACGAAAGGGTTTTTACTTTTTTATTAATTAATTCATGCTAATTTATGCAACAAATCATAAATTTCGGTACTTTTCACTAAATAAAGCCTCAGGAATAGGATTTTTTGGTACGAATGTCTTTCATAACTCCCTCATCAATTCTTGAAAGAAAAAGATAGGTTGTGGTAATCATTTCTTAATTATTTTATTGTTTTTAATTTTTTTAAAGGTATTTCTTTGTTTTTCGTCAAGCGTTTTTCTATTTGGGTGTGCAAGTGCGTGTGTAGGTGTGTGAGGGTGTGTGTGTGTGTGTGTGTGTGTGTGTGTGTGTGGTAATTATTTACACTATTTGAAACAATGATTATGCTTATTACAATAATATGTAAATGAAATGGAAAAGCTCCTGATTTTGTCCTTACAATTATACACAGCCATATACAGAAATAGCGAAATTTCAGTGACATGTGTTCGGTAAACGTAATCTGACATCCGCACGGTAGGTCTGATCAATTCAATTCAATTCAATTCAAAATGGGTTTTATTTCAAAATCATAAAATACAAGTATAAACATTCACTGTACATATAAGTAAAGAGAAAATGAAAATGGAAGCTGCAAAAAACTTTACAGGTTTGAGGGTGCAGTTCCCTTACATATAAAATATAAATAAATGCACAATTGTTACAAAAATGTAATTTTCCTAATTGATTACATATAAAAGACAGATCGCCATAAATTTGGTATCAAAATGTGCGGGGAGGTTCAGAGAAAAAAAAAAGGTTTCAAATTTTGTTTCGATATATTGAGGCGTTAGGAAGTACCGACAAAAACTCGACAAGGGAGGGGGGGGGGCATAATGCCCCCCCCCCCCCCCCCCCTGCGAGTATTAGGGTTAAAGCACATTTCGAGATCTATCATTGGAAGAGAATGTCTCTCTACGGGTCTGCCAAAACTTCTGAACACCCCTTTCGCGGGCTTTTCCTGCATTGGAGACTCCCCTTCATCCGGAGCACTACTCAATGTACCCCCCCCCCCTATTTCAGGTGAGCTCTCATTCCAACCCCCTATCTCAGGACGACAGCCCCCCCTCCCCCTTCATCTCAGGTAAGCTGTAATTACAATAGAGGTTCACCTTATAATACTAGCAGTACCGTACTGCCACGCGTAGACTACTAGTACACCTTCTGTTGTCGCAGATTTCGAGAAGTCCGTACTCAGTATCGAGTCGATCGTACGGTGGGGGAATTTTTTTTTACTTTTAAAAATGAAATAATCCTGAATAAACTGGAATTCTGGAATTTGATCCCGGCATTTGATCAATTGTTCTATGATATTTTTAACCCCCTTTTTTAAATTTCTCAGGAGTCCAAAGAGAGAGAGAGAGAGAGAGAGAGAGAGAGAGAAAGAAAGAGAGAGACAAAACAAAAAAAGCAAACACCCCATTTGTAAAGAAATCTCCGGGTGAAAAGTCAAATACACTTCTTTTTTTTGTTTGGTTTGGTTTTAACAGTTCGCAGGCCGGACTTGTCCCGGGACTGATGCCGGGGGTGGGGGGGGGGGGGGGAGGGGGGATTGCATGTTATATAACTGTTAGAGGTGATATTCATAGAAAATCCACAAATATGAAGATATTCATCTACAGAAAGCTTCTCAGCCATACAATGAGCTCGGATGACATCAAAACAATATATCACTTTCCAAAAAGCGAAATTAGGGAGAAAACAATCACCGTATTCTCGGGGACAAATTTGCCCTACTGTCATCCGAAACGGCCTTTAGGTTTGACGTAAGAAAAGGGAGGCGTTATTGTGCATCACACATGCCAATCCGCAGCTTCTTTTCCGCCAGAAGCATCATGCATTGTTAATGAAACTGTGATGGCAGTTGCTAGTGGATTAACAGGTGTGATACACAATAGTCATTGTGAAACATATCCCGGCTGTGACGTACACACAACGCCACTTTCCCTGGCGATTTCGTAGGTCAGGAAGAGAGTCAATTTAGTGAAATTTGACTTTCATTTAACACAAAACTGAACACTTTCATGGCATGTTAGCTGCATAAATTGCTTTAATAACTCATTCAATTATAAAATAAACTATATTTATTCGATTTTATTTCCTATGAATATCACCTTTAAACTTTTCGCGTTTTTACCTGTCTGTATGTGTGCATATGTACATGGCTATGTGCGCCTGTACAAATGTATTACATGTTTGCATAAGTCTGTGTGAAAGCGATATTGATACAATGTGTTATATCGCTCTGCCCATGTAATCGCTTTGTCGATGTACATCTAGCCTCGTTACTAGGCTGTCAGGTTCGAGGACACAACCCAGTCTGTTAACAACTATGTCTGGTAACTCATACTACGCCCTAATGACGTCATAGCTCCTCTGGCTTCTTCTTCCCCTGAGTGAGGATGGGATTAGGGCATAGTCTGTGTTACCAGACATAGTTGTTAACAGACTGGGTTGTATCCATGCACATCACAGCCTAGTACCTAGTGAGGATGGGATTGGGGCATAGTCTGTGTTACCAGACATAGTTGTTAACAGACTGGGTTGTGTCCATGCACCTCACAGCCTAGTACCTAGTGAGGATGGGATTGGGGCGTAGTCTGTCTTATCAGACATAGTTGTTAACAGACTGGGTTGTGTCCATGCACCTCACAGCCTAGTACCTAGTGAGGATGGGATTGGGGCATAGTCTGTGTTACCAGACATAGTTGTTAACAGACTGGGTTGTGTCCATGCACCTCACAGCCTAGTACCTAGTGAGGATGGGATTGGGGCATAGTCTGTGTTACCAGACATAGTTGATAACAGACTGGGTTGTGTCCATGCACCTCACAGCCTAGTACCTAGGCTAACATACATCCTGCTTCCGTTTTCATATTGATTGTGGCCAAGTATTGTACAAATTGCCAGCTCATTCCATCCTGTGTTTCTTCCGATAGATATATCATCCTTGTTTTAATTGACTTATGTGTTTCCACTTATGTTGAAACAATTTCGAACGCTGACCGTGGCCAAGTCTCCCCTCCCCCCAAAAAAGAAACACAAACCAAAAACAACAACAACACAACAACCCACAACTCATTTCATTCTGTTTTTCTTCTGGTTCAATCTAGTTGTTCTTGTAACAATTTCGCTCTATGATCGTGGCCAAGTCTTGGGGAAATAAATAACTCATTTAATCATGTTTTTTATATACATATATATATATATATATATATATATATATATATATATATATATATATATATATATCACTGTAGTTTTTCGTCTTTATTTAATTTAACCTTTTGTGTGTCAAATAAACTGCTGCTGTTTCAGGTTTTTTTTGTGTGTATTACAATGTACTAACATTGAACACAACGCGTTAATAACATTGTACCGTTCTTGCTCTCTGCTTCCTCAGTCTATTTTAGCTATATGTTTGTTAAAGGTGATACTTATAGAAAATAAAATCAAATAAATATCCTTTATTTTATAATTTATTGAATAAGTTATTAAAGCAATTTATGCAGCTAACATGCCATGAAAGTGTTCAGTTTTGTGTTTTATGGAAATAAAATTCCAGTAAATTGAGTCTCTCTCCTGTCTTATGAAATTGCCTAAGGGAAAGCGGCTTTGTGTGTACGTCACAGCCGGGATATGCTTCACGCAGCTTACACACAAATGTTCACAATGACCATTGTGTGTCACACCTGTTAATCCACTAGCAACTGCCATCACAGTTTCATTAATAATGCATGATGCTTCTGGCGGAAAAGAAGCTGCGGATTGGCATGTGTGATGCACAATAACGCCTCCCTTTTCTTACGTCAAACCTAAAGACCATTCCGGATGACAGTAGGGCAAATTTGTCCCAGAGAATACGGTAATTGTTTTCACCCTAATTTCGCTTTTTCGGAAGCGATACATGTATATTGTTTGAATGTCATCCAAGCTCATTGTATGACTTATAACCTCTCTGTAGATGAATATCTTCATATCTAGGGATTTTCTATGAATATCACCTTTATGTGTCTTGTAAGTATCTTTCATTGCCTGTAACAATATGCCATTTCTATTTGTTATTCCGAAGGTTCGTTAATCCGAAAACGAAATAAGATTCGTTTTCCTAAGGTTCGTTAATCCCGAAAACGAAATAAGGTTCGTTTTCCGAAGGCTCGTTAAAAGGGGTCGAACCTTATTTCGTTTTCGGATTAATGAATCTTATTTCTTTCTCGGACTAACGAACGATGAACGAGGGGGGGGGGGGGGGGTGCAGAGGGGGCGAAGGCACCCCCTATATATTCTTTTAAGAACGGGGAGAGTTTGTTTTGTTTGTTTGTTGTTGTTGTTGTTGTTGTTGTTGTTGTTGTTGTTGTTGTTGTTGTTGTTGTTGTTGTTTTTTTTTTTTTTGGGGGGGGGGGGGACGTCACCGAGAAGAGAGGGGGAGGCGGGTTGTAGGTCGTTTAGATGGGCGACCTGTTGTTGACATCGGGATTGGTAATTTTTGTCTTTTTCCCCAAAAAAGCACACCTCCCCCCCCCCCTTGAAAAAAACTGGTGACGGCACTGACTAGAGAATGAACAAATCAAGCTGCTATACACACTAAGCCTAAACATCCATTTCAGGACCATCGAAAATTTATTCCTCTGCGCTACAACGTATAGCCGAGAAATTATGTTTGTGGCAAGCAGGTCGTTAAAACGGTTCTTTTGTTTTTAAGCCGGCCGAGCGAATCGGTGATTCGCGCGGGCTTTTTTTAATAGGTGCGGAATGCACTCGAGCAGGTTATAACGGACCTGTATTGGAAGTAGCGATCATTCTACGTTTGTCAGGCAGACCGAGTACACCCATAATCTTAAGCCCAGGTTTGAAGATGTAATAGCAACAATGATCATGATTATAGTAATGGAAATAATTTGGATGAAATTGGATCTTTAAGGTCGGTAAACCTCAAAAGAAAAATAAGGAGGTTTGCCTCCTTTCTCGTTCGAGCTAGCGTTAGGTTTTCCAGAGTTTTTCTCTTATTAGTTTTTATCTCTGGTTTTTCACCCTATGCTAGTCAAGGACGGTATTTTCATTACCATCATCATTATCTTCATACTAAGATTGTATCGTGTTATCGTATGTACTTGCAGGTACAGATCACAATTACGGAGAATATATGTCATTGTGTACACGAAGATGAGATTGTTTTATTTGGAACCGATAATTGTAATAAAACCGTCAGTCGACGGCCCAGCTAGCTGCACTAGAAATGTGCTGACAAGCTTTCCCATAGAAGATATGGCTATTGTTGTTATCAGTCTAGAAGTACGGTTTCTACTAAGTGACGAGTATTTGAATGGGACGAACGAAAGTTTTGGGTATGCATGGAACAGACGTTACGTGCGCGGCTGCAACACTTCTATTCGATCCTTTTCATATATTTTTGATATAAGTACGATGCAAATTGCCTGTTTAATGCGCAGATAATTTTCAAACTCGCTACCTTCTTATCTCATGCACATGTTTTCATTTAATGCAGAAATTCATTAGTACAATACCCGTCAGTCTGTTCAATTCCACATGTGGAAAGTTAATGCAAATACTCTTTTTCAAATCAGTCCGGTGTTTAGGTCCAGTAACCTGTAATTCATTACCATCCCACATTCAGAATGCTCAGTTTAGTCATTCTTTTACAAATCCACTTAAAGTATTCTTCATCTCTAAATACTCTTCACCTTGTGCAACATAGAATGAAATAAGTTAACAGCTTTTAGCTCACCGGTGTAACTATTTTCTTTCTCTTCACATTCTTTTAACATGGGTGGACCCAATTTATGAAGCCACTGAGACTTTTACGAGTAGACGTTTTTGTTCATTGTCTATACTTATGAATTCTCTTCAATACTCATGTTGTGCCGATTAATCGTCATTGCCGATGATCCACGATTCATTTATGTTTTTCTATTATTAATTCATATGCTGATGTAATACATGTTTCAATGTTGTAATTGTACACATCAAATGAATGAAATGAATAAATGAATGAATGAATGAACTTCGTCAGGTGTGATACAAAAATGTAGTACAGTAGATCAATGTCCGCAGTGCCGAGTCTGAACGGCTACCCACGCCGCTTTGTACACAAGTAACACAACACCGAGAGAAGAGCGATAGACGCAAGGGATCCGAAGATGTAAAAGTACATGTATTTCGCAGTCTTCTTGCCTTACATTGAGCCACTTGATGTTTGTATCACACCCGATGAAGTGTTGCAGCGGCGCACGAAACGTCGTGATCTTAATTCCTCATTCCGAGAATTCTTGTTGACCTTACATTGCGAGGCAATCGAACAACACTAGCGATATCTTTTTCGATATAATATTTCTCTAAGAAGATTACAATTACAAGTTACTGTATGGAAATGGAAAGTTCATTGTATGACCGAAGGAATAGCTTTCATGCATCTCATCACCAAATTATTCTTCAAAGTAATTGGAAAGATCGACATTTTGTGTTTCTTAAATAACTGTGCGTAATTCATGATTTACGTGAAGGCAATTGATACTGCAGTATAATTATTTGATTGGAAAAGTAAAAAAAAGTCCATGAGAAATAGAGAATATGTCATCGAAAACATTAAAGAAAACACGATTTGCTGGAAAAAAGTAGGTGAAGCCTGCATTAATAGGATGATCTAGTTTTTATTTGCATATCTCCACAAATCAACAAACATTGGTGCTCGAGTACTCGATGGGCTCTAATATCAACATATACAGACTACACATTCAGCTCAATCATATTCATCACAAACATATATACATATATATCATTCTAAATATTTTCATGACACAATCAAAATATAAACAGTGATTATAATTTGTGATAAACATGTGCTCCGCATTTGTTACTAAAAACATTCTACAGTTTCTAAACGTTTCCCTAAGATGGGAATATTAACATTAATCTCCTGTAAAATGTCTTTCAACGTCTTTAGAATCCCGAATTTATACAATATTGCCAAGCTAAATATACATCAGTTTATATAAGTTTATATCAGTTTAATTATACATTAACACTCTGTGAAATCAGACAATCTGTATGATCAGTGCATAAATTATTTTGGCTTTCAAATTGGCAACAAATACTTTTTAAGAATTATTTTTCAAAGCCCAATTGTTACCCTAAAATGCAAGTGGCATTCCTTTTCATATGAAACTTAGTTAAAAACTCAATATTCAGTTCAGCAGTTGTGCCAATTTCAGAAGCAAAACGACACACTGTGTCATTAGAATAAAAACCTACATACATGAATTCCAGATGCTGACATCATATTCTATACAATCACAAATCTCATTTCTGAATGAGTTCATCGCCATACAAAATGTAGTTGAAATCAAGGCGAAAAAATCAGACTAAACCACACAAGGTGTCTCATAAAAAGTAACCCACAGTCCCACACATTGCAGTACAGCTCACAGTGGTTGTGCACAAGAGTGAAACGGCTGTATAAAATGAAGATACTCATCAATTCAGTTTTGCTGTTACTCTCTGTAGGCAGGAGATTGTCTGTTCGATCTGTTCGAGAACTAAGCAGATAATTTCATGATTTGACTCTTCGCATTCAATGTGATGTGCCTCCGCCCTCCTGCACTGACACTAAAGTAGTGCCGCAATCTTGAATATTTACTAAAATTTCATCCTCTAATGCATGGAAAAATTCTATTTGGCTAAGAAATACAAATTAGTTGAGAGAGAGCTATCATATATCATCATTGCACCACATTTGGTGGTATTTAGTCATGTATTTCACAAGATGTGTACATTATAGAAATTTAGGGCCGAGACATGCAAATAACTACTTGTAAATGCTACCATGATAATTCACACAGAAGCAAAGCTGACTTAGAATATATTTTAGCCATGTAACAGGAAGAGATGAAGCACTTATAAGCACATAACGAAATATGCTTTACTGATTTCCCAATCATCACTGAGTGACACAAGCTTATAAAATAAGAAATATAGTCCTAGAAACTTACTTGTAGCAGTACCAGTTTAGATTGCAGACATTCTTGTTATTAATTGCAGTTTCAAATACTGACTTGTACTTCAGTTGATTATCAAAATCATCAAGGTTATATCTATTTCCTTTCCTATGGAAGGATTCCGAATGCTTAATCCACAAGTTTACCTTTACAGATTTATAATGCAATATATCAAAATATACATCTAATCATCAAAATTCAAGGTGATACTTTAAAATGAATGGACAATTCCTGAATTCATATCAGACTCAATTTCAAGTGCAAAAAACATCTTTCTTTTTCTCGTCAAGACATATTGTTTCAAACAAAGTAGCACAATTTATGTACAGGTGTGAAGTACTTTTTATGACATACATGTAACATGTAAAGAAGATTATGAAAAGTAGCATTCATTATATCTTGCTGTTGATAGCTGCAAAGTCTTTTTTGCTTGGTTCATAAGTTTTACTTCCAGCCCCGTACAGTATTAGAGATTGCACAACATTTCAATGCATGTTCTTAAAATGATTTCCGCAGCACAGAAGCATATATACATATACAGACCAGCCAATACAGCTCCTAATACAATGTAGTCCATGTATATAGGAGTTTAAGACCACATGGAATATACCCCACATCACACAAACAGTGAAAATATGAAGCACAGTGAAGACTCAACTGATAGACACAGTGTAATTGCAGGAAGCCAGATGAACTTGACAATGCACAATTTCAAAGATCAGTGCCCAGGCTTCTGAAAATATCTTCCGATCCCATATATAGCTCTCCAAATCTGACTGCCTGTGGCGTTCTCATTTTTTAACCGTTGATTCTTGTGATGTAAACTTCTGGTTCTGAACGTGCGTATGAAGTCATACTATGTGCTGTGTCAAAATTGACCATTTATTGCACCAGTCCTGCTCAATATCCCCTAATGAAAATTGAAAAGTCATAAACTTTGTATTCAGATACTTGTTGACAACAAGAATTTTGATTTATTAAGCTGATGGAAATCAAAATCATTGAGAATATGATTTAGCCCAAGAGAGGGTCACCAATCATTCATAAAGTCGATCGTAGCTTACGAAGAGCTCGGTGACACACCCACCTGTAACCAGCCACCAACATACAGCGTGATCAAGCACTTGATACCCCTCTGCCTTTGTTTTCATCTATCTATCCATCCAGACACTTTGGTCACTAGACATGGAAGCCGCACTCATTCACAATTTAACCCTATTCTGCCCGGGCTTTTTGGCTTTTTGAGAGCAGGTTTTGACCGGTGGGGGGGGGGGGGGGGGGGGGGGGTCATCCCCCCCCCCTAAAATCTTGGCCATGGAAAGTCATAACAATCTCCCCCCCCTCCCCACCCTCACAGTCAGAATCTCATCCCCTACACTAAAATATACATCATAAATCAATCACAGGCGAATTCGACCAATCAATTATCAACTATTTCTGTGACAGATGAACTGCTGTCCTATGGCTTTCCATGACTTTCCATGGCCAAGATTTAACCATATTCTGAGTGGGCATTTTGAGAGCAGGTTTTGACTGGTGGGGGGGGGTCATTCTCCCCCCTAAAATCTTGGCCATGGAAAGTCATAACAATCCCCCCCCCGCAGTCAGAATCTCATTCCCTACACTAAAATATAAATTATAAATCAATCACAGGCGAATTCGACCAATCAATTATCAACTATTTCTGTGACAGATGAACTCCTGTCCTAAAGGAATAAGGTGTATTAATTGTGGATAAAGGTCACATGTGGCACCCATGTGAGTGACTAAAGGACTCACGATGGGTCTAGGAATGGTGGGACTCTTCTCTCGGTGATGATGATCTCATTGAGGGATCAGACGTCATCAGGGGCCGGGAGAGCAAGGACTGGCGGGCCAAACGGATCAACCTGCAAGAAGATTCAGGGATATAAAATGAAAAATGTATGTTCCAAATTCTTGTATAAACAGAAACAAAAAATAATCCATGGTTAAGGAAAAATGGTGGTAAGCTCATAAGTTGGAAATGCAGTGACCAATGAGAGGTAAGGTAATGCACGACGGGCAAGAGACCTTGATGCACTTAACTGAGTGGTAAAGAGCACATGTGCATGACGTACAAAAGTATGGTGATAAAAAGGCAAGTGTCAAAAGCCTAAAAAGCTGGTATGAGATTAAGGATAATACAGAACTAACGATAGCCAACGGGGCTAGGAAAAACAACTGTAAAAAGAGTATAAGGGTTTGGATTTACAATGAAGGAGCATATTTAAAAATCCTCAAAACTCAAATAATAGTAATATTCATTGAAATAATAATCAAATGTTGATAATAATACTGGTGATAATGTTTACGATAATGACACTAAAGCTACTACTATCATTACAACTCCTAATAGTAGTATTGATATAATGATAGTAGTAATAATAATAATGATGATGATTATACTACTACTTCTAATGGCATTGATATAATGATAGTAATAAGAATAATGATACTGATGATGATGCTACTACTTCTAATGACAACATTGATATAATGAGAGTAATGACAATGACAACAATGTTCAAAGTAATAATGATATTACTCTTACTACTCCTCCTCTTACTACTACCGGTACCTATGATAATATTGAAATACTGAGAGTAATGACAATGACAACAATGTTTAAAGTAATAATGATATTACTCTTACTACTCCTCCTCTTACTACTACCTATGATAATATTGATATACTGATAGTAATAACAATGACAACAATGTTTAAAGTAATGATGATATTACTATTAATACTCCTCCTCTTACTACTACCTATGATAATATTGATATAATGATAGTAATAACAATGACATCAATGTATACAGTAATAATGATATTACTATTACTACTCCTCCTCCTACTACTACGTATGATAATATTGATATAATGATAGTAATAACAATGACATCAATGTATACAGTAATAATGATATTACTATTAATACTCCTACCTAGGATAATATTGATATAATGATAGTGATAATAATAATAATAATACCTCAATGTTAGGATGGGTGTTTGCGGTTACTGTAATGTCCGTAGCTGAGTCCCCATCTCTCTTCCGAGCACGCGACCAGTTTGCTTTCACTTCCACCTGACTCCGGCTTCCTGCGACCAGAAACAACGAGACCAAGATGAAATCATCATCACAAATATTTCTTAGATGTTGCTTGAAAGTATCAGCTCTCATGGTGGAGTAGATACATGTAATACTAGACATTTACGGTAAACCATGTGAGAAAGGGAAGGATTCAATTCCTTCTGGATGTTGTTGTCAATGTTGTTCAAAAAAGGATGGTTGGTATACGTCCTATGAAAATTCCTTGTTTGACAATCGAAGTCCCTAAAGTATTTATGCAATAATGAAATTATATATACATGTACATGTACCTATGAACTTAGTGCCCAACACCCTATATACAACCTTGGTTCTGAGTTACTTCATTCTTACTGTAATTTTTTCACTTCATTTGAGCGCATAGGGTCATATTATCTAGCCATGTGTTATGCGCTATAAAAGAAACAAGCATTATTATCATTATCATTATCATTATTGCTGAAAGAAACGAGCTGTCAGTCAATGAATGATCTTGGGTTTATAGACGATGGATGATTTGGATAAATGATCTTTCCAAAGCAAGCTTACAATGTTGTTACAAAACATCACTGGTAGAATGGATTAAGCCAGGAAACACATATGCATGTACATATAAACAGAGAGAGAGAGAGGTTTTTATTCTCCATTAAATTATGTAACTTCACCTCTATCTGATCTTCAAACCTAATCTGCCCTTCCATCACTCACCCTTACTCCCTTTGAAAGACTCCTTGTTAGACACACAGACCACTTCATCTCTAGCCAGGTCTTCAAACCTAATCTGCCCTTCCATCACTCACCCTTACTCCCTTTGAAAGACTCCTTGTTAGACACACACACCACTTCATCTCTAGCCAGGTCTTCAAACGCGTTGACCAGCACGCCATCCTTGGTGTAGAGCTGAGTGGCTGTCCGGTGAAGATTCAGTTTCACCGTGGCTTCCCGCAGGATCTCTTCAAGGCTTGAACCCCAGACCTGCGACAGCTTGTCCGCAGAAGCGCCGTTCTTGTAAACCAGAACGCGCTTCTGAGGGCAGAAAGCAATGATTACAAAAAAATGATTTCACAACTAGAGATGTTAAGCTTCGGATGAAGCCATCATTTACCTCCACATCCCAGTATTACAGCTTAAGAGCTCTATACAGTACCGAAGTGTGACGTCATTTGAGCATTAATGTTCGAAACAATGTGGGTCGAGCAAGCATCAGTGATCATAGTGGGGACGGTATTTGGGAATGCCCGACACTAGCCCACTAGACAATATCGGACCGCTAAACCTCTCACTGGAGTGAGTTTGTTTAGAACCATTTTGTCTTGACAACATGCTCATATGACGACACCACTTTGGTGCTATATAACACCATCATTCTGATTTTCTGGCAGGTTAAAGCAACAAGAATGCCAAAAGCTCATTAGCTGTTTCCATGGTAACTACAATTACTGTACATAACAACAATTCCAGAGTGTTAATAAGCTGCGTGGTCCTGGTGTGTTTATGTATACAATAAAACCTGTTTGAGTCTCCTCAAGGGAGACAGGGCATACAGGTGGTCTTTATGTACAGATTCCTTAGATATCAGATTCAATGAGAAACTTGTTTCAAGGGATACAAAAAATGTCATCTTCCTAGACAGATGGTCACTAAGCAGGTTCCACTGTTCAAATATATACATGTAAGCTCTCAAAGACAAGGTGATTCGCTGAGGAGTGCATGGTCACAACCGAGTCTGTTCACAACTATGTCTGGTGATACAGACTAGGCAAAGGCTACACTGCAGTGAGATCCCTAGACTAGTTATACTAGGCTGAGGAGTGCATGGTCACAACTGAGTCTGTTCACAACTATGTCTGGTAATACAGACTACACTGCTGTGAGAATCCATGTCTGTTGCTCACTGCTGGCACTGGGGCGTGTTTCACCAAGCTGTTCATAAGCTATGAACGACTGGTGACTGGTGACTGGAATGACTGGTGATCCCTTCTTGTACTAAATGCGATACCACGCTTTGTTCCTGTTTTAACATATTGTGAGTTAATTTATCATAATCCTAATCAAATTTGACAAATCATAAACTTTGTTTTCAGACAATTGTTAACAACAAGAACTTTCATTTATAAACATCAGATTTGAACTTAATAAGCTGATGGGAATCAAAATCATTGAGAATGGGATTTAGCTCAAAAAGGGGTCACCAGTCATTCGTAAAGTCATTCGTGGCTTACAAACAGCTTGGTGAAACACCCCCCTGGTCATACTTCACTGCTGGCTGCGGTCACACTACCCACCTTGGTTGGCTGGCTGTAGAGCTTACGACTAGAGTCGATGATGGGTTTGGTCGTCGCGTTCTGATCCCGAGACTTTTGATGGGCTTTGACCTCTGATAGGTGGTTCTATGGGGATAGATGACACAGCATCAGATGATAGCTACTCTCACGCACCTTGTTTGCACATTTGCATGATTGGCGGAGTGGTGAATGGGCACATTTTTACAGATCCACATGTCTACTATGTTCGAATAACAATACAGGAAAATCAATATTAATTTATTTTTCTCTAACTATCCTGCATAACATTTTCAGAAATAAAAATCAGGTAAAAAGTTCTAGCCATTGATATGCAACACATTATGCTCAGACCAGATAAAATCTGCACCCTCCAAATTAATGTGCCACAGAGGGGTTTGCGGCCTACCCTATGAAGACTTACTGTGAATCGTTGAGAGAGGACTCAACATCTAGACCCCGCCTACATACCTCTTGCTGGTTGAATTGAATGGTCTTCTTGACATCTAAGACTGTGGGTTTGGTTTAAGTCGACCCCCCCCCCCCTAACGAGACACATGTTATCAACACTTACTCCCCCTCCCCTCCCCCTCCCCTCTCCGCTCCCCCTCCCCTCTCCGCTCCCCCTTCTCCCTACCATCCTAGTAACCTCTCGCTGGTTGACTTTGATTGTCTTCTTGACATCTTAAACCGAGATTTAGTGTAACCTCCCCCTAAAAGAGACACATGTTGTCAACACTTACTCCCCCTCCCCTCCCCCTCCCCTCCCCCTCCCCTCTCCGCTCCCCCTCCCCTCTCCGCTCCCCCTTCTCCCTATCATCCTAGTAACCTCTCGCTGGTTGACTTTGATTGTCTTCTTGACATCTTAAACCGAGATTTAGTGTAACCTCCCCCTAAAAGAGACACATGTTGTCAACATCTGGTGTTGTCTTGGTGTGGTGTTGTACTGATGCCAATGCAAGTGACAGACACATTTTTCTCATTTACACGAAAAGTCTCTTTTGTTCGTTGCTTCTTTTTGTCAGAGTAGGGCAGTATTGCACCCCCTCCCCCCTTTCCACCATCCTAGTTACCTCTTGCTGGTTGAATTGAATGGTCTTCTTGACATCCAAGACTGTGGGTTTGGTGTAATCTAAGTTTAGAGTACAGTAACACCCCCTAAAGAGACACATGTTGTCAACATCTACTCCCCCTCCCCCACTCCTCCTCCCTGCCTCCCCCCCCCTCTCTGCACCATTCTAGTTACCTCTCGCTGGTTAACTTTGGTGGTCTTCTTGACATCTAAAACTGTGGGTTTGGTTCAATCCGAGGTTTAGTGTAACCTCCCCCTAAATAGACACCTATTGTCAACATCTACCCCCCCCCCACTTTCCACCATCCTACTTACCTCTAGCTGGTTAACCTGGATGCTCTTCTTGACCTCAGTGACCGTAGGCTTGGTCCAGCCCCCCTCCACCAGGACTGGTTCGTTAGGGCTCAGGGTGGGGACGTACTCTGGCCCGTCCAGCCCAGCGGTCCGTCGCCCTAGAAACCAGCATCAGCAAATATAGGAGTCATCATCACCTTTAAACTAATATTGATAATTCATCTAAAATTCATGAAATTTGCAAGACACAATGAAATACAGTAAAACCTGTCAATAGTGGCCACCCAAGGATACAAAAATTGTGGCCTTTAAACAAAGACAGGTGGCTGCTATTGGCAGGTTCTTTAACACATGATCTCTCTCCGGGGGAATTATTTTAGTGGCCACTATAGACAGGTTGGCTGCTAAGACAGGTTTTACTGTATACCACATTTACAGTATTATTATAATGATTATTTCTAACAATACTGATTATTTCTAACAATACCATAAACGAGGTATATTTCACAAATTATCCTCACACTGTACAAATAAAACAGAGGAAAAGTTTGCAGATTGTTTATTACTTCCTTTGAGTTATTCTCCCGATGACGGACAGAGCACACTGCCCGAGATGTCGAGACTCATACTCTCTCTTTCAGATTTTGAAAGAAACCTATGGTTAGTTGCAAAACTGACTATAACTTCTCCATACTTTGCCTTTTTTCATTTCTTTCTTTTTCTTTTCTTTGTAGAATTACTCTGTGAACTACTTCACAACTCTCAATCACCACCCACCCTCTTCTTCTACTTCCATTTCATCCCATTTATTTTCGGTTTCAAACGCAGAGAACTAAAGCTCAAAATAGTCTTGTGTAAGTGTGATAAAATAAAAAAAATCATTTCTCTTTTCACTTCACTTTTTTTTTTCCAACCCATAAATGGGTCAATTCTCCAAAAGAATACACCCACATGGTTTTACTATTTTCTTATTAGTATTGATTAGTA
This sequence comes from Arbacia lixula, assembly GCA_963669155.1. NCBI lineage: Eukaryota > Metazoa > Echinodermata > Echinoidea > Arbacioida > Arbaciidae > Arbacia > Arbacia lixula. The sequence goes on from OZ022592.1 coordinate 3,204,923, forward strand.
CACTCTCACCATGGAAACATTCAAAGAACATTTAGGGTGCACCAGCCGATAGTATTGGACCGTTTATGAGCTGGTTTAACTGACCAAAGGGTATTCAAACCCCTACTAACTACAATTTTGTATCACACAGAATGGTTAAAGGAGAGGTGAAATTGATTGGCTGTCAAGCAATGTTACCATGGTAGTTACCATTGATGACAGAGTTACCATTAACTTCAAGTTTTATGAAATGGGGCTGTTGTGCAGAACAGGTTGAAGGAGAGGTAAAATTCATTAGCTGTCAAGCAATGTTACCATGGTAGTTACCATTGATGACAGAGTTACCAATTAGTGCTAAATTTTATGCAACAGGGCCATTGTGCAGAACAGGAGAGGTTGAAGCACTGACCTTGCATTTGTCTGAGGACGTGCTTCTCTTTCTCTAGCTCTAGCATGACCTTTGACCTTTCCTCTCTGAGCTCCGCCTTTAAGGCCCGCGCATAGTCCACCTCTGCCAAGAGAGAAATAGAAAAGCTTTCATATTCAAACGGTCAAAAAACACATTACATATTGAATATAAACTATATTGTTTTATTTTCATCAATGATATCAAAGATATTCAACAAGAGGAATTTGATTGCGCGAAGTGGGGTGGTATGTCTTCGCCCTCCTGCACAGACATGGAAGTTTTGCCAAAATCTCAAATATTTTTACATCAAATTTGTCAGTTTGGTAATAACTGGTCATGTACTTCACAATTTATCACGTAAACAGCATCTGTTACCCACATCAGAATCACTTAATTGTCCTGTTATGTATCATCATTGTACCAAGTTTGATGAAATTTGATATATTTCTCAAGTTATTGCGTAATAACTCAAATCTCAGGATTTGACCCTGACCTATGAACTTTGACAAATTGCTTTGTTTAATCATCATTTTAACAAGAGCCAGGCAGCCAGCCAGACGGACGACCAGGAATCATAATGCCATCTCGCAACTTCGTTGTGGAGGCATAAACATACAGACATCTACTAGCTGTCAGATTCTCTCCCCTCCTCCTCCCTCCCTCCCTCTCTCCTTCTCTCTCTCCCCGCTCTCTCCCCTATCTCCCCGCTTCTCCCACTCTCTCCTCTCCCTCCCTCTCTCTCTCTCTCTCTCTCTCTCTCTCTTTCTCTCTCTCTCTCTCCTCTCTCTTTCTTTCCTCTCCCCCTCTCCCTCTCTCTCTCTCCCCTTCTCTCTCCCTCTCTCTTTCTCTCTCTCTCCCTCTCTCTCTCTCTCTCCCCCCCTCTCTCTCTCTCTCCCCCTTCTCCCTCTCTCTCTCCCCCCTCTCTCTCTCCCCCTCTCTCTGTCTCTCCCCCTCTCTCCCCTCTCTCTCCCTCCCCCTCTCTCTCTCCTCTCTCTCTCTCTCCCTCTCTCTCTCTCCTCCCTCTCTCTCTCTCTCTCTCTCTCCCCTTCTCTCTCTCTCTCTCTCTCTCTCTACATATATTCATACTTACGCTCTGGTGCCTTGAAGGGCTCCCCCTGTGACGCCCAGACCTCTACTGGTTGTCTGCTGATCAGCTCCTGACGCAGATTCTCTGTGATGGCACGTTTCATTTTTACCTCGTCCTTGGCATCTGCAACAAAAATCACCTCACATTATTCATACACTATATCATATCCCTCATTCATATATTCCAGTCCATTGATTGGTTAATAGTGTGTCACATGACCACAAGTTGTTCAATTGTTTGTGAGAGAGAAAGAACTAAAGAAGAAAAAGACTATGTTGTGACGTCATTACAGAAAGAATCGCCTTTTCCCCTCTGTCTCGATATCGGTTACTCCCCTGTAAACGCACGATACGCATAATCGAGGCCAAACATTTATTTCCCGATGCTTTTTTGTGTTTTAGTGGAAAATCATGGGGCACACCCGGGGAAGTCCCATGGTGTTGCAACTGAGGTGCAACTTGAATTTCCATTGGTTTAACATTGCAAAGCTGAGAGCATGGACACAACCATAAGGATCCATTTCGTGAACAAACAATATATCGATGAAGGATATAAAACAAATATTACATGATCTTTTTTCGGGATCTTTGTGAAATCTTCTGGTCTCCTCTGTGAACTGAAGAGCATACCACTTCACCTCGGGAGCCAAGAGATTCCACAAGATTCCACATCGCCATGAAATATTTGTTTAACTATTCATGTGGCATTGGTGCGTCTATGCATAAATAATGTGCACAAATCGTACAGAGCAACGGATTGTTTGACAACACAACGGATCAAGCTTGTATTTTTGGAACTGTCGCGAATCACTTTAGGGCTGCGAATGAAACATCAAACAAAAACATAACAACATACAATTGTTCCTATATACTTGCCTCTCCTTGCCTCACTGATCACCTTTTAAATTTTGTTTTAAATATTTTTTTAAAAATATTTTTATTTTATTTTTTTTATTTATTTATTATTATTTTTTTTTTTTACACATACACACACACACACCTGAAACTAATATTGACACAAGAGCAATGATGAAATTGTGATTCCAAGATTCATCTTGTGTCAAGGTATTTCTATGTATTTAGTGTATGGATAAGCCAGGCTTGACATTATCATTGTTCAATGTGGCCATCATGGCATCTTGAGCAAGAGATCCAGGTGGCCAAATGGATTACACTCATGAGTCATCACTGGCCCTAAAAGGTCACTAAACTCCATAGGCACACTCCAGCCAGTGCCTCCTTTATTATGCTAATGAGCCTCAGCTAGGTGTAACATTCTTTCATGTAAATAGCATTCCAGACTCTTCCAGGCAATACATTGCGCAATGTTTATTTCACCAGTGAGGAATTTCACAATCACATAAGGCGCATTCTCATTGCACTTAAGAAATCGCGAAGTTAGAAAAATCGCGAGGTTAGGGTGAAAGTTGCCTAGCAACTGTGCCAACAGCCGTCAAAAACTTCGCATGAAACTTTGCAAGTCAGAGCGCGATTTTTCTAACTTCGCGTAACTTCGCGATTTTTTTGTGTAATGTGAACACGATTGTAAAATTTAGCGATTTTTAACTTCGCGATTTTTTGTAATGAGAATGGCCCTATAGAGTGCAGCTTATTTAATGGCTATATGCATGGCTTACACAAATTCATAACAGTAGCCATCATGGCATCTTGAGCAAGAGATCCAGCTGGCCAAGTGGATTTTTAAGAGGCCCTGACTGTCCAGACATTGAGTAATGAGTGATTTTTCAGTGGCCAGCCGGACAACCGATTCAATAGTTTCAGGTTGCCTGATGCCATGTTTGGTGGCCATTGGTCCTCGGGGGCTACTGTAGATTTTTGTTAAGTGATATATGCACAAACAAATCAAAATGAATAACATACTTTTCTAGCCATGTGTCTTTTCCACTGCTTCCAGAGTTAACCTTTTCAAAAGAATACTCTTGCTCCGCCATCTTTGCTTTATTTGTTTTCTTTCTTTCTTTCCTCGCTTTCTGAGCAGCTGTTTTTCAGAGTTTTTTTCAGAAAAGAATGAGTTGCAGCTCTTTTCATAGCTTAAAGGGAGAAGTCACCCTGAAGATAAGTTGGTTTTAATAAAAGCAGAAACAGGAGAAAAGAATTTTGGTGAAGGTTTGACTAAAATCTATCAAAGGATAAGAAAGTTATGATCGTTTAAAATGTCAATTTTGTGACGTCACATGCGAGGTGCTCTCCCATATATTGTGTGCTGTATGATTCCATAAATAGCTCTTTTTCTGTTTTTGATGAAAGAATATTTTTTTTCATAGGGGTATGTGTGTTTAAACATATTTCTAATGATGTATCAAATGCACAGGTAAAATGATGCCTATCGTTCAAGAAAATCAACATTTTCCAAAAAATAGTTCAGAGCAAACTACAAACAATCGTAACTTTCTTTTGCTTTGCCAGATTTTCATCAAACCTTGACTAATATGTTAATTTTGTGTTACTGCTTTTATTACAACCAACTTAATTTCAGGGGGGACTATCCCTTTAAGGGCGAGCCGTGATGTGATTGGTCCGAGTGATGTTACCTGAGTCTGGGCCCAAGTCTAAGCCTTGGATCCCAAAGCAAGCCACCTTCCATGCCTGTAGGTCGGCCAGGGTTAGGAAGGCCGTGCCATCCTGGGCGTATAGTCTGCGGGCTGCCACCGGTAGCTGCAACGAGTAGGTGCACTGGTCCAACAGCTGTGAAAACAGGGTGGGTCAAACAGTATTGTAAAGCACATGGGAAATAGAGACCTCTCTTTCACTTGAACATACAACAGTTAATCTAGAGGCAAACTATCTGTAACTATTGGAAATAGAAAATTGTGAAAACAGGGTGGATTATATGCCATTGTAAAGCACATGGGAAATACAGACCTCTCTTTCACTTGAACATACAACAGCTAATCTAGAAGAAAACTATCTGTAACTATTGGAAGTGCATGTATGCGCTTATCGAGCAGCTGTGAAAACAGGGTGGATTATATGCCATTGTAAAGCACATGGGAATAGAGACCTCTTTTTACTCTCTGAACATAGAGCCGTGGGACATAGAAAAAGACAGACTAAAATGACCCTGTTGAACTCACCCCTCTGAGCGTGGAGCCACAGATGATAACTCCTGGCTGCGTGCGCCCCTCCCCATTCTTGTATGCCACGATGCGGACGGTCTGGACTGGCTGGTACGCTGAGATCTCCCTGGCAATGACCCGGGCACTGGTCATCTGCCGCAGCCGCTTGAGCTCACCCTCATAGTGCGCAACAGTGTTAGCAGCCTCAAAGGCAGACAGGTCAACCTGGTTTGGGGGTCAATGCCGGTCAAGCATGATTAATGGTCAAATGGTGTCAATCACGGTAAATCATGATCAATGTTCAATCGTGATCATTGGTCAATCATGGTCAATGGTCAACTGTGATCAATGGCTAATCATGATTATTGGATAAGAATCAAACATGATCATTGGTCAGTCCTGATCATTGCTCAATTATGATCAGTGGACAATCATAGTCCATGGTCATACATGATCAACTGTCCATGTCTCTGAATTGCATTGGCATTAAAACAACACAACATCATGTTAGACTAATCTCATAATCTAAATCAAATAACTTTCTTTTCAATAATGCTAAATATGTTACTCATTGCGGATAGATGGCTACTGATAATCGTTTGTCTCGCAATGTAAGGTAAACAGAATCGAAAAGATCACGACGTTTCGTGTGCCGCTGCAACACTTCGTCAGGTGTGATACAAAATTGTAGTAAGCAGGGGTTTAAATACCCTAGGTCAGTGCAGCGCACTCACTGAAAAGTGCTCATAAATGGTCCAATACTAAAAGCCGGCGTATCCGGGTACTTGACCAACAATAGACCGTTGATGCGCCTCACATTGACTGGCGGTAACAAGTTACCGACAAAGGACAAAAAGGACAAAGCCACAGGCCGGTAATTACCGGCGACCAACAAGTCCAAGGGTCGCTAAAAACAGCACATTGTTGGGCGGTAACAAAGGTTGGCTATAGACTAACAACGAGCTGTTAAGTCGTATCGAAAGGCGGTCGGGTGTCATGGCGAGGAGTGTCATGGCGGCGTATCATACGAATCCAAAAACCGGGGATATCGATCCTGTTGTCTCGATTGAAATTGTTGGGATTGAGACGGATATTGATTGCTTCCTTAACCCTACGTGTGTACCAGTGCCATTCTTGGGAGATGCACTGAACCCCATCCCAGTCTGGCTGGTGCTGGTTATCCCAGTTAAGGAAGCTATCAATATCCGTCTCAATAGTTGCAACGGTAACCAATGGTAACTTTGAATTTGATTGGCTTTTGAGCAGTGTTACCATAGTACATGTCGTTAACATTAATCGTAAGTCTTACCTTTCCTCCGAGGAACTGCAGACAGCCTTTGATCTTCTGTCCCTCTTTCTGGGCCACGCCCACGGAGCAGCAGAATGCTGTCGGCTGCGGGAGCTTCTCCAGTCTGGAGTGCGCCCTCAGTGTCCTTGCACAGGATAGGCACACCATTGCCTCATCTGATTGGTCACTGGTTTTCATCGTGTAGCCCTGGAAGATTTTCAAAGTATCACACACATGCAATAAGAATGATACATAAAGACGGCTTGCTCAAGAGAGACAAAAATTCAGTCAGTATTTTTTTTAATGGTGTAGAGGTTCTTTCCCTTCGCAGTCCGGAGACTGAATTAAGAGGGATGCTACAATGATAGCCCTAGTCGCTGGATAAAAGTATTTATCATATACACATATGTGCATCATCTCCACTCCCTGAGGAGTGTTCCTTGCCCGCTGCATGATATCGGTGCTGGGTCAAGATCATTCACATAATCGCCCACCTCCCACTAGGCACCATTCATACTCCTGGGTGGAGAGCAGCAATGTGGATAAAGTGTCTTCCTGAAGGACACAAGTTAAAGTATTCTTAAGATGAGGTATATAACAATCTTTACAGGATTGTTAAGATGAGGTTTATGAAAATCTTTACAGGATTCTTAAGATGAGGTATATAACAATCTTTACAGGATTCTTAAGATGAGGTTTATGAAAATCTTTACAGGATTCTTTAGATGAGGTATATAACAATCTTTACAGGATTCTTAAGATGAGGTTTATGAAAATCTTTACTGGATTGTTAAGATGAGGTTTATGAAAATCTTTACAGGATTCTTAAGATGAGGTTTATGACAATCTTTACAGGATTCTTAAGATGAGGTTTATGAAAATCTGTACAGGATTCTTAAGATGAGGTATATAACAATCTTTACAGGATTGTTAAGATGAGGTTTATGAAAATCTTTACAGTATTCTTAAGATGAGGTTCATAACAATCTTAAAAGGATTATTAAGATGAGGTATATGACAATCTTTACAGGATTCTTAAGATGAGGTATATAACAATCTTTACAGGATTCTTAAGATGAGGTATATGCCAATCTTTACTCTTACCGGCTGTTCAATCATCTCAGAGTCCGCAAGAGCAAAAGTACAAACATTTGCCCTGTTTGCAGCAGTAATTTCTGAAACAGAAAAGTCATGAAGAGAAAGGTTTAGCCTATTTTTTACTGAGCCTGCATATATGTGGACTGGCTTTTTTCCACTTAGATACTTAACAGCACGAATCCCATACAATCTGCTGTTTGGACAATAGACAACAGGCTATGAATAAACTTCAAATACCATATAGGACACAATTAAGCCACATTTCTTTGGTTACCGCAGTTCCATGGCAAATGTTATCATCCTATCTTGACCACGATTCACAAAGCCAGAAAATCTAATCATGAGAGCAACACCTTAATCACCAAGGTAGCTCGGAGGGGGAGTATCTATTTCATCCTACTTCCAGTCCATAGCACTCTTATCTACAAATTGATCATTTTCGTTATGTATGCAAATATCATTCACGTTGTTCAAACAATACGTTACTAATGGTAACCCCAAAGCTCATCCGAAGTTTGTCTGAGTAGCAATAACTAACAGATTTTGAGAGTGTGTTCCACCCATTGAAACTGAATCCCAGAATACAGGTCAATGTGATCATGTGTCACTTTGCAGTTAGGGGAAAGTTGTGAATACATTACAGAAGTGGCTTATTGATTACGCAGAAGAATCTTCTTGGAAATATTACTTCATAGATATAATCACAGTTTTAAAGAATGATAATGACCAGCAAAAATGGAAGAAAGAGCCATTGATATTTGAAAATCTATCAACAGGTGGTGCTAGATCACGGCACACATGTACTACATTAAATTTTGAACACATCAGACTATTAACTAACATCACTTGGTAATTAATAAAGGCTCTTTTAGCATATATGAAGTATGTCAATACTGGCCTTAATAGTCCACCTCATTGATCTATATGACCAACCTAAATCTATGTCTAAACTCTGCGAGCATCCCAATGACGAACCTTGTTGCATTCCCCAGTGTCCATACCAGATCCATTCCTCCATATCCTCCTCATTATCATCTCACTATCACCATGACTACCATCATCATCACCATCATCACCAAAATCATCACCAACCCACCTCTATCTCTGAACTCAGCAGCCATGGCGAAGATGAATCCCGTCTCTTTCTCCAGTGCCCAGACCTGATTGGATCGTCCGTTCTTCTCAGGACGAGCTGGCTGCAGCGAAACCGACTGGCCGGGCATGCCGCTTGAGAGCGCACTATCACCGGGCGTGGCATTGGGAAGGCTGACAGTCAGGACCAGGTCTTGGTTAGCTTTGTTCCGAATCAAACTGTGAACAGGGGAGAGATTTTAGCAAAGCTCATGAACTGACCTCATTAAATAAGTGCACATAGGCACTTTAAAAGAATACATATCATTCATAAAGTTAGGAATGGTGGAGATTGAAAACTAGAGAAGGACACGATAAAAGAGGAGAGAGAAAGGAGAGGTTAGGAAAGGTGAAGAAAGAGGAGATTCAATACGTGAAGAAGATACAAAGGGTTGGGGAGAGGGGGGACACAGAATGAGGGAAGGAGGGGGAGTTGGAAAAGGTGGAAGTTAGAAAACATTAGGGAAGTGGACACACTACTAAACATGAGGCAGCTATCCCCATTTGCACAGAGAGCTGCTGAATTCTTAACACTGTACATTTGGTCTCTACTAACAAATCATTCTTTCACTTTTTTAAGAGAGGTGGGTGGTGGGGGGGGGGGGGGGGGAAGGGGGTGGGGGTAGATAGGCTTTAGGATTAGGATTGATTTAAGGATTAAATTTAGGGTGCAGGATAAGGTGTTCATGGTTTTGTAGTTTGGTTTTGACTAAGTTTACTAGACTTTTAATTTTGTAGTTTGAAAGGAAGAAAATAAAATTGGAGAAACCAAATGCATGACTTACCCATCTTCTCCTACTGCCCATCGTAGGTATGCATTGTCTCCGTCTTTCTTGCACAGGACAATGGGGGAGCCCTCCGTGCTGGGGTCAAGCGGTCCAAGGACAAAGAAGGGTGAGGTCTTGCAGGCGAGGTAGCCGTCCATGTAGATGAAGCGCTGGTGAGATTGACGGGAGTTAGCCGGTCGGGGCGATCTGGACTTTGGTCTGTATAGAATGGTATCAAAAGGATAGAAAGAAAAAAGAATAAAACAAAAAAAAATAATAAAACAATGTTTACGGTGATACCATGTGATTGTCATTATGATGACAGCAAATTATTTTCTTTATAATGACACCAGATGACACCGTATAATCATCTTTATAAGGATACCAGATGATTATCTTAATGATGACACCACATGATATTCCTCCGTTGCTCGGATAGTGCGTTAAATGGAGGTACATCTGAAGAGTCAACAAACTCTCCATACTGGGAGTAGGTCCAGGTACATCTTCCGAGGTAGGCTCCAGTCCCGTTCCGGGTTTGAAGTTGCCAAAAACAGGAGGAAATACTTCATTGCGAACGACATTGTGTTTTTACACTGTAGCTTTTTAGTTGCACACAATTGATTAATGATTATCAAAATAAGCCCAAACTCATAGTTATGCAGCAAATCATGATCACTCACTTGCACTTTTGGTAGACGAAGATTATCAAAACAAGCCCAAAGTCACATTTACACAGCAAGTACTAATCAGTCACATGAGTTTGTGGGAGATAAAGATAGTGAAAATAAGCCTAAACTGACTTGAGTTTGTGGTAGAGTTCTGGGTTGGTGTAGCCTTCAGCCTCTCCACCTGATTGGTTGTTTGCATCGGACACCTCGTCCAATCCGATGTTCAGGACCTTTTCCCATGGCCACTTCAGTCCTTCGTGTCTCTGGTCCGCTATCATGTGGGCTTTCTGGTGGGGACTGCTTAGACAAAACAATATGTGAAATATAACATTCCAATGAGGGGAATATAATCAAATATAACATATGTGATTAGCGGGCTAGTGGTAGTCACTCCCAAATGAGAGTTAGGATCACTGCCGTTTGCTCTACCAACATAGTTCACACACACATCTATAAACACAAACACATACACACAAGCACGCACATACACACTCACCAATACACAAAAAAACCTTGCATATTCACATTCTGGAATTACAAAGTACACACACACACACACACACACACACACACACACATACAGAATCACAGTCAATAGAAACATGATGTGCCCCTTGAGAAGAAATGCCCAACCTCATACTCTTGTATGGATCCCCCTTCCCTTATGATAAACAGATGGATAACACACTCACACATACACACACACACACACACACATGCACACTCAGTCTATGGATTAGCAGAATCAAACACACACACACACATACACGCATACACACGCACACAATCATGCACAATCAGTCTATAGAAACATGATTAGAATACCGCCCCACCTCATATTCTGGTATGGGTCCCCTGGGGGTGGGGGTTCTTCGGAGGGGGCTTCTGGCGTGGGCCCCCGAGCCAGCTTCTCCCTGTCCTCTTCACTCAGACAGCAGGCATTGACGATGAGGGGGCTGCCCTCCCCTAGCGCCCCCGACACCTCCAGGCAGATGGCTACGCCAAGGAAGATGAAATACCAAGTGATATCTGTTTAACTTCTATCATGGATTAATGATTTACAATTTGGACTATAATTCCAATTCCAATTCCAATTTACATGTGAATAAGTTTTGATTAGAATCAGAGTCAATATCAATAGGAATTGGAATTCAAAATTAAATTTGAACTCCACTTACATGAATTTGGATTTGGATTTCAGATATCTCCAATTTGTATTTAGATTAGAGTTTTAAATCAGAGTTAAAACTGGAATCAAAGTCAGTATCAATGGGAATCAGAATTAGAAATCCTATTTAAATTGCACTTACGAACATTTCAAATTTGGATTTAGATTAAAATTTTGCTTCAGAGTTAAAGATTAGAATCAAAGTCAGTATCAATAGAAATTGGAATTAGCAATCCAATTTGAATTCCATTTACAATTATTTCCAATTTATATTTAGATTAGAACTTTGAATCAGAGTTAAAATTAGAATCAGAGTGAGTGGTCACCTCCAGGGTCCCGTAGGGTGCAGAACATCTTGAGTGCGTCCACGTCGGCGGCCAGCGAGGCTAGGAGGAGTCGTCTCTGCTGCTGCTGCTGACTGAGCTTGGGGTCGACCCAGGCTTCTCCGCTACTGACATAGACCAGCTGATCTCTCTCCACGCCGTCTAGCGACCGCAGCTCACGCCCCGCAGCGTCAAACAGGCGCCGAGCTGCGAAGGGGAGATTGAGCTGCGGCGTGCACCGGTCAAGGAACTGTGGAAGACAATAACAAGAGGATGATCACCACCGACCCCTTCTTTCCTCCACTTAGATACTGAGCAGCGCGACTCCTGCATAATCCGCTATATGGTTATTAGACGAGAGGTTGTGAATGAATAAATTCCTTATAGGGCACGATTAAGCCACACCCGTTTGGTCACTGCAGTTCCATAGCAGGTGTTAACATCCTAACTGCACCAGGGTTCACAAAGCCAGAAAATCTAACCGTGAGCAACGGGTTAAAAATGGTATAATAAACAATACAATGAGTTTCATGGTATGCCATATGATAGTTCTCCTTACCAAGGAACGTATCAGAAGTAGCTTGTAACACATCAGTGAAAGGGGTTTTCAGGGGTCATTGAATTAGGCAAATGATCACCATTCAGCGGTGCTGAAGCATTTGTGCACAAGTAGTACACATAGAATCAATAGAGCAGCAGTTTGTTTGGGACAGAAGGAGTTAACTCCTTATGCCATTGATGCATTCTTGCACTGGTAACACACACAAATCCCATAGAGCAATAGTTTATCTGGTACAGAAGGAGTTAACTCCTTATGCCATTGATGCATTATTGCACTGGTAACACACACAAATCCCATAGAGCTGGAGTTTATCTGGCACACAAACGGTAGCAAATCTATAATCTATTGTAAGTTTGCTATTCATTGCAAACCGTATCACAACCCAGGTCCTCTATCTATTGCAAGTCCTAGCCTAGATGAAAAGTCTTACAATCAATTGGATAATCAGGGTAAATCAGTATCAGCAATGATCACTAGAAGTTATGATCAATTTCTATTGCAACTTGTGTAAGATACAGATTTACCATTGATATCAAAGATCGATCCTGGAACCATTTGTTGCCCTTTGCGATACAAGCCCGTGGACCCTGTAGCATAAAACTTACCATTAATGGTAACTTTGCAACAAATAGCAACTTCTATGAAAATCTTGAATTTGATTGGCTGTGGAGTGGTGTTACCATGGTAGTTACCACTGATGGCAGAGTTACCATTGATAATAAGTTTTAAGCAATGGGGCCCTGGTCGAACCTTTGCTACTTTGCTTCCAACTTCTATAGAAACCTGAAATTTGATTGGATGTCGAGTTCTATTACCTTGGTAGTTACTATTGATCGCAGAGTTACCATTAATGGTAATTTTTCTGTAACAGGGTCTAGGTCTATAGTTGAGAGACTCACCAACTGAAACTCCAGCTGTCGGAGATTTCCCTTCTTAGACTCCAGCTTGGCCTGCATGTCTTCCTGGTTCTTGGAGCCTGACCTGCGGTGCCTGTGAGGGCGCTTTCCATTTTGGGCAGTGCGATGGAGGTCCTTCATCATCTGGGACAATGACAATGACAATGACAACGACAACAATGACTTTGACAGTGACCTTCCTTATCCATTGCAATGACAAAGACACTGCTTTTTATCATCTGTCAAAAGCTACTTATTTCAACGCCAAAATATATTATAACTTACATGGCATACAAGTACAACGTAAGAAGTAATATGGTGGGGACAATTAGCATTATCTTGCACAAACTGACTCCTTGTGTAGTCATAAAAATAATGATTTTTTTTTAATAAATATAAAAGCATAGAATAAACATTGTAACATTAGCAAAAGAATAAGAATAAGAAAGAATCAATCACATTTACTATCAATCCCGTATTCAATACCATATACAATAATCGACACCTTGGCAAATTCTATGTACATTGCTAAATAAACCATCATGCCTGTTTGTTACAGTGATGGATTTAAATATTATAATAATTGATATGAACATCACAGCAATTGATATAAGTTATAAGATACATGAGGTAATTATAAAAGGAATCGAGATGTAAGCATATTATAAGGAAACAACGTCAAGGTGCTATTCAGAAGTCTGACATTATATCCATGGTTAAACTGTTATTTTACACATGCATTGTTGATATGTGTCATTATGAAAGGGTTAACACAGATTAATTGTAGCGTGTTAAGTGCACATTAGTCATGAGTCACTTGATTTCTGGATGTATAAGTAATCATGAGTAGTTGATTTATGATCTGTTCATTTATATCTCCTCTGTACAGCTTTTACGGAGCAATTGGAGCAATTGGAGCGAAATTGGAACAATAAAACCAATGACCAATACAAACTTAAAGATGCTTCAGCTAAACTGTTTCTAACTGCACTCGTAAACACATACATTCACTGCTGTGCATTACTGCTCCATCTGAGCAACAAAAAAAGGGTGAATATCTTTGCCCAGCAACATGTATTCGAATATACGAAGCAATATTTGTACGTATTGTTAAACTCGCGACGCTAAAGACAGCGATTTATAAAATCGCTAAAAACCCTCAAGAAAATGACTGCTCATATAGCACCTTTAAAATGACTTACAGAATTCTGTTTTGAATTAATGATTGTTTACGCAAATAAACGTGTTTTCATTTATATATCTTTAAAGAAAAAGGTATGACAGCCAATTTTCTTTGATTATAGAAGCATAATCAACGATGTTGTGACGTGTGATTATAGAATGTCGCATAACCTTTGAATGGAGCGTCTGAAATTTTCAAACTTTGCCTCAAAAGACACTTCAAAGGAAAAGTTAAAGTTAAATAAAAAGTCATGGGAAGGCGAGTTATGATTTGCAGTGGATGCGTGTCAGTTGCAGATTTTGTACAGGGGTGGGGTAGGGTAGGGGTGGGGGAAAGGGGTTGGTGGGCAGAATACCCCCCCACCCCCCTTCCACCCCCCCCCCCCCCCCCTAGTTAGAATAAGGTTGAAATGACTTACATTTGTAAGGTCAGGTCCCACCACAAAGGCCATCCTATTAGCGTCTCTCTCTCCGTTCTTCAGCACTCGTAATCTCAGAGGAACAGCTACAGGTGAATTCAAACAATCAGAAGCACGATTGAGATTATTGAGATTGATATCTTCATTATCCAATCCCATCTCCAGTATTACTGCAATGACTTAAAGGGAATATACTGTACTGGGAAAACAAAAAAGCCTTCCAAAGGGTGATCGGAAGCAATCCTCTTGCCAATTCTTCAAAATATTTACATACAAGTGTAAGGATTCTATTGTCTGAACATGTGACAAAAAAAAAAGGATTAACATTAAAAATGCCTATAGATTTTGTTAAACGAGAATCTGAAGTTCATGAAAAGGAGAAATTACAATCAAACTGTTCTAAAGGGATTCAAGTTATTCTGTGTAGACAGTTAAACCTACTGCCTAACAAGTCATTCCTGAGGCAATGATTTATCAAACAGTCAATGAATAACTGAATAAATTAATACTCACTCCTACAGGCCTCGCTGCTCGCATCCTCTAACGAACCGACCGCACCCTTGGACCGGAGGGGTGGGGCATAGGCGATGAAGTAGCCCTCCATCGGCCAATCAAAATTCTTGTTGAGTTCTCCGCGCCAGTCAACTGGCCAAGAGTAGGCCAACTTGCTCCAGGCAGGGTTGCCAGCCATCAAGTCATTATGACGCCATTGCCTGGGCTTGTCTAGGCTCTCTTGCTTCAAGGCCCACCTAGATTACAAGACAACAAATATCCTACAAATATTGACTGAGATCTCATGTCATATGATCTAATATCACACCATTGCCTGGGCTTGTCTAGGCTATCTTGCTTCAAGGCCCACCTAGATAAGAAGACAACAAATATCCTACAAATATTGACTAAGATCTCATGTCATATGATCTAATATCACACCATTGCCTGGGCTTGTCTAGGCTCTCTTGCTTCAAGGCCCACCTAGATTAAATGACAACAAATATCCTACAAATATTGACTAAGATCTCATGTCATATGATCTAATATCACACCATTGCCTGGGCTTGTATAGGCTCTCTTGCTTCAAGGCCCACCTAGATTACAAGACAACAAACATCCTACAAATATTGACTGAGATCTCATGTCATATGATCTAATATCACACCATTGCCTGGGCTTGTATAGGCTCTCTTGCTTCAAGGCCCACCTAGATTAAATGACAACAAATATCCTACAAATATTGACTGAGATCTCATGTCATATGATCT
This sequence comes from Arbacia lixula, assembly GCA_963669155.1. Taxonomy (NCBI): domain Eukaryota; kingdom Metazoa; phylum Echinodermata; class Echinoidea; order Arbacioida; family Arbaciidae; genus Arbacia; species Arbacia lixula. The sequence continues at coordinate 3,220,241 of OZ022592.1, forward strand.
AATATCACACCATTGCCTGGGCTTGTCTAGGCTTTCTTGCTTCAAGGCCCACCTATATAAGAAGACAACAAATATCCTACAAATATTGACTGAGATCTCATGTCATATGATCTAATATCACACCATTGCCTGGGCTTGTCTAGGCTCTCTTGCTTCAAGGCCCATCTTGATTAGAGGACAACAAATATCCTACAAATATTCACTGAGATCTCTTGTAATATGATCTATTATATTCCACATACTAAGAATGTTGCTATATGATTGGTCAAGAGTTGATCACGTGATGAAGCGCAGTTTTTCCCATCTGATCACCTGAGAAGAAAAGTTCGTTACACTCTAGGTGATAGTACTTTTTGGTTTCGCTGATATCTTCACTCCTCACAGTCCTAATGCGTGATCAATATTTTGAGTACGCTCGAAACACTCGGACTATCAATTGTAGCTCAGCTACAGGCGATGGGACGAACTATCACTTCCTCGGCAATCTGAATGTATACGCTATCTTTCCTCAGCTAAAGCTTCGGAAAGATAGCTACATCCAGATCGCTTCGGAAGTGATAGTTCGTCCCATCGCCTAAACCAACGTTGATTATTTGCTAACTATCACACTATTGCCTGGGCTTGTCTAGGCCCTCTTGCTTCAAGGCCCACCTAGATAAGAAGACAGCAAATATCCTACAAATATTGACTGAGATCTCATGCCATATGATCTAATATCACACCATTGCCTGGGCTTGTCTAGGCTATCTTGCTTCAAGGCCCAACTAAATTAGAAGACAACAAATATCCTACAAATATTGACTGAGATCTCATGTAATACGATTATACATGTATATGACGCCACCGGTAATTTGTATTAAGTACTTTTCAGAAGTAGCAGCCTAAAGTTTGAGTTAACTCGTCGCTCAGGTTTTCTGGCTTTGTGAGCCCTAGTCCAGTTACATTGCAACATTGCAACAAAACTGTAGCTGTGACTTTATTGTGCCCTATACGAATAGCCTGTTGCCTATTTTTGGTACAGCAAATCATAAAGGGACAATGTGGATTCTTGCAAGTAATTCACTAAAAAAAATGATTTTAACTAATTGATTTTGGTCCTTTCATAGCTCAATAGTGGCATTTTACAAGTCCCCCCCCCCCAAAAAAAATAAAAAAAATATGAAAAATGGGGCAGTAATAGGCAGACTCTAAATGCTCTCTCCTGATTAGGATTAATCTACAAATGACCAATGGATACCTCTGTGATTTGACCCATTTGTGGGGGGGGGGGGGGGGGGAGGGGGCAGTAATAGGCAGATTCCAAATACTCCGCCCTGATTAGGATTAATCTAGGATTGACCAATGGACCAACATACCTCTGTGATTTGACCCATTTGTGGGGGGGGGGAGGGGGCAGTAATAGGCAGACTCCAAATACTCCGCCCTGATTAGGATTAATCTACGAATGACCAATGGACCAACATACCTCTGTGATTTGACCCATTTGTGGGGGGGGGGGGAGGGGGCAGTAATAGGCAGATTCCAAATACTCTCTCCTGATTAGGATTAATCTACGAATGACCAATGGACCAACATACCTCTGTGATTTGACCCATTTGTGGGGGGGGGGGGGCAGTAATAGGCAGATTCCAAATACTCCCGCCTGATTAGGATTAATCTAAGAATGACCAATGGATACCTCTGTGATTTGACCCATTTGTGGGGGGGGGGGAGGGACAGTAATAGGCAGACTCCAAATACTCCGCCCTGATTAGGATTAATCTACGAATGACCAATGGATACCTCTGTGATTTGACCCATTTGTGGGGGGGGGGGGGGAGGGACAGTAATAGGCAGACTCCAAATACTCCGCCCTGATTAGGATTAATCTACGAATGACCAATGGACCAACATACCTCTGTGATTTGACCCATTTGTGGGGGGGAGGCAGTAATAGGCAGACTCCAAATACTCCCGCCTGATTAGGATTAATCTACGAATGACCAATGGACCAACATACCTCTGTGATTTGACCCATTTATGTGTGGGGGGGGGGGGGCAGTAATAGGCAGACTCCAAATACTCCCGCCTGATTAGGATTCATCTAAGAATGACCAATGGACCAACATACCTCGTTGATTTGACCCATTTGTGCGGGGGGGGGGGCACTAATAGGCAGATTCCAAATCTATTCTATTCTATTTAGCCTATTTCTCTCCACTGCTGAAGGAAGGCCTCCTCATCATTTTTCCATCTTGATCTATCTTGTGCTGTTCGTTTCCATGTCACACTACCATATTCTCTAATATCGTCAATCTACCTCCTGCTTTGTCTGCCTCTTCTTCTGGTATTAGCTCTGGGAGTCCAGATGGTTAATTTATATGTCCATCTGTCAACTTTCCTCCTGGCCAGATGACCAGCCCACCTCCATTTCTTTGATTTAATTTCCTGTACTATGTCCCGTACTTTAGTTTTCTTTCTCAAATCCTGGTTTCTAACTTTGTCCCTCTTTGTAACACCAATCATAATTCTTTCCATAGCCCTTTCGGTTACTCTAAGATTCCAAATACTCCCGCCTAATTAGGATTAATCTAAGAATGACCAATGGACCAACATACCTCTGTGATTTGACCCATTTGTGTTTGTCAGACAACCGCTCCATGCCCAGCAGCACAAACTTGTGACCTTTGAACCCTGGTTTGGCCGCAACCTCCTCTTCTCCGTCATTGGGGTATTCCCCGTCCTGCTCTCCAGCCATGCCATTCTCCCATTGGCTGCCTCCTCCTCCCCCTCCTCCCCCTCCCAGCCAATCACTGGCTGATGTCATTCCTCCTCCGATGGTGTTCTCCATTGTTGGGTCGTCGTCTTCTGAAGCGCCCTCAACGAAAGTCAGCAGCAAGTCCTGGTTGTACTGTGGAGACATCCAGATGATGATATTGATGATGGTAATGATAATGATGATACTACTACTACTACTAATAATGATAATGATATTAATAATAATAATAATAATACTGATAATAATAATAATAATAATAATAGTAATAATGATGATAACCATAATAATGATAATATTAATAAAGATAATGAAAAGTATCATAACAATAATAATAATCATGATAATGAGGGCTGCAAAGAATGGCTTACTGCCTACAGTTTCTGGTATGATATAAAGTTATATTAAGTCGGAAGGCAATATACCAAACTGTTGACCAGACATAATCCCTCAGTATTGAGTACTGGATTAGCCAGGGCATATAATGATAATATTGACTGGAGAGCTTACCTTGTTGGCTATTCTGCCATCATTCAGGAATACCCACTGCTGCTCAAACACTCCATCCTCCCTGGAATTGTAAGCATAATCAAATAATTCATTTTTAGAGGTGGAAAGACTGGTTGTGTCCAGGAAATAAAAAGAATTCCAGAATTTTGTTCTGGTTTCGCATATAATTTTCATCACATGTGCACCACATGACAACAGCTGCATCTATTGTGGAATGTACATATATCTATGATAAATCATTTTGACCCCCCCCCCTCCCTTTATGAAATCCTCGACAGACGCGCAACCGCTAAACATTGCGACATGCCTTTTCATTACTTTTCTTTTGAAGTGTCTTGCAAATTTGACACCTACTTTGAAAAAAACGGACACTCTGATTAGAGGTTATGCAAGATTATGTAATCGCATATCAGACCAAAATTTGAAGAAAAGTGAGATTTAGCATAGGTTTATGTACAAAATACTGCTATTCCTATACTTCTAGGCCTTTTGCCTGATCAAATTGTTCTTAAAAGTTATAAAAATGCATATCTGAATAAAAAAAACACATAAGGATTCATTTGTAATTTAAAAGCTTTTTTGACATGAAATTGTTGATAATGCTACTTGGCAAAAAGAGAAAGTTTGACTTTCATGCCATCGTTTTTTCAATGAAATATAAAGAAATGTGTAAAATATGCATCCAATTTGCATATATCATTATTTACACAAAATGTAATATAACCTAAAACAAAATATGCAACTATCAAACTACAGATTGGACACATGAACAGCATTCAAATATTATGAAAAAATACTGAAAACAGAGTTACGACAAGCTGGGGCTGGTATGTTTTCCCATTGCTGAGTAGAACACATAGACCTGAGTATACCCAGCTCATGTACAGTAGTTACTTATACACCATATATTTCGCAAGTCTAATTTTTTGTGAATCAGGACTTCTCAACAATTTTGTGAGCGGTTAATTTCACGATCATGGAGTACTAGTACTGCATGTATTAGTACATGTGCACGTCATATTCATGTTTTCGCGTGGTCTTAAATTCGTGAATAGCACCCGACTAGTGAAATTCACGAAAATAAAAACTCCGCGAAATATATGGCGTATAGAGTAATGAGTTGCTTTGCCCTGACCTTACCTTTCCATCAGGCATACGGGAAGCCCATAGGAGTCATTGGAGCTTCCAGGGAACTTGACTGAAACCTCCCATTCTGGACCCCGGTTCACCATGAGAGCCAGCGCCAACTTTGGGTGGGACTTGCAGTAGATCTGGCCATCCTAGGATTGGAGTTGGGATCACATGATCGTAATGAATACTGGATGATTCTTTTTAATCTTTCATCTCATAATGCCCGGTTTCATGTAAGAACCAGCGCCAACTTTGGGTGGGACTTGCAGTAGATCTGGCCATCCTGGGATTGGAGTTGGGATCACATGATCGTAATGAATACTGGATGATTCTTTTTAATCTTTCATCTCATAATGCCCGGTTTCATGTAAGAACCAGCGCCAACTTTGGGTGGGACTTGCAGTAGATCTGGCCATCCTAGGATTGGAGTTGGGATCACATGATCGTAATGAATACTGGATGATTCTTTTTAATCTTTCATCTCATAATGCCTGGTTTCATGTAAGAACCAGCGCCAACTTTGGGTGGGACTTGCAGTAGATCTGGCCATCCTGGGATTGGAGTTGGGATCACATGATCGTAATGAATACTGGGTGATTCTTTTTTTAACCTTTCATCTCATAATGCCTGGTTTCACACAAGAACCAGTGCATATCTATGGTGTGTTTTGCAGTTATAGATCTGGCCATCCGAGGATTGGAGTTGCCTATCAGTCCCTCTGATATTTCTGCCTTTATCAAATTGGACTTATAATTCCGTTTATATCACTCTAAATATTTCACGACATTGCCCACCTGCATGGCTGTGAATATTGATAAAGAATTGATACAGATTGAAATCATATTGATAAAACTCACTGTGTTGATGCACCATGTTTGTGCCCTGGCTGGCCAGACTTTGCTGGACTTGAGCTTCTCCTGAACAGCGACCTCGGGGTACAGGAGGAGGCCCTCATTGTCCTGGCAAGGAGAGTCATAACAAAAAAACGTGAGACGGTCTCTCCTTGGATGATGTTTGAAGGTTTGCATGGTGGTATGATCAATCACGAGAGAGGTTTACGGTACACCATGTGTAAAGTCCTGGGTGGACTGAGATGAGAAAATGTGGATAGAATTGAAGGTGAAATGGACAGGCGAGAAAGTGGAGATTTGAAAGTAGACTATTCTTTCAAAATGTGAGTGTAGTCTTGAAAAGGACTGTAAACCAGAAAGTGTGAAGAGCTGATGAGTAGAGAGGTAGACTCTGTGAGTCTCTCCTTCATTTTAATACTTTTGTCTTTCTTCTCAATTCTCTTCCTGTGTACTTTTCCTTCTCCATCTCATTGTGAAGGTAGAATAGGAAATGGTTCTACATCTCATTGTGTAGGTAGAGTAGGAAATGGTTCTACATCTCATTGTGAAGGTAGAGTAGGAAATGGTTCTACATCTCATTGTGAAGGTAGAGGAGGAAATGGTTCTACATCTCATTGTGAAGGTAGAGTAGGAAATGGTTCTACATCTCATTGTGTAGGTAGAGAAGGAAACGGTTCTACATGTACATCTCATTGTGTAGGTAGAGTAGGAAATGGTTCTACATCTCATTGTGAAGGTAGAGAAGGAAATGGTTCTACATCTCATTGTGAAGGTAGAATAGGAAATGGTTCTACATCTCATTGTGAAGGTAGAGTAGGAAATGGTTCTACATCTCATTGTGAAGGTAGAGTAGGAAATGGTCCTACATCTCATTGTGAAGGTAGAGTAGGAAATGGTTCTACATCTCATTGTGAAGGTAGAATAGGAAATGGTTCTACATCTCATTGTGAAGGTAGAATAGGAAATGGTTCTACATCTCATTGTGAAGGTAGAGTAGGAAATGGTTCTACATCTCATTGTGTAGGTAGAGTAGGAAATGGTTCTACATCTCATTGTGAAGGTAGAATAGGAAATGGTTCTACATACCTCATGTTGCAGGAATTGTGCGTCCATGTGCAGGTCATGTGACGTCATGTCTGCTTTGACCTTCTCTCTGACCTCAAGGGGCGTGTCCTCGTTGATTTCTTGGAAAGCTTCCTCCGGGAATGACCCTTTCACCACCCAAGAGGTGTGTCTGGTGGGGCAATGAATATACATGAAGTAAAATCAAGTGAATGCATTACTATTTAATGAATATGTATGAATAGTTGATGTCAAATAATAATAATAATAATAATAAATTGTGCTTATATAGCGCATTATATGTATAGTTACATCTCTATGCGCTTTACATCATCTAATAAATTACTTCAAGAAAAAGTATGTACTACAGGAACTACAATTAAGCATAGTATACATAGAACATATTACTAGGGACATATTACGAATAAATCATACAATTAAGTACCAGTACAACATATCTATATAACTTAAATACAATCAAAATTGTTATTTCACAAACAAATATGCTTTAAGGCGGTTCTTGAATAAGTCAGTTGTGGCAGCAGTTCGGAGAGAAACGGGAAGCTGATTAAAAAGGGTAGGTGCAATGCTGCTGAAAGATCGTTCCCCATAGTACTGCGTGCGGGACCTAGGGACGTGCAGGAGATATTGTTGTTGTGAACGTAATGTGCGGGCTGGTATGTACGGTTGAAGAAGTGATGAAAGGTATGATGGTGCAGAGGTGTTCTGAGCTTTGAAGGTAAGGAAGAGGATCTTAAACAGAATGCGTTTGTCAATCGGTAACCAGTGCAATTTGTTAAGTAACGAGGTGATTGGAGTTGAAGATGAGGCTCTTTCAATTATCCGGACGGTAATATTTTGTAGGCGTTGAAGTTTCCTTACATCAGACATGGGCAAGTTGGCGAGAAGAGCATTACATGAATCTAGCCTGGATGTTACAAAGGCATGCACTAGGGTGAGTGTCGATTTTCTGTCAAGAATGAGTCCTGTACTAGCTCCTGAATATGAGGGGTAATGCCAACTGAAGACAGTACTTGCTAATGAATATGCATGAGGGGTGATTTCAACTACAGGTAGTGCTAGCTCATAAATATACATGAGGGTTAAAGGGCATATATTGTACTGAGAAGGCAAAGAAGCATTCAAAATGTAATTGTTAGCAATCTCCTTGCCAATGGTCTTAAATTCATGTATTGTCTATTTTAGAAGCTTGCTGAAAGTTATTTGCCCTTTAATGATCTACATTTGGAGAAATGAGTGATTAAATCACAAATCCTCAAAATGTTCGACCCGAACATTCTGAGGATTTAGTAATTAATTATTAATTACTCCATATTTGTATCATTTGAGGGCAAATGACTTTCAACAAGCTTCTAAAATAGACAATACATGAATTTAAGAGCATTGGCAAGGAGATTGCTAACAATTATATTTTGAGGGCTTTTTTGCCTTCCCAGTACAGTATATGCCCTTTAATGTCAACTGAAAACGGTATTACCTGTAGCTAATGAATATGCATAATGTTGGCCTACCTTTCTCCCCCTTCTGGTAGCTGGTCAGACAGCAGTGGTTCTCTGATCACCAGCCTCTCTGGTTCCCCATAGGCCTGTGAGTAGTCCTTGTAGCCAACTGCTTTATCTAGAGTCAGCTGAAGACAGTACACTGCAAGCACAGAATTCAAGCCCTGTGGTTAATGGATGACTGTACAAGTAGAAATTTTCGAGCGATTCGGCATGGTAAAATGAATTTCACATGTTTTTAATTTCGCGGGTTGTCCAGCCCTTAGGACGATCAATACACTCAGCTCACCAGTGCTGGCCGGGCAGGAAGCCCAAGCTGTTGCTCCTTTCGTTTGGAAACTGGCTTGAAATAACGAAACATGATGATGTTAATGAAGCGTTGGCTAAACCATAAACGTAGACCTATGTATGTGACGCGTGATACATCAAAGCAAGCGCGCATACAAAGCGCGCAGATATGAACTCATTTAGGAGCAAATATATTCGCATGTTTTTATTTTCGCGCCAAATACACGCCACGTGGAATGCGCGAAAATTTCCACTTTTACAGTAGCCCTTTGCATGTGCAACAGACTGCTGCTCTACGGGATTCATGTGCCTTACTTGTGCAAAAAGACATCCACAGCACATTAAGAGTTAACTATTCTGACTGGGGGGATCTCTTCCTCTACAAAATACATGATTTTCAATGAAATATAAAGAAATTTGTAAAAATATGCATCTGATCTGTAGGAATTATATTATGCACAAAATCTAATATTTAATCACGAGAGAGGTTTACGGTACACCATGTGTAAAATCCTGGGAGGACTGAGATGAGAAAACGTGGATAGAATTGAAGGTAAAATGGACAGGCGAGAAAGTGGAGATTTGAAAGTAGAGTATTCTTTCGAAATGTGAGTGTAGTCCTGAAAAGGACTGTAAACCAGAAAGCGTGAAGAGCTGATGAGTAGAGAGGTGGACTCGACGTTTCGGGCAGATTGACTGTCCGTCTTCAGGAGACTAATATCTAATATTTGTTTCCTATAACCGCACTCTTAACATGTTCATTTATCTTCGTGCAAAATTTCGCGTTAATTCTTCTGTGGCCTACATGACTCCCCCCTCCCACTAGTCAAAACCTACTCTCAAAAAGCCCAGTGAGAATAGGGTTAACGCTAATTACTTTTCAAACTTCATTAATTAACCAAGCTGTTATTATTCAATCAGTGACAATTAATTGACCAAGCTGTTATTATTCAATCAATGACAGCAATAATCAAATGTCTATATAGAATCATCACCTTTTTAGCATTTTTGCTTACCGTGAGGATCTCTGTAGGGTTCCCCAAATGAAAGCCAAACCTTCTGGTCATTCTTTAGGTCATGCACGCTGGTTATCTCCTTCCCCTTTGAGTTGAAAATCTTGGTCACGATGGTGCTGAGCGCCGTGGTGTTCTGCTCCGGTCTCACCCAACGAGTGATTGTATCCAGCAGCTTGACAGAGACAGAAAAACAGCCGAGATTGAGAAACCGTTAGAACTAGCATGATATCATGTGAGACAGCAGCCTGTAAAGGTTGGAACATTGGGGGCAGCAGCATCATAAAATCTAGGCTCCTAGAGTGACCAACCATACACCTCTAAACCGGCGCTTAAGGCCATTCATTACTGAATTCATTTCTTCTCTCACTCTTCATCCCCCTCTCTTCCTCTCTCTTCCTTTTCCTTCTCTCTCTCTTCTCCTCTCTCCATCTTTCTCCAACTCCCTTCTTCTCTCTCCCTCTTTCTCACTCTCTTTTCTCTCTCCCTCTTTCTCCCTCTATCTTCTCTCTCCCTCTTTCTCTCTCTCTTCTCTCTCTCTCTTTCTCTCTCTCTTCTCTCTCCCTCTTCCTCCCTCTCTCTTCTCCCTCTTTCTTCCCCTCTCTTCTCCTCTCTCCTCTTCAGTTTGAAGAAGATTGTATCCTCCTCCTTGTGTATCTCCCCCTCTCTTCTTCTTCCCCTCTCCCCCTCTTACTATTTCTCTCTCCATATCCTCCCCTTCATCTCCTCCCACTCTCCATCTTCCTTGCTCTTCCTCACCCTCTCTCCCCCTGCCCCCTTTTTCCTATCTTACCCTCCTCCTTCTCCTACTCTATCTTCCTTTCTTTCTCTTTCCCTCTCTTTTTCTTTCCCTTTCCCCCTCCCTCTCTTTCATCCCCCCCCCCTTCACACTTCTTACCCCGTTCTCTCTTCCCCCCTCCCATTCCTGCTCCCCTCCTCCTTCTATCTTCCCCTCTCTCTCTCTCTTTTTCCCTCCCCACTCTTCCCATCTCCCTCTCTTTCCCACCCCCTCTTCTTCCCTCCTCTCTCTCTCTTCCTCCCCCCCCCTCTCTCTCTCTCTCTCTCCTCCTCCTCTTACCCTTTGCATAAGGAGGGTGGTGTCTCCTTGCACCCCCTTAGATGCCTCCTTAAGATTGAAGAAGACAGTCTCCTCTCCCTCGTTCCTGCCATTCTCGTACACCCTCAGCTTGAGTCCCTGCTGACCGACCAGTCGGTGAGATGAATCCAGAGCTTTCATGTGCTTGGCCTTAAAGGTGTGGCCATCCTCCTGCACAAGGTCAAAGGTCACAGGTCAAAGGTCAAAGTTCAATTTATTCAACATTTCCTGATAAAGCAGCATTGATCAGCAAACATTTGATATATATCAATCATATATCATGTGATAAATGATGCATTAAAACTGTCCTCCAACACAACATGGTCAAAGGTCAAAGTTGAATCTATTCAACATTTACTCGAAAGATTGTCAGAAGACATACATTCAATAAAACACTAAAATAGAAAAGATACACTCACATTTTAAAATTAATTTCATTCAATATTTTCTTTAGGAGCAATATTGTAATACACATTAACTTTGTCCTCTTACACAACAAAGTCAAAGGTCAAATTCAGTAAATTGATTTAACATACAGGTACGAATTCATTCATTCATGTTTCTTGATAAAATAAAAAAGTCGTCAAACAAAATACAGTGTTCTACTTTTCCTGAAAAGTTTGGAAAGTTATGACTGTGATTTCATACATGTTGTCAGGTGAACTTGCTAATTCCTGCTTACTTTGAAGACTTTTACAAATGGACTTCCCTGTCTTTATACAGGTTTGAATATACTTCAACAGGATATGATCATGTTCTTACCATCTCCTCCATAGCCTTGTCACTGATGGAGTCCAAAATGTCTGCCACATTGCTCTTTGCCTCATGGAAGTTTTCAATCAACGTCTCAACCTACCAGAGAAAGGAAACATATACAAGTAATGAAATGAGCTTTATTCATAATTCAACTTGAAACATGAAACTATTGAGTAAGAATGAGCTGAAGAGAGCTCAGTGCATGTCTGTGAGTGTGTGTGTGTGTGTGTGTGTGTGTGTGTGTTTGTGTCTGTGTGTGTGTGTTTGTGTGCGTGTTTGTGTGTGGTGTGTGTGTGTGGTGTGTGTGTGGGTAAGAGTGGCAGGAGATAACTGTTCATCCTTAATATCAGTTTAAATATGTTGCATTATCAAAGAGGGATTAACAAGACCAACCTGCTGGATCTCTTTATCCATCACCCCTGCTTCCCCCATGTTGCCCCTCTCCAAAGAGGGATTAACAGGACCAACCTGCTATATCTCTTTATCCATCACCCCTGCTTCCCCCATGTTGCCCCTCTCCAAAGAGGGATTAATTAGACCAACCTGCTGGATTTCTTTATCCATCACCCCTGCTTCCCTCATGTTGCCCCTCTCCAAAGAGGGATTAACCAAACCAACCTGCTGGATTTCTTTATCCATCACCCCTGCTTCCCCCATGTTGCCCCTCTCCAAAGAGAGATTAACAAGACCAACCTGCTGGATTTCTTTATCCATCACCCCTGCTTCCCCCATGTTGCCCCTCTCCAAAGAGGGATTAATAAGACCAACCTGCTGGATTTCTTTATCCATCACCCCTGCTTCCCCCATGTTGCCCCTCTCCAAAGAGGGATTAATAACACCAACCTGCTGGATTTCTTTATCCATCACCCCTGCTTCCCCCATGTTGCCCCTCTCCTCTGCTCCTTGCTTGGCTTGTCTTAGCTCCTCTAGCCTCAGCTTGCTCAGCTTCACCTGCTGCTTGCAGATCTTCACGATTTCCGTCAAGAAATCTATGTAAAATTCACAAATAGGAAGGCATATTGTTAACTCTCTCCTTACCATGTGTGCATTCCCTGTGTTATACTATAAGCCAAGGGTTTATGAATGACTTGGTATTCAGAGGATTAAAGACCCTCAGATTCTGCAGTGGTAAGGGCCTACGAATGGAAATGTGATGTGACCTACTTGCAAATCCAACAACTAATGCGATTCAGTCCGTTGCAAAGTCATATGACTGATTGGATTGTGTTGGGTGCAGTGGACTGTCTATACAAAAATGACTTGAATCTCTCCAGAACAGCATGCATTTAGCTGCACCTGTCTTTAAAGACTCTTAGTTAAAAAAGACCACTTATCAGATGTTCCTTGGGCTGACCTCTAAAGATACGGCTAAATGTGCCTTGAAATAGCTTCCATCTTCAACCATCATTTCCATGAAACTATAATTTATACTCACTCTGACACTTGGGCTTTATATATGACATCCTGCTCTCCTCACCGTAAAAATGGCCTCTATCTTCAACCACTTCATTCCACACCTTACCAATGTACTCTGTGCCTGAAGCTAGCAGTTATACTCACTCTGTGCGCCGAGTGCACTGAAGCGTTCTCCCTTGGACACCCAGACTGGTCCATAGATGGGTGTGGTGCTACTCTGCAGGCAGGCATCAAGCTTTGGTACTACGCACAACGACAGAGGGCAGCATTCATTCATTCATTAATAGGCTACTTTGTAATTGCAATTTGCGAATGAGCAGATTGTTGCGGGTAGAAAATGACCTCGGGTCATTTCACTACTCACAGAGTAAAATGGGAATTCACTAGATAGTCGACCACATTTCAATGTATTATCCTGCAAATATGGCAACAGCTATTCTGGCCCTGTTGCACAAAACTTACCATTGATGGTAACCTTGCTATCAATGGCAACTTCTATGGCAACCTTTGATGTAACTGGCTGTCCAGTGATGTTACCATGGTAGTTACCATTGATGGCAGAGTTACCATTAATGGTAAGTTTTATGCAACAGAGTCCAGCTCAGAGAAGGTAGTGACACAACATTCCACCATGTGCATCTGCTTCTATTGTTGTTCCGAGCACACTGTAAAATGTCTTTACATTTGTCATGCAACACAGCTTCATGAAAAAAATCCTAGTCAGCACTCTAGTAGTATTTATTCGGTGGATTGTCCGACCATTAGAAGGCCAATACAGGATACTGGGTGCCTTGGGTAAAAATAACATGAACATTGCGAATACAAATAAAACCACACATCACATATAAAACAAAGATGATGTGAGAAAACTGATGAATCACATATAAAGTCACATGGATGAAAACCAATAAACAACTGCTTGAATCTGAATGAAAAAAGGCACTACAGATTCAAGCACTTGCTACTTTTATCCCCCAATTCATCGCAGAGCTTCTTGTGTTATTCACGTACACTCATTCAAATCTTCCAGCTTCTATCAGTCGCACATATAGAGGTATAAAGTGAGCTTTCTACTGTTAGAGAACGATGCTGTCCGGTGGTAATTTTAGTGAGTGTCAGGTGACACACAGTTGAACTATAAGATTACAAGAATCTTCGTACTGTACTGACTGGCACATAAGCTGCAGGGTTTTTCCCTTGAAAATCTTCCTTTTTACGGTCTCGTGTATCCCGCAATCTCATGGCAGCCGCCGGAGATAAAAAAACAATGGCGGCTTGCATCTAACAGAGTTTGCTAGTTTGAGCTTTAGCTTTCTCATTAGCGGTATCTTTGAGTTGTCTCGGACAAATACTACTAGTCCTGGTACTTTCTTAGTACCAGTAATCATGCTGGTAATGTGATTGAGATCGTATTACCGGTACATCAATTGTGTTGAGCTATCAAAGCTATCTATTTCGCTGTTGAATGTTGTCACACAATGCATAGTCCCATACATGTGTATACGTGTTGGTTTGAAAGACCTGATTGTTTTATTTTTCAAATTGCGCGCTCAAAGTCGGGGTGCGTCTTATCTGCGGGTGCGGCTAATACTGAGGTCAGTATGGTAGGTGTTATATATAGCAAGGAACGAGAGAATCTCTGAATCCTATGATGTAACTCAAGGACAAAGTAATATTTACTCACATTCATTCAAATCCTCCAGCTTCTGTCCGTCCCATGTATAGATGTAGCGAGCAGGACTGGTCAGGTTCAGCTTAGCAGTGCACGCATCCAGGAACTGTGCATGTAGAATATAGAAGTAATAAGCTATAGACATGCATATCGGATGAATTAAGTTTTTTGTCTGCGAGTACATGGAACTGCACATGCACACGATAGAAAATAAAGAAAGTATCAAGAGGGGAGGTTCACCAAATTGCTACAAACAATTTGATGCCCAACTAGTGACCTGTTCTTGTGGTAAATCAGATGATTTTGATTCCCCTCAAGTTGAAATCTGATTTTTTAGATCGAAAGTCTCATTGTTAACATGTGTCTGAATACAAAGTTTTATCAATTTTATCAAATTTGATTAGGATTGTTGGAATTAACTCCCATTTTGTAAAAACAGGAAGAAATTGGGATATCTGATCTAGCACAAGAAAGGGTCACCAGCCGTGTGTAAAATCATGCTTAGCTTACGAACAGCTTGGTGAAACACTCCCAAGTGCCACCTTGGTCCATTCATAGGGAGAGAGAGAGAGAGGAGGGGGGAGAGAGAAAGAGGAATGGAGAGAGAAGGGCAGAAGGGGAATATAGAACAAAGGATAAGATAAAGAGAGAGAGGAAGGAGAAAGGGAGAGAGAGAGACAAGACAGATATAAAAGAGAGTTACAAGTGAGAGAGATTAGAGAGAGAGAGAGGGATAGAGAGAGAGAGGGAGAGGAGGATGAAAGAGAGAAAGAGAGAATGGAGAGAAAGGGAGGAGAGAGAGGGAGAGAGAGAGAAGGGGAGAAAAAAGTAGACAAGGAGAGAAGGGCAGGAGAGAGAAAGAGATGATAGAGAGGCAAGGGAGAGAGAGAGAGATAGAGAAAGAGATAGAGAAAGATAAAGAGGGAGAAAGAGAGGGAAAGAGAAAGAGAGAGAAAGAGAGAGTGATAGAGAAAGAGAAAGAGAGAGAAATAGAGAAAGAGAGAGAGAGAGAGAGAGAGAGAGAGAGAGAGAGGGAGAGGGGGAGTAAATAAGAGAAGAAGCGGCAGATAGAGGGAGGGAGCGAGGGGGAGAGAGGCAGAGGCTACAAGAGAGTAAATGAAATAAAGACAGAGAGAGAATAAGAGAGAGAAAGAGAGAGGGGGAGAGAGGGAGAAAGAGAGAGAGAGAGAGAGAGAGAGAGAGAGAGAGAGAAGGAATAAGTCCATACAGTCCTCAGACCTACCTGGTTTGCTTGTTCTACATTGGCCACTACTTCATGTGACTCTGAGGCCTCCCCATTGACAAACACCATGACACGCCTCATGCCTGAGGAAAGCATATTCCTGCTCCAAAAAAACAAAAAACATGAATCAAACCTGATAAACAAGGGGTACATGAATACCATGGCGACACAACTACTATAAACATAGCACATTTGGCGGTGTTTTAATTCACATGTATTTTGTGAACGATCCTCAAACCACGGAAAAAAAGCATGCAAACGCTTTGCCAATTGTTTATGGATTATTCTTTACTGTGTTGCGTGTGTATATTTTGCCTCTGCAAGCTCAACTGTGCTACTAGTGTGTGGCCTATGAGCTGTCAGTTTCAAGCCATTCTTTACTGAGCTTGCATGTAGGCGGACTGGCTTTCCATCACTCAGATACTAAGCAGCAAGATTCCCAAACAATCTGCTCTACAGATAGGAGACCACAGGCTATAAATAAACTTGAAATAATCTAAAGGACATATTAAAGGGGCATATACTGTACTGGGAAGGCAAATAAGCCTTCAAAATGTAATTGTTAGCAATCTTCTTGCCAATGGTCTTAAATTCATGTATTGTCTATTTTAGAAGCTTGCTGAAACTTATTTGCCCTCAAATGATCCACATTTGGAGAAATGAGTGATTAAATCACAAATCCTCAAAATGTTCGGCCCGAACTTTTTGAGGATTTAATCATTAATCATTAATTACTCCATACATGTATGTGGATCATTTGAGGGCAAATAACTTTCAGCAAGCTTCTAAAATAGACAATACATGAATTTAAGACCATTGTCAAGAAGATTGCTAACAATTACATTTTGAAGGCTTTTTTGCCTTCCCAGTAGAGTGTATGCCCTTCAAAACCAACTTTCCTTTGGTTACTGCAGCTCCATGGCAGATTTTGACATCCTAACTGGACCAGGGTTCACAAAGCCAGAAAATCTAACCATGCACAACAGTTTAAAAAAGCTACCTAGAATGTACAAGCAGTGTATCTCTTGTCAGGATAATTTAATAATAATAATAATGATAATATTCAATTCTTAGAGATGCATAATACCATTCAAATAGTCTCTATGCGGGTGAAAGTAAAAATTGATTATGCGAGAATTTGATAATAACTAATAATTATCAAACAGATGCGTCTTTAGTCTTGATTTGAATTGATCGAAGTCTGTCAATGATCTAATGCCTTGGGGGAGGTTATTCCATAATTTGGGTGCCGTATTTGCAAAAGCTCTATCACCGAATGTCTTAGATTTTACACGAATTTCAGAGAGGAGATTTTTTGATTGAGAACGAATATTACGAGTAGGCTGGTATGGTTTGATGAGTTCAGTAAGATAGACAGGAGCATTTCCACATAAGCATTTGAATACAAGAGTGAGGATTTTAAACTGAACATGCTGTGTTGTGATTTTCTTTTGTGAGTTGTGAAATTTTATCTTGTTGTTGAGCATGTGGTGTACTCGCAAAACCATGGAGCATGGCAGAGAACACTTTTGAATGAATTTCCTCTGCATTCCTGTTTGTTGTTTGTATTACAGAACGATAACTTAGGAGAAATCTTAACCTAAGTTTAGGATTCTCCTACGTGGTATTCCAGAACGATCTTAACTGTTCTCCCAACTCCAGTCCTAAGATTTCTCCTAAGTTTTCTCCTATCTTTATGCAAATTTATGCAAATCATAAAGTTAGGAGGATTGGTATTCCAGAATGCGCACAAGACAGGATTTAGGAGAAAACTTAGGAGAAAACTTAGGAGAGCCTCCCCCCTGTCTTAGCCATTTATAACACACGCAATACAAAAGAGCAGCATTTATTTGCGCAAGCGCGCGTACATGATTGATGTGCGCGCACATAGTTGCGCAACCACAAAGTTAGGATCAATCATAGGGGGACGAGGGCCCGATGAGATGCTGTGGTGATTGGCTGTTCATAAATGAAACACTTCCCTCCATTGGCTAATAAATGCGCACTGGGTAGGGTCAAACCCTCCCTAATTTACATTAAGAGAGTCTGAAGAGGATATTCTGTGAGACCAATTTCTTGCTCTCTTAGGCACCTCCTAACTCGGGGACTTAGGAGAAAACTTAGGAGAAAACTTAGGATAACTTCTGTAATACCACCCATGGACCATACCACATAATTCTCTGTATGGTCTGTGTATAATCACTGCTCAGCTACTGTACGACCAGCAGGCTCACCATGAATTTGTATTCAACCTTTCAGTCATGTTCTTACTTGTTTACTCCATGGGGCAGATATAAATTAGAATACAAACTAGCTTCCTGATGAAGTATAAAGTACAAAGGAAGAATGTCCTCACATCATGTCAACATAGATTGAACCATATATGAACACAAACTGGATACAATAAAACAATGATTACACAATTGTCCATTCATTCATACCAACTAATGAAGCTTTCGGCTTTGCAAGTCAAATCATCATTTGGGAGCCCTTTAAAGATTGTGCGTCCCTTTTGCAAGCTTAAAATTTGAAATCGTCTATCACGATCGTAAATTGAAGAAAGTGTGATTCAAGACCATTTCTAAGAATATAGCATGTTGAAGCTTTCTGTATGTAAAAAAATTCAGCCGTTAAATTTCAAACCGACTTTTTTCGTACCACGAAAAAAGTATTAGTCTTTGTTACAGTATCTATGTGGTTATTATGCGTGTGTGAAATCCTAATTTTATGAGTAACTACCAAACTTTGGAGATGATTCCTTCCATAGAACAATTTTTTTCATAATGCGTTTTATAATTTAATAAACAGATTAATCAATAAAGCAGATATTTCAACACAAACTGCTAAGAGTCTGAGGTAAAGACTATTAATCAGATGTTGTTTACGTGCATTATTTGAATTTTACACTACGTATCAGTTTCAAACTGTGAATATAGAGCTTGCTAACACTTCTCTATATGTTTTGCCAATGTTTCGATGGTTTTGTGGTGATCTGAAAAAGGGACTGGCTGTCTTTAATGCATCGTTTGTTTCCAAGGATGAGGACATATATTTTCAAGTTTCATTGAAGATCATATACACTGTAATTCATACTGATTTGTTGGTAATAACATTGAATTCATTAAGACAGATCTCGACATTCATTGAAACAACTGTATCAAGAGTCTAACCATACCTCATTCTCTTTGACAAAGTTGTCCTTGTTTTCTTCTTATTGCTGGGTAGAACTACCCCCTCTAGTGTCCAAGCTGCTTGCATGTTCTTCTTCACTATACCTTATATCACAATGTGCAAAAAGAAAGGAAAACAACATGATGATTAAAAGTTCTTTGAATGTATCCATGGTAAGAGTGTAATACTAAATAATATTTAGAAAATAATAAAAATTCTAGTAACACCATGTAGATGTATTTTTGACCCACTTATGGGGTGAAGAAAGGAAAAAAAATAGTTGCAATACATAATATAACTTTTCCACACCTTGTCTTTTTTTATGATTTTCTTCTTTCCTCTGTATTGATAACTACTCTGTGAGTAATTCACATCTCTCATCATCACCCTCCCCTTCTACTTCCATTTTATTCCATTCATTTTCGGTTTAAAACACCAAAAACTAAAGCTTAAAATAGTCTTGCGTTATAAAAATAAAACAACATATCTCCTCTTTTCAATATTTCTTTCCTTTCTTCACCCCATAAGAAGGTCAATTATCGTGAGAAAACACAACCACATGGTTTTACAAAAAGTTTTACTATTTTCCAAATATTACTTGTTAGAATCATGCTTGTACATCAATAAATAGATATTGATATTTACACAAATACCGTAATGACGAGCAGATAAGCCATATTTCCGTATAAGCCGCAGCCCGACTTTGAGCACGCAATTTAAATAAAATAAACAGTTGTTTCTTTGATCTGCGGCGTAGAGGGCTTAAAAACGAGACCGTAACTCCTAAGTGTTTACACCCTCAACGTTCGTTGGCTATCTCAAAGAAACAATGGCGGTCCCCACCTAATGTAGTTTGAGCAGTAGATTTCTCATCGTATTACTGTACATCAAATGTGTACATCAAATAGTACATCAAATGTGTCACACTTGATGCCTATCAAATTAAGCCATCTATTTTGTTGATGAATGTTGTCACACAAACCAGACGTCAGTGCTGCAATCCCGTTTTTTTATTTCCATTTTTTCCCCTTCAAAATGCGCACTTAAAGATGCAGCTTATCTGCCGGTTAGTACGGCAGTCAGAAATGGTGCTTACCTTTGACTGGTTTGAAAGGGTTCCTAAATGGCTCTCCTCCTGAGATGTAGACTTCACCATCTCGAGGGATATCTTCTGCCGTCTTCACCTCTGTCCCATCTTCTAAGAAGATCCTTCTGGCTGCAAACTCAAAGTCTAGCTTGATGGTGCAGTATTCCAAGAACTGTCAATCAAAGGTTGGGGGAATATATATCATTTATTCAGTCTTTATGAGGTAGTCAGGATTAGTCAGCAAAGTACTGTTCTTCCTGGGGCCGTGGGTACATCAATCAACAAATAATAAATAGAGATTCTTCTGGCTGCAAACTCAAAGTCTACTGTATATGCCATATATTTTGAGAGTTTAATTCTTTGCAAATCGGGACTTCTCTACAATTTCGCGAGTGGTTAAATTCGCAATCGTGGAGTACTAGTACTAGAAGTACATGTGCTCGAGCATGTCGTATTCATACTTTCGTGTGTTGTTAAATTCGTGAATGATCCAGATTTGTGAAATTCACAAAATTAACAAAATTCACAAAACCCTGTGAAATATATGGCGTATACAGTATTCTGAATATGGTTTGACAGCTTTTTTTTTCTTTCTTCTTTTGCTGCTACATGTACCTTAGTCATATACCTGAATTGTCTCTAAATGATATATCAATAGTAACGACCTACAGGAACATGGAAATCAGAGTAATTGATATTTCAATGAACAAAAAATTCAAATTTGATAGGTAACAATTATTTCTCTCAAAGATTTCAATATCCCAAACTCAAACAATGATGTAGGTGTAGGAACAAGTTTACAAATTCACTCTTTAAGTTTGCTATCTTTAAGATTCATTTATCTATTTGTCATTATTTTGTTGAACTGTTTATCATATTGCATATTATATTATTCATAACATTGTATTAAGCCAACCATGTTTTAAATTTTAGTTGCAATAAATGAATGAATCAAAAGAAGCTCACAATTTTCATGGTGGGCGCGGTGATCTTGACGCTTTTCTCCCTGCTGCCATTCCTCATGCAAACTGCTCGGATGACCTGGGGCTGGTGCTTGTACTGTGGCTTGACCTTTGAACTCTGAGAGTACGTTGACATGGACGAGGTCGCTGACCGTCCACTCCATGGTCTGGTATAGAAAGACGAAAGACAACAAATCATAAACAAACTTAAACAAGATCATCCGTGTTTTTTTTATTTATGTAATGTGTGTAAAAAAGTGTGTAGCAGCAGACAAAATTTGCATCTGAAAACATGTAATGAATTAGGGGCTTTTAAACCAAAGTAGGCAGATTATAACAAGATAACTAATGATCTTATTCCCGTATGCCTACAAAGCACATTTTCGCTCACTCCTCGAGTAGATTTTATGTCTATTACTTGTGTAAAAGGGCACATGTTGCACACAAAAAGTGAACTCTAACAGATTAAAGGCCCTTACAACTCTTGCGGTAATTGTGAGCAATCTTCTTGCTAATGGTCATAAATTCATGTACAGTGTATTGTCCATTTTAGAAACCTACTGATCCACATTTGGAGTAGTTAGTGATTAAATAACAAATCCTCATTTTGTTCGATCAGCCCAGACATCTGGAGGACTTGAGATTTAATCAATAATAACTCCAAATGTGGATCATTGGAGCCAGGGCAAATAACTTTCAGCGGTTTGTAAAATGGGCAATACATGAATCTAAGACCACTGGCAAGAAGATTGCTCACGATCACCTCTTGAAGGCTTGTTTGTCTTCCCAGTACAGTATATGCCCTTGATATCCTTATCACCAGTGCAATATTTGCTGGTGCCTCACCTGGACTTATAGACAGGGGCACTGGCCGGTCTGTGCTTGCTCCTCCTGTCCCCACCCTCCTCCTCCCCAGCCCCCCCAACCTTGGGTGCGTCCACAACAAAGTGGGCGTGGATCCGTTTCCTCTCCCTGTCCGACCGCGAGCTGGACATGGAGGCGGAGACTGGGCGTCGCCCGGAAGCAGGGCGGGGCCGGCCACGCCCGGTATCCCCCGAGGCTTGGCCCAGGATCTCGGTATGGGCCAGGCGTTGGAGGTACGGGGAGTGGGTCTTCGGTGGCTTGGCCAACCTTAGGGAAGAACAATCAAGTCATGTTTATAGGTGCTATAAAAAGTAATGAGAAAATATATGTTCAAGCATAGAACTTATATTTGCTGTTAGTACCAAAAACATGTAGATAGAGGAAAAAGTCATGATATAAAATAATGCATTGACAAGCAAAGCATAGCTGATGACCTAAGAAGGCAGGAAGTCAGAAGGCTGTTCAATAATAAGTACCCAGCATTTGTAAAGCACTTCATACTTAATCTTCATGCTTATCTGCTGGTCATTAAAGTATTTGTGTAAATATCAATATCTATTTATTGATGTTGAAGCATGATTCTAATAAATAATATTTAGAAAATAGTCAAACTTTTGGTGAAACCATGTTGTGTTTTCTCACGATAATTGACCTACTTATGGGGTGAAGAAAGGAAAGGAATATTGAAAGGAGGAGAGATGTTGTTTTATTTTTTCTAAATGCATGAGCAGAGCTTTCGATTTCATATGAATCTAAATATGTTCTCACATTCCATAGCCTACAATGAAGGCTCATCAAGAGAATTAAAAAACAACAACAGAAGAACCTGTAATTTATTAGTAAGACCTGTTGATTTTACAACATTTTTTTTTTTTTTGTATTTTGAATGAACATCATACATGTATACTCAATATTTATGATGTATATTGATAAAATATTGTTGTCTTTTTAACTGTAAAAGACTATGCAAGTCAGCTACAGCTGCCAACAAGTCACCTTAATCAACCATTATTGAGCCTGACAACCTGTGGGCTTATTAGTAACATATTTTTGAACAACGTAAGTAGAATTTGCATGCATTGTGAAAATGTTCTATTTAACACGTAATGCCCTAGAATGATTAAGGAACCGATATTCAAGCGGAAATTTGGCCATGATCCCGACATCTGATTAAAAAATAGAGATGACATAAACGAAAGCTAGTAGACTCAGCTACAACATACTAAAATTTCAGAGTAACAGAATTGAACATAAGCGTTATATACAGCTCCTAGAAGCTCGTCATGTCATTTCATAAATACCCCTTCCATTGACATAACGCGTACCTATGTCCGATTTTGACATTAATGTCTATAATCAAATTTATACCAGGAAGATGGAATCGTATTAAATTAAAAAAGTAAAGATGGTATTTCATAGAGCAATGTCTAAGCTACCACATACTGAAATTTGGGAGAAAATTGATCCAGGATTACTAAGATATGCAAAAACGGGTAAAAAAGTTCATGACGTCATACATGAAAAATCTTTGTTTCGATTCATATTGCAATATGATGTTGTGATGTACTTAATTGAATTGATACCTTTTTCTCTGAGCAGTGGCTCTCTCTTTCTTGAGTCCTTCCAGGTACTGGGCTACAAGGAGATCCTCATAACTCACAGCGTCCATCGCGCCGGGCATGATGGGATGCCTCGCAGGGTCAGGTGACTGTTTCCCTACGTGCACTGGGGGCATAGAGTCTGACAGAAATAAAACAGGAAAAGTTCTTACTTGCTGCAATGTTGACAGGGAATTAAGCAATTATCTGCAGATGAGAAAATGGAATGTTTTTAAAAACAAACCTATGACATATTTTCAAGATTTGTACAGTAAATTCTATGAGACTATGCGTTGTTTAATAATATGATAAATGTTAGTTAAACTCTTGACTTAGAGCATTACATCAATCAAGAAAGGGGAAAATGCAAAAGAATAACAACCACAACAAAAGTTTTCCAATGTCCGTAGCAGTTTTTATCACTTATTTGTTAAACAACAAAGCAAACCATGTTCTTTTACAATGTCATTAAAAAATGACAAGTCAGACTGCCACAAAAATTTGATGTTGTATTTTGTTGGCAGTCCCCGCTCTTCTCAGCTCAGCTAGCCTAGGCTATGGCATAGCCTAGGATGGATGACCAAACAATCTTTGTGTAACCGGGTCTCTTTTTTGGCACAGCAAATTTGCCAAACTGCAGTGCCATGACTGCATTTCATGCATGATGATGATTCGCCACCTTGACTAGATCTTGGGCATGCTTCTCGACACAATGACAACTCCAAACTGAGTTCTAAATCCGATAGTAGCATTGAGGTGAGGCAGAAACAGGCCCGTGCATGAGACCGAAACTTTACTTTGACTTCTTTGTGGCCACACACCACTGTACTGCCATGACTGCCGAGGCCGCTCCGGCGCCTGCAACTCGCTAGCTGTCTGCTGCAAAAAATGCACACATCAGTCACTCAGTCATCAGACATCACAATCACCAACTAAAAAAAAAGCGAACTCCTCTGAAGCAATGCAACATGATTCGGTTACTCTCATATTTTCAGCATAATAAGGAAGCCATGAATTAAGTACTTACAGTTTGAATTTCTAGTTCCATATAACGATAACTCCAAAAACAATATTTTATCGGCCAATCAATTATCGAAATTACATCGCACAGGGAAAGCCGCTGTGGATTGTCATGGTGACGTCAGGTTTTGCCCACTTTGCATGCACTGCTTATTCGTTGACGAAGAGGGCAGCAGATAATATTGCCAAGTTGACTGCTAATTGATTGAAGATTGAGGGACGTGTGGTCATCTTAGAAGCTACCTGAACTGCGTCGTTTTGGAGCTTATTTGTGTGGTATGTCATGATTTCCGTACTTCAATTTCTTATTCAAGCTATGAATGCTAAATATTATTCAATGACTGGAAATTGTACTTGCATTTAGTCTCAAACACGAAATAAGCGCCAAGTAAACAGAGACTATCGCTGTCCCACATGTATAAAATCATGTATGCAAAGAAATTCATTTCCACGCCCACAAACATATGATAGCTACAGACTACTAGACAGGAATAACCGTCTCATTCGGGGGCATTCTTTAATCAAAATGACATTTTTGGACATACCCCCCGAATAGAGGCGGTACATCCACACCGAACGCACAGTGGCGGGGTTCTTATGTGTACAAGCAAATACAAGGTTTCCTCTAAAGTTAGAGGAATTAGTGCAAAGTCTATGGGAAAACGAATTTTGGAACTAGACATAGCGACTTCGTTTAAAAATCTAACATCTTTCAAGCTATGATGCAACAAATTTACTTATATCAAAATTAGATCTATATCATATATTTATAAATTCTAGGGCTAAGATTCCACAAAATGTATAGAAAGGTGAAAATTAAAGACTTACTTTCTGCCGATCACACGTTTATCGCAGACATTTTCAATCTGCTCGTGTCTGACATAGATTTGACCAATCAGATTGTTCGACGGGATGTTGGCTATGAATATTTAAATTGTCAATCGGTTCGACGAATAAAAAACAGCACACGGCAAACGAGCGGGAAAAAAAATGTGCGCATGCGTGAAATTACTTATTCATATATGCATTATCATTAGCGTTTTCATATTCAAAATGGCGACTCGCATCGATCGCCATACAGTGTACATGTGCAATGTTCAGTCTCTAAATAGGGCGTTCAGAGGAGCCAGATGCAATCTCAGTGGATCCAACGTCCTATAGAGACTGATTTTTTGGTCTACAGACTACTGCAGAAATTATCCTTTCACTTTTCACATATTACCTGCAACATTCAGAAGTATGAACTCAGCAGAATTTTTGAATGGAATTGTAAAATTTGCAGACAAACTGATGATTGACGCATAGCCACGCATTGGCTCGGTGCAGTCAGACAGGAATAACCGTCTCATTCGGGGCATTCTTTAATCAAGATTACATTTTTGAACATACCCCCAAATAGAGACGGTATATGCACACCACACGTGCATTGGCGATCTTCTACAAGTGCAAGTTCAATGCTTGAGTAGAAAGTTACCCGAATAGTTACTGTGACCAGCCCGCTCACAAAGTGAGCTCACTACGTGAGCGGGCTGCGTAGCACGGAGCTTTGAAGTAAGGAAGTCGAGATTAGCAGTGATTACATTAGTTGGTTTCAGCAATTCTGTAACTCAAATCTCAAATCTATTGCACATATTTACGTAAAATATATACCTGAATAATTCCGTAGTTGGTTTGAAGATAAATTTAATCCATGTTGCATTTTTAAAAATTGTTTTTAACCGAAAGTGGTTCAGAATCGCACGACAGCAGCTGTGATGCAAAACTTAATGCGCATGCGCCAGTTCCCCTTTACAGTATATGTTTTTGAAGCAGCCAAGATGGCAGCCTCGGCGAACCGTATTTGTTACAAAGATCATGATCATATGTTTTATGTGAAGAGGAAATATGTAATGTTGCTTAGCATTTTCAAACAATATTATAGCTCAGGTATACATTCAATACATTTAGCCATTTATATGTGATAAATGTACTTGAAATGAGTAATTCATTCATGCGCACCAATTGATTTCTCAGTAGTTGGACCAGAGATGCAGGGAAATTGGTGGCGAGCCCTCAGGACGCTCCCGCTGCGCGTGAGCAGTCCCGGGGCTACCCGAATAGTAGAAAGTCTATGGGAAAAATGTATTTTGAGACTATCATAGCTAGAACTACGTCTAAAAATGTAACATCTTTCACGCTATGATGCAACAATCAAAAGTAGATCTATATTATGTATTTATAAATTATAGGACTAAGATTCCACCAAATGTATAGAAAGGTGGAAATCAAAGACTTACCTTCTGCCGATCACACGTTTATTGCAGACATTTTCAATCTGCTCGAGTCTGACATAAATTTGACCAATCAGATTGTTCGACGGGTTGTTGGCTATGAATATTTAAATCGTCAATCATTCCAACGGAAAAAAAATAGCACACGGCAAACGAGCGGGAAAAAAATGTGCACATGCGTGAAATTACTTATTCATATGCATTAGCATTAGCGTTTTCATATTCAAAATGGCGACCCGCATCTATCGCCATACAGTGTACAGGTGCAATGTTTAGTCTCTAGATAGGTCGTTCAGAGGAGCCAGATGCAATCTAAGCGGATCCAACGTCCTACAGAGATTGATTCTTTTGGTCTAGGTGCAGTCAAACTTTAAAGTGAAATTAATACAAACAGCTGATCAATTTTTTCTTTGTTCTATCTTTAATAAGCCAAAGACCACAATTTAATTTACACTAAAACGTACATTGGTATTGAAATATTATTGAATAAGTTCTATACTTATATCTGACTTTTACAACTCGGTTTCATACTGTACAAAGAATTCTGACAAGGTCAGTTTTGTCTCTGGTTCGATGCCGATGCTGGTCATCATTTTGAATATGAACATGCTATTGCATACAAAAACCGTATACACCATATATTTTGTGTTTTATTTTTATTTTAGCGAATTCCGCGAGTCGGGTGCTATTCGCCTATTTAACAACACGCAAAATAATATGAACATGACGTGCACTAGCTCATGTATTACTAGTACTAGTACTCCCCGGTCGCACATTTAACCACCCGCGAAATTGTTGAGGAGTCGTAACTCGCAAAAAATTAGACCCACGAAATATATTTCGTTTACACTAAGTCATTTGATACATGCCGACATCGTTTTCCACTCATTTGCTGTGTGCTATTTTTTTAAACATTGAAATACATGTATAGCCAACAACCTGTCAAACAATCTGGTGTAATATATTTCAGACTTGAGCAGAATAAAAATGTCTGCGATAAACATTGATCGGTGGAAAATAAACTTTCTAAGTTTCACCTTTTCATATATTTCGCGGAAATGTTAGTCCTAGAATTTAGATCAAATTTTGGATTGAAGTCAATTTGATGCATCATAGCTCCTATGTAAAAATTTTAGAACAACGTAGCTATGACAGCTATTCCATGAATAGTGAAAATCATTTTTCCATAGACCTCTACACAGGCTGGACTGTACCTTGTACTGTACCTTGGCCAAAAAAATGAAATTTTGATTGCTGGAAAAGAATGCCCCGAAAGAGATTGGTATTCCTGTCTACCTTGATCCTTGACCTCAGAATCTGCAACGAGACTAAACACGCGCTACCGGAGGGTGGCATCTCACTGCACATGGGACCAGTCACTTCTTTTTCTCCTTGCTTCCTCTTGATCTGATAGCTGGGTGGAGATTATCCAAGAACCATGGAAATGGATGGGTTTAAGAAATAATGAAAATACTGGAGTAGAATGAAGTGGTCATTGTGATAGAGCCACTGAACTGGCATAGTGGATCTGGAAGATGAAAAGTGATTGTGTGAGAGGGGTTAGCAGATGACTATAAGGAACAATCATAGGGCCGTAAGGTATGTAGATGGGATACGTAAATTGTTGTTGACCCTGTGCATGTATGTATGCTTCAAAGTTTTCATGTAGAAGCTTTGTATGAAGATGTCTTTTGAAACAAAGCTACAAACTTGTCTATTATCATTGAATAGATCATACTTCAAGACTGCACTGTATAAATACCTGCACCTGCTTAACATACTGTAGAGACAGGGTGTTCCATTTGCAAAAGTCATGAAACTCGACAGGAATCAGCAATATACTAGTACCTTAACAATAACATGTATGAAACAAACAATATCAGGAAAAATTAAAAGCTATCCTTGTTTATGTTTGAACTGTGGCAAGCATACATGTAATAATAATAATAATAATAATAATAATAATTAATAGCATTTATATAGCGCTTAACACAAAGAATGTCTCTAAGCGCTTAAGGAAAAAAATAAATAGAAAGACAAGGAATTCAGCTAAAATCAAATTATACATGTTGACAGTTGACAGTACAGTTGAAGCTGCATTTGCTAAGGAAAGTCTATTCAACAAAAAAGTAGGTTTTTAACATAGGTTTAAATTTGTCTGTTGAGTCTGCTTGTTTTATGCTCTGAGGAAGATTGTTCCAAAGTTGAGGGGATGCTGAATAAAAAGATCGGGAACCATAAGATTGGGTATTGGTGGCAGGAACTACTAAGAATGATTTTTTGCCTGAGCGCAAGTTGAGGGAGGGTGAATATTCTGATATTAAATGTTGAAGATAGCTTTGATCAAACATTGGAAAGTAAGCAAGAGGATTTCAAAATCAATTCATTAGTCTACATAGTCTACATTCATAATCGTATTATTCCTCTTAATGCGTTATGCGGGCATTGCTCCCCATTGAACGCATGCACCATTGAGCCGACAAATGTGGACCATAGCGCACAACGGTCTCCGGTCTATAGGCTATAGGTTTTGGACAACACGCCCCAAATCTTGTGATCGCTATAATTTTGCAGAAAGTCAGTTTCCAGTTCTATTTTTGAGAGGGAAGAGAGGGAAGTTCTAATACACTATTCCATTTTCTGTGTTTTTTTTTTACAAAATTTAATTTTTTGACCTGCAAAAGGGACTTCCTGTCTTTAAAAGATAGTTTTCCCTGAGGATAAGTTGATTTTCATAAAAGCAGAAAGGAATTGGCACTGGGTAAAGGGAAAGAGAAGAAAGGGAAGGCACCATGATTTTGAACCGTGGTATATTTTAAGTTGATCAATTTTAAGTTGATTTTCATAAAAGCAGAACCATGGAAGAAACATTTGAGGCCAAAAGTTTACATATGCCCATGGAATTCAGTGAAATTTGTTCGCTTGCCAAACTTTGTAAAATTTACTATAGAAGAAGGTGTACACTACAGCTCAAAGGAATTGGCACTGGGTAAAGGGAAAGGGAAGAAAGGGAAGGCACCATGATTTTGAACCGTGGTATATTTTAAGTTGATATTTTAAGTTGATTTTCATAAAAGCAGAACCATGGAAGAAACATTTGAGGCCAAAAGTTTACATATGCCCATGGAATTCAGTGAAATTTGTTCGCTTGCCAAAATTTGTAAAATTTACTATAGAAGAAGTTGTACACTACAGCTCAAAGGAATTGGCACTGGGTAAAGGGAAAGGGAAGAAAGGGAAGGCACCGTGATTTTGAACCGTGGTATATTTTGTCCAGTTCAGCATATCCAGTTTAGCCTTAAAAGCATCATGTTTCGTGCTGAACTGGACAAACTATACTGTGGTTCAAAATCATGGTGCCTTCCCTTTCTTCCCTTTCCCTTTACCCTGTGCCAATTCCTTTGAGCTGTAGTGTAGATCATGACATTGCTGTACAGTGCTTAGAACTTTATGCCACTATTAAACTGAAAAACAGAAGAGCGCCCCCTCTTGGTATATATGGTGCAAAATTAACTGGCTGTCTTGAAGACTGTACCCTACACTCTATGTTTATGTACATGTTTTTGTTTCTTTTTTTATATAGTTCACTATAAACATGCAGCTTTGTCATTGTGCAGGTTACTCTGTTTACAAACAAACAATATATATTTTTAATAAGTGTGAAAGAGAAAAACAAATTCTGGTTCAGAAAGAAAGGCTACTTAGCTCGATCACATAAGCAATTTTGTTTGTCTCATAAAGGGCGTCTTCATTAGCCTGATGTGGCGAAATAGCTGGCTAGTTTGTGATCGGGATGGCTAGCCAGATCACAAAATAGCTACATGTAGCTATATGTATTTGCGTCTTCATTAGCCAGATCAGGCGAAATAGCTAGCTATTTGGTCGAGAAAATTTCCCAAGAAATCTTGGGCTAGATGGCCAAATAGCGCTATTTCGCTGAGCGTCATCGCTCACTGAGGCATTGTTTATGTTAGGGGTTAATGCATGCGTGAATGTGAGCTCACAACCGAAGCCATGCGGTCTTCGCCCATTTCCATCGCACACTGCACATGCATAGACATCAGGCTAATTTATGCATCCCGAGTTTCGAGCTAATGAAGACCCGATTGAAACTTCAGGTTAGTTTCCTGGATCAGCAAACTAGCTCGCTATTTTATGCATCCCGAGTTTCGAGCTAATGAAGACCCGATTGAAACTTCAGGCTAGTTTCCCGGATCAGCAAACTAGCTCGCTAATTTATGCATCCCGAGTTTTGAGCTAATGAAGACCCGATTGAAACTTCAGGTTAGTTTCCCGGATCAGCAAACTAGCTCGCTATTGTATGCATCCCGAGTTTCGAGCTAATTATGAAGACCCGATTGAAACTTCAGGCCAGTTTCCTGTATCAGCAAACTAGCTCGTTATTTTGTCAGATGGGACTAATGCAGACAGACACACCTTTTGTGCTGGTGGAAACAGTTCTGTCGTGCCCGGGGTTGTGGGGGCGCTGGGGTGCGGGGGGTGCTGGGGTGCCCGGGGGTGTGGGGGTGCCCGGGGGTGCAGGGGGGGGGGGGGCTGCAATTGTTCTGCTCCAGGCCCTCAGCAGCTGTGTCAAGTAGTGAGAAAGCTCCCAGCTGCTTATTATTGACCCAGAGAAAATTTGATTTGGCTGCCATCAGCACCGTGTGTCAACAAAACCCCCGTTCATACACACCTCCTATCTGCAGGAGAAGTGCAACATTTGCAGCAATTTTACAAATGCATTACCGAATACTGCGTGTATGAATTATGGAAATCACTGAAATAACGCAGTAATTGTTTCTTCTTTTTCACCTATTTTGCAACTATGTTGCAAATCGAGACTAAGTAAAAACACCCTAAGCGAATCTTATAAACTGCATCCGCAAAAAGCCGTAAATATTTAGCCTTGTGCATCGTCTGTGCTGCCATGTGATTAGGTAATTGCAATGCTCTGGCTTAGTGCAACATATTTACTCTAGTTATGGGTGTGGAGTTAGTCCAGCTGTCCAAAACACATTGTGTACACGTACATGTAAACATCGTTTTTAGGGGCTCGCTGGAAACTTTCTTACCGACATTCATCGGTAATAATTGCAGTATCATGATTAAGGTATGAATGGGGCTAGTGTCTTGGGAGGGTTGGTGGGTGGGTGGGGGGGAGGAGGGGGGGGCGGGGGGCAGGGAGATGATGATCTAGCGTGAAATTGGAAGGTTAGATTGATTAATTAATTAATTAAGACTTCAGATAGATCAGTATGCATTCAATAGAATTGAAAAGTAAACGTATGGAGTTTGGATGTCAACACCTCTTTTCCTTCTCACCTTCAGAGCAAATGTGGTTGACCTTTGACCTCACTCTGAGATAAACATAATTTCCCCCTAAGCTCTACTGTCATTAACTCAGTTGTCGCCTCAGTCAGCAAGATTCTACAGTACAGAAAAATATGAATAATTAATATTTGAGCAAATAATCACCTGCAGTATCTTCCTCATCACAAATGAGGAAAACAAGTTTTTATTTGCATTTGACAGCTAAAAATAGAAGAGAAATTCATCAGTGCAGGTTTGATTGTGGTCTATGCACTATAGGCACATTTACACTAAAAAAAAATCACTTTTAGAAAATTCACAATTATTTTTATTTGGTCATTTGCACTGGCCTGAGAAATCAAAGAGCTTGATTGTCAGTAAGAGTACTTATGCCATATATTTCGCGGGGTCTTTATTTTCATGAATTTTCTAGTCAGGTGCTGTTCGCGAATTTAACAACACGCGTATGAATATGGCATGCACGAGCACATGTACTACTAGTACTAGTTCTGCACAGTCGCGAATTTAACCACTTGCAAAATTGTTGTAAAGTCTTGATTCGCAAAATATATGGCGTATACAGTAGTTTGCATTCACCACTTGTCCGCTTTCATTAGCATGCACAACGTTAGAATCACTTGCACAAAATGTCTATGGTTTGTGAAATGTTGGTGTGATCATTTTAAACCGGCAACAAATCGCAATGTTGCAACAAATCTTAAAAAAAAATACACTCCTGAGAAGGAAAATTAAAGAAAACGAGACATACTTGTGGACAAGTATAAGGTGGTCTGCATTGGCAAATTCATGCACTGACATGGGCTAGAAAATGCATGGTGATATGGACCTTCAATCGTGACACCATCTATTCATAAGCAATCAGAGACTCCGCTCAAGAAAGCTCAGAGCGCACCTACAATGTCTACTAACGTACATTTCAGAGACATGCCTAAATGGTTACATGTATATTGTGCTAACATGTAATTAATAGCCACGTAAGATAAAGGGGTGAGAGAAAACGAATGGGAAAGAAAATCTCAAAGACAATGACAAAGTGAGGGATAGAACAGAAGAAGATGGCAAAAAAAAACATTGTAAAAGGAATGCAAAAATTTACCCTACCCACTCCAGGAATCGAACCGGGGGCCTCGAGATCTTAAAACGCGGCGCCTTACCAATTGAGCCACACATCTTCCCATTCACTTAACACGTAATGCCCAGCAGGGGCTAGAATGATTAAGAAATTGATATTCAAGATGAAATTTCGCCATGATCGCGACATCTGATTGAAAAATAAAGATGACGTCTCCGAAAGCTAGTAGACTCAGCTACAACATACTAAAATTTCAGAGTAACAGAATTGAACATAAGCGAGATACAGCTCCTAGAAGATCGTCATGTCATTTAATAAATACCCCTTCCATTGACATAACACGTACTTACGATCGATTTTGACATTAATGTCTATAATCAAATTCATACCATGAAGATAGAATCCTATTGAAATATTAGGGCTACTTTCTCATAGAGCAATGTCTCAGCTATCACATACTGAAATTTGGAACAAAATTGACCAAAGATTACTGAGATACGCAAGAACGGGTAAAAAAGTTTATGACGTCATACATGAAAATTGATTTTTTTCGATTCATATGGCAATATGATGACGTTACGATGTATTTAACGACCAAATGATACATGAAATAGCATCTACAGTTCCCACTCTTTCAAAATATGAAAAAAAAATTGGGGGTCACCAGCCATGCTGAGGAGCTATGGCCGATTGAAGGTGGTCATGTTTTTGCACACAAAAACGTATTGACGCACGCGCGGACTTTGAACTTTGACGCACCCGCACGACCTTATTATTGCATAGAAATGGCTCAAAATTTCAGGATGTGTTGTTTGCAGTGTCAGAAACATGAATCCAGTGAAAAAACGGTTTTCCGACGTTGCGTTTGCTAAACGCACGGAAAAACGCGCGCGCGCGCGCGTACGCGCGGAAATTTAAAAAATGCTAGAAATGGCCTCAAACATATGCAAAACAATTTCTAGTTGATTTGGAGCATTTTTTTATTTTACGCGCGCGTTAATGCACTAACGTACGCGTACGCGCGCGTTTTTTTTCATTGAAATTAATTGTCTTGTCATTAATTATATACATGCCAAATTTCATTACACAGAGATGAACGGTTTTAGAGCTACATGAAATAATAGATTTTCATTAAATTGCTCGTCCATGACGTCACGATTACGTAATGACCTTGAAAATGTTCCTGTGACATGTTCACATATATACCTATACATGATGAACATTTGATGAAACATGGTCCATGCATTGTTGAGATATCCATGTCACAAAAAATAGGAATAAAAATAAACGAGACATACTTGTGGACAAGTATCAGGTGGTCTGCATTGGCAAATTCATGCACAGACATGGGCTGGAAAATGCACGGTGAACTATAGACCTTCATTCGTGACACCATCTATCCATAAGCAATGTGAGACATCGCTCAAGAAAGCTCATAGGGCACCTATTATACTAACATTTCAAAGAATTTCCTAAATGGTAACATGTTTATGCTAACGTGATTAATAGTCATGTAAGAGAATGGGACGAGAGAAAAAGAATTGGAAAGAAAATCTCAAAGAGAACGACAAACTGAGGGATAGAACAGAAGAAGATGGCAAAATAAACATTGCAAAAGGAATGCAAAAGTTGACCCTACCCACGCCAGGAATCGAACCGGGGGCCTCGAGATCTTAAAACGGCGCCTTACCTATTGAGCCACAAATCTTCCCATTCACTTAACACGTAATGCCCAGCAGTGGCTAGAATGATTAAGAAATCGATATTCAAGCTGAAATTTCACCATGATCCCGACATCTGATTAAAAAATGGAGACAACGTTTCGGAAAGCTCGTAGACTCAGCTACAACATACTGAAATTTCAGAGTAAAAGCTTGACATATTAGTGAGATACATCTCCTAGAAGCTCGTCATGTCATTTCATAAATACCACTCTTATTGACATAACACGGAAGTGCGATTTTGACATTCATGCGTATAATAAAATTTACACCGTGAAGACGTCATCTAAATGAAAAATGAAGGCAACTCCTACTATGGAGCGAGGTCTCAGCTACAACATACTGAAATTTGGGAGAAAATTGACCATGGATTACTGAGATACACAAAAGCGGGTAAAAAAGTTCATGACGTCATACATGAAAAATCATTTTTTCGATTCATATGGCAATATGATGACATCAACATAAATTTAAAAGGTAAATCGAACATTAAATCACATCTACATTTCACACTCTTTCAGAATATTAAAAAAAAATTGGGGGTCACCAGCCATTCTGAAGAGCTATGGCCGATTGAAGGTAGTCATGTTTTTTTACTATATTTGCACACAAAAACGTATTGACGCACGCGCAGACTTTGAACTTTGACGCACCCGCACGACCTTGTTATTGCATGGAAATGGCTCAAAATGACAGGATGTGTTGTATGTAGTGTCAGTAAGATGAATCCAGTAAAAAAACGGAATTTTGACGTTTTGTTCGCCTTAGGCATGGAAAAACGCGCGAACGCGCGCGTACGCGCGGAAATTTTTGAAATGCTAGAAATGGCCTAAAACATATGCAAAACAATTTTGAGTTGATTTGGAGCTTTTTAAAATTTTGCGCGCGCGTTTTTGCACTAACGTACGCGTACGCGCGCGTTTTTATTTATTGAAATTAATTTAATTATCATTAAATTGATGCATGTCAATTTTCATTAGCTATAGATAATTGGTTCTAGAGCTACATGAGATAAAAGATTTTCATTAAACTGCTCGTAGATGACGTCACGATGACGTCATAACTTTGAAAATGTTGCTGGAACATGTTCACGTATATACCCAGGCATGATGAAGATTTGATGAAAAATGGCCAATGCATTGTTGAGATATCCATGCCACAAAAATTTGGAATAAAAATAAATAAATAAATAAATAATAAAGAAAGAAAATTCGAACGAAAACAAAAGGTGATCTGCATGGCAGACCACCTAATAATAAAACGAGACATACTTGTGGACAAGTATCAGGTGGTCTGCATTGGCAAATTCATGCACAGACATGGACTGGAAAATGCACGGTGAACTATAGACCTTCATTCGTGACACCATCTATCCATAAGCAATGTGAGACATCGCTCAAGAAAGCTCATAGGGCACCTATTATACTAACATTTCAGAGAATTTCCTAAATGGTAACATGTTTATGCTAACGTGATTAATAGTCATGTAAGAGAATGGGGCGAGAGAAAAAAGAATTGGAAAGAAAATCTCAAAGAGCATGACAAAGTGAGGGATAGAACAGAAGAAGATGGCAAAATAAACATTGCAAAAGGAATGCAAAAGTTGACCCTACCCACGCCAGGAATCGAACCGGGGGCCTCGAGATCTTAAAACGGCGCCTTACCTATTGAGCCACAAATCTTCCCATTCACTTAACACGTAATGCCCAGCAGGGGCTAGAATGATTAAGAAATCGATATTCAAGCTGAAGTTTCACCATGATCCCGACATCTGATTAAAAAATGGAGACAACGTTCCGGAAAGCTCGTAGACTCAGCTACAACATACTGAAATTTCAGCGTGAAAGCTTGACATATGAGTGAGATACATCTCCTAGAAGCTCGTCATGTCATTTCATAAATACCACTTCCATTGACATAACACGGAAGTGCGATTTTGACATTCATGCGTATAATGAAATCTACACCGTGAAGACGTCATCAAAAAGAAAAATAAAGGCAACTGTTATTATGAAGCGAGGTCTCAGCTACAACATACTGAAATTTGGGAGAAAATTGACCATGGATTACTGATATACACAAAAGCGGGTAAAAAAGTTCATGACGTCATACATGAAAAATCATTTTTTCGATTCATATGGCAATATGATGACATCAACATAAATTTAAAAGGTAAATCGAACATTAAATCACATCTAACTTTCCCACTCTTTCAGAATATTGAAAAAAAATTGGGGGTCACCAGCCATTCTGAAGAGCTATGGCCGATTGAAGGTAGTCATGTTTTTTTACTATATTTGCACACAAAAACGTATTGACGCACGCGCAGACTTTGAACTTTGACGCACCCGCACGACCTTGTTATTGCATGGAAATGGCTCAAAATGACAGGATGTGTTGTATGTAGTTTCAGTAACATGAATCCAGTAAAAAAACGAAATTTTGACGTTTTGTTCGCGTTACGCACGGAAAAACGCGCGAACGCGCGCGTACGCGCGGAAATTTTCTAAATGCTAGAAATGGCTTGAAACATATGCAAAACAATTTTAAGTTGATTTGGAGCATTTTAAAATTTTGTGCGCGCGTTTTTGCACTAACGTACGCGTACGCGCGCGTTTTTATTCATTGAAATTATTGGCTACTCATTAATTATATGCATGTCAAATTTCATTACACAGAGATGACTAGTTCTAGAGCTACATGAGATAATAGATTTTCATTTAATTGCTCGTAGATGACGTCACGATAACGTCATGACCTTGAAAATCTTGCTGGAACATGTTCACGTATATAGCAATAGATGATAAAGATTTCATGAAAAAATGTCCATGCAATGTTGAGATATCAATGCCACAAGAATTAGGAATAAAAATAAATAAATAAATAAATAATAACGAGACATACTTGTGGACAAGTATAAGGTGGTCTGCATTGGCAAATTCATGCACTGACATGGGCTAGAAAATGCACGGTGATATGGACCTTCAATCGTGACACCATCTTTTTATAAGCAATCAGAGACTCCGCTCAAGAAAGCTCAGAGCGCACCTACAATGTCTACTAACGTACATTTCAGAGACATGCCTAAATGGTACATGTATATTGTGCTAACATGTAATTAATAGCCACGTAAGATAAAGGGGCGAGAGAAAACGAATGGGAAAGAAAATCTCAAAGAGAATGACAAAGTGATGGATAGAACAGAAGAAGGTGGCAAAAAAAACCATTGTAAAAGAAATGGAAAAATTTACCCTACCCACTCCAGGAATCGAACCGGGGGCCTCGAGATCTTAAAACGCGGTGCCTTACCAATTGAGCCACACATCTTCCCATTCACTTAACACGTAATGCCCAGCAGGGGCTAGAATGATTAAGAAATTGATATTCAAGATGAAATTTCGCCATGATCGCGACATCTGATTAAAAAAAAAAGATGACATCCCCGAAAGCTAGTAGACTCAGCTACAACATATTAAAATTTCAGAGTAACAGAATTGAACATAAGCGAGATACAGCTCCTAGAAGATCGTCATGTCATTTAATAAATACCCCTTCCATTGACATAACACGTACATACGATCGATTTTGACATTAATGTCTATAATCAAATTTATACCATGAAGATGGAATCCTATTGAAATACTAGGGCTAATTTCTCATAGAGCAATGTCTCAGCTATCACATACTGAAATTTGGAACAAAATTGACCAAAGATTACTGAGATACGCAAGAACGGGTAAAAAAGTTTATGAAGTCATACATGAAAATTGATTTTTTCGATTCATATGGCAATATGATGACGTTACGATGTATTTAACGACCAAATGATACATGAAATAGCATCTACAGTTCCCACTCTTTCAAAATATGAAAAAAAAATTGGGGGTCACCAGCCATTCTGAGGAGCTATGGCCGATTGAAGGTGGTCATGTTTTTGCACACAAAAACGTATTGACGCACGCGCGGACTTTGAACTTTGACGCACCCGCACGACCTTATTATTGCATAGAAATGGCTCAAAATTTCAGGATGTGTTGTTTGCAGTGTCAGAAACATGAATCCAATGAAAAAACGGTTTTCCGACGTTGTGTTTGCTAAACGCACGGAAAAACGCGCGCGCGCGGGTGTACGCGCGGAAATTTGAAAAATGCTACAAATGGCCTCAAACATATGCAAAACAATTTCTAGTAGATTTGGAGCATTTTTTTATTTTAAGCGCGCGTTAATGCACTAACGTACGCGTACGCGCGCGTTTTTTTTCATTGAAATTAATTGTCTTGTCATTAATTATATACATGCCAAATTTCATTACACAGAGATGAACGGTTTTAGAGCTACATGAAATAATAGATTTTCATTAAATTGCTCGTGCATGACGTCACGATTACGTAATGACCTTGAAAATGTTCCTGTAACATGTTCACATATATACCTATACATGATGAACATTTGATGAAACATGGTCCATGCATTGTTGAGATATCCATGTCACAAAAAATAGGAATAAAAATAAATAATAATAATAATAATAATAATAATAAAGAAAGAAAATTCGGACAAAAACAAGAGGTGATCTGCCATGGCATGGCAGACCACCTAATAATAATAATAATAAAGAAAGAAAATTCGGACAAAAACAAGAGGTGATCTGCCATGGCATGGCAGACCACCTAATAATTTGATTGGAAATAGTTGCCTACCTTTAGGCTGTAGCACATTAAATTACATGTATTTGCTGGCGATGCAAGAAAAATTATGAATTTGTGCTGCAAGTGCAAATGCCCTTATACAGAGAAAATCCCGCAGGGTTCAGGTGCGATTCAAATCAGCATATTGTAGGAAAGTGGACTGCGTTCATTAACATTTCTCCTTTTTGGTCTACAAATAGAATGAGGCAGCCATTTGCAATGTGATTCAGACATGATAATCTTTGTTTTGCTACTTCTTTTTTAGATTTTTTGAGATTGAGAATGTGTAGAGTATGCAAAATAAGTAAAATATTGTCCTCTTATAATGATCTACGGATTGAAGGAATAATTGTATTGCTATGAAGATTGGCAGCAAAACAAAGATGATCATATTGTACATGTGATCTCTCCGCAAAACATTCAATTTGTTGAGTGATTCAGACATTTATGGCATTTAATAGACAGTTTTGTTTGTAGGTGTGCTAACCCGCTCATTATCATTGGCATGAAAATGTGTGTTAAGTCTATGGAGGTTACAGAGCTTAGTAACGCGAGGGTTATTGAAATGCTTGTTTATGAGACAAGAGTTTTTGTTTAGAAGAAGAATTGATTATTAGTGTCTGAAATTAAGCAATGAAAGCCCTTTGGGGCAACAATTGAGATGTAAAGCAAAGATTATGGAGATTCGAAGTGAACGTTTGTTTTTATTTATGAGTACAATAGAAAAATATGTGATAAAATACATACATGTAATTTGTTAATACATTGAAAGACAATGCTAAATATTGCTTCACAGCATATTGTAGCAGGCTCATGCAGAGACAGTGACAGTCTACCATGTGATTTTGTGTTCACACTACATTTATTCATCAGCCATCCACTATGCCTTCCTAGGTCCATCTGAACACAGCCTTCAAGATATAATATGCTAACATGTTTATACAGACCCACAATTAGCAATGAAAGAGCAATGTTCAGCAATAACCTTAGGAGTACTACATGTACCTTGCCAGTACAACAAAACAACTATGCTCTATTTTGTGTTCAAACTGCATTTAATCATTCACACACTATGCTACCCCATCCCCAGTCATCTGAACGCAACACCCAAAATTATGCTCTGGCAGCTAGACACACATTAGCATCCACAAACCTTGACGCCCCCCATCCCCGCCCCCCCCCCCCCCTCCCTTCTCCTTCACCTTCTCCCTGGGTATAGAGTGAGATTGGGGTTTCTCTCAAGCTGCTTCCCTACCTCCCGGTCCGTCCGTCCATTAACTGCCTAGGCGGCGTCGTCGTGGTTATTTGTGAATACGGGTGATTATCAACAGTATGCTCTGACCACTGCAATATGCTACGTTAACACTATCTTTCAGGAGATGGACACAGAAGGTGAGTTCATATAATCCATTAGCTATCGCTATTCTTGCTCACGTATTTGAAGCACAGGTGTGAACTCAGATGTCCTTGTGTATGAATTTGTAAGTTTATTCTGACATTGCACTTGTTGTTAGGCAACGCTGCATGCCTACAGGTGTTTGCAGTCTCAGTGTGTGTAATTATGGCAATACACATCACCACATGTAGTATGGAGAAACCATTCTAAAGCCTTTGCGTTGTTGTTGTTGTTGATTACTGTTCTTATACAATCTACATCAGGTAATACTTCTAGAGAGGCCTTAAAAACACATGTAGTATGTATGCATCTTTTTAGCAGTTTTCAATTCTAATACTGTAATTGTTTCTTTTTTTAAAACTACA
>OZ022592.1:3261298-3438798 GCA_963669155.1 Arbacia lixula
AAGAGGAGAAAAGGGAATATTTGTTTGTATATAGTATACTTTGAAATCTTGCAATATCAAACCAATGTTATAACTGTCACAGAAGAGAAGAAGAAATTAAACAATTTGGTAACAAGTATAGTCAAAGACATGTAAAGTACATCTTGAAAAAAAAAACTTGTAAATAAAAACACTCCTTGGCTTTTGTTTCATCATGAATTCAGCTTTTCACCCTAAGCTTGTTACTACATGTAGCATACAGTACACATGCCCTGAAAATGCTCAAATGGTTGTGCGAAGTGTCGCACAATTCAACATCTGGTCTGATTAGATTTTGCCCATTTGTCCCTGCCAAGAGCAAATACCATGTCTGCGTAGGTGCTGTGTAAGTGTGAATACGTTCGATATTGACCATGTGAGATATTCAGGGAGCTATTCAGGGACACCCCCCCCCCCCCCTTGGAATATTTAGAGGCTTGATCCATAATAGCTCTTATCACTATCAAGTTCTGTATTGCGCTAGTCTCATTTTGCATATCAGTTTTTCTGGTCAGCCTAGAAACAATGTGCCAAGACATAATGTTGATTGAAGATTGTGTTTCTGGCGAGTGGAAATATCAAATAAACGCTCTGAGAGTTTGATAGCATGTTATGAAAAACACAAATAAGTGCGTTTTAAAGCGCGTTTCTGTAAACCGTGTTTCGGAAATCTTATAAACGCAACTATGCTTTGAAGCGCTGTTTTTATGCTTAAAATAGCCCTGGAAAATGTTAAAAGAGCCTCGGGCCCAATGTAACATTGTAGCCAAATCGGCCGATGTGCTCAAAAAGTAGCCCCCCCCCCCCAAATTTTGAATTGATTTTTTTCCCTGCATTGCTTACGTTTCTAAAGGTGTCTTGTCAAAAGGGGAAGACACATAAGCCTGCGGTTATATCTGGGAATCCCGCATGCGATCTTTTCTGTGAGAGGCTCGAATTATCACCCGTTCTTTTCAATATACGGCCGCCAGAGTTCTTTTTGTATAAGAGATGCGAGCAGTCCTTTTCCTCACTATAATCATAAACCCTACTAGACCCTAGCTAGTAGGGTCTATGCTATAATATCATAATACAATGCAGCGGAATGAAACAAAAGACCTGACGGACTTTTATTAGAATACTGGCCTTTCTGGTCTTTTCAACTTCGGACCGCTTTTCAGGAAAAACAGAAGTTTAAAGGTCTATCCCGTGTATTGTCTGAAAGACACGGCGGACACCATCAACATGTTTTAACAAGGCGCCTTAGATTTTCTGGTTTTGTAAACCCTAGTCTAGATATGATGTCAGACTCGGCAATGGAACTGTAGTAGCTATAAAGGGGTGTGGCTTGATGATGCCTTATAAGGTGTTAAAGGTTAATTCATATCCTGTTGTCTATTGTCCGAACAGCAGATTATATGGGAGTTGTGCTGCTTTATATCTCAGTGGAGAAAAAGCCAGCCCGCATATATGTGGGCTTAGTAGAATACGGGTGAAAACAATTGAAAGTGTGTGAATAATATAGATCCATGATCCATCCGTGTTTGGGACATACCGTATCTGAATGGGATTTGTGTGATTAAATAACCCACAAGTGTTATACCTTATATGCCATATATTTCACAGGGTTTTTATTTTCGCGAATTTCGCAAGTCGAATGCTATTTGCGAATTTAAACAACACGCAAAAACACGAATATGATGTGCACGAGCACAATTACTCGTACGCCATGATCGCGAATTCAACCTCTCGTGAAATTGTTAAATTGTTAAAATTGTTAAAAAAATATGGCGTATAGCAAAATATATGGCGTATCCAGTAGTAAGAGTAATTTAGATGTGCTCACTCCATTAGCAGACAGTAAGAATTATGTACATGTATACTGTACATGTATGTACTGGTAGTTGAAGCACTTGCACAGTTTACATGTCGAGTGTGCATGGAGACTGTTTGTGCTTTCCATATGTGGAATTTGCATTCTTCTCTCTCTTTCTCTCACTCTCCCCTCCCCCCCCCCTCTCTCTCTCTCTCTCTCGATATGTGTGTGTGTGTGTGTGTGTGTGTGTGTGTGTGTGCCTGTATCTCTTTCTCTGTCTCTTTTGCTCTCCCTCTCTCTCTTTCTTTCTCTTATCTATCTTTTATCTCTCTCTATCTCTCTATCTCTCTATCTATCACTCTCTCTTATCTCTCTCTTATCTCTCTCACATCTCTCTCTTATCTCTCTCTTATCTATCACAATTCTTTCACCCTCATCCCCATCTATCCTCTCCCCCCTTCCACTTATCCTTACTCTCTCTCTCTCTCTCTCTTTCTTTGTCTCTCTCTCTCTCTCTCTCTCTCTCTCTCTCTTTCTCTCACTATCTCTCTATATCTTTCTCTATTCTCTCTCATTCTCTCTCTCTCTCTCTCTCTCTCTCTCTCTCTCTTTCTCTCTCTCTCTCTCTTTCTCTCTCAATCTCACTATCTCTCTAGCCCATTCTCTCTTCTCTCTCATCTTCTCCCTTAACTCTCACTCTCTCTTATCTCACTCTCTCTCTCTCCCTCTCGCTTCCTCTCTCTTTATCTCTCTCCCTATCACTCCATCTCCTTTCTATCTCTCCCACCCTTCCTATTAATTATTTTCTCTCTATCTCTGTCTTTATCCTGCAGAGTTTCACACCATGGAGTTTGTTGATTTCATCCGCATCCCCAAGGTGGATGATGTAGTCCTTCGTCGTCATGGTCACCAGCCGGTCTCGGGGACACTTTGTCTCACGGGGCATCACATGATTCTATCCTCGCGGCAAACCAACACTGAGGAATTATGGGTAAGATGATAAGGAATGAAATCCCATTTTCTTCATTCACTGTGAATATGAAATTAACATGTAAATGTTCTATTGAATTGATATATCTAACTTGATGATGCTATCTTTGTACAGAGCTGAATCAGAATGTTTAATGCAGATTTATCAGTTTGCTCTTGACATGGGCCTTGTCATATATGTGACCCAAAATGCCATGGTTATGGGTAACGTAATCAATAATCATCTTTCAAGCAAATGATAGTATGTTGCACCCTTGAAGTTCCTTTTATTTTTGTTATTTATTTATTATTTATTATTATTTATTTATTTTTATTTTTGAAATAATCAAATTTATCATTATAGCTGTAACTGAGCTTTTTAAAAAAGAAACAAATACTTGTCATCATTTCAAGCTGAACCTTGAGTTTGCAATCCACACTTCTACTAGGTGTTAATTTTTTGTTGACACTTTGTAAAAATGATTTACATCGTAAAGGGAATATACATGTACTGGGAGGACAAAAAGCCTTCAAAAGGGTTATCGTGAGCAATCTTCTTGTCAATGGTCTTAAAGTCATGTGCCAAGTTTATTTTGAGGCCTATTCAGTTGCGCTTTATTGTCTGTGTTGGCTTTTTCGAACCACCATATTTTGAAACCTTTACGCTTTTACAGAAAAACTTGTAAAAACTGTGGAAAACTTTATCAACTTTATCATGATACCAAGACTAAACGACAAATGTACTTTGTTTATCTATTTTAAACTAATAATAAACGTTGTGT
This sequence comes from Arbacia lixula, assembly GCA_963669155.1. Classification (NCBI taxonomy): domain Eukaryota; kingdom Metazoa; phylum Echinodermata; class Echinoidea; order Arbacioida; family Arbaciidae; genus Arbacia; species Arbacia lixula. The sequence goes on from OZ022592.1 coordinate 3,264,863, forward strand.
TGCACAGGATCAGGCACAAGGTCAGGGTCGATGAAGCAACTCGTTTCTTGCGAGAGGAGGAATATAAATGATATGATATCAAATATAAAACTCTAAACTACTTGAGAAAAGCCTATCTGACAGGTGTAGGCAAAAACGAGTGACCGAAAGCCGATTATCCGGTGCACACAAAGTGATGAACAACAGCGCATGCGAATCATTCAGTAACAGTGCATTGAGCATGAACAATGACTGCTATTACGAATGCGTGCAAGCATGCACTTTGTCGCGTAGGAGTGGCTCGCTCGCGTGTACAAAGCAGCGGATTAATAGCGCGCTAGCATGTATAAGGCACCATAATAATGCGGGCATGCTGCACTATGGCACTGTGCACAGTTAAAAGCTTGTTGACCGTGAATTGACTTGTAATGTTATTTACCATAACTATATTTTGTTGTGGTGTATGGACTTGAAACCGGGGGAAGCCCCTAATATTGTCATGCAGCATGTACAGGAATTGAAACTTAATTGATGGAGAGCTACATGTATAGCTTAGAAGAAAGCCTACGATGTGTGGAAGGAAGGAGATCCTCAATACACACTCATTTAAACCAAAAGAAGAAAATGGTGTAGAGGGTCTTTCCGTGAAGCAAACCAGAGACTGAATTATGAGGGATCGTACATTACAATTAGATCCCTAGTTGCAGGATACATGAACACATCACACACAAAATTGTGCACCATCTCCATTCATCTCCATTGCCTCAAGATCATTCACATAATCGTCCACCTTCTACCGGGAGCCCATTTTTATTCATGGGTGGAATTTGGAAAGAAGCAATGTGCAAAAAGTTTCTTTCTAAAAAAAAGGACACGAGTCCCATGGGTTGGCTTGAACCTGGGACCTTGAGATCTTAAGTCACACTTCACAGCCATTATACCACAACACATCCACTATCGTCATGTGCTCCATGGAGTAATGTACTATGAAGGGCAATGCTAACCTGATGATGAGTTGGATTGAAGAGATATAAAAAGAGCAGAGAGATTTGAGGTGATATATTACGCTGTATTGGTTCTTTTTTCTTTTTCAATCTGTTCCAAATTCAAATTCCCTGTATTGTCTTGCTTATGGTATGCACTCATAATGTGGATTACAAAATTGAAGCAGCCTCGGTCACCATGGTTACGGTAAGGTGTGCACTTACAATGTAGGCAGCGGAGAGAAGGGAGATGAAAATAATTTTGTGGGAAACGCAACTCAGCAACCATAAAAAGGAATTTGTCAATTCCACTTTGATTTTGTTACCTTGAGTCTGTTTTCGCCATGTTTCTATCAAAACAATATAGAAAACTGTGATAACATTCTGTGGCAAACACAGTTTGAAGTTGTTGGTTTCCATCTAGTTCTTTCTGCTGTGTTTGAATTTTGTTGCAGCTCCTCCACAACAATGTTGACAGCCTGGAGAAGAAGTTTGTGGGCAGCACTGGTCAGCTGACGGTCAAGTGCAAGGACTTCCGCATCATCCGGCTGGACATCAGCGGGATGGACGAGTGCATCAAGGTGGCCGAGACCATCGAGTCATTGTCCAGTCTTGGTGAGTGACCGGGATCAGTGAGCGTGTTTTTACTGAACAATAAACTTTGAGGCGATGTGAGGTTACAGGGTGAAGAACAACAATATTGGCTCTTCATTAGTCATACAACTTTACAATTCTAAATAGTTCTTTATTTGTCTTTCACATATTTTTGTTTCATTCATGTTGTTGAATGTCCACACTATGGACACATGGGTGATTTGCCAGTTGGTCCAATCTAGTTGGTCCAATCTAGTTGGTCCACTCACCATTTCGTCTACCATCACATGCTGATATGTATGGGTTAGGGTAAGGTTAGGGTAGGGGGTCTGGATTAGGGTTAACGGTTGAAGTTATGGTGTAGATTAGAGTTATTGATAAGTTAACCCAGTATTTTAATCTAAAACGGTATTTTTAAGGGTTTCCTCGTAGACGAAATGGCGAGTGGACCAACTGGGATTGGACCAAATGGCAAGAAACCGACTCATGTATTCTCTTCTACGAGTATATTCTCATTTGATGTATTGGATATTGAGCAATAAGTATAAAATCAAATCAAACATTAGACCATTTCGGTGAATGCAAATTCTTTTGCAAGTTTTTCATCAAGTATATTACTAATGGTAACCCCACTCCTTATCCATGTTCTCTTTTTATATTATTATCTTGTTATTATTTCTATGGGGGAATGTTTTGAATAATTTGTACTGAGAACTAGTTACTTTGACATATCCTTCTACTGCACAACGTTGAATGTTCATTGTTGTTGTTAAGATATCTTGTTATTGTTACCATGGTGATTATTTTGACTCATTTATTTTTAGAACCGGTTACCCTGACCTATCCTTTCTTCTACCGCACAACATTCAACGTACTGGAGGATGGTTGGCACGCATTCTTGCCGGAAAACGAATTCGCACGATTAACGAACGATGAATGGCGGATCAGCTACATCAACAAAAATGCTCAGGTATGACTGGGGCCCAGTTGCATAAATATAGCTCTTGACAGTATTGTAACTACCATGGAAACAGCCATTGTAATGCTTGCCATACAACAATGCTTATACTTACTCACCTAAAGGGATATTCCACCCTGAAGTTAGGTTGGTTTCAATAAAAAGAGAAACATGAAAGCAACATATAGAGCACTGAAGTGGTGTCATCATTTGAGCATATTGTCAAGACAAAATCACTCCGGTGAGAGGTTAACGGTCCGGTATTGTCTAGGAGGCTAGTGTCGGGCACTCCCAGTGCGAGTCTTCGTTTTGTGATCACCGCCGTTTGTTCTACCCGCATAGTTTAGAACCAGTTTTCTTGACAATAATACACAAATGATGGCGCACTTCGGTACTCTATTAAAGTGTAGGTATGAAAAAATCTGTCAAAGGATAACTGGATATTAAAGAGATTATGTTATTTTAAAATTTCAATTTTGTGACATCACGCTCGAGGTGCTTTCCCATATGTTTTGTGATGCATGATTCCATAAGTTACTTTTCTGTTTTTGATGAAGAAATAAAAGTCTGTCGTAGAGGTGTGTGTGTTGCGTGTAAAAACATGTTTCTAATGATGTAGCAAATGCACAGGTACACTGATATCCTTTTAAGAAGAACAATATAAAAAAAATATAGTACAATACAATACATGGGAAAACATCTCGCAAGTAACATCACAAAATCAAGACTTCCAACAATCATGACATCACAAAATAAAAAAAAATTCAAGCAATTGTAACTTTCTTATAATCCTTTGACAAGTTTTTGTCATCCCTCAGAGCAGTAGACTGATTATTGTCTTATCCCCGTCCCTCAGGTCTGCCCAACCTACCCGCCAACAGTCATAGTGCCCAAGTCTGTGGATGACGATGCATTAGTGCAGTCCGCTGCATTTCGCCATGGAGGGAGGTTCCCAGTCCTTAGCTACATGCACCCGACCCTCAAGGTACTGTACATGGTAGATGCTGTCTGCAACGAAGTATTATGTGCTTAAGTGCACTATGAATCAGAAATCGTTTCATCATTACCGTCATTAATGATATTTTGTAACAAAGAATCTGATTTACATAAATTATCTTTTTTTTATGATAAAGATAATACAATTTTGGCTCCATGCACCCGACCCTCAAGGTACGAGGTAGATTTTAGTATAATACATAAAAAACAACACTGATACATGGGAAAAAACACAAAAATTGAAATTTATACATATTTGGTGTTTACTGTGTATTGCATTGGACGTGAATACAGATTAGAGTTGACCATTCTTGTATTGTTTGTGTGTGACAGACGGTCATTATGAGGAGTGGTCAACCTATGACAGATTATAGTTGACCATTCTTGTATTGTTTGTGTGTGACAGACGGTCATTATGAGGAATGGTCAACCTATGACAGATTATAGTTGACCATTCTTGTATTGTTTGTGTGTGACAGACGGTCATTATGACGAGTGGTCAACCTATGACAGATTAGAGTTGATCATTCTCGTATTGTTTGTGTGTGACAGACGGTCATTATGAGGAGTGGTCAACCTATGACAGATTAGAGTTGACCATTCTTGCATTGTTTGTGTGTGACAGACGGCCATTATGAGGAGTGGTCAACCTATGACAGATTAGAGTTGACCATTCTTGCATTGTTTGTGTGTGACAGACGGTCATTATGACGAGTGGTCAACCTATGACAGATTAGAGTTGATCATTCTCGTATTGTTTGTGTGTGACAGACGGTCATTATGACGAGTGGTCAACCTATGACAGATTAGAGTTGATCATTCTCGTATTGTTTGTGTGTGACAGACGGTCATTATGAGGAGTGGTCAACCAATGACAGATTAGAGTTGACCATTCTCGTATTGTTTGTGTGTGACAGACGGCCATTATGACGAGTGGTCAACCTATGACAGATTATAGTTGACCATTCTTGTATTGTTTGTGTGTGACAGACGGTCATTATGAGGAATGGTCAACCTATGACAGATTATAGTTGACCATTCTCGTATTGTTTGTGTGTGACAGACGGCCATTATGACGAGTGGTCAACCTATGACAGATTAGAGTTGACCATTCTCGTATTGTTTGTGTGTGACAGACGGCCATTATGACGAGTGGTCAACCTATGACAGATTACGGTTGACCATTCTTGCATTGTTTGTGTGTGACAGACGGCCATTATGAGGAGTGGTCAACCTATGACAGATTACGGTTGACCATTCTTGCATTGTTTGTGTGTGACAGACGGTCATTATGAGGAGTGGTCAACCTATGACACATTAGAGTTGACCATTCTTGTATTGTTTGTGTGTGACAGACGGTCATTATGAGGAGTGATCAACCTATGACACATTAGAGTTGACCATTCTTGTATTGTTTGTGTGTGACAGACGGTCATTATGAGGAGTGGTCAACCAATGACAGATTAGAGTTGACCATTCTCGTATTGTTTGTGTGTGACAGACGGTCATTATGAGGAGTGGTCAACCTATGACAGATTAGAGTTGACCATTCTCGTATTGTTTGTGTGTGACAGACGGTCATTATGAGGAGTGGTCAACCTATGACAAATTAGAGTTGACCATTCTCGTATTGTTTGTGTGTGACAGACGGTCATTATGAGGAGTGGTCAACCTATGACAGATTAGAGTTGACCATTCTCGTATTGTTTGTGTGTGACAGACGGTCATTATGAGGAGTGGTCAACCTATGACAGATTAGAGTTGACCATTCTCGTATTGTTTGTGTGTGACAGACGGTCATTATGAGGAGTGGTCAACCTATGACAAATTAGAGTTGACCATTCTCGTATTGTTTGTGTGTGACAGACGGTCATTATGAGGAGTGGTCAACCTATGACAGATTAGAGTTGACCATTCTCGTATTGTTTGTGTGTGACAGACGGTCATTATGAGGAGTGGTCAACCAATGACAGATTAGAGTTGACCATTCTCGCATTGTTTGTGTGTGACAGACGGTCATTATGAGGAGTGGTCAACCTATGACAGATTAGAGTTGACCATTCTCGTATTGTTTGTGTGTGACAGACGGTCATTATGAGGAGTGGTCAACCAATGACAGATTACGGTTGACCATTCTTGCATTGTTTGTGTGTGACAGACGGTCATTATGAGGAGTGGTCAACCTATGACAGATTAGAGTTGACCATTCTCGCATTGTTTGTGTGTGACAGACGGTCATTATGAGGAGTGGTCAACCTATGACAGATTAGAGTTGACCATTCTCGTATTGTTTGTGTGTGACAGACGGTCATTATGAGGAGTGGTCAACCAATGACAGATTACGGTTGACCATTCTCGTATTGTTTGTGTGTGACAGACGGTCATTATGAGGAGTGGTCAACCAATGACAGATTACGGTTGACCATTCTTGCATTGTTTGTGTGTGACAGACGGTCATTATGAGGAGTGGTCAGCCTATGACAGATTAGAGTTGACCATTCTCGTATTGTTTGTGTGTGACAGACGGTCATTATGAGGAGTGGTCAACCAATGACAGATTACGGTTGACCATTCTCGTATTGTTTGTGTGTGACAGACGGTCATTATGAGGAGTGGTCAACCAATGACAGATTACGGTTGACCATTCTTGCATTGTTTGTGTGTGACAGACGGTCATTATGAGGAGTGGTCAACCTATGACGGGAACCAACACCAAACGCTGCAAGGAGGACGAGAGGTTGCTGAATGCTGCCCTCAGTGTTGGGAAGAGGGGATACATCATCGATACGAGATCCGTGAACGGGGCAATGGCCGCCAGAACAAAAGGTTTGTTAAAATCAGTAGTATGTGTTACCAGGCATAGTTGTTAACAGACTGGGTTGTGTCCATGCACCTCACAGCCTAGTACCTAGTGAGGATGGGATTGGGGCGTAGTCTATGTTACCGGACATAGTTGTTAACAGACTGGGTTGTGTCCATGCACCTCACAGCCTAGTACCTAGTGAGGATGGGATTGGGGCATAGTCTGTGTTACCAGATATAGTTGTTAACAGACTGGGTTGTGTCTATGCACCTCACAGGCTAATTACCTCAGCTAGTCGTCAATGTCTCTTCCTTGATTGTATTCATGAGTGCCCAGTGGGACACATGTATATGCAAAAAAAATGTCATTAAAAATTGAGAATTTGTTCACTTGTTTTGCTTCTTTTTCTGCTGAATCTCTGATTGTAGGTGGAGGTTTCGAGACAGAGGTGAACTACCCTCAGTGGAGGAGAGTCAATAAGCCGCTTGATAAACCTAGCATTCTCCAGGAATCTCTCACCAAATTGCTCGAAGGTAAAATGAAAGCAGCAAGTTATTTATTTATCTATTTAGTTAGTTTTATTTAGCCAGCGTAGCTTTGTCAGTAATTGGGAAACACTTTTCTAAGGGCCTTGCATAAAGGGTTACAAAATTAGAAAAATAAGTTCCCACTAATCTATGTAAAATTATCCACTATAAACAAATTTCACATTCGTTTGCCGCAATAAAGTCTCATTTTGACGAAAATTTGAAAAAAACGCACAATAATTTTACATAGATTAGTGTGAACTTATTTTTCTAATTTAGTAACAATAAACTCATGCAGAATAAATATAAATTTACAAATATGAATAGAACACAGGTTAAGATTGGATTAGATTAAATTTTAGAGCTGTTCTGCCCTAATCTGACAAAAGGAAGCAACTAACAAAAGAGACTTTTCTTGTACATGAGCAAAATGTGTCTGTCACTTGCATTGGCATCAATGCAACACCACATCATGGTAGATTGAATATCTCGCAGCAAGATTAATATTTCTTCTCTAGATTTTGGCTTTATGTAGGGAATGCTGGGTACAATCTAAGAATACCAATAACCCAGATTTGAGTGATTTTTTACCAGCTTCCTTTTGTCAGAATAGGGCAGTATTTGATTCCTCTGTCGTTACAAGTGTGCTTAGCCCGTTGCTCAATTTTTTAAATTTTGGGGCCTTGGAAAGCCTCATCCAGTTCAGAGATTAAGTTTTGCTCTGGAACTGCAGGAACAAAATGGATGTGGGCCATTTGCACCTCATGGGCAAATGAAGTTGATTCATAGAATGTTGTCTGTTGTCCGATCAGCAGATTACCATATCTGAGCAAATGCACACGCTCAGTAAAGTATAAGCTGAAAGTAAGGTAGCTCTTGGAAGGTTAAAAAAATATTGAATTGTAAAATACCACAAATACCACATGAAAATACTATATATCAGAACTTCCCTCACAAAATTACAACCGGAGAATGACTCTCTGGAATGAAATTATTATCATTATATTTTGTTTTCTTTTTCAGCATGCATGGACACAGGTTGCTCTGCAGATAAGTGGATTAGTCGTTTGACTAATTGCGGGTGGCTACATCACGTTAAGGAGACACTTACCGTTGCTTGCCTTGTAGCGCAGTGCGTCGACAGAGAGAGTGAGTATCTGACAGCGAAAAGAATACACCGGGGCTCGGGGCGATTTCACCCAAAAAATGCTTAAAAGAGCCCTGGAAAGTATTAAAAGAGCCCCCCAAATTCCCATAGACACAATGTAAAAATTGTAGCCAAACAGTCAGTGTGCTCAAAAGAAGCCCCCTAAAATGTTGAATTAAATTTTTCCCTGGTATCTGACACTTACTTTTGAGGTAATAAATGATGCGATTATTTCATAAAATGACGAAAATACCATGGGAAATGGAAGAAAAGAAAACTCTCCTCAAAACATTAGAACTGGAAAGAGATTGCGAGTGGAATTATATTGATTGCTTGATTCTGAGTTGAGTTTTGAGTTGGTTGTCCAAAACTTAGCTATACCTGTAGCCTAGAGATCTGGGCCCTGTTGCATAAAACTTGCCATCAATGAGAACTCTGCCATCAATGGCAACTTCTATGGAAACCTTGAATTTGATTGGATGTTGACCGATGCTACCATAGTAGTTACCGTTGATGGTAGAGTTACCATTAATGGTAAGTTTTATGCAATGGGGCCCTTCACTGCAACATCCCCTATCACGACTCTTCGTACCACGGTGTGCTCAGCAGTGATGTGTTGAATTGAGTATATGAATGTAGACAGTGGCCACTATCAAATGGGTGTTCAAATCGCAAACAAGCATAGCTTTTTTAATTTTTCCTGAGAAGGTTTGTGCTGCTGTGACTTCGTTCATGTTATCAATACGGTATACTGCTCATGCAAGCAGAGTTTCAGAAGTTTTGTAATAGGTCTATTCTAGCCTCAAAGCAGACTGAGAACCATTTATTATTATTTTTTTTTTTTGTAGATTCTGCTGTGTTAGTTCACGGGTCGGAGGGTCTGGACGCAAGCCTACAGGTGACCTCTCTGGCCCAGGTCATCCTGGACGCAGACTGCCGGACGACCAGAGGGTGAGTGTTGAGCCGGTCACCACGGAAACGATTATTCCCAACAGTCTTGTTGCTGTAATGAGACTCTCGTCTCAATTATCCCAACACAACATTACATTACCTGAGGAGTAGTATGCATGGTAGTCAACATGCACCAATGTTCTCTCCTAAACTGTACGGAAGAGAAATATGGAGAGTGACATCTGTTTTTGAGGAAGAGGTTACAGAGTTGTGATGTGCATAGTTTGTGAAAAATGATGGGGATTCTTTGGACTGATAGAGTAACCTATCAAGATGCCAAAGTGAGGAAAGAGTTAGTAAGTTTGCTAAGAATAAGGAAATTGAGATTTTCGGGGGCATATAGGCATGTTTGACCCTCATCAAACCCTTTCCCGGGACTATACTCACCCCTTACTCGCTACCCCCTCCCCTTTTCCATTCTTCCTCACACTGATCCCTCCCCTTTCCCTTTCCCCAATGCCCCTCTCCTATGCCCCTCTCCTATTCCCCTCCCCTACCCCCTCCGCTTTTCCCGGTCCCTACTTTTCCCCTACCCTTCCTCCCTCCCCTACCCCCCTCCTCTACCCCCTACCCTGTGCCCCTCCCCTATGCCCCTCCTCTACCCCCTCCCCTAACCCCTCCCCTACCCCCTCCCCTACCCCCATCCCCTACCCCCTCCCCTACCCCCTCCCCTTCCTCCCTCCCCTATGCCCCTCCCCTATGCCCCTCCCCTATTCCCCCTTCCCTACCCCCTTCCCTCCCCCCTCCTCTTCCTCCCTCCCCTATCCCCCCTCCCCTAAGTCTTCCCCTACCCCCTCCCCATCCCCCTCCCCTACCACCCTTCCCTATCCCGGTCCCTTATGCCCACATACAGGTTTGAAGCCCTGATAGAGCGTGAGTGGATCCAAGCTGGCCACCCATTCCTCAGCCGCTGCTCCAAGTCTGTCTTCTCTCAGACCAAGAACAAATACGCTGGTCCAGTCTTCCTGCTCTTCCTGGACTGTGTGTGGCAGGTAGGTACTGCACCATGCAATATAATGCAATATTGACTGTGTGGCAGGTATGTACTGCACCATGCAATATAAAACAATATTAACTGTGTGTTGCAGGTAGGTACTGCACCATGCAATATTATACAAATATTTCATGACCATGAGGGATCTTGTGGAATCTATTTGCACCAAGGTTAAGTGGAGGGCGTGCGGTACTATTTTCCCGAGACCGCAGGTCGAGGGAAAATGGTACCGCACGCCCTCCACTTCACCGAGGGGACCAATAGATTCCACAAAGTTCCCGAATAAAGATCATGAAATATTTGTTTTATATCCTTCATTAATATATTCTTTGTTAATTAATTTAATCATTACCATGGACCTTGTAATATAGTGCCCATGCTGTAAGCTCCGAACGCAGGAGCCCGACTCAGATGTTTTGTTATTTCCTGCGGCTTGAGCAAACCAACGGAAATTCAAGTTGCACCTCGGCCGCAACACCGCTGGAGTTCCGGCAGCGCGCCCAATGATTTTCCGCTACAACGCTGAAAAGCTGCTGGAAAGAAATGTATCGCGCAGATTTTGCGTGTCGCGCATTTACCTGGGTTGAATCGATGAAAATTGTATCGATCACTAATAGCCTGGATATCGATAGTCCAGAGGGAAAAAAGAGACTATTTTTGACATGACGTCACGAAATAGTACTTTTTTTCCCTCTGACGTCACGAAATAGTACTTTTCTTCCCTCTGAGCTCTCTTCCTCCAAATAGTTCATCTATTTGTGGTCATGTGACACCCTTTCAACCAATCAACGAGCTGGAATATATTAATGAGGGATATAAAATGCAATATTGACTGTGTGTGGCAGCTAGGTACTGCACCATGCAATATAATGCAATATTGACTGTATGTGGCAGGTATGTACTGCACCATGCAATATAATGCAATATTAACTGTGTGTGGCAGGTAGGTACTGCACCATGCAATATAATGCAATATTGACCGTGTGTGGCAGGTATGTACTGCACCATACAATATAATGCAATATTGACTGCGTGTGGCAAATTGATTATTCTGATATTGTGATGTTCTAACTATATCTGCTATATTTTCTGGTGTGCTTGATCATTTCACCCTATTCTGACTGGGCTTTTTGAGAGCAGGTTTTAACTAGGGAGAGGGGTCATTTTGACCCCCCCCCTGCCCTTTCCTTCCTGATTACTCAGCCAGTGAAGATTGTATGGAGATAAAGGAAGTACTTATTATTTTTTTAGGAAGAAAATAGTCAGTTTTGTAGAAATTATAATTTATGCAAATTAGATGCATATTTTCCAAATTTCATTAATATTTGAGTAAGAAAAAAGGAGTGAAGTCAACTGATATAAAATATGATGAGAAGCATTATCAACAATATCACATTAAAATTTTTGGAGTTTAAATCAATTTTTGTGTATATAATTTCTTTTTAAATTTCCTATGTATTGTACATTTTTTTCTTTTTGTATGATTTGTTTTTGTATCATGATGAGTTTCAAGAATAATGTAATTAAGGAAAAGGCCTAGATTGCAGAAAGAATAGTGATATGGACAATTCAATTCATGAATGCATTTAATATAGCCAGTGAAGGTATATGTATATCTTTCAAAAAAAGCTTTTGAGTCTTCCTCTGTTTTGTTTTGATTCAGATATACCAGCAGTTCCCCTGCTCGTTTGAGTTCAACGAGAAGTTCCTGACGATGCTGTTTGAGAATGCCTACTCCAGCCAATTTGGTGAGTTAAAGGGAATATACTGTGCTGGGAAGACAAAAATCCTTCAAAAGGTGATTGTGAGCAATCTTCTTGCCAATGGTCTTAAATTCATGTATTGTATATTTTAGAAACTTGCTGAAAGTTATTTGCTCTCATATGATCCACATTTGGAATAATTAGTGATTTAATCACAAATCTTTAAAATGTTTGGCCTGAACAATTTGAGAATTTGTGATCAAATCACTAATTACTCCAAATGTGGATAGTTATGGCAAATAAATTTCAGAAAGTTACGAAAATGGAAAATGCACGAATTTAAGCCCATTGGCAAGAAGATTGCTCACGATCACCTTTTGAAGGCCTTTTTGTCTTCCCAGCACAGTATATTCCCTTTAAGTCTTCATGTGCTGTTTGTGTATCAAGACAGGTACAAGAAATACACAATCATCAACTCCATGGATCCCCTACCTGTCTGCCACTTCAAGGGTTAAAGGGAAGGAATATTAGTTGAAAGCTACAATCTTGACCTGTTTTTGTTTGTAATAATGTTTGAAGGTGATGATATGACATGCCTTGTTTGTTTTGTACGGCAGGTACCTTTCTGTGCAATAACGAGAATGAGAGGAAGATGGCCCGTGTCTCTGAGAAGACAGTGTCCCTCTGGTAAGCTATGAATATTCATTCTATGCTAATATGAATACTTGATCTTTTGCTTATAGATGAATATTCATTGTATGAAATGTCATGAGATTAAATGTTTATGAGGTGTCATATATCCTGCAGGACATACATGAACAGGCCAGAATCGACCAGACCTTGTTGAACTTGCTGATATATAAATATTCATGATAAACTGATATGATTGTATGCTTCTACATGAATATTCATGCTATAGATGTTTAATTGAATTTTTATTGGATGCATATATTTGTATAAGATTTCATGAAAATCAATGTTGGTTGATCCTGCAGAAAGTAGAAGAACAGACCATAGATCCTCTGAACCTTCTTCAACCTTGATCTATGCACATATGAATATTCATTTTGTGCTTACTTACATGTATATATGAATATTCATTCAATGGTATAACTGTATTAGTATGAGATTTAATGAGATTCAATAGGCCTCGGGTTCTACAGCCTCTTTTCAACCTACTTTATATGAATATTCATTCCATACTTTTCGAAATATCCATTTAATTCTCGTATGAATATTTATTGTCTGCTTATATGAATATTGTCTGAAAATATTTATAATTTGCCTATATTTGTATGAGATTTCATGAGACTCATTGTTTCTTGACTTTGTAGGACGTATGTAAACAGGCCTCAGGTTCTGCAGTCGTTCTTTAACCCACTCTACCAGCCCAACCAGTCGGTCATCTGGCCTTCTGTCGCTCCCCAAAGCCTGGTAAGTCAAGTCCGCCCTGACGTTAAGTTGGTTTTAATAAAAGTAGGAACATGAAAGAAACATATTAGTGAAGGTTTGATGAAAATTTGTCAAAGGATAAGAAACTTACGATTGTTTAATATTTTGATTTTATGACATCATGTGCGAGTTGCTCCCCAATAGTTAGTGAACTATTTTTTTTTAAATTGTCAATTATCCCAAAATGCTTTTTGACATAGAAGTTCATACCTGTAATGTATTTTTTTCCTTCTCTTTAATTTGCTCTGAAGCGCCTTGAGCATCTACAGTAGTTAAGATGGAAAGTGCACTATATAAATTCTATGTATTATTATATATATATATATATATATATATATATATATATATATACACCATTTAACCTATGCATTGGAGGTATCATTAGACGCATGTTTTTACACACATACTTCTACACTTTTTCCCCCACAGACTGATCAACAATAAATGTCTTCCTTTTCTTTGCATTTTCTGACAGATTGATCAATTTATTTATTTTATTTTTATTTTATTGGTGTTATTTACCCAGGGTGTCCCCTTCAGTGGTTGAACACTGTTCTACCAGGGGGTCCTGCTTTGACATATAACACAACAATATTTACATATATACACACAAACAACATCTATATTTCAGTGAGAAATGAACACCATTTTGGAATTTGCATTTTATCTGTGGACAATAACAGTTGAAAAAGTATTCCAAGTAGAAACACTTGTAATACTGGAAAGCACATGTATCATTTCTCCTCGTCTTGTACCCAAGTATAAAAAAATTTGTGAGGGGATTTTGTTTACAAAAATTAAAATGTTATCTGTTTTGCAGTGAGCGATTAAAACAGTTGAAAACATATCTCACATTGCATCACTTGCAAAACTGGTAAAACTGGTAACCACATGTCTTGTCTTAATCAATCAATCTCATTACGACAAAACATAACTTACAGGAAAACAAAGATTATATCTTGTTATTTTATGTTGACCGGTCTTGTGTTGTCCACAGGCGCTGTGGTCAACGCTGTACATGCGCTGGACATTGAGTGAGACGGTAGCTAGCATCCCGACCCAGGTCGTCATCGACATCAAACAGGCTGACAAGGAACTGAGACTGAAGGTCAACGAACTCAGAAGGTATTAAGGGGATAAGCCACTTGGTCATTGCAATTGCGCATGAGCAGATTATTGCTGGTACAATATGACCTCAGGTCAATTTCACTACCCACAGAGTAAAATGGGAATTCATCAGATAGTCAACCACATTTCAGTCTATTATCATGCAAATATGGCAACAGCTATTCAGCTCTGAGAAGGTAGTGAAAGAATATTCCACCTTGTGCATCTCTTTCTATTGTTGTTCCGGGCACACTGTAAAATGTCTTTACATCCATCATCCAACACAGCTTCATTAAAAAGTCCCAGTCAGCAGTCTAGTAGTATTTATTCAGTGGATTGTCCGACCATGGTGTGACTACGAACTGGTCTATTGTGCCCCATTGTGATAGAATAATGATGTCAGTGAAAATTGTAATGTGTGAGAAATACATGTAGACTGGGGCAAGTTTCAGTAAAATTGGATGAGATAGAGGAAAGTTGTATGTATAATAAATTTGCAAAATTTGAATGAATGAAATATGTCTTTCTGACTATGTGGTCTCTTTCTTTATCTATATGTATTTTTCTCTCTTTCGCTCAGTCTTTCTTTGTTCACCTCTCTGCCATAGTGTTCTTGTATTCTCTCTGTGTTTCCCCCACTCTTCATTTGTCATATCTCTCGTTTTCTCTCTCTGTCCTCTTTCTTTTCTGCCCCTCTCCATCTCTCCATCTTTCACATTCTCTCCTTATTCCTTCTCTCTCTCTTTCTTTCTCTCTCTCTCTCTCTCTCTCTCTCTCTCTCTCTCTCTCTCACTCTCTCTCTCTCTCTCTCTCTCTCTTTCTCTATCTCTCTTTTACTATTTGCCCCTCTGTATGCACCCAGCCCCTCTCCCCCTCCCCTCCCTACCCCCCTCATTCTCTCCCCTTTCCTCTGCCTTTCCCTTTTACTATCTGCTACACCCTCTCCCTTCTCCTTCAACCCACCCATCCATTTTCTAAACTCTCCCTTATTCTCCTCCCCCCACCCCCTCTCTCTTTCTTTCCCCTCCTCTCTCTTTCTTTCCCCTCCTCTCTTTCCTTGCCTCTGTATCTTTAACTCTCAATTCTTCTCTCTCCATTCTCCCTTCTACCCACCCAACATTCAATCTCCCTCCCGTCCTCCATCACCCCCCCCCCCTTTCTTTCCCCTCCTCTCTTTCGTTGCCTTCATTCCGTTTGCTTTTTGTTTCTCTCTACCTCTTTTCCATCTATTCTCTAATGCTCTTTCCCCCTCTCCCCCTCTCTCTTCCCCCACCTCTCTTTCCTTACCTCTGCTCCTTTTTCTCTTCCTTCCCCTCTCACCTTTCTCCTGCCCATTCTCTAACCTTTCTCTCTTTCTCCTCTTCGCTTTCCAGACAACTGGCGGAGCTTCAGAAGGAGGCGTTAGAGAAAGGTCTGATGAGCGACTGATGGGATCATCTCTCTCTCTCTCTCTCCAGCTCCCCTTCACTGGTTCACTCCGTGGCTGGAAAGGTGCTTTGCCATTTGGTCAAAGTCCCATTGGGCCTACACCAGCTGACATGTATGGGACAGGATTATGGAAGAGGGTTTGGATTATGGAAGGGGGTTTGGATTATAGAAGGGGGTTTGGATTATGGAAGGGGGTTTGGATTAGAGGTTGTGATGGAGGTTATGATAGCGATCAGAGTTTTTGTTAAGTTAAGCCAGTACTTAAATCTGAAACGGTATTTTAAAGAGATTCCTTGTAGACAAAATCGTGAGTAGACCAGCTGGGAGTAGACTAAATGGTCATAAACCGCTGGAAAGAACCCCCAAAAAAGCTTTAAAGAGCCCCCCAAATTTCCATAGACACAATGTAAAATTGTAGAAAAATCGGCCAATGTGCCATAAAAGTAGCCCCCGAAAATTTTGAATTATTTTTTCCCTTGATACCCACTGATCACAATCACTGACTGCAATCAGATTCATATGTACAGTGTAGTCAGTAGTAAGAATAGTGTGCTTCATCCTATAAATGAGTGAAAAACAAGACAGAAAATAAGTTTTAATTTCATTTCTTGAAATATCGTCTTGAATGAAACCAGAGTGGGAGCATACCATGTCAAGTCATTGTAGTGCATGTGTCCTTAGCAAGTTATGTTGCTTAGATATGCACCATTTATTTATTCGCATTTCACCCTATCATTGTAATAATGTATCATGACATTATAAATCTACATGTATTAATACGAGGCATGTGCTTAAATTAAATTGAATCTTGCCACATTCCAATTTTTATCATAATGGTAATGTTTCTATAAAACTCTCTAATTATTGATTTTAAGATTATGATGAGATTCATGTGTTGAGCAAAAGGAAATCAGTTGTGAGCATTTTTTCTGTGAAGTGTATACTCACCTCTTTAAGGGAATACATGTATACTGTACTGGGAAGACAAAAAAGCCTTCAAAAGGTGATCGTCAGCAATCTTCTTGCAAATGGTCTTAAATTCATGTATTGTTTATTTTAGAAACTTGCTGGAAGTTATTTGCCCTCAAATGATCCACATTTGGATTAAAAGCATAAATCCTCAAAATGTTTGGGCTGAACATAATAATAATAATAATAATCAAACATTTATATAGCGCATAATATTAACAATCTCTATGCGCTTTACAATCATTTTAAAGATAACAAATAAAATAATGAACACATTTAACGTCATATAATTGTAAACAACATGAATATAAACTACACAAATAGACCAAAGAGTTCTTTAAACCATATTGGGTACTTAATGGGAGAGCATGAATGTTTTGAGACATAGTGATTTTATCACTAATTACTCCAAATGTGGATCATTTGAGGGCAAATAACTCTCAGCAAGTTTCTTAGATGGGCAGTACATGATTTTAAGACCATTGCCAAAAAGAGTGCTCACAATTACCTTTTGAAGGCTTTTTTTTCTTCCCAGTACAGTATACATGTATATAGTAGTGGGGACTTACAATGTATTTTAGTATGTTGTGAGTTGTGCTATATAAATGCCATGAACATAGGGTCATGTAGATGTATTTTCCTGAAATCAACCCTTATTCAAACTGTCCATGGATGGAGCAAACTCCATTATGCAAGGAAGAGAAGCTGCTGCTAATAGATGTGAAAGAGAACGAGGCAGAAGAAGGCACATTTGTCAAAAATGTCTCCAAAATAACCCCTCCCACCCAAAACAAGGTTTTTACAAAGAAATTTTAAGCATATACACAGTAGTAGTAAGGAAAGTGTGTACCATCCTGTAAATGAAAGAAAAACAAGTCAGACAAAAATCTTGCAACCAGACGGGATTCGAACCTGCAATTTACTGCTAACGGGGCAGCGACTTAACCACGCAAGCTATTTCTAGTTAACAGATCAAGACACGACAACATGGAAACAAATACCGAAGAGTTTAATCTGACTCATTAATATTCATGAGTACGGTAGTCCGCCGTAAGGACCATTCGGCTAGATTTTTTTGGGGGAAAAATGTGTTTCTTACCCCTTGATGAAGTGAATACCTGTAGCTCAGTTTAAAGTGATGGTTAGCTGACTGGCCCTTCTTTGGGTTCATCGTCAAAGCTGGACTAATCCCATCATGCATCAGCAACCACTTCATGCTTTGCTCATCGTTTCTCATCACACCAGGTTGAGGGCAGGAGCATTTGTGTCATTTTCATGAACATTTTGAGGACAGAGAATTCTGGCCACAAGTAAAGCCATCTAGGTTAGTGCTCCATGAATAGATCTCCATGGAAACCACTTTTTATTTTGAGGGAATGGTTTGTGAGGCATGTCAATAGACATCTTCTGTAACTAGCCCCAACTTTTTCCTAACCTTTTTTTTTTTTAAAGTAATGAACCTCAACCAAGCACCAACTCTGGTATGTGTATATGTGTAAAGAAAAAGCAATTAATTATGAGTGCTATATTGTTTAGTGTATATATACATGTACAATGTATGTGGTTTCATTAATATGTGCAAGTAGATATGAAAGTACTGATAACAGAAGTTGATATCGTAGTTTATCAAAATTCTATAATGCAAAAGAAAAGTAAATATGTGAATTGATGAATAAAATATATGTATGAAATGTTAATGTATTTCAGTGTCATTCTGGAATAGTTTTTTGAATATCTCCCCCCTCTTCCTCTTTCTTCTTCTTACAGAATTCTAAAACATCATGCAATGTTATGATTTCAGTTTGAGACTGGAACTGATTTGATTTACATCAAGGAGTTTTAACCATAAAGAGTCCTGTAGTCTGTTATCATATAAGCATGGTGTCAAGACAACTGGTTCTAAACTATGTGGGTTTAGTAAACAGCATTGATCAGAGCAGAATCTCTCCATGAGATGCCCGGAACAAACCAGCGAGACAATGTCGCACCAGTGAATCTTCACTGAATTGTTGCTGTTAAGAACCAGAAACCTGCATACAATTGATATAACAACACCACTTAAGTACATCTATATAGCAGGTCTAAGATGTCGTATGTGTGACAAACTGGGGGAAGGGGTCGGGGGGGGGGGGGGGGGGTATTCTGTAAACAATCTTATGAAATATTGTTATTGTATCTCAGCGAGTTAGGAAAAATGTTATCTTTTGGCAATCAAATTTAGTTAGGCCAAGTTAGATATAAAGATTTTATTCAAATTAGGTAGAGATAAGATTTTGATGTTAATGAGCCTCTTAGATAATTTTTTTATGCAAATTAGCTAAATTGGTATTCTGAAATGCACTTATAGAAAAAAGTTAGGAGGAAAGATAAAACTGCTCTCTCACAATTTTATCTCCAGACGCACACGCTTAGGCTGATACCTTTCCATTGCATTACGTGCAAAAATCATTCGCACATTCAAGTTTTGTATACGAGTGTATCAAATGATAAGGCTGGACGTTGATGCACAATGCCATTGTCAGTTTCATGAGGTCACAACATCAGTTTGATGTAAATGTATGTAAGAAACATGAAAGGACGTTAATTACTGGCTGCCTCTGGGACAGGAGCGCAAGGCATGTGCTCATTAATATTGGCGAAAATTTTATGAAGATGTGTTTCGGAATACCATAGATAAAATGTTTCAAAGACATCATATCTCAGCGGAGATTAAATTCTTATCTCCGTGGATTTTCAGAAATCCATTCTAGGATTTCTTCTTTTCTTTCTCTCCTTCGATGTCTCCCAAGAAGTACTCACTTCCTTTATCTCCTTGTCTCTCATTACATATGAAATGACCAATCACACACTGACTTGGGTTTGATACATGTTGTAATTTAGTTTTTATTCACATGACATATTGTACAGATTAGATTTGGTTCTCTGCGCACACACAATGAAAGAATACACTGTTAATGTACACACATACATCAATACATACCTAAAACACGTACATCAAATATGTACGTACAGGCTTATATACCTACATGTCTAAATGCATTCGCCTACATAGACAGGAATAACCGTCTCATTTGGGGCATTCTTTAATCGAAATGACATTTTTGGAGGGCGTTGAGAGGAGCCAGATGCAATCTCAGCGGATCCAACGTCCTACAGAGACTGATTTTTCAGTCTACTGCCTACATTGCTGCATGAGCTAGTATGTACCGATCGAGCGATCACGGACCTTCTACGAGTGGGGTTCCTTGATACATTCTCTTCCAAAACCACTTTGTTGGAGAGTTATTGTATCTCTACGAGTAAACAAAATCAAAATCAATACACCCTCCAGCAGACCCAGGAAGTTATGACTCATGGCACAAATGTGAAATGAGACCCTTGACCTGCAGGGCGTTTCATGAACATTTTTCGTCTGACAAGCTGTCTTTTTCCGACAGTTACCATAGTAACAGTCAGAGGCTAGTGCCTATCAGCCAATCAAAACCTAGAATTTCGCTGAAGTTGTCAGCACTGACCATCTGACCATTTCGTTCATGAAACACCCTCCAGGCTAAAATAATGCAACACACCAGAGGGCTTATGGGTAAGCTCATGAAGAGTTCATGGACTCTCATATTGTTTTGCTCCCAAACAAGCATAAAACACTGCACACATTCATCAGGAAATCCTCAGGGGTGTTTCATCAATAAGAGTCAAAATAACTGTCCAGTATGAGGAATGATTTTAAGCCTTGATGACACCCCCCCCCCCCCTCCTGCCAGGCTTGATGAATGCCTAATGCCACTCACTGCAATTTGTAATCTCACCCAGGCATGTATGTAGTTTGGCCCCTCACCTTAAAATAAAAACTCAATAAATTTGTTTTCCTGAATTATGTTTTTTTCAGAGGCATGCAAGTAATAATGCAAGAGTACATGCATGGCTGCTAAAAAAGATGTCACATAAATAGAACCTTTTTGTATTATTTCTCTGAAGTTACTCATACTGCTACCAAATTGCTCTAAACTCTATTTACCCTTAAACCCTCCCCCCCCCAAAAAAAAAAAGAGGCTCAAATCTACTTTCTACATCTCAAGTTATATTTGACATGAAATATTCTGTGAATACGATACTAATATCAAAATCATGCTCGCAAGCGATATACAGATATAACAAATCTGTAGTTTGAAATCATAGAAATCACAAATCCCTACACTGGATTTGAAATAAAGATTATTCTAATTGCCTATGTTGAGCCTGCAAATATATACACACACTAGAAAGCATGCTAAGTCATGAATATTCAAAAAGAGAATGCTTAATGAATATTGAAACATATATAGAATGCATATTCAAATACAAAAGGATGCATATCAATCCATCAATATCTGATGAGTAGGCAATGCATTTCGATAATGAAAGACGTTCAGTGTATTATAGTGCTCAATATTTTTGGACGGAAGATGTTAATGAGGCAAGACTTATTGAATCATTCTTTTTACCTTAGGCAATTCAATCTTTAGGTCCCACTATATATCTATGAATTAATAGGCAGTTCATTATACACATCAAATAAGCAAAGATTGCATTCCAAGATCAACTCACGACCAATGAGGACCAAACATCATGTGTACTCGTTACTGCATGGGGAGGAAATCTTAAAGGGATAGTTCACCCTGAAAATAAGTTGGTTCCAGCAAAAGCAGAAACATTGAAGAAACATATTAGTAAAAGTTTGACGAAAATCAATCAAAGGAAAAGACGGTGATTAGATTTTGAAATTGTTATATTGAGGCGTCAAATGCGAGGTGCTCTCCCAAAACACTTGTAGGGTGAACTATCCCTTTAAGTTGACAAATATTTCTTCAAGCTTAGGCCTCGTCTACTTCATCCAATTTTTCCCACATCACTTTTTTGTGAAGGTTCTGCTCCCCATTTTCACTGTGCAGTACGTTCTCTCTTGATTTCAAAGATTTCATCATTTTGAGATGAATCCATCCTGCCATCGTGAAATCAAACAAGAATGGGGGTTGTGATCAGAACAACCCTGACAGGAATAGAAGTCCTGTCCCTTTTTATGACTACCATCCCTTACATTTAAAGTACTGAATATTCAGAGACTACCATCCCTCACATTGAAAGTACTGAATATTCAGAGACTACCATCCCTCACATTGAAAGTACTGAATATTCAGAGACTACCATCCCTCACATTGAAAGTACTGAATATTCAGAGACTACCATCCCTCACATTTAAAGTACTGAATATTCAGAGACTACCATCCCTCACATTGAAAGTACTGAATATTCAGAGACTACCATCCCTCACATTGAAAGTACTGAATATTCAGAGACTACCATCCCTCACATTGAAAGTACTGAATATTCAGAGACTACCATCCCTCACATTGAAAGTACTGAATATTCAGAGCTCACACAACGACTTCATGTCAATCCTATATATTGTGGTCTTCAATTTCAGACTTTTACATCCAAATTTAACAATGAAAATAAGAAAACAAAAAAATGAAAACAAACAATTCAGTAGAACGATAACAAAAAAGAAATACTCAAAACTTCAGTAGTCGAGAGACTATAGACAGCAATGGTGCACATCACTGCTCTC
Source organism: Arbacia lixula (assembly GCA_963669155.1). Classification (NCBI taxonomy): domain Eukaryota; kingdom Metazoa; phylum Echinodermata; class Echinoidea; order Arbacioida; family Arbaciidae; genus Arbacia; species Arbacia lixula. The sequence continues at coordinate 3,287,059 of OZ022592.1, forward strand.
TGCACTACAGTCATGTTTTGCAGTGAGCAGCGCACCGCTAACCGATCCACTGACTGAAGGAATCCAATATATCAATGTAGACTACGGATCAGTGCATTTTAAACATAAACCATCACAGTTTTTCACTATTCCTCCAGAAGTTTGTGAAGCTATGACTGTCATATTTCACCCATGTTAATGATGGGGCACACTGTTGACCCAAACCAATTTCCATGACTTACATGTATGTTAAAGAGACACACCATCTTTAAACTGCTTGAAACTGGAGAGCGTTTCATGAACGTTGTCAGCACTGACTAAACGGTCAGTACTGAAATCCTCGGTTTTGATTGGCTGAGAGGCATTAGCCTCTGACTGTTACTATGGAAACTGTCGGAGAAAGACAGCCTGTCAGACGAAAAATGTTCATGAAACGCCCTCCTGGTCTGAAGAAAGAAGAAAAACAATGGCCAAGTAGAAACAAGAGGAGGAAGAGTCACTATAAAGAGACATACCAGCACACATCAAATTTGGCATGGAGCATGAACAAATATTTCTACACCTGTGAACTTCAATCCCATGCATATGTTGATATCTTTGTGAGTATTACAACCATGCACAATTTCTAGCTGCTAAAATATACACCGGCCACATTTGGTTGATAATAATTCTTAAGTCACTGCATCTCAAAAGCAAATTGAAAGAGTGGGCGCATATTTGGTGAAATTTTATCGAGCAATATTCCTTTACTGATCCTATGAATGTTTAACTAGATCTTCACTATAGGTCAGAATGGGCACATTGGGGCACAAAGTGAAAATGTTATAAAAAATTCAAAGAATTATGTTAAGAATATCAATGAATGAAATTTTACCACACATGCGCTAAAAATATGGGATAATCTCCAGATTTATAATGTATAAATCTACTAAGGACATTTGTAATTTTTAGTTATAATCAATCAAAATGTCAAAATGGTGTGGTTTTTTTATCACCAAGTAGTGTCACATTAGAGCCGCAGCATAGTATCTGCCCGAGCCATATATCGCACAGATTTACAATCAAATATAAAAGGATAATGATAAAAATCATCTCCATGATATGCATTCATTATACAGGTGTTCTGATTGGCTTGTGATATTTCCATTGCAATGATGAATGATGTATGGCTCTCACACACATGATGGCAGGAATACCCCGTCTTAGGTGCCTTTTGACCATTTGACAAAGGTCATAGGTCACATATCTAATTAATTACTGCCCTCTATTGCCAGAATCCTGCCATGCCTCACAGCACTACGCTCTTCATGCTGCTGCAACACGAACCTGAACACACATAGACACAATCAGGTCAGATAGGTCATGAAAGGTGAAAGGTCATAGGTCACATATCTGATTAATTACTGCCCTCTATTGCCAGAATCCTGCTATGTCTCAGAGCACAAGTCGACCATCTCCGCCACGCCTTTCAGACAAAATAATGGATGGGCCTTTATACTTCCAAAGGTTGATAAGACTGCAAAGGCCAGCGTTCGAATAATAGTCCGTCCAGTCTGTTGTTTCATTCTGTGGCACGGTATTATAGCATGGACCCTAGTAGGGTCTATAATTATAGTGAGAAAAATGACCACACGTGTCTTTTGAACCAAAAGAACGCTGGCGGCCGCATTTTGAAAAAGACGTGGGATTATCGAGCCTTTCATAGAAAAGATCGCACGCGGGATTCCCGCAGTCTTTTGTATCTTGATGTTTTGACAAGACGCCTTCCTAAGCACACAACATAGAATCAAATATTTCACCACAAATCAATGCAATTCACAGGTTCAAATGGTCGAAGCTAAGTTTGTTGCTAAAGTACATTTTCAACTACATGCATTTTCATTTAGTAACTTATTAGGTTAGTAAGATTTCATAAATATGGACCTGGTAGAGGTCATATTCATAAATCCTTACTAAGCCTAATTAGCTACTCAAGTACATTCACCTACATGCATTTTTGATATTAAAACATATCTACGCTCATAAAGTTTTATGAATATGGCCCCAAGTCTTCCTGTGTTTGTTGACTTGTTTGAATTCCTTCCCTCTAACCCATTTTGATTTTGACTAACCTCATTGCAAGCAATCACATCACAACTGCAAAAATAAAAGGAGATTTGAGGGAACTGAATGGACAAAGGAGAAGAGCCCTCATGCGTTAACGCTCAGGGAGATGACTGTGCCTTGTACTGACCAATGACTGACCAATGATTGACCGATGATTGACCGATGAACGACTCGGCTGCGGAGGGCTCTTCGCTTGTCCCATACGGCATGATGTCAATGTGTGAGATGCGTATCAGCGAACAGTGCTGTATGACCCATGGGTCAAGTTGCATTTCTCCCTTTTTCAATCGCTTGCCCTCAACTCATCAGATGCAGATGAAGGCGATAATGGTTTCTGGCGCTAGGTCAGGTAAACGGGCACAGGATGGTTGGTTAGCTATTGGTGACCACTCATTATACCGACTCCATGACATCATTCTGTGATGTCTGAATCCAAACCAGCGGTGGCCTTCTTATTCTTTCTTCCACCAAAGTCCACCGTGGAGGACATGATCTGATCTGACGTACGACTCTATGACTGGCTGAATCCCAGGACCAGGTCAATGGATTGAGGCAAGGAGGTGATGTCCTTAACACTGCAGAATCCTGACAAAATCCTGTCGTCTTTAATCTTCCTTGTGGTACGATCGTAGGAGATGCTCGCATTCCACACAGACTACATGACCGAACCGGGTGACTCGTCACTTTGAAATGACACCCGCTTGAAGATGTTTATCGCTTCATGTCTTATCGAGACTTTTTTGCCCAAGAAGTACACTTCACTCCCATAGAGCAGCAGCACATTAAGAAGAGGACTGAAGGAATGATTTGACATGATGATCCGTACACCTCACTGGAGGTCAGATATCAGTGTAGGGGTTATTCTTAGTCCTGCTGGGTAACGCTCGGTGTAAGACTGCGCGGGCCGTCACAGGCCGTGTGACCAATCCCATGAGTCTATTAGGAGGCGTGTTCACTGAAGAGCGTATGATTGGCTGGTGCGGATCGATTGACTTTGGCGCATTCTTGTCCACGGGAGGTTCTCTGCAGCGAGGAGAAGATAAAAACCAAACCAGTCGCGTTAGTTCAACCATACTACATTATGAAATACAATGAAGATGTGGGGCCATCATTTTCAGCATTATTGCATTATGATTATTCAAAACAAAAACAAAATCCATTCAGTTTCATGCACCCATGCCGCATTGTAGTGTACACCTGTGTACATATGTATACTGCATTTTCATCTCTTCCTGTGTTCACCTGTAAATTGTAATAAGGTGCAGGCTACAATGATTAAGAGTGCATGCATTCTATATGCAGTCTTTGTGCAAAAGAGCAGATGTAACCAGATGTAATCGGATGTAACCAGATGTAACCGGATGTAACCAGATGTAACCGGATGTAACCAGATGTAACCGGATGTAACCAGATGTAACCGGATGTAACCAGATGTAACCGGTTGTAACCGGATGTAACCAGGTCATGCATTAAACCATTCTTTACTGAGCCTGCAAATATGCGCGCTAGCCTTTCCCCACACGAGCTGGACCAGGGTTTACAAAGTCTGAACGTCTGACTGTGAGGAACGGGTTAAAAACAACGACAGCGGTACTCACGGCATGGTCCTAACCCCAACAGCGGGACCGGAGAACGGCCGGTCCTCGATCCTGCCGAGGACCGGCGATGACGAGAAGGCTTCTCTGAACGAGCCAGGACTAGCATGGCCGGAGTCGTCCAGCGAGGAGGCACGAGAGTCCAGAGACAACCTCTGAAGGTCAAGCCCATCTGACCCCTCGTCCACTGATCGTTGACGGAACCGCCTTGCTCGGTACCCACCGACTGAAAGAGAAAATTACAACACAGTGAAATTTCTGTTTTTGCTTGCTCATGTAACTTAATTTTAATATATTGGTCAGCTAATTACGAGGCTGGTTCCTTTCTTGCTGTTACTTTTGTGCACATCTTGAATGTACCGGTTTCCTTGCAGTTTATCTTGTGTTCTTCATTATATTGTTGTATTCTTTCATGTACTATTGCATAATTATGTATTATCCATGTTTTTATGCTGAGAGCAATTCATTTATATATATATTCAGGTGCCGGAATTACTCATCCGCAACGAAGGCTGAAAAGAGCAGTTTACAATAAAAATATTGGCATAAAAACATGTACACAGTAAATCACTATCATAATATGCAGTTTTACCTATGCCAGAATCATTAAGATTTCTAAACTAAATCAAATTCTATGATCAAATTAGCTATATGATTACTCAAAACAAAGGAACGAAACTGAACTGGGCCATGTTGCATATAGGTTTTCGATTATTGTAACTCACCATTAATAGTAACTACTTTGGCAACAGGTGCAATAAGGAGAGCTCATTGGCTATTGCCATGGTAGTTACCATTGATTGTAAGTTACAATAATTGAAAACCTATATGCAACAATGTCCTGCACTGACTTACTAGAAGTCTTTGGTCTGACGGCAACCTTCACTGGTGACTTAGGAGGTTTGGGCGGAGTCGGCATTCTCTCGCTGTCTGGACTCTCAACGGGCGTGGCCGGTATATACACGCCTACATCCTCCTCCTCCTCCTGCTCACTGCCATGGTTACTGAAGGAAGTGCCTGGGATGACGTTGTTGTTAGTCTCTACTGCAGACTCGTCATCGTCACTGTGAATAATCTTCAAGACTTGGGGTTCGAGGTCCTGTAGGCGTGCTTCAACTTTCCTGTAACAAGAATCATCAAAGTGACTAAACAAACACAGCTGTGGTATAAGATTCAGGGGAAAAAATACACTGGAACTGGGGGCGATTTCACCCCAAAAATGTTGAAAAGAACCCTGGAAAATGTTAGAAGAGCCCCCAAAATTCCCATAGACACAATGTAAAATTGTAGCCAAATATTCCATGTGCTCAAAAAATAGCCCCAGAAAATTTTGAATTAATTTTTTCCCTGATAAGATTTTGTGCTCCCAAAATCTTGAATGTGTGCTCACCCAAGCATGACTGGAAGATTCAATGTCATTTTCACACAGTAGTTAGTCAATAAGTATAGGTAGAATCCTGTCATATTATTTTGCTCAAAACTGTTTTAAAGAATAGTTAGGGGAAGACTTACTAAGTTTTAAACATTTTGACTTGGCTCCAAACATGGCTTCACTGAGCGTACTATTACGCAGCTCATTCTGTTCATTTGACCTGCGATCGATCACGATCAATCGCAACTTTTTACAAGACAGTAGGTCCTAAGAACAATGTCTCATCTCTCCCCTGCCTCGTACCTTTCATGCTCTGCCTTCCATGTCCTGAGTTCAGAGAAGATGTCTTCTTTCGACCGTCCATCGTCAAACTCTTCCTCCTCCACTGTGTCGTATGTGTGTTCAGGTTTGTGTTGCAGCAGCATGAAGAGCGTAGTGCTCTGAGGCATGGCAGGATTCTGGCAATAGAGGGCAGTAATTAATTAGATATGTGACCCATGACCTTTTATGACCTATGACTGTGTTTGACCTACGACCTTGTTTCACCTGTCATTATTATTAGCCAAGCCATAGCCTTGTGGATTTGTTGCAGTCCGGCAAGCTGTAGAGACAACTTGAGTCCAACAAGGATTTTCTGCTTATTTTTCTAACAGATTGAACAATCAATCAGTTTACTACAAAGATCAAAAAGCAAAACACAGATGATATCATCTATTGTATCGTTGTGAATCATGCCATGATATGTCTGTACCTTATTGAGTTTCCTCCTGTTCCTGAGAGCTTTGACAGGGTTCCCACACAGCACACCTCCGCTGCCGTGGGTTAGATCGCTGGTGTCATCCCCATCAACCGCAATGTCTGAACCTGTCGCAAAATAAAATCCTGCTTTTGAGTGTCGAGTGGAAAAAAGTCAGTCCGCAAATTTTCAGACTCAGTAAACAATGGGTTTGCATTGTAATTCTTGTGTCTAGGTTGCAGGTTTTGGAGAACTCGTCCAGAGCAGCCTTGGAATCTTGCAATTGCTATAATGTGGGTCTACATACCCTCAAGCAACAGTGCATACCTTAACTTTTGTGGACCCTGACCCACACGCTGTCTCTTCCTGTCATCGATATTCTATTCTATTATATTATTCAGGTTAGTCTAGTATTGATTAGTGATTGGTTGAATGCGGTCACGTGTCAGCAAGACAAATCAGTATGTTGCCTGTTGGCGTCACTTTGCCAGTCAACATAACCGTTTGCATTCAAGTGAATGTGCTGATACGCGCTGATAGGCGCACTGCTTTCACCCCAGCCACATGCAGTGGGCCTACCGACGTGAGGTGGAGTTACTCTATTCCAACACATTTTAATATCATATGTTAGACTTAATGTTCGGTAGACTAACCTGAATAATATATCAGATATTGACTTTGTTGTCGTAAACATCACAAAATGTTTAAACCTCAGGGTTTTGCACTGCTGCTTCGGGAACAAATAAGTCCCTCACTCGTGGGTGACTTACGTTCCCTCAGTGCAGTGCAAATCCCCTCGGTATGAACATTCTGTGATGTTTCCTCCAGCGGCAGCCAACATCTATATAATGTCCTTTGTTCTGCTATTCATGTATCTTCTTCTTAAGATGTTGTTATGTAATGTTATTTTTATGGTCAAATAAATAATAACAATAATTCCGCTTTGAGTCAATTTTCAGTTCTAATATCGTGAGGGAAGTTTTCTTTGGTATTTACACAAGATACTTTTCTTTGACCTGCAACGGGCTACCCAACATTTAATGGTAATGAGTTGGACAACAGGTGTGAGACTTCGGATGTGGCATATAATAAGCTTTCTCTCTACCTACCTCCTGTATCCGGTCTCTCTGCTGCGGTGGTTGGTCTACCCCGTCCTGCTGTAGCTGTGCCTGGTCTGAATCCCATCCCTGTCCCCGGTCTCGCCCCCGCTGCTGACCCCGGCCGGCGCCGAGATGCTGACCCTGGCCTTGCTCCTGTCATTGGTCGAGAGCCTGGAAACCAACAAGTCAATACCATCATCACGGTTACTAAGGGGATCCATATCTTGGATTGGGTGCTGCTGTAAATCAACTCTGTGAGTGCCAAATGGAAGACACCTCTATCCGGGGTTTGTGTGCAATACTTGTGTGCGAAAACCCCTCAATGGTGCATGTAGAAATAATGAAAGTGAACCAACTTGCAAGCAATATCTGCCTGAAATATCTATTATTCATTCATTTATTTCCAGTTTTATTCAAGCAGGTCACTACTGTCACTGAGGTCCCTGACGGATAAAAAATACACTACAATATGTAACGACAATTGTAAAGGTGATATTCATAGACTAGAGCAATTCGACTGCCACGCAGTCGATAAATATGCCTCCGCCTCTTTGCTATTCTCAGAAAATGTAATGTTTGGTGGGCAATGCACCATTGCTCCTAGGTGAAATGAAAATATCACATTTTGTTTTTTCAAGTTTAGCCAAGTTTGGCAATGTTCATTGACTTTTGACCTCTTACTTCTTTGCCTTCCAATCTAACCAGTCTGTCTAAATCTATCCTTGTATCAAGTTTGTTTAACCCTATATAGCCCGGGGGGGGGGGGGGGGGGGGGGGGGGGGGCAAAAACAGCCCCCCCCTAAGATCTCGACCGTTGATCGCGCGATCTCGACCGTTGATCGCGCGATCGCGACGAAAATTGGCACGTACGTCACCGATGCAGTAATCTCCACAATTCAATTGTCAATTGCACCAAAATTATTCAAATTTATTTTTGATTAATTAATTATGCTAATTAAATGCATAAAAATCATAATTTGGTTGTAAATCTTTAAATATAGCCCCAAACCTGCTAGATATCAGTCCAGACACTCTTCTTAGGATTATTATCAAATTAAGATTTTAAAAAATGGCAATATCAAAGTTTTTCTTTTGTATTTTATTGTTTTTTTAATTTCTTATGTATTTCCTTGTTTTTTTTACTTTATGTTTTTCATTGTTTTTTCGATGGAAATTGTTACCACCACTATTTCAGTCATAAATAACATGAAATCTATTGTTTTTCATCAGTAAAAATAGATATAATGACACATTTATGAATTTTAGCTAGATACAGAATTTGCATTGGATTTGTACATGAAATCACGTTTTTGAGCAATTTGGGGTCTGACATGCACGTACAAAATGTTACGTAACTTCGGAACCGTGTACCCCCGCGTCGCAAATTTGGTCTTAAAAGTTGCGTGAGACTTGAAGGAAAAAAGTCATGAAACGTCGCGGCGTGATCTTTTCGCGTTACAAATTTATTGCGAAAAATGTCGAGGGGGGGGGGGCTGTTTTTGCCCCCCCCCCCCCCCCCCCCCGGGCTAGATAGGGTTAAAATTAGCCAATTTTGGGTGAAGTTCATTGACCTTTGATCTTTCAGGAATTTTACCCAAACTTCACCAGTCTACCTCAATGAAGTGATACATCTCTGTACTATGTTTGGTTTGAATTGAATCATTATTATTGGATGCAATGTGAAAAATATCTATTTGGGGGCAATTTTTAGCCAATTTTTGGCAAAGTTCGTTGACCTTTGATCCCTGACCTTTGTGAAATTTCACCAAAAATGTCATCAGTCGAGTAGTGATCCATCTTTGCACCATGTTTAGTTGGTATTGCTCCATTGGATCTGGATATATTTTGAACATTATCACTTTAGGGGCAATTTTTTGGCAAAGTTCATTGACCTTTGACCTTTGAACTCTCAGGAGTATTACCCAAACTTTCACCAGTCTACCTCCATGAAGTGATATATCTCGTACCATGTTTGGTTAGAATTGCGCCATTGGATTTGGACTTGGGTTTATTGTGAAAAATATCAATTTTTGCAAAGTTCATTGACCTTTGACCTCTGACCTTCCCGCAATTTTACCAACAATATCACCAGTCTACCCCCAAGAAGTGATCCATCGTTTCACTATGTTTAGTTGGAATTTCACCATTGGATTTGGATTTATTGTGAAAAATTTAAAGTTTGGGGCAATTTCTAGCCAATTTTGGCAAAGTTCATTGACCTTTGACCTCTGAACTTTCAGGAATTTTACCAAAAATGTCACCAGTCTATCCCCAAGTAGTGATCTATCTTTGTACCATGTTTAATGAGAATTGCATCCTTGGATTTGGATTTATTGTGAAAAAGGTCAATTTTTGGCAAATTTTCACAAATTTCATTGACCTTTGATCTCTGACCTTTCAGGAATTTTACCAAAAATGTCACCAGTCTATCCCCAAGTAGTGATCTATCTTTGTACCATGTTTAATGAGAATTGCATCCTTGGATTTGGATTTATTGTGAAAAAGGTCAATTTTTGGCAAATTTTCACAAATTTCATTGACCTTTGATCTCTGACCTTTCAGGAATTTTACCAAAAATGTCACCAGTCTATCCCCAAGTAGTGATCTATCTTTGTACCATGTTTAATGAGAATTGCATCCTTGGATTTGGATTTATTGTGGAAAAAGTAATTTTTGGGCAATTTTTACAAAGTTCATTGACCTTTGACCTCAATCAGATTTGACCCCAATTTTACACACTTCATTAGTTTCTCACAATACATACATGTACCAAGTTTGAAGCAAATCTGGTTAACGGTTCTCAAGATATTGCCTAAACGGATTCGGGACGGACGGGACGGACGGACGGACGGACGGACGGACGGACGGACGGACGGACGGACGGACGGACGGACGGACAACCCGAAAACATAATGCCTCCGGCCACTTCGTGGCGGAGGCATAAAAATCCAAAAATATGAAGATATTCATCCACAGAAAGCTTATAAGCCATACAATGAGCTTGGATGACATTCTAACAATATATCACTTTCCAAAAAGCGCATTTAGGGTGAAAACAATCACCGTATTCTCGGGGACAAATTTGACCTACTGTCATCCGAAGCGGCCTTTAGGTCTGACGTAAGAAACGGGAGGCGTTATTGTGCATCACACATGCCAATCCGCAGCTTCTTTTCCGCCAGAAGCATCAGGCATTGTTAATGAAACTGTGATGGCAGTTGCTAGTGGATTAACAGGTGTGATACACAATGGTCATTGTGAAGCGTATCCCGGCTGTGACGTACACACATCGCCACTTTCCCTTAGGCGATTTCGTAGGTCAGGAAGAGAGTCAATTTAGTAAAATTTAAACACATAACTGAACACTTTCATGGCATGTTAGCTGCATAAATTGCTTTAATAAGTCATTCAATTATAAAATAAACTATATTTATTTGATTTTATTTCCTATGAATATCACCCTAATAAATGAACACAAAATATATCAACATTTTTAGTAATTTAATGGACAAGACATAACAGAGTAAAATCAATAGCTTCATATCATGTAATGAAGATTACATTTACAGCCTAATGACATAGATCAAGTTAGCTGATGGTATGACTCACATAAAGGCAAGGGATTGAAGTGGTCAAGATTACGAGACTTGTAATCGGGTCAAGACCCTGGCCCTATTGCATAAAACTTACCATTGACGGTAACTTTTATAGAAACCTTGAACTTGATTGGCTGTTCAGCGATGTACTGGTATTTACTATTGGTGACAGAGTTACCATTAGTGGTAAGTTTTATGCGACGGGGCCCATGCTGGCATTATCTAATGGCTCCCAGGCTTGTTTGCTTGTATTGACGCGACAAGTTTGAAATGAAGCCGTTTACATAATCCAATATTGTGGGTCTTGTAATTATCACATTTCTAAAATGTTGTTTCACTATGCAAATGTACAAGAAATCATTATAATTTATGCCATATATACATGGATTTTTTTTTTTATTGTTACTGTCCTTATTCATCTTTGTTCATGTATGCAATCTTGTAATTTTCATCTTCTTGTATACAATCAAAATGCAAAAAAAAATACTGACATGTACTTAGTTTCAGAGTTGTATCTTACATAACTGATACCTCTTATTATTCACTTGAAACGACAGTATATTTGTTCACTTTAATCTGAATAATAAAAGTCTCTGGACTGTTGTAATCAGTATGTTTTATCAAAAAAACCACAATTGAATTGAATTTGATGTAAAACATGCAGAATTCAAATAAGTTCAATTCAATTCAGTACTATAAGTTTTTTTTTTTTTTTTATAAACAAGATTGAGTACCAAACATGAGTCATACCTCCACTCCCATCAGACCCAATGCTCTCCGTTGACCCCAGCGAGTCTTTGATGGAGTCGTTGACCAGCAGCCAATCCATGCTGAGGTTCAAGGCCTTAGGCTGCAGGTTGGACATCGACGACATCGAGGTCGATACCTCGTCCAGGACTTCATCGTCCAGAAGTTTGAGCTGTGGTACAGCCTTCCAGACCGACAGACGATAGTTGTACGGACCACTCTCGGTCTGGTGAGAACAAATATATAGGAATCATTGGTTTTAGTAGGGATACTATACTGGGTCCTGTATCATAAAGAATGAGTTGCTATCCATTGCAACTTTGCAATTGATTGTAACTTGCTATCTATGGCAACTTTGCAATTGATTGTAACGTGCTATCTATAGCAACTTTGCAATTGATTGCAACTTGCTATCTATTGCAAATTTGCAATCGATTGCAACTTGCTATCTATAGCAACTTTGCAATCGATTGCAACTTGCTATCTGTAGCAACTTTGCAACTGATTGTAACGTGCTATCTATTGCAACTTTCCGTATCACAAAGCCCGCTGCAATCGATTTGTAACTTACAATTGATTTGAATTTGATTCTATGGCCATTAATTGTATTAAAAAGACTGATGCGCAAGACTATGGCTGTGGTTGTTGTTGTTCTTACTTTGTATTTATATATATTTCAGTTGATTATTTGATTTTGATTGGGAACATTCTCTCTCATCATCTCACCTTATCATAATCTTTGGTTGGAACCAGACAGACTGGGTTTCCTTCTAACGACAACGCCCGAAGCTTGCTGCACAAACCGAGGAACTCCACCTGGGCTACGTCATCAATGTTATTCCTGTCAAAAACAGAATTACAGTCAAGACATGAATCTGTATGATAGAGAATAGCACTAACATCCATAGTATCAATGGTGATGATAAACCAATATAATAATAATGAAAACATAAATCATTAATCAAGCCATTATGGCCCCCCCCCCCCCTGTCAAAGTTTTGTCGGTACTTCCTAACGCCTCAATATTTCGAAACGAAATTTCTTGACTTTTTCTCTGATCCTTCCCGCACATTTCGATACCAAATTTATGGCGATCAGACCTACCGTGCGGGTGTCATATTACGTTTACCGTACACATGTCACTGAAATTTCGCTATTTCTCTATGTGACTGTGTATAACCCAATGGATAAAATCGGGAGCTTTTCCAATTTATGTAAATAATTTTCTAATAAGTGTTATCATTGTTTCAAATAGTGTAAATAATTACCACACACACACACACACAAGCACACACCACAACCTATCTTTTTCTTTCAAGAATTGATGAGGGAGTTATGAAAGACATTTGTACCAAAAATTGCTATTCCTGAGGCTTTATTTAGTGAGAAATACCAAAATCTATGATTTCTCGCATAAATTAGCATAAATTAATTAATTTAAAAAAAATAAAAGGACTTTCGTGAATTTAGCTCTACAACTTTGTAGATTACATAATTCTTTACCATTGTGCAAAGTTTTGAGGCAATCGGGCGACCCATGGCTGAGATCTCAGGGGGGGCCACAATGGCCCCCCCCCCCCCAGTAATAACAAGCTTTGAAATACCCCGGGAGTATTAGGGTTAAGACTTACCCTTCTAAGTCCAGCAGCTGCAGATTCTCCAGCATACTGCAGTGGCTGATGTCACTGACGTCATTGTAGGCAAGGTACAGCTCCTGAGTGTGAAAGGTCAGAGAGTCTGTTTTACCATTCCATATACTACTATAATACTGTCAGTGACAAGAAATATATTAATCATAATTATCATTGGTTACCAGTAAATCCTTTGTTTATTCAAACTATTATCTTGTAAAACCCAGAGAGAATTAACTGATGATCATGCACTTTATCAATTATTATATTCAACATACTGAGAAAGTTGCTATATGATTGGTCAAGAGTTGATCACGTGATAAAGCATAGTTTTGCCCATCTGGGGGGCATTTCATCAAAGGACTTGTCGGACGTTTTATCCGACAAGCTGTTACAAGCTACTGAAATGCTTGCATCTGATTGGATTAGAGCAAATTTGTCGGATAAAATGTCTGACAAGTCCTTTGATGAAATGCCCCCCAGATCACCTGAGAAGAAAAGTTTAGAAAAGATAGCTACATCCAGATCGCCTCGGAAGTGATATAGTTCGTCCCATCACTTTCACCAACGTTGATTATTTGCTTACTATCCTCACTTGCAGAGAATACATTGAGGTTAAGCCCATCTAGATCACAGAAACAGACTCAAGCCGTCTGTTAGACGGAGAGACTGTGTAGTCACACTGTACCTTTAATCCTTACCTTGAGTGAGGACATTGAGGTTAAGCCCATCTAGATCACAGAAACAGACTCAAGCCGTCTGTTAGACGAAGAGACTGTGTAGTCACACTGTACCTTTAATCCATACCTTGAGCTAAGGCCATCTAGATCACAAAGACAACATGGTAGTCCCATGTCACTTACAACACAATCTATTATCAATGGGACTGAGAATGTTAACCAATGATCAGGCACCATATCAATCCTTACCTTGAGTGAAGACATTGAGCTAAGGCCATCTAGAACACTGAGACAACATGGTAGTCCCACGTCACTTACAACACAATCTATTATCAATGGGACTGAGAATGTTAACCAATGATCAGGCCCCATATCAATCCTTACCTTGAGTGAAGACATTGAGCTAAGGCCATCTAGAACACTGAGACAACATGGTAGTCCCACGTCACTTACAACACAATCTATTATCAATGGGACTGAGAATGTTAACCAATGATCAGGCACCATATCAATCCTTACCTTGAGTGAAGACATTGAGCTAAGGCCATCTAGAACACTGAGACAACATGGTAGTCCCACGTCACTTACAACACAATCTATTATCAATGGGACTGAGAATGTTAACCAATGATCAGGCCCCATATCAATCCTTACCTTGAGTGAAGACATTGAGCTAAGGCCATCTAGAACACTGAGACAACATGGTAGTCCCACGTCACTTACAACACAATCTATTATCAATGGGACTGAGAATGTTAACCAATGATCAGGCACCATATCAATCCTTACCTTGAGTGAAGACATTGAGCTAAGGCCATCTAGAACACTGAGACAACATGGTAGTCCCACGTCACTTACAACACAATCTATTATCAATGGGACTGAGAATGTTAACCAATGATCAGGCCCCATATCAATCCTTACCTTGAGTGAAGACATTGAGCTAAGGCCATCTAGAACACTGAGACAACATGGTAGTCCCACGTCACTTACAACACAATCTATTATCAATGGGACTGAGAATGTTAACCAATGATCAGGCACCATATCAATCCTTACCTTGAGTGAAGACATTGAGCTAAGGCCATCTAGAACACTGAGACAACATGGTAGTCCCACGTCACTTACAACACAATCTATTATCAATGGGACTGAGAATGTTAACCAATGATCAGGCCCCATATCAATCCTTACCTTGAGTGAAGACATTGAGCTAAGGCCATCTAGAACACTGAGACAACATGGTAGTCCCACGTCACTTACAACACAATCTATTATCAATGGGACTGAGAATGTTAAGTGTTAACCAATGATCAGGCACCATATCAATCCTTACCTTGAGTGAAGACATTGAGCTAAGGCCATCTAGATCACAAAGACAGCATGGTAGTCCCATGTCACTTACAACACAATCTATTATCAATGGGACTGAGAATGTTAACCAATGATCAGGCACCATATCAATCCTTACCTTGAGTGAAGACATTGAGCTAAGGCCATCTAGAACACTGAGACAACATGGTAGTCCCACGTCACTTACAACACAATCTATTATCAATGGGACTGAGAATGTTAACCGATGATCAGGCACCATATCAATCCTTACCTTGAGTGAAGACATTGAGGTTAAACCCATCTAGAACACTGAGACAACATGGTAGTCCCATGTCACTTACAACACAATCTATCATCAATGGGACTGAGAATGTTAACCAATGATCAGGCACCATATCAATCCTTACCTTGAGTGAAGACATTGAGCTAAGGCCATCTAGATCACAAAGACAACATCGAGCCATCCATAAGACAGAGAGGTTGTCTAGCGCAGTGCCCAGATCCCTGACCGATGCGATAAGACTGTCGTTCAGCTTCAGCTGCTTTAGGTTGGGTAACATGGCACCTGCCGTCAAGAAAGGCCAGTCATGAGTCCAGATTAAGGATTCAATATTCCAATATTTTTAAGATCTTCAAGTTTAGATAATCATGATTCAAGATTTTCAAGATTAAACGTCTCCAAGATTCAAAATTTCTAAGATGAGATGTCTCCAAGATTCAACATTTTCAAAAATCTTCAATCTTTAATCTCCACATCCAGATTAAAAATTTTAGATTTAAAATTCAATATGCATGATTCAAGATCTTAAAAATTCCAGATTCAGGATTAAGAGTCACAATCGCATTTTAGTTTAACCAGAAAGCATAAAAGATAAAAAAAAAATCAATTTTATATTTTTTCCTGGAAGAAATCATAAAAAGCCAGATGATTTGTCAAGGATCAACTGTTGACATGAAACAAAGAAAAAAAAAAAGATATAAAGAATCAACTACATTTTTGAAATTTCTGAAGTTAAATCAGCCTCCACAGAATTATTTAGTAGCTGAGTGTATGTCATGTCAGTGTAAGATGGCCAGGAAGTACAAGATATTTTCTGAAGACTCACCAAAATTCCCAAGACTGGTCTCCGATGTGTCAACCCTCATTTCCAAGAACTTCACATCTTCTAAGTCTTCTATGCCCGTCAGAGCTCGCTGTGTGATAATGATAGATGAGACTTTTACCTCTTTTTGAACGAAGCATCATAAACATGTGGTTGGTGGATATAACTTTTAAAATCGAGTACTAAAAAAAAAAAAGGACGCAGAAAATTCTTGAACGAGCAAACATTTCTCTACAATATGAATTTCTCTACTTTGTTGAGTGAAAAAACTTGTATTGATCACAAAATTTTAAAAATGGCAACATGCTGTAAGTATGGGAATGACAATTTTGCTATTCAAAGTTGCACATTTATGGCTCTTTGGTGTACTTTTGTATAAATGTGTTTCTTATATTTACAGGGAAATGTCCAGTGTTTCAAAATCAAAATCTGAATGTTACAAGATACAACCAAGGCCAAATTAATGATGACCTTTGCTTTGTAAGGGCGCTGGACACAGCATGGTTTCAAACATAGTGTAAAAAAACCTGTGGCCATTTTATTTATAGGTAATATGCCTATAGGACACCTGTGTCATTGTGCTTAAAATGCAAGATTTTTTACATCACAAATTTAAACTTTAAAAAAGGTGTTATCCGTTGACAGATTTATAACAAGCCTTCACTAATATGTTCCTTCATTCGCTGCTATATCATAAAAAACAACTGAACTTAAGGGTGGACTTTCCCTTTCAGGAGGCGTTGTTGATACTGACCAGCTTGGTAGGAGAGATGTAATCCTCAAGGAAAGTATCCTGTGGCTCTTCAATCACAATAGGCTCAGGGTTGACCTGCGTCCCTCCATACTCTGTAATATGCACCCCTGCCCTGGCCATGGTCCGGCCCAAATCTGTCATCTGCTTCCCCACTGTGGATTCAAATTGCAGCATGAAAATGATGTAGAATGTGACAGGGAAAAAGTTAAGTCAACATTGTAGAGGGTTACTTTTTGAGCACATTGGCTGATTTGGTTCAAATTTTACATTGTGTCTATGGGAATTTTGGGGGCTCTTTTAAGCATTTCGGGGGCAAAATCGCCCCAAGCCCCAGTGTATTTTTTCCCTGGTATGTGAGCATGAGTGCAAGTTACACTGGCTTAATGTGATGTTGTAGGATGTATAGAAAGCTATTAAACCACGCTGGGTAATATAACATTTACTTACATGTATGGCTATAAGCCGGGATTGGGTAACATCACTTCCATAGTCTCAATATTAGTGTGATTGAGACTAAAACCGCAGACGCATGAAAATCTATGCATGGAATATTGGAACCCTTATAACACATTAACACTACACACAAGTGAAATAGTACAGAAAACAGCAAAGTAAATCACAGAAAAATGTGCAGAATTCCTGTTAAAACAATGTGATGAAAGCTCAGTCAGCACGACATTTAAATGAATACATATGTGTTGACAGTATAATTCAAGGAAATCAATTAACAGCAACTGTTCTATCTTATTAAGTACGGGTTAATATTCTAAAACAAACCTTTATCTTCAGTACTATCATTTAATATGTTGGATATTTACCACAACGATTAGAGCATATTCCGCTGCTACGGCACCAAGGTTTGAAGCTTCGTCGAGTGCAAAGTTCTTGTAATGCCTCAAAGCTCTCCTCACAGCTCGAATGAATCTCCAGCTATCTTCAGCAGTCAATCAATCCACTTCAAACATGTTGAGTCCTGGATGTAAGATGGATGCCCAATGCTCTAAATCTCAAACGATCTGGGCATGCTGAATGGCCACTTCTGGGAGCCTGAAGTGAAAGAAATTTGACAACATTCGGAATAAATAACACTGGCAGAAATTTCTGGGGAAAAATTACGTGGGGGCTCAGGGCGATTTTGCACCAGAAATGCTTAAAAGAGCCCTGGAAAATGTTAAAAAGAGCCCTGGGGGGTGTTTCACCAAGCTCTTCGTAAGCTAAGAACAACTGGTGATCCCTTCTTGTGCTAAATCAGATTCTCAATGAACAAAGTGTGGTATCATATTCAGCACAAGAAGGGATCACCAGTTGTTTGTAAAGTCGTTTGTAACTTACGAACAGCTTGGTGAAACACCCTACAGGAAAATGTTAAAAAGAGCCCCCCCAAATTCCCAAATAGCCAATGTGCTCAAAAAGTAGCCCCCGAAAATTTTGAATTATTTCTTTTCCAGGGCTGAATACATGCACTGCTAAGCAGCTAATATAGCAGTGTGCAATCGGGGCAAGGGCCAAAATTATTTACAACAATCGCATTTACTGCTGCAGTGATAAAACTCAAGGCTGCAGCCAATCAGCATACCTCAGTGATTACATATATGTAGACTCTCTAATCTAATGCATTTTTCTAGAGCTTAAAGACAGCCCGTCCCCTTTTCAGATCACCACAAAACCATCGAAACATTGGCAAAACAAATAGAGAAATGTTAGCAAGCAGTATATTCATAATTTGAAACTGAAACGTAGTATCAAATTCAAATAATGCACGTAAACAACGTCTGATTAATAGTCTTGACCTCAGGCTCTTAGCAGTTTGTGTTGAAATATCTGCTTTATTGATTAATCTGTTTAATGAATTATAAAACGCATTATGAAAACAAAATTCTTGTATAGAAGGAATCATCTCCAAAGTTTGGTAATTACTCATAAAATTAGGATTTCACACATGCATAATAACCATATAGATACTGTAACAAAGACTAATACTTTTTTCGTACCACGAAAAAAGTATTAGTCTTTGTTACAGTATCTATGTGGTTATTATGCGTGTGTGAAATGCTAATTTTATGAGTAACTACCAAACTTTGGAGATGATTCCTTCCATAGAACATTTTTTTTTCATAATGCGTTTTATAATGTAATAAACAGATTAATCATTAAAGCAGATATTTCAACACAAACTGCTAAGAGCCTGAGGTAAAGACTATTAATCAGACGTTGTTTACGTGCATTATTTGAATTTTACACTACGTATCAGTTTCAAATTGTGAATATAGAGCTTGCTAACAGTTCTCTATATGTTTTGTCAATGTTTCGATGGTTTTGTGGTGATCTGAAAAAGGGACTGGCTGTCTTTAACATTTCTGTGACAAATAATGACAGGCCGACAGTTTTTACCCAAACAATCTAAGTTTCATTTCTTTAGTACCAAGCTCTAAACGTTTGAGTATTATCATTTTGTAAGTATCTAGTGATTGCAGTGCACGAACATACCAAATCTTTTCAAAGGAAAGTGTACATTTTTGTTTTTCAGTAATAAGACTGAGACTAAGTAGATCTAGAGGTCTAAGACGAACACTAAATACATGTACATGTAGCAACTCTCAGCTACACCACGGCCGGATTTCAAATGGATTCGCACTATGTGCGTATACCGGCTGTATGAGCTGACATGATATTTTCGTTCAGGTTTTATTTTTGCAAAATTCATGGATCACTATTTTGCTGGGTCGCAAAATTATTGCCACATAATCCTGATCACCACGCGCATGTTCCTCACGTTGCTGCACATGTACATGTAGAAGATCTCATGGTACATGATACTACAGGCGTGCATACAGTCTGTCACACGCTACCTGTAGCTAGCATTGCAGCGCACAATTGAGCGTCACGATAGCATGCAAGTACGGTTTGTTTTCTCTGTGTACAGACTGTGGAGCAGCGCATCATAGCGCAAACTTTTGGTCCCAAAAATATAGACTGGTACATGTCTGATGAAGTTTAAATTCTGCGTTTCTCACTAAAATGCTGAGGTAGGAGCACCCTGCATGCAGTGGTAAGGAGCCTGAGTCTCCAAGATGTCTGACCAAACTTTTTTTGTTTGTTTTGATTTAATTTTGACTACCATAATGGGAGACTAGACTCTATGTGTCACTTATTTTATTGCGACTACAGGTAGAGCAAAAAATCAGTCTCTGTAGGTCATTGGGTCTGCTGAGATTGCATACCTACTATTCTGGCGTATGATTTAGCCCATGATTCGGCCACTTACCGTAAGGCTTTTTCAGCTTTATATTCATGATACTGCACATTAAGTTACAAGTTAGCAATTTTAAAAATAGTACTCTAACTGCCGGTTGTAAAAAGAATCAGTACACTAATCATAAAAATTTAAAAATTGTGATTCCGAAACCCATATTTCTGCCCGGTTTTGGTCTACGTTGCCTTTGTTCGGTCACGTGTATGGCCACAACTTGTGTGGAGGTAATTTTGATGGTAATTTTAAGTGAGTTTTCTGTTGATTTTTAAACAGTGTTATTGATGTATGTGACTGTGCTTTTCACTGTAATGTGCTGTTTTGTGTGTTTTTCAGATTTCTGTGACATTATTAAAAGAACAATGCTGGTATGACCGATTCCTGGACCCAGCCGAATCATGGGCACACTCCTCTATGACTATGTTAAAAAATGTAATTTTGATAAAAGAAAACCCAGAGTAAGATTCCTGTCTACCTGCAGTGCAGGCAGCTGTGATTTTGTAGGAAAGGGTGACCATATTTTGCGCACATTTTGGTTTTCTTGACGATACCAAGACACCTAGATTATTACACATAACGTTCAATACTTCAAAAGATGTCAGATTAAAATCAATGTAATTTCGAGACATTTGCAACGCTTACTGACTCCGCCGTCCGCTTACGTATAAACTTACATGTGTGACCTAATTTTGTGCAGTAAGTTCGCTATGCCCTCTTGTCTACAACGACTGTCAAAATGTTCGAAAGCTTCCTCGTATTGTCAAGCACATACCAGCCATTTGAGTAAATATTTTGAAATTGGTAATACTATTTTTGTATTGATTTTATGGACGTTCAGACGATGTATCTTGTTGGACCATTTACGTGGGACTAAATGATTTAGTCCCACGTATGCGTTGTGTATCGTTCTCTCGTTTAAGCGTGTTTTAATATTAAGTGTTAGTGCGCAAAATAAGGACACACGCAAAATTAGGTCACACCACCATACTTTTTACTTTACTTCATACTTGCGTGACGTGAGCGGGCTGATCGCAGGAAACTTGTGCACCAACACTGGCAACAGGCAACACTGACCAGGGGGGGCATTCCGAAAACGAACTTAGGAAAAATTTTATTGTATCTCAAGGACTTAGGAAAAATTTTATCTTTTGGTATTCCGAAAAGCCAACTTACAATAAAAGATAAAATTTTTATTCAAATGAGCTAGAGATAAAATTTTTATGTAAATGAGCCTCCGAGATAAAATTTTTATGCAAATGAGCTAAATCGGTATTCTGAAACGCACTTAGGAAAAAAAGTTAGGATAAAAGATAAAACTGCTCCCAAGCAATTTTATCTGCAGACGTACGCGCCTAGGCCCATAGCTTTACGTGCAAAAATTATTCGCGCATTCAACTCTTTGCACATGTGCGCATCAAATGCAATAAGGCGCGCTGATAGACATTGATGCGCAATGTCCATTTCAGTTTCATGACATCACACCATCAGTTAATGTATGCAAAAGACATGAGAGGACGTTTATTACTGGCTGCCTCTGTGATAGGAGCGCAGTGCATGCGCTCATTAATATTGGTTAAAATCTTCCTAAAATGTTTTTCGGAATACCAAAGATAAAATATTTTAAGGACATTGTATCTTAGGGGAGATAAAATTTTTATCTCTGTGGATTTTCGGAATACCCCCCCAGGCAAGTTTGAACCTGGCCTAGTACTCATGGTCATGTCTGTGTGTTATTGAATAGTCACTTATTACCTTTTTTTTAAACCAGTAACGCAGATCCAACGGCAATGTTATTTTATAGGTAAGCATCACTGACTCGGCAGTTCAATGGCCCTATCATTGGCCGACCAGACTGCCTGACCTCGACCGTGGACAGTCGATCATCGAGGTCGCGGCCCAGGCACAGCGCAGCGGCGTCAGGTTGCCAAGCGATTGTGGCAGCGCCTTTTACACGCAAATCAATGGGCAACATTCACCGTACACCGCGAACGGGCAGTAACACTGGAAATATAATGACAAACAACGCATTCTGCTGATCATGAGTATAATACAAATGGTCAACAATAAAAGTGTCAATCTATAAGGCGGCTGGTCGTAGAATCATTAACCAGAATCATGATGGCTACTGCTTAGAATATGAAATTTAAAACCTCTTACCCAGTGTTCGATTTGCTGCACTCTCACGCAGACTTATTTGAGTTACAAATATACTTGTTTGCGTTTATACTCTCCTCTATTTAGTAGAATCGCCCTCTACGTTGATATCAAGTCCACTTCGTAAAAATTCCTCATTAACGAGTTTCGGACACCGTCTAATGAGTCACTGTTCGAGGATCTTCTCGGGGTACGAAACTATGACAACCTCGGCCGTAAAAGCAGCGCGGGCAAAAAGTACCGGCGGCCGGCCAACCTATTATGCGTTTCCAATCTCAAATATTGAATAGCCTCATCTAGTTCCTCGCATAATTTCTAATTCATATCATAACATGAATTTGCGATGGATATTCGTAGCCATGCTAGCTGTTCTTCGTCATGAAAATCTGCAGCGGAGAAGCAAAGAAAGATTGTTCCAGATATTCTCCATTAATATTTTTTTCATTGCTCTTATGATATGCATTTGATATTTTCTTATGCTGGCTGCACAAATTAAAAAAAAAATTAAAAAATGTTACTCATAAAATCGACAGTATCATTAACAACACAAGTCATAATGCAAACGGGAGACCGCTGCTCGTGGTTCGATCCCGGGTTCGATGTTGTCGTTGCGTCTATTCTGTCCTGTTGCGCTTGACTGTTCTCCATCTTCTCCGGCGAATTACCCTGCGAGCGTCTTAACAGAACGTACTCGGGTGTTCTCCGGAGGTTAACCCAGTCTTACCCTCGTCTCGATCAGGGTAAGAGTTCTCCAGAGGTTCTCTGGGGGTTGTCCTGTGTCGAGCGTATAGTAGGTAACTTGTTCAACGGAGGTTTTCCGGAGGCTTCCCCGCGAGTTCTTTTTTATGTTCACACGGAATATTCGTAATATACACACAATCATTTTAACATGTACAAATTAAAAAACAACAACGAGCGCCTAAAATGCATGCATAATTGTTTCTCCCCGGCTCTTCAAACATTCCCTCTTTCTTTTTCATTCTCTCAAGCAATCTCTCTTTTACTATCTCTCGTTTCTCTCTCTCTCTCTCACTCTCTCGCACACGCACTTTTCCTCCCCCCCCCCTCTCTCTCTCTCTCTATCTCTCTCTCTCTCTCTCTCTCTCTATCTCTCTCTCTCTCTCTCTCTCTCTCTCTCTCTCTCTCTCTCTCTCTTCTCTCTTTCTCTCTTTCTCTTTCTCTCTGTCTCTCTTTTCGCGTTCTCTATGGCACACGCAAGCGCATAATCGCATTCAGGGATGGATCCAGCATTTGGGGAAAGGGAGAGGGGGTGGTGCACAATGAAGAAAAATATTTTTGTTTGGGGGAAATCGTGTGAAAACTGACTAAAAAAAAAAAGAAAAAAAATGTTCTCTCACTTCTTCCGCCGATGCTTGATGCCAAAAAAAAAAAAAAATGAGGATGTGAGCCTGAGAGTGTAGACAGTATATGTGTGTGTGTGTGTGGTGCGTGTGTGTGTGTGTGTGTGTGTGTGTATGTATGTGTGTGTGTGTGTGTGTTTGTGTGTGTATGTGTGTGTTTCGATGAGTATATAGCTATACATGTATACGTTTAAATGTGTGAGTGGACCTGCGTGTGTATGTACATGTGTAAATGACTTTGTATGTGCGCGTGACTATAACTGTAACACACGTCATAGTACAAACTTGACTGAGACCTACCATCTTAGCGCAGCTATGTCGATTTACTTCGTGCTTTCATTTTCATACTGATTTTAACAACTTTTGAACAACTTAACAGCTGCTAATTTCTTCCTGTTTTTCTTCCGATAGATATATCATCCTTGTTTTCAGTTATGTTGTAACAATTTTGCTCTCTGAACGTGGCTAAGTCTTTGAGAAAATGAATAGGTTCTCCGAAGGCTACTCCGCGACTTGTTTCTCTTTTAACATGTTTAAGACGGGGTATTAGTAATATAAACGGAAACATTTTCACATGTACGAAAAGAAAAATTAGCACTTAAAATGAATGCATTATTGTTTCTCCCTCTTTAAACATTCTCTCTTTCTTTCTTTCTCTTTCTTTCTCATCATTTTAAGCATTCTCTCTTATACTATCTCTCACTTTTTCTTTCTTTCTCACACAAGCACTTTTCCTCTCTCTTCCTCTTCCCCCTCCTCTCCTCTCTCCTCCCCCCCCCCTCTCTCTCTCTCTCTCTCTCTCTCTCTCTCTCTCTCTCTCTCTCTTTCTTTCTCTTTCTCGTTCTCTATGACACAAGCAAGCGCATAATCGCATAAGTGCATTCATGGACGGATCCAGAATTTGGGGAAAGGGGAGGGGGCATATTCAGAAAAATGTTTTTTTGTCGAGAAATATCGTGTGATGACTGACTAAAGAAAAAGAAAAAAAGAAAGCTTCTCTCACTTCTCTCACTTCTTCCTCGGACGCGTGAGGAATAAAAACGAAAGTAAAGAAAGTCCTCACATCCAAAAGAGGGGGCACACTGACACATAATAAGCAAAAAGGGTCTCATTTTCAAAACTTTGGTCTCTCATGAGGGGGCACGGGCCGGATGCTCCCCCTCCCCCCCCCCCCCCCACTAAATTCGTCACTGAGTGCTGTGGTCAAGACTAGCGTGAAATTGAAAGCAGGATGTACCAAGTATTCTAGGTGTCAGCAAACTTATAGATTTTTAATAATAACACATTTTTTAAAAAAAAAGTTAAAAGTCAAATGAAGCTGAGATTTAAATGCCATAAGCATGATAAGGTTAAAGGATGTAAAATCTATTCCCCTCCTTTTATCATGTTTATTCAATCAAATCAAATCAAGTCTCACTAAAATGATTCCACGTAATTGGCTGAAGGGGTGTGTGTTGGAGGGGGGGGGGGCGCACCCGTTCACGGCTATAAATCTGTGAAGAATGCATATTATTTCAATCATATCCTACCAGCCTCATATTAATAACCGTGTCCAAGACCTTCTATATTCATGCTAAGGAATCCATTCAGATAAAAGTTTTGCTCATTATTTTGTTACCTTTGCTCGGACATGTTCATGCATGTTTGTTTGTGCATGGTGGGGAGGATGTGAGAATGTTGTGCGTGTGTGTGTTTGCTTTTCGATGAGTATTAATTGGAATGTGTTTGCATGTGTGAATGGGCGTACATGCGTGCGTATGTGCATGTGTAAATGACTTCGTGTGTGCACGTGACTATAACAGGTTGCTTGCACATCATAATACAAACTTGACTGAGACCTACCTTTCTGGCATTGTACAGGTTTATAAAATGTATATAACATGATGCGTCTTAGTCCAGCTATGTCGATGTACTTTGTGCTTTCGTTTTCATACTAATTTGGTCAACTCTTGAATAAATTAACAGCTGCTCATTTCTCCCTGCTTTTCTTCCTTGTTTTCAGTTATGTTGTAAGAATTTCGCTCTCTGATCGTGGCCAAGTCTTGAACAAATTGATATTCCATATCATCCTGTTTTTCTTCCGATAGACCTAGATATCAAATTATCATCCTTGTTTGCACGCGTTTTCACTTATGTTGTAACAATATTAATTCTCTGATAGTGGCCAAGTCTTGAACAAACTAACGGTCCGTTTCATATTGTTTTTCCTCTGGTATATCATTCTTTTTTTTTTCTTTTTCTGTTGCTCAATCATGTCAATAGTATGTATTATGAAAGTTTTACCAGTTTTGCTCTTTGCTTTCATATGCTCTATTCTTGTTATATAATGTTTGTCAAACCAGAGAGCTGTAAGGAATGGAGTCAGCACGAAGTATAATTTATTCCTACAGCAGTCGTGTGCATTGATGTCACAATGGAATAGTTTACGCGTTTGGCTCTTTGATCGAGGGAGATCCGCCGCCAAACAAGCATGACAAAATGTAGGATGCATTTTGAGGAATATATATTCTGTATGCGCAGAAGATTTCAGAACCACTACATGAACTGAAGTGCATGTGCAGTAGTATTAAATCTTATAAAGATACGATTCTGTGAATTTCAGATTATATTGTTGCTTCGTTTTTGTGATAAAATGAGAATACTGTAGAAAACATGCCAGAGAAATGCCTCCATATCACACATTTCCAAATCATATTTCCTTAAAAATATCTTGTAAATCGTTTATTGAGTGTTTCATCTTTCATGGAAACAACCTCAATTTCGTGTGCGGAGGTGTCCGAAAAAGTTACGGACCAAATTCTTTCTATATTTTTTTCAAAGTTTCCCTTCGCTTACCCCAAAACTAATTCACAGTGTGTGTAAAAAGATCAGCAACGAGCTCCCAGTACAGCGAAGGCTGAACGGTTGGCATACTTCTCAAAACAGATTTTCTTTTGTTATTCATAGGAAGGCACTACCTAATTAGAAATACAGCTAGTTGTTTAAAACACCTGAATGTCTTGGATTTTTATGAGGCGGCGGACCTCATAGATCAAAGGAAGTCAATCCGAGCGCAGTCCATCCATGATAGGTCCATGGTCAAACGTCGTGTTAATTAATGTGCCTCTTTGCCAGCTCTAATTCGGTTTCCCCTTGTAGAACGATATAGAACGCGTATGTATGTATGTGTGTGGTGGGGAGGATATGAGAGTGATGTATACATGTGTGTGTGTGTGTGTGTGTGTGTGTGTGTGTGCGTTTCGATGAGTATATAGTTAAAAGAGTTTCTAAGTGTGTGTTTTTAAGTGCGTGGGCGTACCTACGTGTGTATACAATAATATATGTACGTGCGTGACTACAGGTTTCTTGCACACAGTGAAAGTTTGATTGTGACATAGCTGTCTGGCATTGTAAGGGTTAATAAATTGAATACAACATACATGGACTAGGTACGCCTTAGTCGCTATAGTATTCCGCTTGAAGTCAGATTCCAGTTCTATTATTAGGAGGGAAGTTAGGGTTATTTTCTTCCATTTTCAAGTCTGTATTCCTGTCTGTATGTGTGTATATGTTCATGTACGTGCGCCTATGTAAGTGTGTTAATTGTTAGCATACACCTCAAGTCTGCGTGACTGTGATATTGATAGAATGTGTATTATTCCCGTACGTCCATGTACTCGCTTTATCGACGTGCATCCTGCTTTCGTTTCAATCGGATCGATACCAAGTATTGTACCAATTGGACACTCAACCTGCTTTTCTTCCGGTTTAGTTTGTTTTCTCTTATGTTACAACCATTTGCTCTCTGATTGTGGCCAAGTCTAGGGAAAATCAAATGTGTCATCTATTTTTTTGTTTTTTTCCTTGAACACTCTGTGTTCAAACCAAACTCCTCAAGATTTAAGGATGAACCGGGATGTGTGCTGATTGCGGTCACCGTCTCTTGCCTCTTTGGACGACCCGTTCAAAACTTATTTGAAATGTAAAGATCAATATTAAAGTTAGATTCCAATTGTAATATTATGAGGAAATTTCTTAAAAAGCATTTTCTTTCATTTTTCGTGGTATTTACCAGCTGTTTACACCACTTTATTGTTTGACACTTTGACTTGTAAAATGGCTAGCCTATCTTAAAGAATAAATGTCTTTACATTGATAACAGGGCTCCAAGATCTTTTATATCCACACCTGACAGATCCAGTCCGATTTCAAGACAGTTTTGCACATAATATGTTACCTTTATTCGAACATGTTCATGTACGTGTATGTGTATGTGTGGTGGGGAGGATGTGAGAGTGATGTGCGTGTGTGTGAGTGCGTTTCAGTAAGTTAGTGTTTGAATGGGTTTGTATGTGTGAGTGGGCGTACGTGCGTGTGTACATGAATTATTATGTGCGCGCGTGGATGTATTTGTTGCTTGCACTCAGAACAAATTTGACTGCGACATAACTGTCTGACATTGTAAGGGTTAATAAAATGTATACAACATGTACTAGGTACGTCTTAGTCCAGCTATGTCGAGGTACTTCCTGTTTTCGTTTTCCCGCTGATCGTGGCCAGGTCTCAGACCATAATGCATTGCACGCGTTTTGCCACGCCTTAAACAAGTTAGTCCATATCTACCAGCTAGCAATACGGTATAAAAGTAGGCCGCGAGAACCTCCCTTGCAGTGTACTGTATTACTTCCCTCAACGACGGTGGTACGTGAGCGTCTCAACACAACAAACAGCGTTATACATATCAAGTCTTCGTGAAGTCGCCTCTTTCTGAGAATCTGTGGAGATTCACAAGGCTTGCCTGAACCATCAGAATGGCTCCCCCGATAACAACGCGCCGTCTGCTGACGACAAGTCTGTTGATCATGATGCTGACGACGCCTCTAGCTCGTGCAAATTCATGCGCAAACGAGACTGACAGAGAAGCGGTTTCTTTCAACCCAACGATCCAGGTAAGAGGATTTAGGTGAAGCCTGTACTGCTCTTGTTTACGATAACCAGATACTTCGATACACCATCTTAGGAAATGGAAAAAAACGTCCATAGGACGGCGAGTCAAATACAGCTTTTTGGGGGTTGTTAACCAAATGGAAAAAAAAAATTACCTGAGATGAAGGATGCACACATGGCAGGCGTTGTGTGAATGGGT
The DNA here is from genome assembly GCA_963669155.1 of Arbacia lixula. Taxonomy (NCBI): domain Eukaryota; kingdom Metazoa; phylum Echinodermata; class Echinoidea; order Arbacioida; family Arbaciidae; genus Arbacia; species Arbacia lixula. The sequence goes on from OZ022592.1 coordinate 3,315,683, forward strand.
GTGAGGTTGTGTGTGCGTGTGCGTGTGCGTGTGCGTGTGCGTGTGGACAGTAGGTGAATGCGAGTGTGAAAGGTTGAGCGATGGTTAAGGGGAATGGGGGGGGGGGGGGGACAACAATAATATTTATTCAATACTTAATTGTTTTGGGTATACTTTGTATCTATTTTCATTATGTTATGTAGGCCTACTACATTTCAAACTGCAGACTGTATGATGCATTATGTATTGAATGAATAAAAACGGCAATACTATAAAAACAACACAATTATAGAATCGTAATCATTATCTTGATTGTTATCCTTATTATAAGAATCATTTTGTGTAATCTTTGTTCATATCATGTATGTATTGCATTATTTGTACACAGGGCCCCAGGGAGAACAGTACAAACTTAATGATGGGGCTACCCTGTATAAAAACAACTGAATAAATTAATACAATTGGCAACATTATCACCATCCATATCATTCGTATCTTTATTGGCTTTATAGCTATAATTTGTAATAATGATTTAAATGTCTAATGCGCTTTTTATTCTTTGTCAAACCAGGGAGGTGTAAGGAAGGAATAGAAAATCGAGCATAATACATTCAAACATCTGTATGGGTTCTAAAGCGTGCTCATGAATGTCAAAAGAATTCCATAATCATGACAATGCTTTGATGTTCCATGTGCCGGGCCGACATTTAGCTGATGTCAACTTGAAAAGAAATTTCTTTAATTTCTCATTTGTAGACGTTTTGTTTTTGACAAATTCGCTTGCAAACTATAAGGAAGTTAAGGGCAGATAATGATAGATCCTTTACTCAGCTTTTGTTTCGAAAAGTATTGAGGAATCATTAAAAATCAGACATATCAGTTATTTGTATTACTTACAAAATTGACCAATTTCTTCACTTTCCGACATCTTGTGCATTTGGGGGATTCAACCATTCTCAAAATGATATATTAAGCCGTATATTATCATTAACGGCATTTGTGTGTGTTTGCGTGCAGCAGAAATATTTTACTTCAAAAACTTGTTTATTTGTGTTTGCTGATACCTGTTCTGCTCATGAAAGTATTAAGGCCATTAACAGAACGGGACAAGCGAAATGAGAAGCCGTTGCCACACAATCATGTTCATAATTGTTCAAACACCTGAACAGCACCTGTTGAAAACACATAACTTTTCAGCGGCATGGCACATGGGTTCAAAGAAAGAAAGTTGCTTCATATCCTTCCATAACACATCCCTGGTCAAAATAGGACCAAACAATTCGAAACACTGCAATGCCAATTTGTGCATCACACATGTCAATCCACTAGAAAGTTCCATTCAAGTGTCACTATTAACTCATGATGCTTCTGGCAGAATAGAGCCCGTGGATTGACCTGCACGATGGTCATTGTTGTGCTCTTGTCCGAGTAGCAACAACGCATAGATTCATAGGGCGTTCCACTCATTGAAAGTGAATACATGTATACCATATTCGTTATGTACATGCAAATTGTATGTACGTCTTCCATACAACTGTACAGTAAGTTACTCATGGAAACCCAAAAGCTTGTTCGAGGTTTGTTCGAGAAAGGATGTTTAAATAAATGATATCCATCCCTTTAAACAGGGTTTGAATCCGTCACTCAGTATTCATGACTGGTAGCTGCTCTTAACAATATGATGCATACGCGATTGCGTCGTGTCCACCAAACATGCCTAAAGTTTACAATAGGTCATGCATATCCCTAATCGAGAATACAGTACAGTTTTCGATGACGAAGTACTTATAATGTAGTTAACCAGGTTAACCGAATGCAATATCTTATATTTTCCGAGATGAAAATACTAGATTAGGCAAAGCTGGGCACGTTTTTTTTTATGGTCCTTGTCTGAGAGAAACATATCTTAAAGTAACGTGTCCAGGGTCTTTACAATTGAAATATGAAGCGAAACAGTGTGAAATCAAGGCTTTTGAACTGTAACTTGAAATCAAGTTTACAAACTTATTGCCTAATTGTAACCTGATTGAATGTTTATAGAAACATTGTAGTTATTACATGTCACACCTGCGCAACCATAATATATGGGGTGAGGATATTTCCCCAAATTCTTCTGGGCATCTCAGTTTGTTTCATACGTCAAATCCAGGCAAAATGTCCAAACATTTCAACATTTTATTAACACCTAGTATTAGTGACACTGTGATGGCAGTTGCGAGTGGATTGAAAGGTGTCATGCACAAATTGGTATTATTTTGTTCCGAAATGATTATCTGATGCACACACATGTTTGTGTCAAACTTTCTTTATAAGCAAAAATATTAAATATTCAAAGAAATATTACAAAATTGATAATCTATACTATGACGCGGTACTTCGCTCTAAAAAAAAAAACATTTTCATCCTTTGACCTTGTGGTGCGTAAATTTCAGGGAGAAACGACTTAAAACTTTTGTAAAAAAAAAATAAATGAAAAAAGTTTTCTTCTGAAAACCTAATACAATATGGAGGTCCAGTTCGTGAAATCTGAAACAGATAAGAAGGGACATAAAATCTAAGGAAACCAAAAAAAACAAAAAACCCACAAATTATTTTGTGTTGTAACCTCGACCGAAGAGCTGCCTTTAAAAAATCAAATAAAAAGAGTTTTTTAATTTACTCGTCAATTCTTCTATTTATAGATTTTTACATCTTCGGGTCCCGAGTCACACCTCAATGACACCACTGAAACTCGAGTGCTGGGTGCGCTGGAACGCATGGAAACACGCCAAGACGATCTGACAGCGGCCCTAGTAAGTTTACAAAGCAAGCAGGACGAACTCATTGCGTCTGCTGAGCCACACCTCAATGACACCACTGAAACGCGACTGCTTGATGCGCTCGAACGCACGGAAACATGCCAAGACGATCTGACAACAACCCTTACAAGCTTGCAAAATCAGCAGGGTGAACTGACAGCGGCCCTAGCAAGTCTACAAAGCAAGCAAGACAAAGTGATAGCGGCTGTTGCAAGTCTACTCCCGAGGGATTGCAGTGACGTCCTGGCGGCAGGCCGCTCGTGGAGCGGTGTCTACCTGATCCAACCCACAAACGCCCCGGAAGCCTTCCGAGTCTACTGTGACATGACCACCGATGGAGGTGGCTGGAACGTAAGCTCATTTAAGGCAATGTGGACCCCGATCTGTCAAATCGGCGGAGAATGGCGTATACGTACAGGGATCGTGTTTAATCGACAATGTAGTAGCAGCAGCGTTATGAGAACGGGGGTGAATCGAGTAGTTTTTACATCGGCAATTTTTGTTGACCTTCATCTTGATCTCGCCGATTAAAATTAATCATAACGATATTAAACACAGCGGCGTAGGCGTAGTAATGTTGTCCGTAGCATTGCAAGAGCGGCATCAGAGTGGTACGTTGTGGTCTCGTTACTGCACCGCTCTACCCCGAATAAACACGATCGAGGTACGCCAATGCCGCTCTCGGCCGATTTGATAGATCGCAAACCAGATCATGATAGTCATGATAGTGGAACGGGGCCTAAACGTTTTTGGTTCAGATCTTGATTCACATAAGAAAATCTTGCTTTACCCAAACGTTGTGGTAGGTCCATGCCCAAACCCAGCACGGAATATTGCCCCTGCTTGTTTCCTATCGTGGGGTGTCCACGCAACTTTGCCAATAACAACAAATTTCTGTTAATGATAAACAAAGTAATTTTTTAATGAGTTTAGAATACGTGGATTTAAACAGAACGCATTACCCTGTTTAATCAGGAATTTGGTGGAATCAGGGTTTTCGGGGAGATTAGAGGTAATGACGGAATACAGTTAAGCTTGTAGTTAGGAGGTCAGGCTAGGATTATGTAATTGTTTTCAATGTAATTCATGTGTATTTATTTTTTTACAATAAATATGTAACATTTCTACAAGCCGTATCAAATTTCTAAATACATTTCTTTATAATCTGCTCATTGTATTGTGTATTCGGTATTGTTAATTTTTTTATCAGAAAATATAATCATTCAGTTCAATCTATCAATGATCAGTCAATCCTTCCGACCTGAAAAATATCAAAATAGCGCTGGCCGCCGGAATGGAAAAGAGGCTTAGACCTACCTACCGATTTCAGGTCAGGCGTATCAATATGTCCCTGAAGATATACTCTCCAATATCACAATTATATCAGTATCTGATAACTGGATGATGTTTCTTTATATGATATTTCATGCTATGGCTTTGTTCCAGGTCTTCCAGCGACGACAGAATGGAGATGTCGATTTTTTCCTGGACTGGAACGACTATAAAGTTGGATTCGGTGACATTGAAGACGAATTCTGGATTGGGAATGACGTACTTCATCTCCTGACCAATAACAGAGCCATGCAACTGCGCATCGACCTCTGGTCATTCGACAACGAGACAGCTTATGCCGAATATTCCTCGTTCAGCGTATCTGATGAGAGCGATTATTATCGCTTGGAAGTCGGAGGCTATCAGGGCACGGCTGGTGAGTAAATGAACTAGCATGGATCCAGGCTGGTTGATATATCTAACTCAATCTATCACAAACGACCATTTGGGTCTACTATGACAAGGATAATTTTCTCTCCTCTCCTGGTTAGTAAGGTCGAGCCTAGGGTACCATCAGAGAGTGATTAGGCTTCGTGTGTATTGTCATGATTCTACAGAGTTTGGATTAAAAATATTCCCATAGAGCAGCCTGAGAGCCAGGCTAGATATAAACAGCTTCTCATACTTACTACTTTGTATTTTGATTGCAGAATTTATATCCGTTTAATGTTACTAATTATCAGACATCAGGATCATTTGAAATACGCATTTTGGCGAATTCAGATCTTCTATTCCCTTCTTCTTTGAAATCGCTTACATCAAATATTTATAAAGAATGGACCGTATTCTACTAATGTCCTAAACTTAAACCAAGCTGAAACCTGATATCGAGTCTAAGTAATTACCCTAACCATCGGTTTAAGGGGAGTTTTCGATTCTGGTTACTGAGTCTAGTTCGATTAGGCTTAAACATTAACAATTCCCTTATCCTTCCTTAATCCTCTTAAATGTCGCCTGCCTCTAATGCGCATGCGCAATAAAGTTAGGCTAAAGAACTGCACATGCGCAGTCGGTGCTCTCCTGCAAGACACTATCCAGAGAAGGGAGACGTCATACAAACGGCTGGTGACAAAATGGCGTCAAAAATAAAAAAGACATTTGTACAACGGTTTTTGTTGTCTTATCTTATGTTGCATAATGACGTTAGCTTTTTTGTTTATTCCAATGTACATCTCACAATTTGCATTAGGTTTTTTTTACAATTTTAGAGAAAATACAAAGAGAAACATTCCCCCCCAAAACCCGCTTGGTCACTGTTTAATACGCTGTTTCTGCGAATGTTACGCTGAATTATTACTTATGAACTATTATTAGGGTGATCTTCACATGAACTAAAACAAAAATGCTTTCCCACGTACCACACCAGGTTGGGTAAGAGAGACACGTGTAATTCCCATGGGCATATCAGTTCCGAGTCTCTATGTTTTTCCCCATTGGCCTATACATTGATGTCACACTCACCCCTACGCGATGAACATGATGAATGAATCCCTCCTTCACCGTGATGGAGAAGAATTATTACCGAAAATTATATTTCACATTTGTAACTTATTCAGTTTCAAATTAACATGCCTCAATAATCACTTCGGTGTTTGATTTTTTTTTCGTTAGATGCAATTAAATGTTTGAATTGCCCACTTATCCCACTTTACCCAGATTAGTAGAATTGCAAATATTATTGAAACCCGTTCAAAACTTTCGTTAAACTTTCAATAGTAGGATACAGGCCACCCTCAGACTGTCTAGATTGCTATTCAAAATCCCACTTACATGTTATTTGTTGCTATTCAGTTTGTGTGTATTGATCTATGCACAGGTGATTCGATGGAGTATCATAACGGTTATGCCTTCTCCACGCGTGATGAGGACCATGATACCCACAGCAGCGGTAATTGCGCTACCGTACGTCACGGGGCGTGGTGGTACAGCAACTGTGCGGACTCCAACCTGAACGGCAGATACTACATTGATGGTGACACCTCATGGGAGCGTGACGGAATCAGGTGGTATGATTGGAAGGGGTTGTTCGCCTCTATGAAGAAGACTGAGATGAAAGTCCGCCCTCTGTGATACCACAATCTCACATCGACAATCCACTCCGCTCACAATAGGCATACAAATAGAAAGACGTAGAAGAAGCATCTCTTACAACCTGTACAATCGGCCTTGTCGCTGCATACCCAGCAGTTTTTGAAAATCTGTTGAAGTGCCTTCTTAGAATAGGTTTCACTTTTCACATGATCTCTCTTTTCGTGCATAAAGCACAGACAAACGATTATTTTGTGAAAAATGTGTCCCAGGGTATTTCGGAGAAGTGAATTACTAATATAACGAATTATTATACGCGATTTTGCGCTATGAGCTCATAATGATTTGTTGAATTGTGCCGCGAGCTTGTATGCTCTGTAGTGTTATGCGTTGTTTATATCTGTGTAGAAAAATATATAACGATGTTTTTCTTTAGTGAATGTACAGAAGTGTTTTTGATATTAGTCAAAATGTAACAACAATTCCAATACAGATGAAGCTGCTTTAGAGTGTAATAGACATGTTGACATTTCTTGGTTATTTGCTTAATGTATGTTATGATGTACATTTTAGTTGTAGGAAATCAGTTTTGGTAGTCATATCAACTATGAAGTAAGGATTCAGATTTATTTATCCATTGTTTGTGAAGATAGAATAGACTAGAATGACATCGCTACATAAACAAATGCAATTGACATCTTTAATTTTGATGATGTATACAACTGATGTTAGTATAATACGATTTTCTAATATTCCTTGTTCTGCTTGTGCGGGTTTTCCGTAGCGCACCATTTATCTGATAAAGAAGGAGTTAAGACCGTTGATGTACAGGTTGCGCATTCCTACACCAGCAATACACCCCCCCCCCCCCCACCCCCTTCCCCCGCCCTCCGCTCCATCCTTTACAATTTAGGCGGCAGGGGTCAACGCTTTGGCTATTTCATACAGTGTTTCCTGCACTTTGTTCTGTATTTCCTTCTACTTCTAACATTTCTAGCCTTTTTCTACAAGGTTAGTTAACAGCCTCAAAGAGCGCGTTCTGACCTAAAATATTTTTCAATATGATATCTTTTTTAAAAACCAGTTCAGGAGTTCAGTATCTTATTTTGTAATCCCAGTGCCTTCAATATTTGGAGTGCTCCTGGCTAACACCGCTATAAGCTACACATCACATCGTAGCACTGTATGCGAAACACAGAGAATTAATACACGTTCTCTACAAGGAAACGAAATCAAAATCAATTTCTCCTCTCCTTCCAATCCCTTTCCAGTTTCACTTCCGATACATATCTTGCACGTTTCCTGGCAGATATTTGAGAATATGTTAACACACATGACTCTATTATTCCTTAAAGGGAGTGTACCTCTTTTAGTTAGTCTTTTTGGAAGTGTTTTTGATATTAGTCAAAATGTGACAATTCAAGTACAGACGAAACTGTTTTAGAGTGTAATGGACATGTTGAAATTTCTTGGTTATTTGCTTAATGTATGTTGTGATGTACATTGTAAATGTAATTGTAGAATCTGTTTGTGTAGTCATGGCAACTATGAAGTAAGGATTGATATTCATTTATCCATTATTTGTGAAGATAGAATAGGCTAGAATAAAATCGATAAATAAACAAAAACAATTGACATCTTTCATTTTGATGATGTGTATAGGTGATGTTGGATAGTAAGAGTTTTTTTTTAATTTCTTGTTCTGCTTGTGCAGGTGTTTCGGTAGCGTACCATTTATCTGATATGGAAGGAATTAAAAACCGTTTCACATGACTTCATTACTCGTGATGCACAGGTTTCGCTTGTACACAAAGAATCAAAACATTACATACCCCCCCCCCCCCTCCAACACTCAGCCGCTTCATCCTTCGCACTTTAGGTGGCAGGGGTCAACGCTTTGGCTATTTTATACAGAGTTTCCTGCACTTTGTTCTGTGTATATTTCCCTTATACCTCTTATATTTCTAACAATCTTCTCCAATGTTAGTTAATAGCCTCAGAGCGCGCCTACTGACCTAAAACATTTCTATATAATATATTTTTTAAGCCAGTTGGAGTTTAGTATCTTATTTTATATTCCTAGTGCCTTCAAACTCTGGCGAGCTACTGACTAACAACACTATAACATCGTAGCATTGTATGCGACACACAAAGAATTAATACCCATTCTCTACAAGGAAACGAAGGAAGTACTTTTCTGCTCTCCTTCCAATCTCTTTCCTGTTTCACTTCCGATACAAATCTTGCAGGTTTCCTGGCAGATATTTGAGAATATGTTAACACACATGACTGTATATTCCTTAAAGGAAGTGTACCTCTTTTGCAGACATTATCACGTATATAAACACGATATACTCATACGTGAATAATCATGATAATGAGAAGGACTCAAAGGTCCCATTTGATAAAAGGTAACATAATTCTTTGATCAGGATCAGCGTGAAAATGAAAGCAGGATGTATCTCGACAAAGCGAGTACATGGACGTTCCTAGTTCAATATCGCACCTAGATTTTTATGAATGCTAATATGATAGCACACTTACACAGGCGGATTTTCATCAAACCTTCATTGATATGTTCCTTTCATGTGTCTCCTTTTATTGAGCCCAAAATAGATTCAGGGCGAACTATCCCTTTAACGTGCATCTTAAGAGAAAACCAGTGTATATTCAGAGATGTCGAGAGACTTTGAATCAGAGATAGAGAAATATACCTGAATAGCAGAAACAACAAGAGACAGAATTATCTCAGATTTGTCATCGAGTGTAAGGTCAGAGTAACGAATAAAATGTATCGCAACCTGTACTACACTTCGTCAGTGTTCGTTGTACAAGGAAATTACGGTCTGGGGCATCGTTTCGAGCTTGAATGGTATAAATCACAAACCGTTGTATGTGTGAACGCTTACTGTCGTATAAATGGGCAGATTATAGCTTGACCTGGCTTGACCCCTTATCTCTGAGCAGTCTCCAACTAGTTAATTTCTTTATAATTCATTATTCTCTTTCTCTATATCTCACTTTTATTTATTTCTCACATAAGTACTTTCACTCTTTATCTCTCTCTTTCAAACATTCTTTCTCTATCTCTCACTTTCTCTCCCTTTCTCATCCACGCTTATGTCACATCCCGGCTTGACACATGTAATGCACTTTTGGGGGGTCTTCAACATACTCAAGTAAACAAACTCCAACGAATACAGAACATTTCCGCCAGAATCGTCACCAGATCTCGCAAGCAAGAGCACATCAAACCCATCCTCTATCGTCTTCACTGGCTCCCTATTCACCACCGCATCCAGTTCAAGATCCTGCTCCTAGTGTACAAATCCCTCAACGACACATCTCCTCTCTACATCTCCGATCTCAGCAAGGAATACACCCCAACCCGTAACCTTCGATCCAATAACCAGAACCTTTTCCTCTTTTTCTTCACGTCTCTCTCTCTCTCTCTCTCTATCTCTCTCTCTCTCGCCCTTTATCTTTCTCTTTTTTTGTTTTAAAAGGTCCTTAGTTAATTAATTAAATAATTTAGATTTAAATTTATTCAAATATGTTGTTTATTTCCGAGCTTTCAAGTTTAAAGACAGCCAGTCCCTTTTTCAGATCACGACAAAACCATCGAAACATTGGCAAAACATAAAGAGAACTGTTAGCAAGCTCTATATTCAGAATTTGTAACTGATACGTAGTGTAAAATTCAAATAATGCACGTAAACAACGTCTGATTAATAGTCTTTACCTCAGGCTCTTAGCAGTTTGTGTTGAAATATCTGCTTGATTGATTAATCTGTTTATTACATTATAAAACGCCTTATGAAAAAAATTGTTCTATGGAAGGAATCATCTCCAAAGTTTGGTAGTTACTCATAAAATTAGGATTTCACACACGCATAATAACCACATAGATACTGTAACAAAGACAAATACTTTTTTCGTGGTACGAAAAACGTCGGCTTGAAATTTAACGGCTGAATTTTTTTACATATACAGAAAGCTTCAACATGCTATATTCTTAGAAATGGTCTTGAATCACACTTTCTTCAATTTACGATCGTGATAGACGATTTCAGATTTTAAGCTTACAAAAGGGACGGACAATCTTTAAAGATGACTGAGATGATATAGCAATAATATTTATTTTGATGTTGAACAACTGGAAAGGGGCAATAAATGTTAACATGATTTTTTTTCCTACATCTCTATCATTAAAACTTTTAATTTATGACACTACTTCGCACATTCTGCCGGACCTTCAAAGAGAAAACAGCTTTGAAATATTAATCCTTCTTTGTGACTAAAATCTTCAGATCTGTTCTTATCAAAATGTTATATGAAGCGGAGGCATCGCAGACTTGTATACAGTCGTTTCATTTATCACATCCAGGTAAACACGTATGTGAATTTATTTCTAACCTTAGCAAGAGGAAGTTGCCATTATTCTTCAATCTGGTATTCTCGAGAATGCCTTTTTAGGCGTTTTGGAACTGAAGTAGCACATGGAATATTCATACGGCTTCTCCTGTAAAAACGCTACACTTCACCGGTTTATGAAAACTCATCCTTTCTTTCACGCAACGGTGAGGGCGTCATTCTCACTACATAATCTCCGTTCCAGACGCTGTGATAATTCGGTTGGTCTCCCACAACATCGTGATGGATGGCACTTTCCCGTTAGTAGAGGCTCAGTGAGCATGACCAGCCCGGCCAGAACAAAAGCCGCACCGCCTGCAAAGAAGACTACTCCATAATCTTCAAACACACCGTATAGAGCACCTGTTGAGCAAGATATCAGACACAATGACCGGTATAGCAATAGAAGAGTCTTATAATACAATACAATATTCGCTAGCTTAGTGAGATGGTACACAGACAGTGCACGGGTGACCGATTTTATCCCCGTGGTAGGAGAGTCGGACAATATTTAACTGAATTTCCTGTAGTTTCAAAGTCTTCACAGATTTTGCCTGTCATCAACAATAGAAAAAGGTCACAGTCACAGTTATATTCGTAGAAATCTAAAATTGCCATTTCTTTTAATTTTGAATACGTGTGCTGTAGCATTATAATTTTTTGTTAACAATTTGCTTTGTAAATCGTGAAGGCCTACATCAGAAACATTAACGTATCAAGTATCACATAAGTATAAATACATATTATAATAAATTTCATATCCTACAATGATAGAATCCTGTTTGGTGATTGGTTTACATAGCGTGACCTCCACCTGACCACATATAATATTGATATGATGTCGATAATGTTTAGAACAACTCGTCAAGGGATGAAAGTGTGCTGAAGAAGCTAAAAGCTGCCTGCAATAAACTCTTACCAGCAAGAGGGGGTCCCACTAGAAATCCGGCACCTTACATTTCGATGACTAACCCAAAGGAATACCCCAACGTGTCTAAGCCCACGACGGCTACTAGCAGGGCAGGAGTCAGCGAATCGGTTGATCCAGCGATGAGGGCGTATAGCGAGGCCAGTATAGCTAGGCTGAGATACCCGGTTGCTAGCGGCACCAGGAAGAGGCATAACCCCGCGAGGATGCAGCTCGTGACGTAGCCGAACATGCGCCGATGTTTGCCGAGTATCCGATCGAAGACGAAGCCAACGAAGATTCGTCCGAGCGTGTCCATGATGCCCATGACGGAGAGAATGAAGGACCATTCGTCCTCGGCGATCGACAGGTGGAGCGCGAGAGCCTTGAAGTACACGTAGGGCAGCTGGTAGCCGATGCAGAGGATGAAGTTCGAGATGGCGAAGATGACAAGGAAACGGTTGCTGAGAAGGCGGGCGACCTTGTAGCACGGGGAGAGTATACAGCGGACCCACCAGGTCTCTGCGTGTATGGACTCGGGAACTGCGATGGATGAGTCAGAAGGGAATCGGTTAGGGTAGATTTCCATTGCCTCGGTATAGGTCTTAAAGTCCGTTAGGGTTCGGGTTTCATCGGCTGCGGCCGAAGCAGCCATTGCGTGGCTCAACACACTCTCGGCGAAGGACAACCCAGACATCCTTGTGCTAGGTTCCCCGGTATTACTAGCAGCTCGGCTGGCAGCCTGGCTCGCTGCTACGCTGGCATTGCCGATGGTTGCTGGGTGGCTACTGAAGGTGAAAAAGGAAGCTAGGTCGTGGCCGTCCAACCTATTCGCGTCTACTTCCACATCCATGATATGCTTCATGTATGCTTCCGTGGAGGGCTTCTCAGGTATAAACCTCGAACAATAGGTGGCGCCACACACGCACAGAGCAAGTTCTATGGCTCCGAGGACGAGAAACCCATGCCGCCAGCCAAATTCGTCGACGACAATTTGGACGACGGGCGCGAAGATGAAGGTGCCGATGCCGGAACCAGCGACCACGAAGCCTGTCGCGACGGATCTTCGCCGCTCGAAGAATCTCCCTACCATGACAATACAGGGCAGGTAGCTCAGCCCGAAGCCGAAACCTGGACGTGGGAGATATTCGTGGGACAGTAAAGGAAAGGCAGATAAGTATTTCCTAGGAATCCTAAGCATTTTTATAATCTGTTATAGTCTTCGGGGCCTCGAAGTCAGTAAGCGGGGTGGGAGGGAGGGGGGAACAGTTTTTTTTTTTTTTTTTTTTTTTTTTTTGGGGGGGGGGGGCAGGGGTTGCAACCACCTGTTTGGGGGGAGGGGGGGGGGGGGAGTTCCAAAAGGAAGGGGAGGGGGTTAAACCCCCTACACTTTCCAATAACCCCCATTTTCTTTTCTTTTCCTTTTTTTTTTTTTGGGGGGGGGGGGGGAGTTCATAGGGGGAGGGTGGGGAAAAGAAACACCAAACCCTCAACCTCTCTAGATACGCTTCTGCCTTATACTCACGAAGGAAGCAAGCTGGTAACCGCCAAAGGCGGACTCTACTTAACAGAAAGAGGTAGAAGAAGAAGAAGAAGAAGAAGAAGAAGAAGAAGAAGAAGAAGAAGAAGAAGAAGAAGAAGAAGAAGAAGAAGAAGAAGAAGAAGAAGAAAAAAAAAAGAAGAAAAAGATTACCTAGGTGACAAAGGAGAAATTATAGACAAATATAAAATAGGACAAAGAAAAAGAGAATCCAGGCGCTAGTTTACCTGTCAGTACCCCATACGTGAAGAAAAGATAGTCGAGAGATGGCGCCAGTGCACTCAGACACAGACCCATGGAAGAGAACACTCCACCGGCAATGGCGGTGGCTTGTGCGCCGAATCTCCCAACGAGAATACTCGTGATAGGCCCTGGTAAAATGACAAGAACAGTAATAATGATAATGATAATGATAATGATGGACAGTTAGACTATGAGCAATGCTATGACGCGCGTCACTTTGGCTGAGAGAGGGAGAAGGTGGGATGAAATGGGAATAAGAAGGAGAGAGAGAGAGAGAGAGAGAGAGAGAGAGAGAGAGAAAAGGGGGAGATGAGAGAGAGAGAGAGAGAGAGAGAGAGAGAGAGAGAGAGAGAGAGAGAGAGAGAGAATTAAGGAGGGACTGATTCTTTGCATAGGCACAATACAATAATTATCATCTAACCTGAGCAGAGCATTGTACCAAGAAGAATGCTGCCTGTCCACGCCGTGGCCAAATCGCCCCTTCCGAACGTGACGAGGAGTTCGATGTGGAAGATGCCCACCATCGCGTAGGTCAGGCCAAAGGTCAAAATGTGGGTCATCATCGCCGCAATCATCACCACCCACGCCCAGCCTCTATCAAGATGACGCGACGATGCCGACGTCGAGTCGTCACGTACTGGGGACGGTGTGTCAGGCACTCCATTAGCTGTTGCCGTCGTGTCGGGGTCATGACGCGGTAGTGTGACGTGGGTAGAGGGTTTAACTGTGGACTCGACACATGTTGTGCTTTTGTCTGAGATAATATGTAAACGGAGAGGATGGCGAAGACCAGAGGGGGAAAAGGTTGTTCAGAGAGTGAAGGGACACGTATAGAGAGAGAGAGAGAGAGAGAGAGAGAGAGAGAGAGAGAGAGACGGAGAGAAAGAGAGAGGTGGAGTGACACGTAGAGAGAGAGAGAGAGAGGGAGATGGAGAGAAAGAGAGTGGGTGATATAAACGGAGCGAAGTAATAAACTAGGCACTTGATTAATGATTGTAGAATAAAATAATTATATAACGCACATTTTCGATATTTAGCCATCTCGAATTTTGCACAGGAAAGCCAAGGCAGCCATTTAATAAAAATGGCGGCCATGCAAATGTAATATTGACCACTTTTAAAATAAAGATAACGCATGGATGGCTTATTTGTTAACACTCACACTCGTTGTGCTGAGTTCCGTCGAGCGAGTGGCTGTGTACACGAGTTCGGGCTGTCAAAATGTGTCAAGAGTCTAGACTTTCTTGAGCCGGAGTGGATCTCGACGGCTATTTTCCTTTTCGTGGTTACTATGATTTGACATGTTGATGCCTTGAAGGAGGAGTTTGGAAGCACCTAGTTATGACACCTTCGCAATACTTATAATACATATCCCTCCAGTCGTTTGGTCCGGGATGTTTTGTATCAAAATAGTAGCCTCGTTTCATTCGTAACTTTTAACATACTGCAACAGCCCCATCTACGACGAATCACGTCCACTCACTCACCAGCTGCTTGGAGAAGCTAGCGAAACATACCTACAATACAAGTGGTTTGCTTGATTGGTCGAAACACAACTTTTTATTAGATGAAACTCTGTAGGTTTTGGGGTATGGATGCAATCTAGGCATTGCATCATATAATTCTAGGTCTGTAGGTTACTATGACATTCATTGGATCGAGGGGTTGAGAAGGTTTGTCAGGGGATGGGCGGGGAATGGAATGTGTGTAACTAGAGGGATTATTTCACCGAGCTGATCGTAAGCTAACAACGAATTTATGTAAAACTAGTGACCCTGTCTCGTGCAAAATGAAATACCCTAAATTGTTCCTGTTTTAACATAATGGGAGTTTATTTCCAACAATCCTAATCAAATTTGACAAATCATAATCAAATCACTTCATTATCTCTGTTTCCAAACACTTGTTAATTACAAGAATTTTTATTTATAAACATCAGCTTTGAACTTTAGCTGATGGGAATCAAAATCATTGAGAATCTGATTTAGCACAAGAAAATATCACTAGTCGTGCGTAAAGTTGTTCTTAGCTTCCAAACAGCTTGGTGAAACATCCCCTGGATCTCACCTTGGTCAACACAAACCACTGGAATGACGTCACTCTCGTCCGCAGCATTCATCTGGTCGATCGCGCTGGACTGCAACCATAGCAACAGCGGATCTTCATTATTGACGCCTATCACGTGACTACCACATCCGTTATCAACGCCGTCGTTGTCCTCCTCATTCGAGGAGATGTGGGACATTACTTGAGTCGATGTCGTTGAGGTCGCCATATCTTCACTTTGCCTGTTTGGGTATGTCATGGTAGCAGTAGTGGTTAATGTAGTAGTAGTAGTAGTAGTAGTAGTAGTAGTAGTAGTAGTAGTAGTAGTAGTGGTAGTAGTAGTAGTAGTAGTAGTAGTGGTAGTAGTAGTAGTAGTAGTAGTAGTAGTAGTAGTAGTAGTAGTAGTAGTAGTAGTGGTAGTAGTAGTAGTAGTAGTAGTAGTAGTAGTAGTAGTAGTAGTAGTAGTAGTAGTTAATATAGTAATAGTAGTAGTAGTTGTTGTTGTTGTTCTGATATTGCGAAGGACAATTATTTAACAAATTTTACATTAATGAATTTACGATGTTAGTTACCTACATTGTTCAAGTTTGTTACAATAAATGTTGAACACTTATGTGTAAGGTGTAAACAAATTGTGCATATATTACGTGCTTATATCATGAATAATAGCTTTAAGCGTACATTTATTACGATTTGAAACACGAAAAAAGAAATATGATAAAGATTGTACGGGAAGATGGTTGAATTATCCATAAAGCATAGCAATGTGGTTAAGATTTATTGAACATTTAGTAAACGTTTCAATACCATATCTACACGAAATATGATATAATAAGTCAATGGACCGTTTTCACAATGGTGGACTAACTTCATGGGACGGTAAGGAAAACATATTTTGTTTGTAGGCCTATTCAATATAATCAAGTTTACAAAGAAATTTTAGGCATACGCCCAGTGGTAAGGATAGCGTGCTCCATCCTGTAAATGAACGAAAAAACAAGTCAGACAAAAATCTTGGAACCAGACGGGATTTGAACCTGCAATCTACTGCTTACCGGGCAGCGACTTAACCACGCAAGCTATATCTAGTTCACGGCCGGTCAAGACACGAAAACATTTCTTTGTAAATTGAAATTACCCCAGAAAGCCCTATCACTAAAATCTACCATAATCACGTTTGTTCTTGGAATATCTGTGATTTATATTATTTATTCACATAATGATTACATTAAATACTTGAAATCGCCTGCTACTGTGATTCTATGATAAAAATTACTAATTTTGTGACAGCATCAGATGATTTATTCTGCACCCTATTAATCATTTTGTCTCCGTTCAGCATGTTTAGTATGCGGTCTACGTTATACCATCGTTATGCGTACGGGCCGAAGGGTTCTTCCCAGCTTTGCCAAAGCCGCGATTTAGGCGCCAGATTGCGCTACTTTTGACTTCCTCGCCACGACTTGCAAAGCCTTCCCGCTACGTCGCTACTTTTTGGCTACTTCTGACTTGCTAATTTCTCCATTGCATCATACATTTTCACATTTTCACTTAGTACCATCATGCTGTATAACCTTGAAATTGCCATAGTTCCATTTGGGCTACTTTTTGCTATATTTGACGACTTTTTACGGCTACTCACTGCTACTTGGGCTGAAATTTTTTGGCAACACTGGTTCTTCCTGGCTTGGTAGGCGCACGGGGAGAGTTATATCAGGAAACTAATTGTTTCTTGGAGGTTTGAGAGCCGGACATTGAAATTCGGTGACGAATTGATATTTGACCTCAAATCCATTTTATTTTCCCGTAAAATGACGAAGTTGATTTTTTTTATTTCAACATTTCAATTTTCTTTGACAATGCTAGTATTAAAAATAACTTAGTCATATAGATTTTTGCCATACTATACCATAGATAGTTACATTTCAGGTTTTCGGCCTCTCGAACCGTTTCGTTTGATCCGACGATGTATTTTCCAGACTTTACGTCATGGAATACTATCATATCATTTAGTGGGGAGTTTATGCTGGACAACAAATATATGATAAATGTTATTGACTCCTTGAAAGGGCATGTACTGTACTGGGAAGGCAAAAAGCCTTCAAAATGTAATTGTTAGCAATCTTCTTGCCAATGGTCTTAAATTCATGTATTGTCTATTTTAGAAGCTTGCTGAAGGTTATTTGCCCTCAAATGATCTACATTTGGAGGAATGAGTGATTAAATCACAAATCCTCAAAAGGTTTGTACAGTACTGTCAACCCTAATGGTTGGTATGCATTATAAAGGCTTTAATTACAGTCAGCACCTGTTTGTAGAACGCCGTGGGTGACAGTCAGTCAAAGCAAGAGCCATAGATCTTCATGTTGGCCTTTCTATTCTTTTTCCCTCGTCGATCTTGTGTCATTTTGTAGATTTTGCTGGTTTTATGTATCATATTGCGAATCAGTTCAGTTTCTTCACTATTTCCATTTCATATAGCTTCATCTTGTCGATACTTTTTTTTTCCGGTGTATTTCTCTTATTTCCTTACTGTTATGCTTGCATTCATATTTGTGCAAATCACTGTTATGACGCATGTAACTCCTGGTTACTGCAATGCGCGCAATATGTCTTCCCACGTCAGTGATTGGTCAGCATTGCGCGCACGGTTTGTGACGTAACAAACGACACAGCTCGAAGCCGCGTCATGTCTTGATTAGACAAAAGTTTCGACGAATTACTGATAAATGTTTACTGATATCATATAATATTGATGTATATCTGTACATATTATTAGATATACTCTTCATATCATCTTTTGTGCCGTAACTGTTCTTTATATACAATCACAGAGGCGTAATATGCTAGAATCGATGAGAATATAACAACGAAAATTCTAGCCAATTTTCAAAACCTTACTTATTTACAAGTTTCAATGAATGTAAAAACGAATCATATTATTGCTGAGAATTAATGTACTAAGAATTAAGATTTGAGTTTAGTTGCCGTGGAGAAAACTTCTGCCCATTACCAAGCAATCGGAACGTGTATTATAGCTGATATGAATGTTTAATTCCAACCTCCCATCTCTCTGTACACAAAACTATCTCTATGAAAATGTGCAATCATGAATGGTAAGTTATTATCAAATAAGCTGGTAATGATAGTCTACAATATCAGATGTAAGAGGTAGTATTGGTGTTTCAGACAGGACAGCTTGGTGCGTACTAGAGAGGGAGCCATTCTGCAATGGTCATGGGGTTCACTCTAGTTTCATTTCGGGATAGAAAAAAAAGGAATCTTCTTAAAATGATAATATCGTCGATATTAAACAGAAATTAGACAATGGGGATAATGGCACAGCAGTTTACGCCAATATTATATTATACACGTTTATGACCGCTTTCCAGAATTTCAGAATGTTAGCGGTTTAAGTTCCCAGATGACTTCTTCTGGAATTTAGAACTGTGGCGTAGGAAGATTCAGTTAATGTGGAATATGTATGAATCATTTTAAATTCAAGAAACTGTGAACAACTGGACACAACATATGGGATGCACCTCGCACGTGACGTCACAAAATCAAAACTCTAAAAGATTATAACTTTCTTATCCTTTAACGGAATTTAATCAAGCCTTCATTAATATGTTTATTTTATGCGCTCCTTCTAATAAAACCAAAATAATATCAGGGTAAACTATCCCTTTAAGTTGTATCTTAAGAGAGAATCAGTATATATTCAGAGATATCAGAGATTTTGAATGAGAGAAGAGAGAAATATACCTGAACAGCAGAAACAACAAGAGACAGAGTTATGTCAGATTTGTCATCGAGTGTATAAGATCATAGCAACGAATTAAACGTACCGCAACCTACATTACACTTAGAGTGTACGATTCCTCCTTCGCCTCAGAATTTAGCATCACTACAAAACTTTAAAGCTGATCACAAAGAACTGAGATTTGCCATTTGGTCCACTCACCACTTCGTCTACCATCACATGCTGATATGTATGGATTAGGGTTAAGGTAGGGGGTCTGGATTAGGATTAACGATTGACGTTATGGTGTAGATAAGAGTTGTTCATAAGTTTACCCAGTATTTTAATGTAAAATGGTAATTTTAATGGGTTCTTTGTAGACGAAATGGTGAGTGGACCAACTGGGATTGGACCAAATGGCAATAAACCCAAAGAACAACTGACACTACACAAATTGTATGTAGGCACGTTGGTTGGAGCAAATGTGTCGTGCGGTCTTAAAGACATGGTGTCCCGTTTGCACAAGTCTTGAAACTCGGCAGGAATCAGCAGTTTACCCTAACAATAATGTGTATGAAATCTCAGTCATAACTTAACGAACATTCTCAGGAAAAGTGAAAAACTATCCTTGTTTACGTTTGTGGACCGCCACGAGTAAAGTCTATATTCATAATCGTATTGTCCCTCTGAGCACGCCATGCGGGAATTACTACCATTGAACGCATGCACAGTGGAGCGGACAGATGAGGAAAATGTAGATTTTGAGGTTTTGGGCAGGTCGTTCGAAGCCTATATAGTCTTATACCGGTATAAGATTATATAGGCTTCGAACGACATGCCCAAAACCTCAAAATCTACTGAACGATATGATTTCGCTTAAAGTCAGTTTCCGGCTCCATGTTTGGGAGGGTAGTTCTTATGTATTTTCTTTCATTTTCCTTGGTTTTTACCCAATTTCATTTTCTTGACCTGCAAAACGTACACACTGTCTTTAACCCCTTCAGGACCGCTATTACAAATGTTGATGATGAAGTGTCATAGGAACATGGGTAACCCTGTGTCCACACACACACAAAATTCCTCGTAGAGCTGAACAGGAACGGTCACGCTGTACGATGGTATTATGTGTGTGGACGCTTAGTGACGCAGACACGATCCGAGCAGTCATACGACTCTGTGATTGGCTGAATCACAGGACCCGTCAAGTAGGTGACGTCACGTTACTAGTCTTGTGACTGCAGAATCGTGGTAATATCGTGTTGTCTGCAATAGCTTTTATACTACCGAGCCTTGAAAACCTGATTGATATACTTCGCATAGTTCATGCCAATGGTAATGAGAGAGTTATTTTTTTTCTCGCCAGGACCTTATAATGGCGATTATCTCTTTCTCCGTCTCATACTTCCTTCCTTGTTCTTACCATCAAACATTCCCTCTTTCTCTCACTTCAAACATTCTCTCTTTTTCTCTCTCTCTGATTCTTTGAAACATTCTTTATTTCTCTATATCTCGTTTTCTCTCTCTCTCTCTCTCTCTCTCTCTCTCTCTCTCTTTCTCTCTCCCTTTTCGCGTTATCTTTGACACACACAAGCGCATAATCGCACAAGTGCATTCAGGGACGGATCCAGCATTTTGGGAAGGGGGGGGGGGGCACAATTTGGAAATAATATTTTTTGTTGTGGGGAAGCGTGTGATGAATGACTAAAACAAAAGAAGAAAAAAAAAATGTTCTCTCACTTCTTCCGCCGATGCTTGATGACAAAAAAAAAACTTCCTCACTTCTTCCTCGGACGCGTTAGGAATAAAAATAAAAAAGTAAAAAAGGTCCTCACTTCCAAAAGAGGGGGCACACTGACATATAATAAGCAAAAAGGGCCTCATTTTCAGAACTTTGGTCTCTGATGAGGGGGCACGGGCCGGATGTACTCCCCCTACTAAATTCGTCACTGAGTCCTGTGGTCACGACTAGCGTGAAATTAAAAGCAGGATGTACCAAGTATTCTAGGTGTCAGCAAACTTATAGATTTTGAATAATAACACATTTTTTTTTTTTAAAAAGTTACAAGTCAAATGAAGCTGAGATTTAAACGCCATAAGGTTAAAGGATGTCAAATCTATTCCCCTCCTTTTTTCATGTTTATTCAATCAAATCAAATCAAATCTCACTAAAATGATCCCACGTAATTGGCTGAAGGGGTATGTGGTGGGGGGGGGGGGGCGCACCCGTTCACGGATATAAATCTCTAAGGAATGAATATCATTTCAATCATATCCTATCAGCCTTATATAACTAACAGTGTCCAAGACCTTCTATATTCATACCAAGGGATCCATTCAGATGATAGTTTTGCACATTATTTTCTTACCCTTGCTCTCACATGTTCATGCATGTAGCCTATATATGTATGTATGTTTGTGCACGGTGGGGAGAGAGTGAGAGTGTTGTGCGTGTGTGTGTTTGCGTTTCAATGAGGATTAATTGGAACGTGTTTGTATGTGTGAATGGGTGTACATGCGTGTGTATGTGTGAATGACTTTGCGTGCGCGTGACTATAACAGGTTGCTTGCACGTCATAATACAAATTTGATTGAGACCTACCTTTCTGGCATTGTACAGGTTTATAAAATGTATACAACATGTACTAGATACGTCTTAGTCCAGCTATGTCGATGTACTTCATGCTTTCGTTTTCATACTGATTTGGTCAACGCTTGAACAAATTAACAGCTGCTCATTTCTTCCTGTTTTTCTTCCGATAGCTATATCATCCTTGTTTTCACTTATGTCATGTATGTTGTAACGATTGCACTCGATGATCATGGCCAAGTCTTGAACAACTTAACATTCCATTTCATCCTGTTTTTCTTTCGATAGATATATCATCCTTGTTTGTTCTTAATAGTATGTATTATTAAAGATTCCACGTTTTTGCTCTTTCCTTTCATGCTCTATTCTTGTTCTGTAATGTTTATCAAACGTCGTATCAATGCGCTTCTTTGCCAGCTCCAATATGGTATTTCTGTTTTCCCTTGTAACACATAGAACGATATAGAACGCGTATGTATGTGTGTGTGTGTGTGGTGGGGAGGATGGGAGAGTGTTGTGTGTGTGTGTGTGTGTGTGTGTGCGTTTCGATGAGTATATAGTTAAATGAGTTTAAGTGTGTGAGTGGGCGTACCTGCGTGTGTACACAATAATATGTGTACGTGCGTGACTACAATTCTTGCACACTGTGAAAGTTTGACTGCGACGTACCTGTCTGGCACTGTAAGGGTTGATAAAATGATTACAAAATGTATTATATACCTCATACATAGATTCCTCTCATCTGATTGGTTAAAAGTAGAGTCATCGAAATAGCTGTGCCCCCGTTTTTAACAAGATGACGTCAAAATTAACTGTGCCCGGGGCATGGCAATCGACTGTGCCCGGAAAATAATAAGACAACCTCAACACCGTGCGATATCGCTCGTGTGTGCGCAATCCCTGTACGCGCAATGAGTGTTGATTTACATGCCTATTACATGCTATCTTGTAGGCCTTGTCAGTTCAGGAAATCTTTTAACCAATCGATGAGAAGAATCTATACATTCGGTTTATAAAACAAATATTGACTGCTTAATATTCGGGGCACAGTTAAAATCATAGGCCCTCGGTGATGTCAAAACCATGACTATGCCCTCAGCTTCGCTTCGGGCATAGTCATGGTTTTGACATCATCTTGGGCTTATAATTTTAACTGTGCCCCTCATAGCAGTCAATATTTGTATACTATAAAGGTACTCCTTAGTCGCTATTATATTCCATACACTAAGAATGTTGCTGTATGATTGGTCAAGAGTTGATCACGTGATGAAGCGTAGTTTTGCCCATCTGATCACGTGAGAAGAAAAGTTCGTTACACTCTAGGTGATAGTACTTTTTTGTTTCACTGATCTCTTCACTCCTCATAGTTCTAACGCGTGATCAACATTTTGAGTACGCGCGAAATAAAAGTGCGTTACACTCGGACTATCAAGTAGCTCCTACTAACGCGTACAAGCACTTTTCCTCTCTCTTCCTCTTCCCCCTCCTCTTTCTCTCCTCCCCCCCCCCCTCTCTCTCTCTCTCTCTCTCCCCTCTCTCTCTCTCTCTCTCTCTCTCTCTCTCGTTCGCTATGACACACGGAAGTGCATAATCGCAAAAGTGCATTCATTAGCGGATACAGGATTTGGGGAAAGGGGGGGGGGCATATCAAAAAAATATATTTTTTTGTCGGGAAAAATTGTGTGATGAATGACTAAAGAAAAAGGAAAAAAAAATCTTCTCTCACTTCTCTCACTTCTTCCGCGGATGCGTGATGACTAAAAAAAGAAAAGAACAGAAAAAAAGGTCCTCACTTCTTCCTCGGACGCGTGAGGAATAAAAACGAAAATGAAAAAGGTCCTCACATCCAAAAGAGGGGGCACACTGACACATAATAAGCAAAAAGGGCCTCATTTTCAAAACTTTGGTCTCTCATGAGGGGGCACGGGCCGGATGTACCCCCTCCCCCTTCCCCTTAATTCGCCACTGAGTCCTGTGGTCACGACTAGTGTGAAATTGAAAGCAGGATGTACCAAGTATTCTAGGTGTCAGCAAACTTATAGATTTTGAATAATAACACATTTTTTTAAACAAAGATAGAAGTCAAATGAAGCTGAGATTTAAGCGCCATAAGTTTAAAGAATGTCAAATCTATTCCCCTCCTTTTTTATGTTTATTCAATCAAATCTAATCAAATCTCACGAAAATGATTCCAGGTAATTGGCTGAAAGGGTGTGTGGTGGAGGGTGGAGGGGGGGGGGGGGCACTCGTTCACGGATATAAATCTCTAAAGAATGAATATCATTTCAATCATATCCTACCAGCCTTATATTACATTAATAACAGTGTCCAAGACCTTCTATATTCATACTAAGGAATCCATTCATATAAAAGTTTTGCTCATTATTTTGTTACCTTTGCTTTGACATGTTCATGCATGTTTGTTTGTGCATGGTGGGGAGGATGTGAGAGTGTTGTGCGTGCGTGTGTTTGCTTTTCGATGAGTATTAATTGTAATGTGTTTGTATGTGTGAATGGGCGTACATGCGTGTGTATGTGTAAATGACTTTGCGCGTGCGCGTGACTATAACAGGTTGCTTGCACGTCATAGTACAAACTTGACTGAGACCTACCTTTCTGGCATTGTACAGGTTTATAAAATGCATACAACATGGATTAGATACCTGTTAGTCCAGCTATGTCGATGTACTTCGTGCTTTCGTTTTCATACTAATTTGGTCAACTCTTGAATAAATTAACAGCTGCTCATTTCTTCCTGTTTTTCTTTCCGATAGATATATCATTCTTGTTTTCAGTTATGTTGTAAGAATTTCTCTCTCTGATCGTGGCCAAGTCTTGAACAAATAGATATTCCATATCATCCTGTTTTTCTTCCGATAGACCTAGATATCAAATTATCATCCTTGTTTGCACTTACGCGTTTTCACTTATGTTGTAACAATATTAATTCTCTGATCGTGGCCAAGTCTTCAACAAACTAACAGTTCTGGGATATCATTCTAATCTTTCGTTTTTCTGTTGCTCAATCATGTGAATAGTAAGCAAATAATCAGCGTTGGTGAGGGTGATGGGACGAACTATCACTTCCGAGGCGATCTGGATGTAGCTGTCTTTCCGAAGCGCAGCTGAGGAAAGATAGCGTATACATTCAGATCGCCGAGGAAGTGATAGCTCGTCTCATTGCTTGAAACCAAAAGTTGATTATTTGCTTTATATTCCACATCTGAAACCAACTATCTATACCAAAAATGACAATTTGACGTAAAAAGGTAATGTTTACTCCATCTCCATATCTCCATAACCCCGAGCCGCTGCCATGGGAACACGCGTTAGGACGCGCATTAGGACGCGCATTAGGACGCGTATTAGGACGCGTATTAGGACGCGCATTAGGACGCGCATTAGGACGCGTTAGATGTCAAGTGATAGTCCGCGTGTAACGCACTTTTATTTCGCGCGTACTCAAAATATTAATCACGCATCAGGACTGTGAGGAGTGAAGAGATCAGCGAAACCCAAAAGTACTATCACCTAGAGTGTAACGAACTTTTATTCTCAGGTGATCTGATAGGAAAAACTACGCCTCATCACGTGATCAACTCTTGACCAATCATATAGCAACATTCTCAGTATGTGGAATATAATATGTATTACCAAAGTTTTACCATTTTTGCTCTTTGCTTTCAAATGCTCTATTCTTGTTATATAATGTTTGTCAAACGTCTTGTTAATTAATGTGCCTCTTTGCCAGCTCCAATATGGTATTTCGGTTTCCCCTTGTAGAACGATATAGAACGCGTATGTATGTTTGTGTGTGGTGGGGAGGATATGAGAGTGATGTATGTGTGTGTGTATGTGCGTTTCGATGAGTATATAGTTAAATGAGTTTTAAGTGTGTGAGTGTGATTGTAAGGGTTAATAAAATGAATATAACATACATGGACTAGGTACGTCTTAGTCGCTATAGTATTCCGCTTGAAGTCAGATTCCAGTTCTATTATTGGGAGGGAAGTTCTTATAAAGTATTTTCTTCCATTTTCAAGTCTGTATTCCTGTCTGTATGTGTGTATTATGTTCATTTATGTGCGCCTATGTTAGTGTGTTAATTGTTAGCATACACTTCAAGTCTGCGTGACTGTGATATTGATAGAATGTGTATTATTCCTGTACGTCCATGTACTCGCTTTGTTGACCTGCATCCTGCTTTCGTTTCAATCGGATCGATGCCAAGTATTGTACCAATTGGACACTCAACCTGCTTTTCTTCCGGTTTAGTTTCCTTGTTTTCTTGTACAGTATGTTACAACCATTTGCTCTCTGATCGTGGCCAAGTCTAGGGAAAATCAAATATATCATCTAATTGTTTCTGTTTTGTTTTTTCATTGAACACTATGTTTTCAAACCAAACTCCTCAAGATTTAAGGATGAACCGGGATGTGTGCTGATTGCGGTCACGGTCTCTTGCCTCTTTGGACGACCCGTTCAAAACTTATTTGAAATCTAAAGATTAATATTAAAGTTAGATTCCAATTGTAATATTATGAGGAAATTTCTTTAAAAGCATTTTCTTTCATTTTTCGTGGTATTTACCAGCTGTTTACACCACTTTATTGTTTGACACTTTGACTTATAAAATGGCTAGCCTATCTTAAAGAATAAATGTCTTTACATTGATAACAGGGCTCCAAGATCTTTTATATCCACACCTGACAGATCCATTCTGATTTCAAGACAGTTTTGCACATAACATGTTCCCTTTATTCGAACATGTTCATGTACGTGTATGTGTATGTGTGGTGGGGAGGATGTGAGAGTGATATGCGTGTGTGTGAGTGCGTTTCAGTAAGTTAGTGTTTGAATGGGTTTGTATGTGTGAGTGGGCGTACGTGCGTGTTTACATTAATTATTATGTGCGCGCGTGGCTGTATTTGTTGCTTGCACTCAGAACAAGTTTGACTGCGACATAAGCGTCTGACACTGTAAGGGTTAATAAAATGTATACAACATTTACTAGATACTTCTTAGTCCAGCTATGTCGAGGTACATCCTGTTTTCGTTTTCCCGCTGATCGTGGCCAGGTCTCGGACCATAATGCATTGCACGCGTTTTGCCACGCCTTAAACAAGTTAGTCCATATCTACCAGCTAGCAATACGGTATAAAAGTAGGCCGCGAGAACCTCCCTTGCAGTGTACTGTATTACTTCCCTCAACGACGGTGGTACGTGAGCGTCTCAACACGACAACAGCGTTATACACATCAAGTCTTCTTGAAGTCGCCTCTTTCTAAGAATCTGTGGAGATTCACAAGGCTTGCCTGAACCATCAGAATGGCTCCCCCGACAACAACGCGCCGTCTGCTGACGACAAGTCTGCTGATCATGATGCTGACGACGTCTCTAGCTCATCCAATCTCATGCGCAAACGAGACTGAAAAAGAAGCGGTTTCTTTCAACCCAACGATCCAGGTAAGAGGATTTGGTGAAGGCTCTCCATCTCTATGAAATCCAGGTGTAACTATCGCTATCACTATCATTACGGACATCGTTATTATCACTATCATTAATGCTATCCTTTTATCACCACCACCAATGCTATCGTTTTATCATCATCATTAGTGATATCGTTATCATCACCATTATGACTGTTCTTACCATCGTCATTACTGATATCCTCAGATCAGATCCTCAGATCAGAGATCCTTGGCTATCGTTATCATTACCATCATTACTACTATCGTTATTATTACCATCGTAACTGTTATCGTTCTATCACCACCATTACTGTTATCGTTATCATTACCAATTATGGCGAATACATTTATTTTTTTAGGTTAGAAAAAAAATTGCTGGAACGGCTGTAATTGCACTACTTTTGCATATATCCTTCGGTACACATGTTAGTTTTGTGTGTGTGTGTGTGTGTGTGTGTGTGTGTGTGTGTGTTTGTGTTTGTGTGTGTGTGTGCGAGATGGATATAATCAATATAAATATAACAAGGAAGAAATTAAGGATAACACCTTTTTCTGTTTTGTGCACACGTTCAAAGAATTTGGCAAGAAATTACAAATAGATTGAATTTAAAGGAATTAGACATCAATAACTAGAAATTAATTTTCATGGGGATCCAAGGAAATTCTCAAAGAATCAAAATGTGCAATTCCATCATCCTTATCATAAAATACATCATATATTTTTCGAGAAAAAAAGGAATGCATCCTTCCATGAACAAAGTCTTGAAGATGATTTCGGACTATAAAGATAGGGAAGAGAAGTTAGCGATCAAAAGTTGTAAATTAGGGTTACACTTACAGAAATGGGAAGAATTGAACATTTAGAGGACTTATAGCATTTGTATTTTCTTATTTGTTCTGGGTGGTTACCCTTCTAAATATCCATAATGCTCGCCTGACAGCATCAGTTCCATTTCCGTATTTCTTGAGCGCGTCAGGAAATGGGGGCAGTTACACCGGACATGGCGGGGGGGGGGGGGGGGGGTGGACTTACATGTTTTGTGTAGGGGTGGATATGTTTTATTATCATTTATACATATCTATTAGTATTATAATGATTATTATTTTAGAGGAATATGATTTATAATTTGCATATATATTCAGGAGGAATATGGCACATGCACATATTTATATACAAGTGGTAAATCATGCTTTATTGTGTTTATCGAATCAATAGAAATATTACGTTTATGTATTTGTTATTGTATGTTATAAAGTAAAATTGTTTATTTTATCATGGGAATGAAAGCAAATAAAGAATATGGAAAAACAAACAAAAAAGGGTGTGTGTGTTGTGTGTGTGTGTGGATGTGTGTATGTGTGTGTGTGTGTGTGTGTGTGTGTGTGTGTGTAGGTACGTGTTTGTGTGATGCGTGCATGTGTGTATGGGTGCGTATGTGTGTGGGAGATTAAATAGACAAAACTTTTCTCTCAAGATTGTTGATTGTACAACAATGTTTTGTAAACAATATATGAAAAGGTACTTGTTGTCTTTGTTTGTATAACTATTGCAATTTATGTTTAATTCAAATTTCAATGTACAATGTATCACGTTTATGTTAGAATGATTTGAGAGAAAATAAAAATATCTTTTAAAAAAATCCTTCTCACAACCTTGGGTTTTTTGAGGTATACGAAAAGTAAACGTGTGATATTTCATGAAATGGGAAAAAAGAAGGAAAAGATATATGGTGTTTTTGAGCTATGATAATGAAGGACTGAAGACTTCTAATTTTATAATGCATACACAAAGGCTGATGTGGATAAAGACTCATATTATTCGGTTATTCAAATATGACATTGTTAGATTGAGGTTCATGCAGTGGGAAGTATACTAGTATTCTTTCGTAATGCTTCATTGGAAATGAACGAACTGTCTTTGTAAAGTGTTTTTTAGGGACATGGTAGATATTCGGGTTGCTATAAAAAAAAATGTTTTACTTGAAAAGTAAACATGAAAACTGTAAATCATAAACTGGGAGGGGCTTTACATTGCTATCACAGTTTTAAATATAGAGAATGAGCAGTTAATTAAACAGGATATACTTATCCCCGACTTCCTAAGCAAAGACTGTTAGAAAATAAACGAGAGGAACGAAAATCAGCTGACGAGCGCGATACTTCAATACACCACCTTAGGGAATGGAGAAGTCCATTTATGGGTTATTAACCAAAATAGAAAAATAAATTATCTGAGATAAAAGATGTGCACATGGGGGCGTTGTGTGAATGAGTGTGAGTCTGCGTATGTGTGTGGGTGTGTCTTTGTGTTTGTGTACTGTATGCGTACGTGTATGTGCGTGAATGTGTGTACAAGACTGTGTGCGCGTGTGTGTATGTGCGTGCGTGTATTCGTGTATGTGTGTGCCTGTATTCGTGTGTGCCTGTATTCGTGTGTGTTGTGGGTTTGGTGCGTTTTTAAATTTGTATGGTCGCTAGGTGAATGAGAGTATGAAATTTTGAGCGATAGCATTATTAAATACTTATTATTGATTTGAATTTACTTTGTATTTTGTTTCATTATGTTTATGTTTTATTTTACATTTCTAACTATATAAATAATGATTCATAAATGTATTGAATGAATAGAATTGAGAATAGGCCTACTATCAAACAAAAAAGATTACAAAATCATAATCCATAATCTAATTGTTGTCCTTCTTATAAGAATTTTCTGTGTAATCTTTGTTTATGTCATGTATGTATTGTATTATTTGTAAACAGGGCCCCAGGGAGAACAGTACACATGGTACAAGCTGATGGGTCTACCCTGTAGTAAAAAGACCTGAATAAATAAATAAAATTGTCATCATTGTCATCAGCAACATTATCCCCATCATTATCATTGGTATCTCTATTGATTTTATATTCAGTACTATTTTAATAATCATTTGAATGTTTGATGCATGTTTACTTTTTGATATACTACGACCAAACAATTTGTGTCAGGTATTTAATTCAAAACCCCACACTGCACATTACACCTGTCGATCCACTAGCAGGTGTAACTTATAATTCATGATGCTTCTGGCAGAATAGACCTTGTGGACTGACATACACAATAGGCATTGTTGTGTTCTAAATGAGCCATTTTTGTTATGTACGCAAATTCTATTGACGTATTTCAAACAATGCGTTACTAATGGTAACCCCAAAGCTCGTCCGAGGTTTGTCTGAGTAGCAGCAAATTATATATTCAAAGTGCGTTCCCCCCATTGCAACTCAGTCTATCATTTTTGTTATGTATGCACATTTTATCCACGTCTTCAAAACAATACGTTACTAATGAAACCCCAAAGCTTGTCCTGGCTAACAGATATAAAGTGCATTCCATCCAATTCAATCTAGATACAGGTGAATTGAATAATATGCGTTATACGCATTTAAGGGGAAAGTTGTGAAAAATGACGAAAATGGTCTATTACGAAATCTAGGTGTCTATGATAATGATTTACCATGGTTACTACGTAGTTAGGGAGAAAGGTGGGAACGCATTTCTAAAATGCACAGTGATTATCTCATACACACAAATTTTGAGGTCCACGTGTGTAAACAAATTCACTTACCGAAGTGGTGTCGTCATAATAGCATTTTGTCGAGGCAACTGGTTCTTAACAAAATCACTTCAGTGAGTGGTTTAATTAGCGGTTCGATATTGTCATCTAGCGGGCTAGTGTCGGGCATTCCCAATGGAAGTCTCCGCTGTGAGCTCTACTGCTCTACCCGCATAGTTTATAGTCTTGACAATCTGCTCAAACGACGTCACACTTTAGTACTCTATACACTATAGAGCGTTCCCAGGAGCAGCCATATTGGAGGACAAAACCATAAAAACCTGTTCATCAGACCATGAAAATAATGACTTTTCTGATGCACAGGTTTTTATTGTTTGTCCTCCAATATGGCTGCTCCTGAGAACGCTCTATACCTATATATTTTTTCTTTGACAAATAACGATTGATTGGATGTCACGAAACCTAAACAATGACATTCTTTGACTTTATATATAGATTTTAGCTTGATGCGAGATCCAAAGTGTCAACATTTTCTTTAACACCTAGTATTAGTGTCACTGTGATGGCAGTTGCGAATGGATTGATAGGTGTGATGCACAAATTGGCATTAATTGGTTCTGAAATATTTATGTTTTGATGCACAAACATTTCTGTGTTCAAGTTGGTCCATAAGCAAAATGATGAAATATTCAAAGGAATATTACAAAAAATAAAACCTGTAATATGACGCGGTACTTCGTTCTACAGACATTTTCATCCTTTGACCTTGTGATGCGAAATTTTCAGGTAGAATCGCCTTATAATTTTTGTAAATTAATTTTTCAAAGGGTGAAAAGTTTTTTTTCTTAAAAGCTAGTACAATATGGAGGTCCAGTCGTGAAATAAAATAGAATAAAAGGGACCTAAAATCTAAGGAAACCTTAAAATTACTTTCTATTGTAACCTCTACCTTTAAAAAAATCAAATAAAAGTTGGGAGTTTTTTTAATGTAACCGTTACCTCTTCTATTTATAGATATTTACATCTTCGAGTCCTGAGCCACACTTTAATGACACCACTGAAACTCGAGTGCTGGGTGCGCTCGAACGCATGGAAACACGCCAAGATGAACTAACAGCGGCCCTAGTAAGTCTACAAAGCAAGCACGACGAATGTCTTGCATCTGCTGAGCCACACCTCAATGACACCACTGAAACTCAAGTGCTGGATGCGCTCGAACGCATGGAGACACGCCTAGACGATCTGACAGCGGCCCAAACAAGTTTACAAACTCAGCAGGGCGAACTGACAGCGGCCCTTACAAGTTTACAAAGCAAGCAATTCCTTGCATCTGCTGAGCCACACCTCAATGACATCACTAAAACTCGAGTGCTGGATGCGCTCGAACGTATAGAAACACGCCAAGACCAACTGGCAGTGGTCCTAGCAACTCTAAAAAGCAAGCAAGATGAAAGCCTTGCGTCTGCTGAGACACACCTCAATCACACCACTGAAACGCTCGAACGCATGGCAACACGCCAATACCAACTGGCAGTGGCTCTTGCAAGTCTACGCAGTCCGAGGGATTGCAGTGACGTCCTGGCGGCAGGCCTTTCGAAGAGCGGTGTCTACATGATCCGACCCACAAACGCCCCGGAAGCCCTCTGGGTCTACTGTGACATGACCACCGATGGAGGTGGCTGGACCGTAAGCTCATTAGGCTATTTAGATCTCTATCTGCCTGATGTAATGGGCGGTGAATGGCATATGCGTAAAGGGGTCGTGTTTAATCGACAATGTAGTAGCAGTAGCGTCATGAGAACGGGGATGAATCGAGTAGGTTACATTTAGTTTTCAGATCGGCAATTTTTGTTGAACTTTATCTTGATCTTTCTGATTAAAATGAATCGTAACGATATTAACACAGCGGCGTTCACTCTAAGAAAAATGGTTCGCAAAAGGTGCTCAATCCTGTCATAGCGGCACATATTTTGGTGATTACGAGAAACACTTTAATGTAAGAAGGGTTCTTATCAGCACCATATTGTTTAAAACGGTGCTAACAAGAACCTTTTCTATGACCCCATTTACACCAAGCTTTTAGGCCGGCCTCGGGCCGGCCTGAGGCCGGACCTAAAGCTTGGTGTAAATGCAAAGGAGGCCCGAGGCCGGCCACGATTTGGGACCACCTCTGGAGGTGGAGGCCGGCCTAAATGCGGTGGAAAAGGAAAGAAGGCCTCGAATTACGCGTAAAACAACGCTGTGCTTTTAGGCCGGCCTCGGGCCGGCCTGAGGCCGGACCTAAAGCTTGGTGTAAATGCAAAGGAGCCCCGAGGCCGGCCACGATTTGGGACCACCTCTGGACGTAGCCTCGGGCCGGCCCGAGGCCGGCCCGAGGCCGGCCTAAATGCGGTGGGAAAGGAAAGAAGGCCTCGAATTACGCGCAAAACAACGCTGTGCTTTTAGGCCGGCCTCGCGGTGTAAGAGGAAAGGAGGCCTCGGGCCTCCAATTACGCGCGAAGCGACGCTGTGCTTTGTAGGGCGCTGCGTGCGGCGAGGTTGGGAAAGGAGGCCTCAAAGCCGGCCCCGGTATTCGGTGTAAATGCACACAATTGAGGGCCTCGGGCCGGCCTTTTGGTGTAAATCGGGCCTATGTCAAACAGGTGCTCATGAGCACCAGAAATGGTGCTGCCAAAATGGTGCTGAAACGAACCTTTTTTTCTTAGAGTGTAAGCGTAGTAATGTTGTCCGTAGCGTTGTAAGAGCGGCATCAGAACGGGACGCTGTGGTCTCGTTACTGCACCGCTCTACCCCGAATATACACGATCGTGGTACGCTACTGCCGCTCTTCGCTGATTTGATAGATCGCAAACCAGATCGTGATAGTGGAAAGGGGCCTAAATTCGTTTATTGCAGACCCTCCTAAAAAAGCATTTTGCGTATATTGCCCCTGCTTGTTTCCTATCGGGGGGGGGGGGGGGGGGGGGCTTAGGCAACTTTTATCCTACAGTCAGTTTCTGTTAATGATAATGATGTTAATGATGTTGAGATGGGTTTGAAACGTGAAATGCATTACCCTGTTTAACCTCAGAACAGACTTAATGGGTGGGTGGGGATTAGGGATTTGATGGGATCAGGGTTTAAGTGGGGATTAGAGGTAATGCCGGAATAGGGTTAAGCTTGTAGTTAGGAGGTCAGGGTAGGTTTTTGTATGAGTGTGTTTCTTTCTTTAGTTACAATGAAAAATATTTTCCTATTAATATATAGGCCTACCGTATCATATTTATTGATTTTTTTTTTCGTAATCTGTATATTGCATTGAGCAGGGCAATCTAACCATGTGTACACATTTCGTATTGTTCAATTTATCATCGGAAAATATATTCAGTCAATTCAATCAATCAATCTATCAGTCTGTTCTCCTGACCTGCAAGATATCAAAAAATCTCGAGCTATTACCCTACCTACCGATTTCGGGTCCGGCATGGTAATATGTCGCTGCAGATACTCTCCAATATCACAATTATTGAAAGTAATGAGGGAATAGGGTTAAGCTTGTAATTAGGAGGTCAAGTGTGTTTTTTGTATGTTTGCGTATTTTTCTCTAATTACAATTAAAATGATATTCCTATTAATATATAGGCCTACCGTATCACATTTCTTGATACTATTTTTATTTGTAATTTGTATATTGTATTTATTGTATTTAGCAGGGCACACTAACCGTGTGTACAAATTCGGCATTGTTCAATTTATTATCGGAAATATATTCAGTTAATTCAATCAATCAATCAATTAGTCTGTTCTCCTGACCTGCAAATATCAAAAAAAATCTCGAGCTATTACCCTACCTACCGATGTTGGGTCCGGCATGGTAAAATGTCGTTGCAGATATACTCTCCAATATCACAATTATATCGGTTCTTAACTCTCTGGTAGCTAGATGATGTTGCTGGCTTATCTTATAAATAAAGAGTTAAGATTTCATATAAATGTTATGGCTTTGTTCCAGGTCTTCCA
Organism: Arbacia lixula; assembly: GCA_963669155.1. Lineage (NCBI taxonomy): Eukaryota > Metazoa > Echinodermata > Echinoidea > Arbacioida > Arbaciidae > Arbacia > Arbacia lixula. Next base: position 3,350,322 of record OZ022592.1, read on the forward strand.
GCGACGGCAGAACGGAGATGTCGATTTTTTCCTGGACTGGAACGACTATAAAATTGGATTCGGTGACATTGAAGACGAATTCTGGATTGGGAATGACGTACTTCATCTCCTGACCAATGACAGAGCCATGCAACTGCGCGTCGATCTTTGGTCATTCGAGGACGAGACAGCTTATGCCGAATATTCCTCGTTCAGCGTATCTGATGAGATCGATTATTATCGCTTGGAAATCGGAGGCTATCAGGGCACGGCTGGTGAGTAAATGAACTAGCAAAGGACCGTATTCTACTAATGTCATAAACCTAAACCAAGCTGAAATCTGATATCGATTCTAAATAGTCCTATCCATTGGTTTAAGGCGAGTTTGTGATTCTGGTTACTGAGTTTAGTTAGATTCGGCTTTAAAGACAGCCCGTCCCTTATTCAGATCACCACAAAACCATCGAAACATTGGCAAAACATATAGAGAAGTGTTAGCAAGCTATGTATTCATAATTTGAAACTGATACGTAGTGTAAAATTCAAATAATGCACGTAAACAACGTCTGATTAATAGTCTTTACCTCAGGTTCTTAGCAGTTTGTGTTGAAAATATCTGCTTTATTGATTAATATGTTTATCAAATTATAAAACGCATTATAAAAAAAATTGTTCGATAGAAGGAATCATCTCCAAAGTTTGGTAATTACTCATAAAATTAGGATATTACACATGCATAATAACCACATAGAGACTGTAACAAAGACTAATACTTTTTTTCGTGGTACGAAAAAAGTCGGTTTAAAATTTAACGGCTGAAATTTTTAAATATACAGAAAGCTTCAACATGCTATATTCTTAGAATGGTCTTGAATCACACTTTCTTCAATTTACGATCGTGAGAGACGATTTCAAAATTTAAGCTTGCAAAAGGGACGGACAATCTTTAACGTCAACAACTACCGTATCCTTCCTTAATCCTCCTAATTGTCGCTTGCCTCCAATGCGCATGCACAAAAGATCTGTGCATGCGCAGTCAGCGCTCTCCTGCAAGACACTATCCAGAAATAGGAGAAGTCATGAAAACGGCTGGCGACAAAATGGCGTCAAAATCTTGAACGTTGAATTATTACACACTCAAAATTGACCTGAAAACTCTTTTGGGAAGAACGAAGACATATATACGACGGTTTTTGTTGACGTTACTCAACAAAAACGACGTTCAAAAAATGATGTTAAAAATAACGTCTTTTGTGTGTTTATTCCAATGTACATGTTTCCCTTTTTATTAGGATATTTTACGACAATTTTGGAGAAAATGAAACGAGAAACATTCCAAAAACCGTTTGGTGACTGTTTACTACGCTATTACTGCAAATGTTACACTGAATTATTACTTACGAACAATCAATTCAGGTAATCTTTACATGTATTAAAATAAACGCTTTCCCCTATCTATTCAGATTTCACTATCCCACTACATTGATGTCCCACTCACCTCTACGCGAGGAACATGGTGAATGAATCTCACCTTCACCGTGATTAAGAATAATAATTACCCGAAAATTATATTTCACATTTGTGACTTATTCAGTTTCAAATTAACATGCCTGAATACTCACTCCGGTGTTTGATATTTTTTTCGTAAGATGCAATTAAATGTTTGAATGGCCCACTTACCCCACTTTACCCTGCTTAGTAGAATTGCAAATAATTGAGACCCGTCAAAAACTTTCGTTAAACTTTCAATAGTAGGATAAAGGCCACTCTCAGACTGCCTAGATTGCTATTCAAGAGCCCACTTACATGTTACTTGTTGCTATTCAGTTTGCGTGTATTGATCTATGCACAGGTGATTCGATGGAGTATAGTAACGGCCATGCCTTCACCACGCGTGATGAGGACCATGATGCCTACGGCCTTAATTGCGCTACCCTACGTCACGGGGCGTGGTGGTACAGGGACTGTGGGTACTCCAGCCTGAACGGCAGATACTACATTGATGGTGACACCTCAGGGCAGTATGACGGAATCAGGTGGTATCATTGGAAGGGGGCTGACGTCTCTATGAAGAAGACTGAGATGAAAGTCCGCCCTCTGTGATACCACAATCTCACATCGACAATCCACTCCGCTCACAATAGGCATACAAATAGAAAGACGTAGAAGAAGCATCTCTTTACAACCTGTACAATCGGCCTTGTCGCTGCATACCCAGCAGTTTTTGAAAATCTGTTGAAGTGCCTTCTTAGAATAGGTTTCACTTTTCACATGATCTCTCTTTTCATGCATAAAGCACAGACAAACGATTATTTTGTGAAAAATGTGTCCCAGGGTATTTCGGAGAAGTGAATTACTAATATTATATAAATAGTGTACAATCTATTGTACAATATACTGGATTATATGTACGACAAATATAAAATTATCCCGAGTGCAGGTTTATTTCACCGAGGCCGAAGGCCGAGGTGAAATAGGCTTGCACGAGGGATGATTCTATATTTGGAGTTCATATAGTCCAGTAATATTGTATGATAGAGCGTTCACTATTTATTATAGTTAATAGATCCCTTGATCTAAATCCCCCTTCATGATTTTTACCATAGCCAATTCACGGATTTTATTTGTAAAGAGCAGTGTCTAACATGACGTCACAATGCTTTTTGTTTCCGCGCCTTTTGCAACGCGAATACAATGACCAATTAACGCGCGCGCGGTGTAAATACGCAATGAGCAATGCGCCGTACAAGTACGCGGTGTAATTCTCCCCATTCATTTAACACGGGGTTTACCCTCCAAAAATTGAAGGTTATATTGTACATATGTACACTATAACTTTTTGAAAGGAGGTCACGTGGTACCAATCTAGCCAATCACAGCTCGTATTTTACTACCACTATTAACTATAACGAATTATTATACGCGATTTTGCGCTATGAGCTCATAATGATTTGTTGAATTGTGCCGCGAGCTTGTATGCTCTGTAGTGTTATGCGTTGTTTATATCTGTGTAGAAAAATATATAACGATGTTTTTCTTTAGTGAATGTACAGAAGTGTTTTTGATATTAGTCAAAATGTAACAACAATTCCAATACAGATGAAGCTGCTTTAGAGTGTAATAGACATGTTGACATTTCTTGGTTATTTGCTTAATGTATGTTATGATGTACATTTTAGTTGTAGGAAATCAGTTTTGGTAGTCATATCAACTATGAAGTAAGGATTGAGATTCATTTATCCATTGTTTGTGAAGATATAACAGACTAGAATAAAATCGCTTAAGAAACAAAAACAATTGACATCTTTAATTTTGATGATGTGTATAGGTGATGTTGGTATAGTAAGAGTTTTTTTTTTTATTTCTTGTTCTGCTTGTGCAGGTGTTTCAGTAGCGTACCATTTATCTGATATGGAAGGAATTAAAACTGTTTCACATGATTTCAGTACTCTTGATGTACAGGTTTCGCTTGTACACAAAGATCCAAAACATAACATACCCCCCCCCCCCCCCCCAACAATCGGCCGCTTCATCCTTCGCAGGGGTCAACGCTTTGGCTATTTTATACAGTGTTTCCTGCATTTTGTTCTGTGTATATTTCCCTTATACCTCTTATATTTCTAACAATCTTCTCCAATGTTAGTTAATAGCCTCAGAGCGCGCCTACTGACCTAAAACATTTCTATATAATATTTTTTAAGCCAGTTAGAGTTTAGTATCTTATTTTGTAATTCCAGTGCCTTCAAACTCTGGCGTGCTACTGACTAACAATACTATAATCTACAAATGACATCGTAGAATGGTATGCGCACACAAAGAATTAATAATCATTCTCTACAAGGAAACGAAGGAAGTAACTTTCTGCTCTCCTTCCAATCCCTTTCCTGTTTCACTTCCGATAAAATTCTTGCACGTTTCCTGGCAGATATTTGAGAATATGTTAACACACATGACTCTATTATTCCTTAAAGGGAGTGTACCTCTTTTGCAGACATTATTACGTATGAAAACACGATATACTCATACGTGAATAATGAGAATGACTTAAAGGTCCCATTTGGTAAAAGGTAACATAATTCTTTGATCAGTATCAGCATGAAAATGAAAGCAGGATGTATCTCGACAAAGCGAGTACATGGACGTTCCTAGTTCAATATCGCACCTTGATTTTTATTAATGTTAATATGATAGCACACTTACACAGGCGGATTTCCATCAAACCTTCATTAATATGTTTATTTCATGTGTCTCCTTTTTTGAACTCAAAATAGATTCAGGATAAACTATCCCTTTAACTTGCATCTTAAAGGGTTACTAAATTAGAAAAATACGTTCCCACCAGTCTATGTAAAATTATCTACTAAAAACGAATTTCACATTTGTTTACCGCTATAAAGTCTCATTTTGAAGAAAATTTGAAAAAATCCAGTGACGTATGAGAAGTCAAAATGCCATAGATCGTACGGAAGTCAACAATAGGCCATTTGTTGTAATGTATTCACAACTTTCCCCCTAACTAAATATTCACCCTCAAATATACAGTAAGAAGAAAGAGAGACAGACATAAGAGGGGTGGATAGGGAGAGACAGACAGACAGAGGGTGAGAGAGATAAAGAGAGAGAGGAGGAGGGTTGAGAGAGTGAGAGAGAGAGAGAGAGAGAGAGAGAGAGAGAGAGAGATAGAGGGGGAGAGAGAGAGAGAGAGAGAGAGAGAGAGAGAGAGAGAGATGGGGGAGAGGGGGGATTGATAGAAAGAAGGTGTTTGTGTAAGAAAAAGAGAGATGGAGAGTACAAGTGCGGGTGTAAGAAAGAGAGAGAGAGAGAGAAAGTGGGGTATAGAGAAAGGGAGAATGTTTGACAAAAAGAGAGAGGTAGACAGTGAAAGTGCTTGAATAAAAAAAGAGAAAGTGAGAGAGGAATTGCTTGTGTAAGGAAGAGAGAGAAATTGAGACATAGAGAAAGAGGGAAAGTTTTTGTGTAAGAAAAAGAGAGATGGAGAGTGCAAGTGCGCGTGTAAGAGAGAGAAAGAGAGAAAGTGGGGTATTTCTTTCTGTCTCTTTTGCCATTCAGTGCCCATGGTTTCCTCTTTTTCTTCACGTCTCCCCCTTCTCTCTCTCTCTCTCTCTCTCTCTCTCTCTCTCTCAATCTCTCTCACCCTCTGTCTGTGTGTCTCTCCCTACCCATCCGTCTTATGTCTGTCTCTCTTTCTTCTTACTGTGGATTTCTTTCTGTCTCTTTTGCCATTCAGTGCCCATGGTTTCCTCTTTTTCTTCACGTCTCCCCCCTCTCTCTATCTCTCTCCCTCTCTCAACCCCCCCCCCCTCCTCTCTCTCTTTATCTCTCTCACCCTCTGTCTGTCTGTCTCTCCCTACCCACCCGTCTTATGTCTGTCTCTCTTTCTTCTTACTGTGGATTTCTTTCTGTCTCTTTTGCCATTCAGTGCCCATGGTTTCTTCTTTTTCTTCACGTCTCCCCCCCTATCTCTCTCTTTCTCTCTCTCTCTCTTTCTCTCTCACTCTCTCTCTCTCGCTCTCGCTCTCTCTCTCTTTATCTCTCTCTCTCTTTTGTTTTAAAAGTTCCTTAATTAACTTCTTGATTCATCTAGATTTTCATTTATTCAAATATGTTGTTTATCTCCGATCTTTCAAGTTTAAAGATGCAATGCGATTGAGATGATATATCAATAATACATATTTTGATATTAAACTACTAGAAGGGGGCAATACATGTTAACATGATTTTTTTCTTAAATCTCTAACATTAAAACTATTAATTCATGACGCTACTTCCCACACTCTGTCGGACCTTCAAAGAGAAAACAGCTCTGAAATATTAATCCTTCTTTGTGACTAAAATCTTCAGATCTGCTCTTATCGAAATGTTATATGGAGCGGAGGCATCGCAGACTTTGCATGCATTCGTTTCATTTATCCCATCCAGGTTTACACGTATGTGAATTCATTTCTAACTGTAGCAAGAGGAAATTGCCATTATTCTTCAATCTGGTATTCTCGAGAATGCCTTATTATGCGCTTTGGAACTGACGTAGCACATGGAATATTCATACGGCTTCTCCTGTAAAAAAACGTTTCACTTCACCGGTTTGTGAAAACTCATCCTTTCTTTCACGCAACGGTGAGGGCGTCTTTCTCACTACATAATCTCCGTTCCAGACGCTGTGATTATTCGGTTGATCTCCTGCAACATCGTGATGGATGGCACTTTCCCGTTAGTAGAGGCTCAGTGAGCATGACCAGCCCGGCCAGAACAAAAGCCGCACCGCCTGCAAAGAAGACTACTCCATAATCTTCAAACACACCGTATAGAGCACCTGTTGAGCAAAATATCAGACACAATGACCGGTATAGCAATTCAAGAGTCTTATAATACAATACAATATTCGCTAGCTTAGTGAGGTGGTACACAGACAGTGCACGGATGACCGATTTTATCCCCGCGGTAGGAGAGTCGGACAATATTTAACTGAATTTTCTTTAGTTTCAAAGTGTTAACAGATTTTGCCTGTCAGCAACAACGGAAAAAGGTCACAGTCACAGTTTTATTTGTAGAAATCTAAAATTGTCATTTCATTTAATTTTGGATACGTGTGCTGTAGCATTATAATTTGTTGTTAACAATGTGCTTTGTAAATCGTGAAGGCCTATATCAGAAACATTAACGCATCAAGTATCACATAAGTATGAATACATAATATAATAAATTTCATATCCTACAATGATAGAATCCTGTTTGGTGATAGGTCTACATAGGGTGACCTCCATCTGACCACACATAATATTGATATGATGTCGATAATGTTTAGAACAACTCGCCAAGGGATGAAAGTGTGTTGGAGAAGCTAAAAGCTGCCTGCAATAAACTCTTACCAGCAAGAGGGGGTCCCACTAGAAATCCGGCACCTTGCATTTCGATGACCAACCCAAAGGAATACCCTAACGTATCTAAGCCAACGAAGGCTACTAGTAGCGCAGGAGTCAGCGAATCGGTTGATCCAGCGATGAGGTCGTATAGCGAGGTCAGTATAGCTAGGCTAAGATACCCGGTTGCTAGCGGCACCAGGAAGAGGCATAACCCCGCGAGGATGCAGCTCGTGACGTAGCCGAACATGCGCCGATGTTTGCCGAGTATCCGATCGAAGACGAAGCCAACGAAGATTCGTCCGAGCGTGTCCATGATGCCCATGACGGAGAGAATGAAGGACCATTCGTCCTCGCCGATCGACAGGTGGAGCGCGAGAGCCTTGAAGTACACGTAGGGCAGCTGGTAGCCGATGCAGAGGATGAAGTTCGAGATGGCGAAGATGACGAGGAAACGGTTGCTGAGAAGGCGGGCGACCTTGTAGCACGGGGAGAGTATACAGCGGACCCACCAGGTCTCTGCGTGTATGGACTCGGGAACTGCGATGGATGAGTCCGAATGGAATCGATTGGGGTAGATTTCCATTGCCTCGGTATAGGTCTTAAAGTTCGTCAGGGTTCGGGTCTCATCGGCTGCGGCCGAAGCAGCCATTGCGTGGCTCAACGCACTCTCGGCGAAGGACAACCCAGACATCCTTGTGCTAGGTTCCCCGGTATTACTAGCAGCTCGGCTGGCAGCCTGGCTCGCTGCTACGCTGGCATTGCCGATGGTTGCTGGGTGGCTACTGAAGGTGAAAAGGGAAGCTAGGTCGTGGCCGTCCAACCTATCCGCGTCTACTTCCACATCCAGCATGATATGCTTCATGTATGCTTCCCTGGAGGGCTTCTCGGGTATAAACCTCGAACAATAGGTGGCGCCACACACGCACAGAGCAAGTTCTATGGCTCCGAGGACGAGAAACCCATGCCGCCAGCCAAATTCGTCGACGACAATTTGGACGACGGGCGCGAAGATGAAGGTGCCGATGCCGGAACCAGCGACCACGAAGCCTGTCGCGACGGATCTTCGCCGCTCGAAGAATCTCCCTACCATGACAATACAGGGCAGGTAGCTCAGCCCGAAGCCGAAACCTGGACGTGGGAGATATTCGTGGGACAATAAACCACAAAGAAAAGGCAGATAAGTATTTCCTATGAACATGATGAATCCTAGGCAGTTTCATGATTGAATAAAAGGCAATGAGGAAGAAGAACTCTCAATACCACATGTGAGGGAAAGTGATCCCACAATGCACTGCGCAGCGTATACATGGTATATGTGCAGTCATACGCACTTCATGTTTCGGACGCTAATACAGTAGATGGGTACAATTTTCCTGACAGGCGTATGGTGATTTGAGAAAAGGGCGAGAGCCCTCCTTTGATCTCTGGCTTGCCCCCCCCCCCCCCCTCTTTTGTGATCTTTCTCTCTCCGTAGATTGCTCTTCATTAATTGCACAGAGGCATGTCAGAAAATGTATCTTAGCAATGACCGATTTTTTGTTTTTATATAAGCGGGGGAGGGGGTTTGGTGGGAGATTTTTGGGGGATTAAAATCACCATAACCTTTCCCATGGCCCCATTTTTTTTTTTTTTTTGGGGGGGGGAACAAAGCCCCCCCCCCCCCTAAGCCTTTTTTTTTTGAAAGATTAAGATCATAGGGGGAAGGATGGGGAATAGAACGGCCATGCAAACCCTCAACCTGTTTAGACTCGTTACTGATTATGAACGAGGCCTCAAGGACACTTGACCACAGCAGAGAGGTGTAAGGAATGGAGTCAGCATGAAGTGTAATTTAATCCGACAGCAGTCGCGTGCATTGATATCACAATGGAATATTTTACGCGTTTGGCTCTTTGATCGAGGGAGATCCGCCGCCAAACAAGCATGACAAATTTTTGATGCATTTAGAGGAATAATGCGCAGAAGATTTCAGAGCCACTTCATGTACTGAAGTGCATGTGCAGTAGTAGAACAGCTTATAATGATCGTGATGATACGATTCTGTGAATTTCAGATTATATTGTTGCTTCTTTTTTTGACAATCGAGAATATTGTCGAAAACATGTCAGAGAAATGCCTCCATATGGCACATTGGGCCATCATATTTCCTTACAAATATCTTGTAAATCGTTTATTGAGTGTTTCACCTTCCACGGAAACAACCTTGATTTCATGTGCGGAGATGTCGAAAAAGTTATGGACCAAATTCTTGTTACAACTTTATCAAACTTTCCCCTCGCTCACCCTATTCTAATTTCCAGTGTGTGTAATAAGATCAGCTATGAACTCCCAGGAAAGGCTGAACGGTTGACAAATTTCTCGAACCAGATTTTCTTGTAATTAATTGGAAGGCACTGCCTAATTAGAAATATAGCGTATTGTTTAAAACGCTCTAATAGATCACAGGAAGTGTATCCGAGCGCAGTCCATCCATGATAGGTCCATGACCGCAGGTAGGACGGTAAGCAAACTGGTAACCGCCAAAGGCGGACTCTACTTAACAGAAAGAGTGAGGAGAAGAAGAATTAAGCAGAAGCAAAAGAAGAAGAAGGCGAAGGAGGAGAAGAAGAAGAAGTCCCACTAGACAAAAGAGAAGAAGAGTGAGAGGAGAATTTATAGGCAAACAAAAATAAGACAAAGAAAAAGAGAATCCATGCGCTAGCTCGTTTACCTGTCAGTACGCCGTACGTAAAGAAAAGATAGTCGAGAGAGGGCGCCAGTGCACTAAGACACAGACCCATGGAAGAGAACACTCCACCGGCAATGGCGGTGGCTTGCGCGCCGAATCTCCCCACGAGGATACTGGTGATAGGCCCTGGTCAAATGACAAAAACAGTAATAATGATAATGATAATGATATATTGACAGTTAGACTGTGAGCAATGCTATGACGCGCGTCACTTTGGCTGAGAGAGGGAGAAGGTGGGATGAAATGGGAGTAAGAAGGAGAGAGAGAGAAAGAGAGGGGAAACGAGAGAGGGAGAGAGAGAGAGAGAGAGAGAGAGAGAGAGAGAGAGAGCGAGAGAGAGAGAGAGAGAGAGAGAGAGAGAGCGAGAGAAAGAGAGGGAGAGAGAGAGAGAGAGAGAGAGAGAGCAATACAAAGAGAACGAGAGAGAGAGAGAAAGAGAGAGAGAGAGAGGGAGAGAGAGAGAGAGAGAGAGAGAGAGAGAAAGAAAGGGGGAGATGAGAGAGAGAGAGAGAGAGAGACAGAGAGAGAGAGCGAGAGAAATAGAGAGAGAGAGAGAGAGAGAGAGAGAGAGAGAGAGAATTAAGGAGGGATTGATTCTTTGCATAGGCACAATACAATAATTATCATCTAACCTGAGCAGAGCATTGTACCAAGAAGAATGCTGCCTGTCCACGCCGTGGCCGAATCGCCCCTTCCAAACGCGACGAGGAGTTCGATGTGGAAGATGCCCACCATCGCTTAGGTCAGGCCAAAGGTCAAAATGTGGGTCATCATCGCCGCAATCATCACCAACCACGCCCAGCCTCTATCAAGATGACGCGACGATGCCGACGTCGAGTCGTCACGTACTGGGGACGGTGTGTCAGGCACTCCATTAGCTGTTGCCGTCGTGTCGGGGTCATGACGCGGTAGTGTGACCTGGGTAGAGGGTTTATCTGTGGACTCGACACATGGTGTGCTTTTGTCTGAGAAAATATGTAAACGGAGAGGATGGCGAAGACCAGACATGCCAGAAGGGGGAAAAGGTTGTTGAGAGAGTGAGACAGAGTGAGAGATGGAGTGACACGTATAGAGAGAGAGAGAGAGAGAGAGAGAGAGAGAGAGAGGGGGGGGGGGAGAGAAAGAGAGAGATGGAGTGACACGTATAGAGAGAGAGAGAGAGAGAGAGAGAGAGAGAGAGAGAGAGAGAGAGATGGAGTGACACGTATAGAGAGAGAGAGAGAGAGATGGAGAGAAAGAGAGAGATGGATTGACACGTATAGAGAGAGAGAGAGAGAGAGAGAGAGAGAGAGAGAGAGGGAGAGAGAGAGAGAGAGATGGAGAGAAAGAGAGAGATGGAGTGACACGTATAGAGAGAGAGAGAGAGAGAGAGAGAGATGGAGAGAAAGAGAGAGATGGAGTGACACGTATAGAGAGAGAGAGAGAGAGAGAGAGAGAGAGAGAGAGATGGAGAGAAAGAGAGAGATGGAGTGACACGTATAGAGAGAGAGAGAGAGAGAGAGAGAGAGAGAGAGAGAGAAAGAAAGAGAGATGGAGAGAAAGAGAGAGATGGAGTGACACGTATAGAGAGAGAGAGAGAGAGAGAGAGAGAGAGAGAGATGGAGGGAAAGAGAGAGATGGAGTGACACGTATAGAGAGAGAGGAAGAGAGAGAGAGAGAGAGAGAGAGAGAGAGAGAGAGAAAGAAAGAGAGAGATGGAGAGAAAGAGAGAGATGGAGTGACACGTATAGAGAGAGAGAGAGAGAGAGAGAGAGAGATGGAGAGAAAGAGAGAGATGGAGTGACACGTATAGAGAGAGAGGGAGAGAGAGAGAGAGAGAGAGAGAGAGAGAGAAAGAAAGAGAGAGATGGAGAGAGATGGAGTGACACGTATAGAGAGAGAGAGAGAGAGAGAGAGAGAGAGAGGGAGAGAGAGAGAGAGATGGAGAGAGAGAGAGAGGGAGGGAGAGAAAGAGAGAGATGGAGTGACACGATAGAGAGAGAGAGAGGGAGAGAAAGAGAGAGAGTGAGAGAGAGAGGGTGATATAAACGGAGCGATGTAATAAACTAGGCACTAGTTTAGCGGCTTAGCTTCATACAATTATTGGTCTAATAATTCTTTTTTTTTCAAAAAACATGCAGAATGATTGTAGGATAAACTAATTATATAACGCACATTTTCCATATTTAGCCATCTCGAATTTTGCACAGGAAAGCCAAGGCAGCCATTTAACAAAAATGACCGCCATGCAAATGTAGTATTGACCACTTTTAAAATAAAAATAACGCATGGATGGCCTATTTGTTAACACTCACACTCGTTGTGCTGAGTTCCGTCGAGCGAGTGGCTGTGTACACGAGTTCGGGCTGTCAAAATGTGTCAAGAGTCTAGACTTTCTTGAGCCGGAGTGGATCTCGACGGCTTTTTTCCTTTTCGTGGTTACAATGATTTGACATGTTGATGCCTTGAAGGAGGAGTTTGGAAGCACCTAGTTATGACACCTTCGCAATACTTATAATACATATCACTCCAGTCGTTTGGTCCGGGATGTATTGTATCGAAATAGTAGCCTCGTTTCATTCGCCACTTTTAACATACTGCAACAGCCCCATCTACGACGACTCACGTCTACTCACTCGCCAGCCGCTTGGAGAAGCTAGCGAAACATACCTACAATACAAGTGGTTTGCTTGATTGGTCGAAACACAACTTTTTATCAAATGAAACTCTGTAGGTTTTGGGGGGATGGATGCAATCCAGGCATTGTATCATATAATTCTAGGTCTGTAGGTTACTATGACATTTATTGAATCGAGGGTTTGAGAAGGTATGTCAGGGGATGGGCGGGGAATGGAATGTGTGTAACTAGAGGGAATATTTCACCAAGCTGTTCGTAAGCCACGAAAGGATTTATGTAAAACTGGTGACCCAGTCTCGTGCAAAATGAAATACCCCAAACTGTTCCTATTTTAACATAATGGGAGTTCATTTCTAACAATCCTAATCAAATTTGACAAATCATAATCAAATCACTTCATAATCTCTGTTTCCAGACACTTGTTAATTACAAGAATTTGTATTTATAAACATCAGCTTTGAACTTTAGCTGATGGGAATCAAAATCATTGAGAATCTGATTTAGCACAAGAAAATATCACCAGTCGTGCGTAAAGTTGTTCTTAGCTTCCAAACAGCTCGGTGAAACATCCCCTGGATCTCACCTTGGTCAACACAAACCACTGGAATGACGTCACTCTCGTCCGCAGCATTCATCTGGTCGAGCGCGCTGGACTGCAACCATGGCAACGGCGGATCTTCATTATTGACGCCTATCACGTGACTACCACATCCGTTATCAACGCCGTCGTTGTCCTCCTCATTCGAGGAGATGTGGGACATTACTTGAGTCGAAGTCGTTGAGGTCGACATATCTTCACTTTGCCTGGTTGGGTCTGTCATGGTAGCAGTAGTGGTTAATGTAATAGTAGTAGTAGTAGTGGTAGTAGTAGTAGTAGTAGTAGTAGTAGTAGTAGTAGTAGTAGTAGTAGTAGTAGTAGTAGTAGTAGTATTCATTAATAAGTCATAATACTACCCATATTTTATCATAAAATGAGAACAAAATACCGAAAACATCAGCATGCCCGTATTTGGTCATGTTCATGATGATGATCAGTCCAAATCACCCCTCCCCCCTCCCCACCCCCACCCAACCCCCTTCAACACTCCTAATCATGTGATATGTTGTGCATTAACGAAGATGCGAGAATACGAGCCTGTGTGTGTTAAACAAATATACAATCACGGCCCATCGTAAACAGTGGATACGTCTTTTCTGTGTAAAACTTAACCTCAAATCTCCTCATTCGAGATGTAGGACATTACTTGAGTCGAAGACGTTGAAGTCGCCATATCTTCACTTTGCCTGTTTGGGTCTGTCATGGTAGCAGTAGTAGTTAATGTATAGTAGTAGTATTAGTAGCAGTAGTAGTAGTAGTAGTAGTAGTAGTTAATATAGTAATAGTAGTAGTTGTTGTTGTTGTTCTGATATTGCGAAGGACAATTGTTGAACAAATGTTACATTAATGAATTCATGATGTTAGTTCCCTACATTGTTCAAGTTTGTTACAATAAATGTTGAAAATTTATGAGTAAGGTGTAAACAAATTGTGCATATATTACGTGCTTATATATTGAATCATAGCTTTTAGCCTACATTTATTACGATTTGAAACACGAAACAAGAAATATGATAGAGATTGTACGGGAAGACGGTTGAATTACCCATAAAGCATAGAAATGTGGTTAAGATTTATTGAACATTTAGTAAACGTTTCAATACCATATCTACACAAAATATGATGTAACAAGTCAATGGACCGTTTTCACAATGGTGGTCTACCTTAATACGTGTACTAAACCTGGAATAACTTAATAGGACGGTAAGGAAAACATATTTTGTTTGTAGGCCTATTCAATATAATGAAGTTTACAAAGAAATTTTAGGCATACACCCAGTGGTAAGGATAGCGTGCTCCATCCTGTAAATGAACGAAAAACAAGTCAGACAAAAATCTTGGAACCAGACGGGATTTGAACCTGCAATCTACTGCTTACCGAGCAGCGACTTAACTACGCAAGCTATTTCTAGTTCACGGCCGGTCAAGACACGACACCATTTCTTTGTAAATTGAAATTACCCCAGAAAGCCCTATCACTAAAATCTAGCATATCACGTTTGTTCTTGGAATCTCTGTGGTTTATATTATTTGTTCACATAATGATTACATTAAATACTTGAAATCGCCTGCTACTGTGATTCTATGATAAAAATTACTGGTTTTCTGCGCCCTATTAATCATGTTGTCTCCGTTCAGCATGTTTAGTATGCGGTCTACGTTATATCACCGTTGTGCATACGGGCCGAAGGGTTCTTCCCAGCTTTGCCAAAGCCGCGATTTAGGCGCCAGATTGCGCTACTTTTGACTTCCTCGCCACGACTTGCAAAGCCTTCCCGCTACGTCGCTACTTTTTGGCTACTTCTGACTTGCTAATTTCTCCATTGCATCATACACTTTCACTTAGTACCATCATGCTGTATAACCTTGAAATTGCGATAGCTCCATTTGGGCTACTTTTTGCTAAATTTGGCGACTTTTTACGGCTACTCACTGCTACTTGGGCTGAAATTTTTTGGCAACACTAGTTCTTCCTGGCTTGGTAGGCGCACGGGGAGAGTTATATCAGGAAACTGATTGTTTCTTGGAGGTTAGAGAACCGGACGTAGAAATTCTGTGACGAATCGATATTTGACCTCAAATCCATTTCATTTTCCCGAAATTGATTTTTTTTTTTATTTCAACATTTCAATTTTCTTTGACAATGCTAGTATTAAAAATAACTTAGTCATATGGATTTTTGCCATGCCATACCATAGATAGTTACATTTCAGGTTTTCGGCCTCTCGAACCGTTTCGTTTGATCCGACCATGTATTTCAGACTTTACGTCATGGAATACTATCATATCAAGTAGCATGTTTAGTGGGGAGTTTATACTGGACAACAAATATATGATAAATGTTATTGACTCCTTTAAGAGATGTAAAGAAGGTTTGTACAAGACTGTCAACCCTAATGGTTGGTATGCATTATAAAGGCTTTACTTACAGTCAGCACCTGTTTGTAGAACGCCGTGGGTGACAGTCAGTCAAAGCGAGAGCCATAGATCTTCATGTTGGCGTTTCTATTCATTTTCCCTCGTCGATCTTGTGTCACATTGTAGATTTTTGCTGGTTTTATCTTTCATATTGCGAATCAGTTCAGTTTCTTCACTATTTCCTTTTCATAGCTTCATCTTGTCGATACTTTTTCCGCTGTATTTTCTTATTTCCTTACTGTTATGCTTGCATTCATATTTGTGCAAGTCGCTGTTATGACGCATGTAACTCCTGGTTACTGCAATGCGCGCAATATGTCTTCCCACGTCAGTGATTGGTCAGCATTGCGCGCACGGTTTGTGACGTAGACAAAAGTTTCGACGAATTACTGGTAAATGTTTACTGATATCATATGATGTTGATGTATATCTGTACATATTAGATATACTCTACATATTATCTTTTGTGCCGTAACTGTTCTTTCTGTACAATCACAGAGGCGTAATATGCTAGAATCGATGAGAATATAACAACGAAAATTCTCGCCAACTTTCAAAACGTTACTTATTTACATATTTCAATGAATGTAAAAACGAATCATATTATCGCTCAGAATTGATGAACTAAGAATTAAGATTCGAGTTCATTGCCATGGAGAACACTTCATTGTTCATTACCAAGCAATCGGAACGTGTATTATGGCTGATATGAACGTTTGATAACAACCTCCTATCTCTCTGTACACAAAACTATCTCTATGAAAATTATACGATCTTGTAACCATATATGCACTGTTTTGTTTTGTTGCTTACTTTTGGCTTATTTATTGTTTTATGTGTATCTCTGCTGGCTTTAGAATATGATCGAAAATCCAAATGTCGATCTTTCTGCGAGGAAATGCATGGAAATGGCATAAAAAAAAATTATTATTATTTTTTTGACAAATTTAACTGTGCAACAGTCTTTTTATTTGTGTGTATACATGTATATGTTTATCTCGGACAACAGAAAATAATGAATTAATACTGCCATAACGGATGAAAAGAAGGCAACTCCTTGTCGTGAAAGGTTGCGATGAATAATTCAAACCATGGTTTATAGAATCACGTAATAAATCAATACGATACGCATCATTTTCAAGGACAGAGTTTCGGCAGAATCCCTCAAAAGTAATAGCGCATGACAAAATTTTTGGTTGCCATATAAATACGCACTGTATCTGGTTTTTAATCATCTAATACAAACACAATGGATATCATTCATACATACGTCTTGTTGACTTCATTTATTCTCACGTTCTCTCTTATTCATTAAGTATAAGCAGGGATATCTTATGGAAGGATATGAAACAACATTCTTTCTTTGAGCCCATGCGTGGCACGGCCGACAAATTATTTGGTCTCAGCATGTGCTTTTCACGTGTTAATGAAAATAAGCGGCTTAATATATAATTTTGATAATGATTGAATTGAAATGATTGAAATCTCCGGATTGAAATCTCCGGAAAGTGAAGAAATTTGTTAATTATGTAAGTAAGAATATTATCGTATATCTCCGTTTGTGCATCATTCGACCATTATTTAGAAGAAAAACGAATACAAGATCTGTAGTGGTGTTGCCCTCCACTTTCTTGAAAATTACTACAACAAAAGAACGTGATAAGAATAACACAGCTTCGAGAAACAAAACAGGGAATTAAAGATATTGCTTACCAAGTTGACGGGGGCAAAATAACGGTGGCGCGCATGGGGCATCAAAGCATTGCAGTGATTGTGGAATGCTTTTGACATTCATTAGCACGCTTAAGTAACCATACAGATGTTTGAATATATTATGCTCGAGTTGCCTCTCCTTCCTAACACATCCCTGGTATAAGCTAGTCGCGTATTCCTTCTTCATAAGCGTCGTACCGATAATCAATCTGGTTTCTAAAAATCTTAAAGGAATTGATGTTTAATTTGATAAGACCTGAAAGAAATATATCAGTGGAGGTTTGATGAAAATCCGTCATAGGATAAGAAAGTCATGATCTTTTAAAGCTTTGATTTTGTTTAGTCACGTGCGAGGTGCTTTCCCATAATTTTAAATTTCCATGATTTTGGACTGAATGAATATATCGTGTATCTAGACTGTTTTACTAGACATAGTTGTTAACAGGATGTGCTGTGTCCAAATCACCTCACAACCTTTAACCGAGCTAGCTCCATCTAGCCCAAGATTTCTTGGGAAATTTTCTCGACCAAATAGCTCGCTATTCTGCCTGGTCTGGCTAATGAAGACGCAAAAAGCTAGCTATTTCGTGAATTGGCTAGCTAACCCGATCAGAACAAGCTCGCTATTTCGCCCACATCGGGCTAATGAAGACGCCCCTATAAGACTACTGGTAGTCACTTTATCATTCTTCTCTTTCACCGGTCCGACCCCTAGTACTCATAAGACTACTGATAGTCACTTTATCATTCTCCTCTTTCACCAGTCCGACCCCTAGTACTAATAAGACTACTGATAATCACTTTATCTTTCTCCTCTTTCACCAGCCCGACCCCTAGTACTCATAAGACTACTGATAGTCACTTTATCATTCTCCTCTTTCACCAGTCCGACCCCTAGTACTAATAAGACTACTGATAATCACTTTATCTTTCTCCTCTTTCACTAGTCCGACCCCTAGTACTCATAAGACTACTGGTAGTCACTTTATCATTCTCCTCTTTCACCAGCCCGACCCCTAGTACTCTTAAGACTACTGGTAGTCACTTTATCATTCTCCTCTTTCACCAGTCCGACCCCTAGTACTCATAAGACTACTGCTATTCTCCTCTTTCACCAGTCCGACCCCTAGTACTCATAAGACTACTGGTAGTCACTTTATCATTCTCCTCTTTCACTAGTCCGACCCCTAGTACTCATAAGACTACTGGTAGTCACTTTATCATTCTCCTCTTTCACCAGTCCGACCCCGAGTACTCATAAGACTACTGGTAGTCACTTTATCATTCTCCTCTTCCACTAGTCCGACCCCTAGTACTCATAAGACTACTGGTAGTCACTTTATCATTCTTCTCTTTCACCGGTCCGACCCCTAGTACTCATAAGGCTACTGGTAGTCACTTTATCATTCTTCTCTTTCACCAGTACGACCCCTAGTACTCATAAGACTACTGGTAGTCACTTTATCTTTCTCCTCTTTTACCAGTCCGACCCCTAGTACTCATAAGACTACTGGTAGTCACTTTATCATTCTCCTCTTTCACCAGTACGACCCCTAGTACTCATAAGACTACTGGTAGTCACTTTATCATTCTCCTCTTTCACTAGTCCGACCCCTAGTACTCATAAGACTACTGGTATTCTCCTCTTTCACCAGTCCGACCCCCAGTACTCATAAGACTACAGGTAGTCACTTTATCATTCTTCTCTTTCACCAGTCCGACCCCTACTACTCATAAGACTACTGGTAGTCACTTTATCATTCTCCTCTCTCACCAGTCCGACCCCTAGTACTCATAAGACTACTGGTAGTCACTTTATCATTCTCCTCTTTCACCAGTCCGACCCCTAGTACTCATAAGACTACTGGTAGTCATCACTCTCCTCTTTCACCAGTCCGACCCCTAATGCTCATAAGACTACTGGTAGTCACTTTATCATTCTCCTCTTTCACCAGTCCGACCCCTAGTACTCATAAGACTACGGGTAGTCATCACTCTCCTCTTTCACCAGTCCGACCCCTAGTACTCATAAGACTACTGGTAGTCACTTTATCATTCTCCTCTTTCACCAGTCCGTACCCTAGTACTCATAAGACTACTGGTAGTCACTTTATCATTATCCTCTTTCACCAGTCCGACCCCTAGTACTCATAAGACTACTGGTAGTCATCACTCTCCTCTTTCACCAGTCCGACCCCCAGTACTCATAAGACTACTGGTAGTCACTTTATCATTCTCGTCTTTCACCAGTCCGACCCCTAGTACTCGTAAGACTACTGGTAGTCACTTTATCATTCTTCTCTTTCACCAGTCCGACCCCTACTACTCATAAGACTACTGGTAGTCACTTTATCATTCTCCTCTTTCACCAGTCCGTACCCTAGTACTCATAAGGCTACTGGTAGTCACTTTATCATTCTCCTCTTTTACCAGTCCGACTCCTAGTACTCATAAGACTACTGGTAGTCACTTTATCATTCTCCTCTTTCACTAGTCCGACCCCCAGTACTCATAAGACTACTGATAGTCACTTTATCATTTTTCTCTTTCACCAGTCCGACCCCTAGTACTCATAAGACTACTGGTAGTCACTTTATCATTCTCCTCTTTCACCAGTCCGACCCCTAGTACTCATAAGACTAATGATAGTCACTTTATCATTCTCCTCTTTCACTAGTCCGACCCCTAGTACTCATAAGACTACTGGTAGTCACTTTATCATTCTCCTCTTTCACCAGTCCGACCCCTAGTACTCATAAGACTACTGGTAGTCATCACTCTCCTCTTTCACCAGTCCGACCCCTAGTACTCATAAGACTACTGGTAGTCACTTTATCATTCTTCTCTTTCACCAGTCCGACCCCTAGTACTCATAAGACTACTGGTAGTCACTTTATCATTCTCCTCTTTCACTAGTCCTACCCCTAGTACTCATAAGACTACTGATAGTCACTTTATCATTTTTCTCTTTCACCAGTCCGACCCCTAGTACTCATAAGACTACTGGTAGTCACTTTATCATTCTCCTCTTTCACTAGTCCGACCCCTAGTACTCATAAGACTACTGGTAGTCACTTTATCATTCTCCTCTTTTACCAGTCCGACCCCTAGTACTCATAAGACTACTGGTAGTCACTTTATCATTCTCCTCTTTCACTAGTCCGACCCCTAGTACTCATAAGACTACTGGTAGTCACTTTATCATTCTCCTCTTTTACCAGTCCGACCCCCAGTACTCATAAGACTACTGGTAGTCACTTTATCATTCTCCTCTTTTACCAGTCCGACTCCTAGTACTCATAAGACTACTGGTAGTCACTTTATCATTCTCCTCTTTCACTAGTCCGACCCCTAGTACTCATAAGACTACTGATAGTCACTTTATCATTCTCCTCTTTCACTAGTCCGACCCCTAGTACTCATAAGACTACTGGTAGTCACTTTATCATTCTCCTCTTCCACTAGTCCGACCCCTAGTACTCATAAGACTACTGGTAGTCACTTTATCATTCTCCTCTTTCAGTAGTCCGACCCCTAGTACTAATAAGACTACTGATAATCACTTTATCTTTCTCCTCTTTCACTAGTCCGACCCCTAGTACTCATAAGACTACTGATAGTCACTTTATCATTCTCCTCTTTCACTAGTCCGACCCCTAGTACTCATAAGACTACTGGTAGTCACTTTATCATTCTCCTCTTTTACCAGTCCGACCCCTAGTACTCATAAGACTACTGGTAGTCACTTTATCATTCTCCTCTTTCACTAGTCCGACCCCTAGTACTCATAAGACTACTGGTAGTCACTTTATCATTCTCCTCTTTTACCAGTCCGACCCCCAGTACTCATAAGACTACTGGTAGTCACTTTATCATTCTCCTCTTTTACCAGTCCGACTCCTAGTACTCATAAGACTACTGGTAGTCACTTTATCATTCTCCTCTTTTACCAGTCCGACCCCCAGTACTCATAAGACTACTGATAGTCACTTTATCATTCTCCTCTTTCACCAGTCCGACCCCTAGTACTCATAAGACTACTGGTAGTCACTTTATCATTCTCCTCTTTCACTAGTCTGACCCCTAGTACTCATAAGACTACTGGTAGTCACTTTATCATTCTCCTCTTTCACCAGTCCGACCCCTAGTACTCATAAGACTACTGGTAGTTACTTTATCATTCTTCTCTTTCACCAGCCCGACCCCCAGTACTCATAAGACTACTGGTAGTCACTTTATGATTCTTCTCTTTCACCAGTCCGACCCCTAGTACTCATAAGACTACTGGTAGTCACTTCATGATTCTCCTCTTTCACCAGTCCGACCCCGAGTACTCATAAGACTACTGGTAGTCACTTTATCATTCTCCTCTTTCACTAGTCCGACCCCTAGTACTCATAAGACTACTGGTATTCTCCTCTTTCACCAGTCCGACCCCTACTACTCATAAGACTACTGGTAGTCACTTTATCATTCTCCTCTTTCACCAGTCCGACCCCTAGTACTCATAAGACTACTGGTAGTCACTTTATCATTCTTCTCTTTCACCAGTCCGACCCCTAGTACTAATAAGACTACTGGTTGTCACTTTATCATTCTCCTTTTTCACCAGTCCGACCCCTAGTACTAATAAGACTACTGGTAGTCACTTTATCATTCTCCTCTTTCACTAGTCCGACCCCTAGTACTCATAAGACTACTGGTAGTCACTTTATCATGCTCCTCTTTTACCAGTCCGACTTTTAGTACTCATAAGACTACTGGTAGTCACTTTATGATTCTCCTCTTTCACCAGTCCGACCCCGAGTACTCATAAGACTACTGGTAGTCACTTTATCATTCTCCTCTTTCACTAGTCCGACCCCTAGTACTCATAAGACTACTGGTAGTCACTTTATCATTCTCCTCTTTCACCAGTCCGACCCCTGGTACTCATAAGACTACTGGTAGTCACTTTATCATTCTCCTCTTTCACTAGTCCGACCCCTAGTACTCATAAGACTACTGCTATTCTCCTCTTTCACCAGTCCGACCCCTACTACTTATAAGACTACTGGTAGTCACTTTATCATTCTCCTCTTTCACTAGTCTGACCCCTAGTACTCATAAGACTACTGGTAGTCACTTTATCATTCTCCTCTTTCACCAGTCCGACCCCTAGTACTCATAAGACTACTGGTAGTCACTTTATCATTCTTCTCTTTCACCAGCCCGACCCCCAGTACTCATAAGACTACTGGTAGTCACTTTATCATTTTTCTCTTTCACCAGTCCGACCCCTAGTACTCATAAGACTACTGGTAGTCATCACTCTCCTCTTTCACCAGTCCGACCCCTAGTACTCATAAGACTACTGGTAGTCACTTTATCATTCTCCTCTTTTACCAGTCCGACTTTTAGTACTCATAAGACTACTGGTAGTCACTTTATGATTCTCCTCTTTCACCAGTCCGACCCCGAGTACTCATAAGACTACTGGTAGTCACTTTATCATTCTCCTCTTTCACTAGTCCGACCCCTAGTACTCATAAGACTACTGGTAGTCACTTCATCATTCTCCTCTTTCACCAGTCCGACCCCTGGTACTCATAAGACTACTGGTAGTCACTTTATCATTCTCCTCTTTCACTAGTCCGACCCCTAGTACTCATAAGACTACTGCTATTCTCCTCTTTCACCAGTCCGACCCCTACTACTCATAAGACTACTGGTAGTCACTTTATCATTCTCCTCTTTCACCAGTCCGACCCCTAGTACTCATAAGACTACTGGTAGTCACTTTATCATTCTCCTCTTTCACTAGTCCGACCCCTAGTACTCATAAGACTACTGGTAGTCACTTTATCATTCTCCTCTTTCACCAGTCCGACCCCTAGTACTCATAAGACTACTGGTAGTCATCACTCTCCTCTTTCACCAGTCCGACCCCTAGTACTCATAAGACTACTGGTAGTCACTTTATGATTCTCCTCTTTCACCAGTCCGACCCCGAGTACTCATAAGACTACTGGTAGTCACTTTATCATTCTCCTCTTTCACTAGTCCGACCCCCAGTACTCATAAGACTACTGGTAGTCACTTTTTCATTCTTCTCTTTCACCACTCCGACCCCTAGTACTCATTAGACTACTGGTAGTCACTTCATCATTCTCCTCTTTCACCAGTCCGACCCCTGGTACTCATAAGACTACTGATAGTCACTTTATCTTTCTCCTCTTTCACCAGCCCGACCCCCAGTACTCATAAGACTACTGGTAGTCACTTTATCATTCTCCTCTTTTACCAGTCCGACCCCTAGTACTCATAAGACTACTGGTAGTCACTTTATCATTCTCCTCTTTCACTAGTCCGACCCCTAGTACTAATAAGACTACTGATAATCACTTTATCTTTCTCCTCTTTCACCAGCCCGACCCCCAGTACTCATAAGACTACTGGTAGTCACTTTATCATTTTTCTCTTTCACCAGTCCGACCCCTAGTACTCGTAAGACTACTGGTAGTCACTTTATCATTCTCCTCTTTCACTAGTCCGACCCCTAGTACTCATAAGACTACCGGTAGTCACTTTATCATTCTCCTCTTTCACTAGTCCGACCCCTAGTACTCGTAAGACTACTGGTAGTCACTTTATCATTCTTCTCTTTCACCAGTCCGACCCCTAGTACTCATAAGACTACTGGTAGTCACTTTATCATTCTCCTCTTTCACCAGTCCGTACCCTAGTACTCATAAGGCTACTGGTAGTCACTTTATCATTCTCCTCTTTTACCAGTCCGACTCCTAGTACTCATAAGACTACTGGTAGTCACTTTATCATTCTCCTCTTTCACTAGTCCGACCCCCAGTACTCATAAGACTACTGATAGTCACTTTATCATTTTTCTCTTTCACCAGTCCGACCCCTAGTACTCATAAGACTACTGGTAGTCACTTTATCATTCTTCTCTTTCACCAGTCCGACCCCTACTACTCATAAGACTACTGGTAGTCACTTTATCATTCTCCTCTTTCACCAGTCCGTACCCTAGTACTCATAAGGCTACTGGTAGTCACTTTATCATTCTCCTCTTTTACCAGTCCGACTCCTAGTACTCATAAGACTACTGGTAGTCACTTTATCATTCTCCTCTTTCACTAGTCCGACCCCCAGTACTCATAAGACTACTGATAGTCACTTTATCATTTTTCTCTTTCACCAGTCCGACCCCTAGTACTCATAAGACTACTGGTAGTCACTTTATCATTCTCCTCTTTCACCAGTCCGACCCCTAGTACTCATAAGACTAATGATAGTCACTTTATCATTCTCCTCTTTCACTAGTCCGACCCCTAGTACTCATAAGACTACTGGTAGTCACTTTATCATTCTCCTCTTTCACCAGTCCGACCCCTAGTACTCATAAGACTACTGGTAGTCATCACTCTCCTCTTTCACCAGTCCGACCCCTAGTACTCATAAGACTACTGGTAGTCACTTTATCATTCTTCTCTTTCACCAGTCCGACCCCTAGTACTCATAAGACTACTGGTAGTCACTTTATCATTCTCCTCTTTCACTAGTCCTACCCCTAGTACTCATAAGACTACTGATAGTCACTTTATCATTTTTCTCTTTCACCAGTCCGACCCCTAGTACTCATAAGACTACTGGTAGTCACTTTATCATTCTCCTCTTTCACTAGTCCGACCCCTAGTACTCATAAGACTACTGGTAGTCACTTTATCATTCTCCTCTTTTACCAGTCCGACCCCTAGTACTCATAAGACTACTGGTAGTCACTTTATCATTCTCCTCTTTCACTAGTCCGACCCCTAGTACTCATAAGACTACTGGTAGTCACTTTATCATTCTCCTCTTTTACCAGTCCGACCCCCAGTACTCATAAGACTACTGGTAGTCACTTTATCATTCTCCTCTTTTACCAGTCCGACTCCTAGTACTCATTAGACTACTGGTAGTCACTTTATCATTCTCGTCTTTCACCAGTCCGACCCCAAGTACTCATAAGACTACTGATAGTCACTTTATCATTCTCCTCTTTCACTAGTCCGACCCCTAGTACTCATAAGACTACTGGTAGTCACTTTATCATTCTCCTCTTCCACTAGTCCGACCCCTAGTACTCATAAGACTACTGGTAGTCACTTTATCATTCTCCTCTTTCAGTAGTCCGACCCCTAGTACTAATAAGACTACTGATAATCACTTTATCTTTCTCCTCTTTCACTAGTCCGACCCCTAGTACTCATAAGACTACTGATAGTCACTTTATCATTCTCCTCTTTCACTAGTCCGACCCCTAGTACTCATAAGACTACTGGTAGTCACTTTATCATTCTCCTCTTTTACCAGTCCGACCCCTAGTACTCATAAGACTACTGGTAGTCACTTTATCATTCTCCTCTTTCACTAGTCCGACCCCTAGTACTCATAAGACTACTGGTAGTCACTTTATCATTCTCCTCTTTTACCAGTCCGACCCCCAGTACTCATAAGACTACTGGTAGTCACTTTATCATTCTCCTCTTTTACCAGTCCGACTCCTAGTACTCATAAGACTACTGGTAGTCACTTTATCATTCTCCTCTTTTACCAGTCCGACCCCCAGTACTCATAAGACTACTGATAGTCACTTTATCATTCTCCTCTTTCACCAGTCCGACCCCTAGTACTCATAAGACTACTGGTAGTCACTTTATCATTCTCCTCTTTCACTAGTCTGACCCCTAGTACTCATAAGACTACTGGTAGTCACTTTATCATTCTCCTCTTTCACCAGTCCGACCCCTAGTACTCATAAGACTACTGGTAGTCACTTTATCATTCTTCTCTTTGACCAGTCCGACCCCTAGTACTCATAAGACTACTGGTAGTCACTTTATGATTCTTCTCTTTCACCAGTCCGACCCCTAGTACTCATAAGACTACTGGTAGTCACTTCATGATTCTCCTCTTTCACCAGTCCGACCCCGAGTACTCATAAGACTACTGGTAGTCACTTTATCATTCTCCTCTTTCACTAGTCCGACCCCTAGTACTCATAAGACTACTGGTATTCTCCTCTTTCACCAGTCCGACCCCTACTACTCATAAGACTACTGGTAGTCACTTTATCATTCTCCTCTTTCACCAGTCCGACCCCTAGTACTCATAAGACTACTGGTAGTCACTTTATCATTCTTCTCTTTCACCAGTCCGACCCCTAGTACTCATAAGACTACTGGTTGTCACTTTATCATTCTCCTCTTTCACCAGTCCGACCCCTAGTACTAATAAGACTACTGGTAGTCACTTTATCATTCTCCTCTTTCACTAGTCCGACCCCTAGTACTCATAAGACTACTGGTAGTCACTTTATCATGCTCCTCTTTTACCAGTCCGACTTTTAGTACTCATAAGACTACTGGTAGTCACTTTATGATTCTCCTCTTTCACCAGTCCGACCCCGAGTACTCATAAGACTACTGGTAGTCACTTTATCATTCTCCTCTTTCACTAGTCCGACCCCTAGTACTCATAAGACTACTGGTAGTCACTTCATCATTCTCCTCTTTCACCAGTCCGACCCCTGGTACTCATAAGACTACTGGTAGTCACTTTATCATTCTCCTCTTTCACTAGTCCGACCCCTAGTACTCATAAGACTACTGCTATTCTCCTCTTTCACCAGTCCGACCCCTACTACTTATAAGACTACTGGTAGTCACTTTATCATTCTCCTCTTTCACTAGTCTGACCCCTAGTACTCATAAGACTACTGGTAGTCACTTTATCATTCTCCTCTTTCACCAGTCCGACCCCTAGTACTCATAAGACTACTGGTAGTCACTTTATCATTCTTCTCTTTCACCAGCCCGACCCCCAGTACTCATAAGACTACTGGTAGTCACTTTATCATTTTTCTCTTTCACCAGTCCGACCCCTAGTACTCATAAGACTACTGGTAGTCATCACTCTCCTCTTTCACCAGTCCGACCCCTAGTACTCATAAGACTACTGGTAGTCACTTTATCATTCTCCTCTTTTACCAGTCCGACTTTTAGTACTCATAAGACTACTGGTAGTCACTTAATGATTCTCCTCTTTCACCAGTCCGACCCCGAGTACTCATAAGACTACTGGTAGTCACTTTATCATTCTCCTCTTTCACTAGTCCGACCCCTAGTACTCATAAGACTACTGGTAGTCACTTCATCATTCTCCTCTTTCACCAGTCCGACCCCTGGTACTCATAAGACTACTGGTAGTCACTTTATCATTCTCCTCTTTCACTAGTCCGACCCCTAGTACTCATAAGACTACTGCTATTCTCCTCTTTCACCAGTCCGACCCCTACTACTCATAAGACTACTGGTAGTCACTTTATCATTCTCCTCTTTCACCAGTCCGACCCCTAGTACTCATAAGACTACTGGTAGTCACTTTATCATTCTCCTCTTTCACTAGTCCGACCCCTAGTACTCATAAGACTACTGGTAGTCACTTTATCATTCTCCTCTTTCACCAGTCCGACCCCTAGTACTCATAAGACTACTGGTAGTCATCACTCTCCTCTTTCACCAGTCCGACCCCTAGTACTCATAAGACTACTGGTAGTCACTTTATGATTCTCCTCTTTCACCAGTCCGACCCCGAGTACTCATAAGACTACTGGTAGTCACTTTATCATTCTCCTCTTTCACTAGTCCGACCCCCAGTACTCATAAGACTACTGGTAGTCACTTTTTCATTCTTCTCTTTCACCACTCCGACCCCTAGTACTCATAAGACTACTGGTAGTCACTTCATCATTCTCCTCTTTCACCAGTCCGACCCCTGGTACTCATAAGACTACTGATAGTCACTTTATCTTTCTCCTCTTTCACCAGCCCGACCCCCAGTACTCATAAGACTACTGGTAGTCACTTTATCATTCTCCTCTTTTACCAGTCCGACCCCTAGTACTCATAAGACTACTGGTAGTCACTTTATCATTCTCCTCTTTCACTAGTCCGACCCCTAGTACTAATAAGACTACTGATAATCACTTTATCTTTCTCCTCTTTCACCAGCCCGACCCCCAGTACTCATAAGACTACTGGTAGTCACTTTATCATTTTTCTCTTTCACCAGTCCGACCCCTAGTACTCGTAAGACTACTGGTAGTCACTTTATCATTCTCCTCTTTCACTAGTCCGACCCCTAGTACTCATAAGACTACCGGTAGTCACTTTATCATTCTCCTCTTTCACTAGTCCGACCCCTAGTACTCGTAAGACTACTGGTAGTCACTTTATCATTCTCCTCTTTCACTAGTCCGACCCCTAGTACTCATAAGACTACTGGTAGTCACTTTATCATTCTCCTCTTTCACTAGTCCGACCCCTAGTACTCATAAGACTACTGGTAGTCACTTTATCATTCTCCTCTTTCACTAGTCCGACCCCTAGTACTCGTAAGACTACTGGTAGTCACTTTATCATTCTCCTCTTTCACTAGTCCGACCCCTAGTACTCATAAGACTACTGGTAGTCACTTTATCATTCTTCTCTTTCACCAGTCCGACCCCTAGTATTCATAAGACTACTGGTAGTCACTTTATCATTCTCCTCTTTCACCAGTACGACCCCTAGTACTCATAAGACTACTGGTAGTCACTTTATCATTCTCGTCTTTCACCAGTCCGACCCCAAGTACTCATAAGACTACTGGTAGTCACTTTATCATTCTTCTCTTTCACCAGTCCGACCCCTAGTACTCATAAGAATACTGGTAGTCACTTTATCATTCTTCTCTTCCACTAGTCCGACCCCTAATACTCATAAGACTACTGGTAGTCACTTTATCATTCTTCTCTTTCACCAGTCCGACCCCTAGTACTCATAAGACTACTGGTAGTCACTTCATCATTCTCCTCTTTCACCAGTCCGACCCCTAGTACTCATAAGACTACTGGTAGTCACTTTATCATTCTTCTCTTTTACCAGTCCGACCCCTAGTACTCATAAGACTACTGGTAGTCACTTTATCATTCTCCTCTTTCACTAGTCCGACCCCTAGTACTCATAAGACTACTGGTAGTCACTTTATCATTATCCTCTTTCACCAGTCCGACCCCTAGTACTCATAAGACTACTGATAGTCACTTTATCATTCTCGTCTTTCACCAGTCCGACCCCTAGTACTCATAAGACTACTGGTAGTCACTTTATCACTCTTCTCTTTCACCAGTCCGTCCCCTAGTACTCATAAGACTACTGGTAGTCACTTTATCATTCTCCTCTTTCACCAGTCCGACCCCTAGTACTCATAAGACTACTGGTAGTCACTTTATCATTATCCTCTTTCACCAGTCCGACCCCTAGTACTCATAAGACTACTGATAGTCACTTTATCATTCTCGTCTTTCACCAGTCCGACCCCTAGTACTCATAAGACTACTGGTATTCTCCTCTTTCACCAGTCCGACCCCTAGTACTCATAAGACTACTGGTATTCACTTTATCATTCTCCTCTTTCACCAGTCCGACCCCGAGTACTCATAAGACTACTGGTAGTCACTTTATCTTTCTCCTCTGTCATGTCTGTCATCAGTACGACAGAGAAGAAATAAAGAACGACTAGTCTACTCCAGCCAGACCTCTTTATAGAATAGTTTTGATTAAAAATGTCCAACAGTACGGAAGCCAAGCTAAATTGTACCCCAAAATAGGAGCTTGGGCTTCCTATAACTCTGTTAACTTTCTCATTACTACTGCATCGTGATGCGAAGTAAGCCAATTGTGTTGCCAAGGAATAGTAATGTAAGGGTTTAGCCGAATGTTGGTGCGCGATGCTTCGACAGACGGACAGGTCGGTTTGATCGATCGCTCATCATCAGTGTTATCAGTGTTGCCGGTGCGCACGGACATAGCAGATGCTTCTCACCGCACTAGCACCACTATAGCCATCTTGTACTTGCACTGACGCACCCGGACACCTGACCGCAGCTAGTACGATAACAAGCCAAAGGGGGACTTTACTTAAAAGAAAGAGGGAGAAGAAGAAGAATTAGGCAGAAGCAAAAGAAGAAGGAGAAGAAGCTGAAGAAATAGAAGAAGAAGAAAAAGAAGAGGAGGAGGAAGAAGAAGAAGAAGAAGAAGAAGAAGAAGAAGAAGAAGAAGAAGAAGAAGAAGAAGAAGAAGAAGAAGAGGAAGAATCTTCGGCTCTAAGGTTACATCGAGGCGAGCATAGACAATAACCATCGGAAGATGCGATGCGCTGCGGTGAGTTATCTCTGTATCTTTAATACTCTACTTTGACTCTCGACCTATTACGCAGATTATTTATTTCACCATCTGTAATTGATTTGCATCTATAAACAGGGCGCACCTGTAAATCAGTTCTTGAAATGAGGTTTTCTACCCTGTATTCTTAAAGAAGACTTAAATACATAAATAAATGATAAATAGATATGTCTAAAATATTGGAATCAAGGTAAAGCGGAGTGAACATGGTGAAGGTGAAAAAGAAGCTCCCAGGAATTTCGCTTTCCTTTACACTTTAACGAATCGTATTATTTCCCAAGATATGAATTAATGTTGAATTATTTTCTGTAACTATATCCCGCTATTTCTAGTTAATGTATGATTTCAATGTGGAAGTTACGCATCAAATGCTTGTTTCAATGTCTGACGGAAAATACACATTCCCTATCAATAAGTTTGTATCTAATGTTCATAATGTCTTTGAGAGTGTATGTGATGCCGACCGTATGGATACAGGGATATACTCGATTGAGCCACGGGATAAACACATGTAGATCTACACAATTTGAGATCTGATTTTTTTTTTAAAAATCAAATCCGCATTTTGATTTGTTAGAGAGATCCTGAAATTATCGAGTGTATTACAGGAGTGTAAACCA
Source organism: Arbacia lixula (assembly GCA_963669155.1). Classification (NCBI taxonomy): domain Eukaryota; kingdom Metazoa; phylum Echinodermata; class Echinoidea; order Arbacioida; family Arbaciidae; genus Arbacia; species Arbacia lixula. The sequence continues at coordinate 3,381,144 of OZ022592.1, forward strand.
TTTTCTTAATAGAACTTTTGAGCACATTTATCATAGTGATCGGTGATTAGATTGTTTTGAATGGTCAACCATTTTATATTGAAGTAAATATACGTAGGTTATTGTTGCTATCTTTGTAGAAGGAAATTTTTCTTTGGTCACCGATGAATCAGAGACGTAACAAGGAAACTCTTTTTTCGTATAGCAATCTTACTGCCTGTTTGATACAGTTTGTATGTTGAATAGCCTTCCAGGATGAACCACATCTCTCACCCGTTTTCCATGAAAGGCTTTCTGTCCACTCCACCTGGATTTTCACCCTGCTCTTTAGACTTGAAATGGGTTCTTTAACGTGCATAGAGCAGGGGTGTGTTATGGAAGGATATGAAGCAACTTTCTTTCTTTTAACCCATGTGCCAAGCCGCTGAAAAGTTATGGTGTTCTCAACAGGTGCTGTTCAGGTGTTTGAACAATTATGAACACAATTGCGTGGCAACGGCTTCTCAGAGAGAACAAAAGAAAAGCACAGTCTCACTTCGTTTCTTCCGTTCTGTTAATGAAATTAATACTTCCATGAGCATAACAGGTATCAGCAAACACAAATAAACAAGTTTTTCAAGTAAAATATCTCCGCTGCACGCAAACGCAAACAAACACCGTTAATGACAATACACAGCGTAATATATCATTTTCAGAATAGTTGAATCCCACAAATACACAAGATGTCGGAAAGTGATGAAATTGGTAAATTTTGTAAGTAATACAAATATCTTATATGTCCGATTTTTTTAATGATTCCTCATTACTTTTCGAAACAAAATCAGAGTAAAGGATCTGTCATAATCTGTACTTAACTTCCTATAATTTGCAAACGAATTTGTCAAAAACAAAGCTTCTAGAGAAAAATGGGCAATTAAAGAAATTTCTTTTTCAAATTGACAGCAGCTAAATGTCGGCCCGGCACATGGACCATCAAAGCATTGTCATGATTATGGAATGCTTTTAACATTCATGAGCACCTTCCTAACACCTCCTTGCATAGAGTGTGGCTGTTGTATACACTGGACCTCCATTTAGCGTCCTATCCGGGACGGGTGACAAGAATGATTATTATGTATAGGCTAGCCTACATGTATTGAAATAGCGAACAATAGCCAGTACTGGTACATTATATTAAACGAGGAGTTAAATCTGCACCACTAACATGACCAATGAGAATTCGATTTCTATCGTCGCAGATAAACCTCGAGAAAATTGGTGAAAATCTGGGAGCAATAGCGCAATCAATTACCACGTTGTGACCGATTAAATCGCAATTACATATTTTGAACAATGCAGTGTTGGGGCTAATCTTGCGGTGACGGGTGTTAACAACACTTAGACATGATTGAATTACATGGAAACCATAGATTAACGTACACTTGCTCCGATCGATTTTAAATCTGTACAATCTTTGATTGATCTGTTTTAGATTCGAGGATGGATATCGGTGATGAGGGTGCTATGTGTGTGCAAGGTCATATCAGGTAAGTGGATTGAATGAGAGGGGTTCAAAGGAGGGAGAGAGAGAGAGAGAGAGGGAGAGAGAGGGGTAAGAGAGAGAGGGGGGTGAAAGAGAGAGGGAGAGAGAGAGAGAGAGAGAGAGAGAGGGGGTGGGGAGGTGGGTGGGGGAGTCCTGGGGGTATAGAGCTAGAGAGACACTAATTGGCAGATGGACAAACAGACAGAGAGATGGGTAGAGGGAGGAAGGGGGAAAGAGGGGATAGAGGGGGTGGGAGGGAAGAGGTATGGACGGGAAAGTACAGAAAGATATTAAGAAAGAGAGAGAGAGGGAGAGAGAGAGAGAGAGAGAGAGAGAGAGAGAGAGAGAAGTTACACATCATGACAGACAGATGGGGAGAGTAGATAATTGGGAAGAGAACGGAATTACCTGAGAGACAGAGACCATAAAAAAACATCGGAAGAAAAAGAGGAAAAGAGAGAATGAGAATAAGACAATGTGATGAAAAAAAGACTTCAGACAGAGAGAGACACACAGACTGAGAGAGTTGCCAAGTTAGAAGAAAATATTATTGCTTAGTAGACAAATATTGACGAAAATTGGCACAAATAGAGAGAAAGAGGGAGAAAGAGAGAGAGAGAGAGAGAGAGAGAGAGAGAGAAGAGAGAGAGAGAGACAGAGAGAGAGAGACAGAGAGAGAGAGGAAGAAAGAGAGAGAGAGAGAGAGAGAGAGAGAGAAAGAGAAAGAAAGAGAAAGAGAAAGAGAGAGAGAGAGAGAGAGAGAGAGAGGATCGTGTCAAATATTGTTAATTGTACAGAGAGAGAGAGAGGGGGGGGGGGGCAGAATATTTAATTTACGAAAGTTGCACTTTCCTATCACTCAACCTAGAATCCATAATCATTATCAGCAAACAACAATTGCTTATTGTTGTCCACTTTGGCTCGCAGTGCACATCATAGCTCTGGGAAATAGGCAGCACATTCTAAAAAACGACCCATCAAAATCAGCGAGTTGTTGGATATCAGACAATTGCATCTGTAATCGCTAGAAAATGACCATGATGGCATTTCAATTGTGTTGATTGCGTGAGTTAAATGCCTTGTAAGCCGCTTCGCCGAGATTTTGAGTAGAGCAATTAAATTGCACAATAAAGCAAAATTTTATCAAACTTTATCAAATGATGAGAAATATTTCAACGACGATTATTGTAAAGGCCCAGGTCAGGAAGTATCAACTTTCAACAATGACGTAATCATCCATACACTGTATGATAATCGATTTTCTCTGTAGCGTGTTTTTGATGGACAGACTTTTTTTTTTTTTTTATAGACGACCCTGGATAGATTTCCAGCCGGAATCATTCATTGGAACAATATTTCTTGATAACAATCATTGACATCTTTAATTTAGAATTGCATCTCTTTCTCACCCGAAAACCGTCTCGCCATACTATGTCTTGTATGCATTTAATCCACGCAGAAATCCCCCATCAGCTGGGCAGTTCTGTTTTTGTTAACTTCAAGGTGATTAGAATTAATCCGCATAAATGAAACAGCTCAAGTTTTTGTGTGTGCTGCGCCACCAACGATCGTTGTCGGCGGATTGCTAAATACAGTCCAGGGGGTGGACTATACTAAAAGTCGTTCACTGTACTGTCTTGACGTACACAGTGTATGACTTTACCCAGATAGGCTGTGGGAATATGGGCATCAATATGTATTACTTGAAAAAAGAATTCATAAGTTACAAATAAAGGCCTGTATTCTGCAGAGATTTAACGCAACCAGTGTATTAAAACTGGACTAACTTTAAGGGACGCCAGATAAAATTAAATAAAACATTATTATTTGTTTGTGAGGGTAATCCTGAACAATTAACATATCACAGTTTAATGGTTGATTGTACAATCCCGAAAACACTGTTTCTATTGGCATTAACACTCGTATGTTCACATTTCATATCTACATGAATATATGTGAACATGATATCTCCTTTTCCGTGCCAGATTATCGGCTGCTTTACTCTTTGCACGCGCCAATTTGCAGGGCAAATCGTCCAATTTCCTGTTATAATATCATTAAGCATGTAAAATGTAGATCGAACGATGGTCCAGGGGCATAGCTGAATAATTGTCCACTTTTTTTTATTCTGAAAGCACAAAATGACATATGTATGTAGAATTAAATTATCTAAGAAAGTATAAATATTGAGCCCTCTTGAAGTTTTGCCAAGGGAGGCAATGGCGGGCATTTAAAAAAATATGTACTAGATGATACCAAACTGATTGGGTTTTAATGTTCATTTTCATTCGCCCCCTCCCCTTCTCTGGTATAAAAAGGTTTGAGTTGACCCCCCCCCCCCCCCCTTACCATGCACATAACCTGTATGGCATATTAATATCCAATACATGCTTAGGCCTATGGGCAATGTGAGGAAGACGTACTATGCCAGAGATAGAAGGATGGGTGGGTGGGGTGGGGTGGGGGGGGGGGGGGGGGTGGGGGGTGATCAGGAAGCAAAGGAGGAGGAGAAGAATGAGTGTTAGGGGGGTGGGGATATAACATGGGGAAAGTTTCAGGAACGTACAGTAAGTAGACAGTAGGCAGTAAAGTAAGCGGAACCTAGTATACCACATGTCGCCATGAATATAGGCAACGGAATGATTGACCAAGTTCATATTATGCTGTATTTAGGGCACATTATTACAGAAAATGCTAAATGTGACAGTGAAATTGCAAGAAGAATAGGTATAGCGAAATCAGCCTTCGAGAATATGGCAAGCATTTTAACCATGTTAAAACTCGAGAAAAATCAACATTAACGTGAGAGCCCGGCTTATAAGATTTTATATTATGTCGACGTTCTTATACGCTGAAACATGGACACTTACAAATCTCAACAGAAGAAAGATTGAAGAATTTGAGATGTGGTTATATCGTGGGCACAAAATAAAACAAACCAAAAAATCTTAGAAATGATGTTTGTTTGTTTGTTTGTATTTATTTCCGAATCAAAATAAAAATACATACAATGTATACAAGTTAAGAAGCATATGTACAGTATCAGAAACGGAGGATAGCCCAAATTCAGCTGTTCTTCCTTGGGGTCCTACATGATGAAGACTAAGAAACAGTTACTCAATACAATAAAAAAATGTAAATACTTAGGGCATATTATAAGAATGGCTTTCAAAGAGTGTTGTTGGAAGGATGGCTTGATGAGAAGAGAGTACGAGGGCGTCCACGTACTCAGTGGATGGATGATAATTTGATGAGGCGTAGTTACGGAAAATGTGTCAGAAGGGCGCATGGGCGGGAATGTGGCGGCATACGAGCGGAAATGCTGAGAGCAGATGGCACTTTAAAGAAAAAAGAAGTTGTTAAAAACGTTTGTTTCCTCTTTGTAAAATAATGTTCTACTACCACCATCACCACTGCAACCACCACTACCACCATCATTACCACCACCATTACCACCACCACTACCACCACTGCAACCACCATTGCCATCACTACGACCACCACTACGACTACCACTAACACCACTACTACCACCACCATTACAACCACCATTACCACCACTACCTCCACCACAACCACCACCACTACCACCACCAGTGCAACCACCATTACCACCAATACGACCACCACCACTACGACTACCACTACCACCACCAATACCACCACCACTACCATCACCATTACCACCACAATCACCACTAATACCACCACCTCGACCACCACTACGACCACCACCACCACTTCAACCACCACCTGTTTTTCTATGATGAAATCAAAACTTTTTTTTTCGCTTACAGCATCTTGCCCAAGTGGTTTCACCCAGGTCTCTGGAAGCTGCTACACCCTTTCCTCTACTGCAGCCTCGGCTGGCCCGGCCCTAGCGGCCTGCGAGAACCTGGACGCTGGAGCAAAGCTAGCTGTGCTGCGATCAGATCCGGAGAAGACTGCGGTTGCCAATGCGTTAACGTGAGCGATATCTTATTTTCCCTTTCACTTATCTCCATCTCTCTCTTTCTCATCCCCTCTTTCACTCGTCTTCTATGTTATGGAAGCGGAGACCGTCAAAAGCATGGATATAGGCCTACGTCGTGTTGAAATTCCAATTACTACACGACATAACAATTGCGTCGTGTAAGTATATCCCTCTCACTCACACTCTCTCACTGTCCCTATCTATTTATTGTCTCCGTATTTCTCTCTGTCTCTGCCTCTCTCTTCCTCTCTCTCCCACACTCTCTCTCACTCTTTTTATCTCTTTCCCTATCCTCTCTCTCTCTTTCTCTCCCTCTCTCTCTCTCTCTTTCTCTCTTTTTCTCTCCCCCCCCCCCTCTCTCTCTCTCTCTCTCTCTCTCTCTTCTCACACTATTCTCACACTCACCCTATCCTTCCCCGCTCCACATTTTGATTGTATACAGACGATTCCCGGGAGTCTAAGAGCATTATATTTAACATTTCGATATTACAGATTGTTGACTCCTTTGTTGACTCTATCCTTGCTGTTAATCATTATTCATGTGTTTTTTATGTGTTTTATGTTCGTATGAAGTTCTTCTTTAATGTATTTTAAAGTACGAATTTTGATGTAATTAATGTACATTGATTTTTCTTACTACCGGTCGTTTGTATTATAAATCATATATTTAATGAACCGTATTATTGTTAATGAAAATGTGTTCATTTTGTTTGTTAAATAAATAAGGACAAATAAATTCAAAGAAGAAACGATTTTTTTCCTAAACAGGTCGTCTTTGTGTACAGTAAACAACGAAAAGACTGGTGTGGATGGGGAACATCAATGTGTCTGTTATAGACAGGTGGTTTTTCAGTACAGTTGGTTGCTTTCATGACTTCCACTTTGTCGGTTATTCGACACGATGTCATTCGAGCCTGTACATATTCGTATTGAATTTATTTGTAGGGGTTGATGAAATTTGTTTCGGTTTTAATAATAATGATAATAATAATAATAATAATAATAATATTAATAATAATAATAATAATAATAATAATAATGATAATAATAATAATAATATTAATAATAATAATAATAATAATAATAATAATAATAATAATAATAATAATAATAATGATAATAATAAAAACAATAATAATTATAATAATAACTCATTTTTATATAGCGCATAACACATATACATAAAAAAAAGTCTCTATGCGTTTTAGGCCTCGCCTTGCCATTTATAAATTACAAATTATAAATTATCGTCGTCTAGAACGTCTATGCACCTCCAAGAGAAAAATATCTTGGGAAGGTTCTCTGATCGATAATCGAAAAACAAAGATTATAATGTGGCGCTCGAAAAGAAGAAGGAAAAAACAGGAGGCGGTTGGACTGTACACACGTCAGTAAGCTAATATTAACAATTATTAACCGGCTGTCTTGACGCGTGTGCAGCTTGCTACGTGAGTTGGCGTCCGTGGTAACAGAGAACACACTCTGGTTGCAAAAACAAACGCTCAATTACATCCGTAATCGCTACCGGCAGACGTGCGCTATTAAACAGGGACGCAAACATGGAATGTGTACCCACGATCGATGTTATGATGAGTATCATCGTTTCACGCGCGGGCTTTGAGTGAGCGCTAGAGGCGTTCTCGCGCACCTTAACTTCGCGCATACCATTGGTATATTTTAGTATAGGGAACGCATGCATCTAATATAGACCGCGTGCTATTTAGCGCGTAAGGAGTTAAGCGTACAGAGATATGGCGGCCCTCAATCAGACCGCTTGTCCGCCATTAGTCGTGTGAGGGTCTGTGTTTGACGAGCAAATATTATGACCTTTTTGTGTCGAGCGTTCCTATTATCAAAGCAACGCTAATAATTGCACAAAATGACGACATTAATCTAAGTCGACCATTGTGTCCTGCTTTGTTTTCGGAGAGTGAACATTGAGTTTATTCTAGATAGCAGATCGCACACATTTGTTTTTAATTTTAACCCGTGCAATGCAATACATGATGACAGTTGCTCTTGAGGAAACATTTGATCCTCAAATGTCATGTGCGGCAGTGAGTGGCCCACAAACGTGGATCGCAATATACTATTATGTTTGAGAACATTGTTTTTTTTTTAAATCAGAACAAAATGAAGTATTAATCGATACCCTTATGTGCATATACAGTGTTTTTAATGTACTGTTAAATGGTAATATTGATATAAAGTATTTGTCGTTACAATACTGAGGTGCAGATAGATGGATACAGATGGATTGCAAATTATAATGAATCATTGACCGAGTAAAGTGAAACCGTCTTGAGGTTGGTTTTTAATGCGTCTATGAAACCTGCAGTGCAAACATCAACCCGTATCACTCAAAAGTTTGGATGAAGATACAGAAACATTTTTTCACTCACACATGAAATTATATCAATCAAAGATAATATGATTACTGAACTGAGCTATTACTTCTTAGACCACATTATGCGCCACCAACCGATAGATCAAGTTTGTACTCAAACCTAATACCTTTTCCGAATTCCAAGTTCTATATAGTCATGAAAGTCGCTTGCATTAGAGGCGAACGTCACATCGATTTATTGTGAATGTTATTCACTTTGTCAAAGTTGGATGAAGCCTTTTTTGTGATGATGAAGTTGATGATGGCGTGAGCGAATTTGCGATATTGAGAATACTTATGCTGATTACAAATACAGTGATGACGCTAATATGTTGCTGCTGCTTTTAAAAAAAAAACATGGTGATGAAATATTGATGAATTTACAAAAAGTAAGTATTAAATGTTAATTCTACAAATGGTAAAGCCAACGTTGTAATGAGACTAATCAACTGCATTCCATCGTTACCCTTTCAAGTCTGGTAGATTTTAGGCGGTATTTGATTGGTCCGTACCCGGGATGTGACGGAGCCTGCTACACGATTCGACCAATCACATCTTCCGGTACTCCTCTGATAGAGACGGCGTCGTGCGAGAATGCATTCCAGTATATCTGCCATATAATCCTGGGTGAGCACCTCTCTCTGCCAAAGTTCATTGACCCCTATCTGTACCCAACAGAACATTGTGAAGAGTTTGTTTTCAGTAGGGGTAATATCCACTTCACATAAATTGTTGATCTTTGTTTGCATTTATCGAACTAGTTTCAGTAGCTTCATTTGATGTTAGATAACAACAAGAAGGCGTTTTAAAGGGAAACAGCTTTAACAATATTACTTCAAAATTAGAAAACTGAACAACGTGTTTAAAACTCTGAATCACTAGTTTGTGAGTTATTCAAACCGTTGCACATTATTTAATAAAAAGAATTTCAATGCATGCATTCATGAAAAAATCGAGAACATCATATGTGTCAAAGCAGGGATGTGTCATGGAAGGATATGAAACAATTTTCTTTCTTTTATCCCATGCGTGGCACCGCCGGAAAAAATGTCTTCTCAGCATGTGCTTTTCAGGTGTTCTGATAATCACGAACAGGATTGAGTAGCAACGCTTTCTCAGATAGTACAAAAGAAATGTAGAGTCTTAAATCGCTTGTCCAGTCCTGTTGGATTGCATCAATACTTTTGTGAGGAAAAAAGATATCAGCAAACAAAAATAAACATTTTTTTTCTACTAAAATATCTCACTTGCACGCAAATGCACGCAAACTCTGTTAATAAAAATAAACAGCTTAAGATATAATTTTGATAGTGATTGAATCCCATATTTGTGGAAATCTGCGGAAAGTGAAGAAATTTGTTAATTATGTAAGTAAGAATATTATCTTATATCTCCGTTTGTGCAACATTCAACAATCATTTAGAAGAAAACCGAGTACAGGATCGTAAGTGGTGGTCCCCGTAACTTTCTTGAAAATTGCACAAAAATGTGATAAGAAACATAGCTTCCAGAAACAAAACAGTGAATTAAAAATATAGCTTTCCAAGTTGACGACAGCTAAATGTCGGTGCCGCGCATGGGACATCAAAGCATTGTAATGATTGTGGAATGCTTTTGACATTCATTAGCACTCTTTAGTATCCATACAGATGTTTGAATATATTATGCTCGAGTTGTTTCTCCTTCCTAACACCTCACTGGTTAAAGCGTGTGTGGCTGTGCTTATGAATGAACGTGTGTATGCACGTGTGTTTGTGGGTATGTATTGTTAAGGTACGTGTTTGTATTATGTATGTGTTTGAATGTATATTTGTGTGCGTATGTGTGCGTTTGAGTATGTGTGGCAGAGTTCGCACGCAAATATATGCCCAAGTTTTACGTTATACAGGGCTCCTTTGGAAAGCAGTCCTCGAGACTGAAAGGACTACACTGTCTAAATAACAAAATGAAATAAATAAATAAATAAATACTTGGTAAGCCGCCTTGTCTCCATCATTATACCTGACACTTATAGTATCCGATGACGTCGAATCTGTCATGACCTCCAGCGACTCGACGTCAATCACGGTTTCATGGTCCTACTCATCACCATCCACTGTCTACGACGGGTTCAAGATAGTTGCGGCGCCCTCTACGTCGAACCCATCGTCTACAGTGATTGTGGATGATACTGTACTCAGCACGATCATATCCGGCCTGTACTCGGGGACCGTATACTCTGTCACCGTGTTTGTGATGAACCAGGGCCAGACCAGCGCGGGCAATCAGGTGGAGACGTTTACGTGTATGTCTTCAGTTATTCTCATATTCCTTTACTCTATCTGCCCAAGTTTAAGATTCCACGATCTTCCGCTGGCTAACTTAGATTACAGTGTGGTCTTTTGTGTAGCTCTTCCTTCATCTTGGAGTATCCACTGTCATGACTATCAACCTTATTTCTAATGTATTTCTAAATAGCTTTCGTGAATGCGTATGATTACGACGTATCAACTTGTCCGTTCTTTCATTCATTAGACTCTCCACAGCACTATCCCATTCGTCACATGTGTATCTATTTCATGTACTACTATTCTTCTGCTACTTATTTCACTACTGATACTGCTACTACTATTACTACTACTACTACTACTACTACTACTACTACTACTACTACTACTATATTACTACTATTATATTACTACTACTATACTACTACTACTACTACTACTACTACTACTACTACTACTACTACTATATTACTACTACTATACTACTACTACTACTACTACTACCGCTACTACTACTACTACTAGTAGTACTACTTCAAGTACTACTACTGCTGCTGCTACTGCTGCTGCTACTACTACTACTACTACTATATTACTACTACTACTACTACTACTACTACGACTGCTTCTACTACTTCTACTACTACTACTACGACTGCTTCTACTACTACTACTACTACTACTACTACTACTGCTACTACTACTGCAGCTGTTGCTGCTTCTGCTACTACTACTACTATACTACTACTACTACTACTACTACTACTACTACTACTACTACTACTACTAATACTATACTATTTCTACTACTACTAGTACTACTTCAAGTACTACTACTGCTGCTGCTACTACTACTACTACTACTACTACTATATTACTACTATTATATTACTACTACTATACTACTACTACTACTACAACTAATACTACTACTACTACTACTACTACCGCATGTATCGTTAATTCTTATAACGGTTGTAGTATCGTATTAGTAATCGCCATGGTAGTATAAGTAACCATATTTTCCTTACTGGTTGTAGCAGTAGTGCTGACAGTAGTAATGCTACAAGTAGGCTGATATTTATAATATAAATATCAACAACCGAAAGTAACCATTCTCCAACAGATCCAGGAATAGTTCCTTGTTTCTTGGCTACCAACGACGGCAAAACGATTACCATCTCGTGGTCAAGCGCGGCCGGTGAGCTTGATGGTTACCGTGTGTGGGCCTACGTAACCGATAAGACTCAGGAGGACTTGGAGATCGCTGACGCTTCGTCGCTGTCGCACACGTTCTCGGGCAAGGACCATAAGACGTACGACATCGACATATACAGCTACGTCATCATCGACGGAGTTCAATACTGGAGCAGCCCGATCGAAGGGGAGTTCGAACTCGGTAAGATCATGATGATGTTGATGATGATGATAGAGTCCAAAGTAGCGTGTCGTCATTTACATAGTTATGCCGGTTCTAAGCAAGTGAAATTCCACTGTTCCATTGTCAAGCGGGCAAGCGGGCTAGATCAATAGTGTCGTGCATTTCCAATGAAAGTCCCTGCTATGATCACAGCTTTTGCTCTACCCACATAGTTTAGAACCAGTGGACTTGACGATGTGCTCAGGATGCTGATGATAATGACACTGAAACTAATAATGATAGTGATAATGATGATATCAATTACAATGAAGTGACAATGATGATATCAATTACAATGATAGTGATAATGATGATATCAATTACAATGATAGTGATAATGATGATATCAATTACAGTGATAATGATAATGTTAATATCAATTACAATAATAATGATAATGATAATATCAATTACAATGATAGTGATAATGATGATATCAATTACAATGGAAATGATAATGATGATATCAATTACAATGATAATGATAATGATAATATCAATTGAAATGATAGTGATAATGATAATATAAATTACAATGATAATGATAATGATAATATCAATTACAATGGTAGTGATAATGATAATATCAATTACAATGATATTGATAATGATAATATCAATTACAATGATAATGATAATGATAATATCAATTGAAATGATAGTGATAATGATAATATAGATTACAATGATAATGATAACGATAATTATGGTGATGATACTATGATGATAGTACTGATGATAATAATCGTAATACTGTTACTTATGCTAACGATAATTATGAGACTAAAGAAAGGGTGTCCCTTTTGCAGGTCAAACAAATTACATTTTGTAACGACCACGGAAAATAGAAGAAGATAATGTATTAGAACTTCCCTCCTACAAACAAAACTGGAAACTGACTGTTAGCGCAAATATAGTGATCAGTAGATTGTGAAGACACGTTGAGCGGGTCGTCCGAAACCTATAGGCTAAAGAACGGAGACCGCTTTGAGCTGAGGTCCGCATCTGTCCGCTTCACAGTGAATGTGCTTAATGGGAGCATTGCCCGCATAGGCCTTTTGCAATGAAAGAGAAAATAAGACTATATGAATGTAAACCATAGTCGGTGCGTTCCAAACGTCTACATGAATAATTTCTTTTTAATGAAAATCTTTAATTTTAATCTTTTTAATGATAATGTTCTTGAAGCTATGCAAATACACATTATCTTTAGGGTATGCTGATATTTTGTGCCGAGTTTCATGGCTTTTGCAAATGAGACACTTTGTCGTTCAGAATACACAGACGCTACGACGCACACAGACAATCACATCTAAGAAAGACACTGCCCCTTTAACATAACCCCTCCCCTCAGTAAAGACAATCACATCTAAGAAAGACATCGCCCCTTTAAGACCCCTCCCCTCATCACAGACAATCACATCTAAGAAAGACATTGTCCCTTTAAAACCCCTCCCCTCATCACAGACAATCACATCTAAGAAAGACACTGCCCCTTTAAAACCCCTCCCCTCATCTAAGAAAGACAATGCCCCGATAAAACCCCTCCCCCATCTTAAGAAAGACACTGCCCCTTTAAAACCCCTCCCCCATCTTAAGAAAGACACTGCCCCTTTAAAACCCCTCCCCTCATCTATGACAGACACTGCCCCTTTAAAACCCCTCCCCTCATCTATGAAAGACACTGCCCCTTTAAAACCCCTCCCCCATCTATGAAAGACACTGCCCCTTTAAAACCCCTCCCCTCATCTATGACAGACACTGCCCCTTTAAAACCCCTCCCCTCATCTATGAAAGACACTGCCCCTTTAAAACCCCTCCCCTCATCTATGAAAGACACTGCCCCTTTAAAACCCCTCCCCCCATCTAAGAAAGACACTTCCCCTTTAACTCACCCCCCCCCCCATCTTAAGAAAGACACTGCCCCTTTAAAACCACTCCCCTCATTCTCCGTGCAGACAAAGATAACGTGAACGAAGTCAACGTTGGCTCCTACCCGTGTGAGGCCGCCACTCCTCCTGTACCAACTACGGAGGTGCCACCGACTACAACCTTCTGTCCTGTGGTCGATATATACACTACCACCCCACCGACAACAACCCAGCAACCTACAACAGATGTCACCACAACTAGAGTTATAACTACCGCACCAACAACTACTTCAGTAACAACCACCGATGCTACGTCCACGTTCCAACCGACTACATATATGAAAACAACATTGCAATCGACCGATGACGCAACAACAACGTTGCAAACGACCAGTGACGCAACAACAACGTTGCAAACGACAAATGACGTAACAACAACGTTGCAAATGACAACTGAAATAACAACAGCACCGCTTACAACGCAACAAACGACGGCTGATGCAACAGCATTGCAAACGACAAATGAAATGACAACTTTACTGACATCAACGCAACAGACGACCACTGACGCACCATCAACATCGCAAACGACACCTGAATTCACGACAGCTTTAGTGCCATCAACACAACAAACGACGACTAATGCAACAGCATTGCAAACGACGACTGAAATGACAACTTTACTGACATCAACGCAACAGACGACCACTGACGCACCATCAACATCGCAAACGACACCTGAATTCACGACAGCTTCAGTGCAATCAACACAACAAACGACGACTAATGCAACAGCATTGCAAACGACGACTGAAATGACAACTTTACTGACATCAACGCAACAGACGACCACTGACGCACCATCAACATTGCAAACGACACCTGAATTCACGACAACTTCAGTGCAATCAACACAACAAACGACGGCTGATGCAACAGCATTGCAAACGACGAATGAAATGACAACTTTACTGACATCAACGCAACAGACGACCACTGACGCACCATCAACATTGCAAACGACACCTGAATTCACGACAGCTTCAGTGCCATCAACACAACAAACGACGGCTGATGCAACAACATTGCAAACGACGAATGAAATGACAACAGCACCGCGAACAACGCGACAAACGGACATTGATGCAACGACGACATTGCAAACGACAACAACAGCGCGAACAAAAAAACAGACAACAACTGATGCAACAACAGCACCGGAGGCAACAGAACAAACAACTACTTACGCTACAAACACATTGCAAACGGCAAATGCAGATATTGCCACATTGCAAACAACACAGCACATGGCACCTGCCGCAAAAACTCCATTACAAACAACACCAGACCCTACAAAAACAATAAAAATTGCCACTGACGCAGCAACATTGCAAACGACAACTGAAGCAACAAAACCATTGCAAAAGTCAACTGACACAAGAACAACTTTACGAATAACACCTGACGCTAAACCCACAATGCAAACAGAACAACAAAAAACAACTGATACTATTCGCAATATAGACACGACAACTCCGTCCTGTGTAACAGGTGGATTTTTCAGTTCGGAAGGTGAGTTTATCAACCCTTTCTGTGCCATCCAATATGCTTCTTTATGGAATTTGCATGTAGTTTTGTTTGCAAAAGCACATCAATGGCGCACGTAGTCCTACACTTATGCATCGATCGGTGCGAACCAAGCGTTTTTGGTTATGCACGCAAATTATAGGCACGCCATTCATACACTTCGTTTCTAATGGTTACCTCCAAGTAAGAGATTCAGGGTGCAGTTCACCCATTGAACTTAATCAAATGATAGAAATGACACGTTACAGCGAAGATAGGGTGACAGTGAAATACCATGATTACACCCTGATTACACTAATTTTTATGTGCGTGTCTTCTTTTGTCTTCTTGTTTGCAGATTACGGAAATTTGACCGTGGGTGGAAAGATGGCATTTGTCTCAGGGGTGTTTGAAGATTTTGCATTGTTTTTATCAACGGTAAGAAAAACGATCTGACAGTTTATTCTGTTACTTTGTAGTGTAATATTGGAGATAACTTGGAATGATTTAATACGATGAATAAAAAGAGAGCCTGGTTTCGTCTTCCATCTTGCGTTACAGAACACAGACGATTCCTCCATTGCGTCGTACGTAGATGACCTGTGGTCTACTCTGATTGGTCCAAACTGTTACCCCCGTGAGCCAATCAGAACAGAATCCCTTCCCGATGTGCTGGAGTACGTTGGGTCCACGCTGACGAATCAGCTTCTCAATGTGACCAATCAAACGATCCGTGTCAGTTCACGTGATGTCGGCATCATCAAAGGTAACCTTGACGACTGGAATCATTATAGAGTAGCACACTCTCTCTTGCAGAGAGTTCTTGAACGAACCTCGGACAAGCTTTGCAACTCCCATTAGTAACATATTCTTTGAACGACTGAGAATAGAATCTGAATAAATCACAAAAATGGTGCATTCGCCCTTGCCAGAAAGACCATATAGGAAACGAAACACTCCGACAAATCAGCGATATTGTTATGGACGGATACAATTTGCGCATGAGCAGAATTTTGCTGGTAGAAAATGGCCTAAGGTCAATCTCACTTCTCAGAGACTAGAAAAATGAAATTAAATTACAAAATCCACCACGTTTCTATATATCATCAAGCAGATATGACAACATTTATTCAGCTCTCAAAGGTAGTAAAAAACACATTCCATCATGTACACCTGTTTGTATTGTTGTTCTTGGCACACTGTAAAATGCCTTTATATCCATCATCCAACATAGCTTGATGTACATATCCCTTGCTGTGGTCGAGTAGTATTCATTCAGTGGATTGTCTGACCGTGGTAGAACTACGAACTGGTCTACTGGACCTGTAAATCTCTCACTGGAAAGATTTTGTTTAGAACCAGTTGTCTTGACAACAAGCTCATATGACGTCATCCTTTGGTACTCCATTGTTTGAAAGGCGTGTATGACCATGATGGCATTACATACGTAACGAAAATGGCCTGTTGATTCCATTTTGTGAGTCTCTTTCATTACAGAGTTCCATCTTGTTCTGAACCCTGAGTTTTCTGATTTGGATACTGATGAGCTGACCATGGGTAGACAGGGAGACACACAGGTGGATCTACCTCTTATTAACTTCAAGAAAGGTACAAATGTATTTGTTCTCTTCAAATAGGACGATATAAACCTTTTTTTTTTTAATGCGAAGCAACAATTTCAGAGAAGCTGATAGCGGAACAATATTTTCCCTCAAGAAATCGCAATCATCAATTAAATAAGGTTACTACATTTATATATTTTTTATTGACACTAAAATATTTTCCTTGGACTTGTCTACTGTTGATAAAATGTTTATCAATCAATTTGTCTGATTTTAACCCATTTGGGACAAAAGTTTTTTTGGGATGTGTTTTTTTAATAATATTAATTGTAAAATAATCCTCAAGAGGCTTGTTAAGCATGTTAAGGGTTAAATATATATATATCATATAAGGTACTTTTCTCTCTCTCTTTTTCTTTCCTATGGATCATTCTCGGTACAGACGACTGTTGTCAAGCTCTCTTGTTTATCTTGTACTCCGAACCACCGCTCGACAACGATCTCGACCACTGTGTCGTAGAAGATTGGGAAGATAGGTAAGTACAATGTTTTGTTTATATCATGTATCCAAAGAAAAGGATTTGTGTTTTGATTGAATTGATTGATTTTGCGCTTGCAGTCGAAATACAAAATGACAAGACATACTTGTGGACAAGTATGACAGTATAAGGTGGGCTGTATTGGCAAGTTCATGCACAGATAAGGGGTGGTGAATTCACAGTGAAAGCATGGACCTTCCATCTATTCATAAGAAATCAGGGGCAACGCTCACGGAAGCTCATAGCGCACCTACAACAGACTAGCAAAGATAGGAAAGGCATCAAAGAATTTGAATAACACAATAAAATTGATTGGTTTGATTGAAGTGTTGAGAGAATATTTGATGTCGTGAACTCTGTCGAAGCCACGTTACTGTTGTTGATTCGTGATTTAAGGCGCTTTTCTCAATCACACTCGAGTATGAACACGCTGGCTATGTGGTTGTTTGTCGTACGGTACGGCTGAGCGATGCATGCTGTGTGCCGCCTAGATTTCCGGAGTTAACACGGATACACACATATCATATAGACCAGTATTTGTTTGGAAAACAAAGTGTTACTGGAATATAAGTGTATTACTGATGTACCCATGCTGCAATGGCACGTTGAGAGTGACAATGTAAGAGCAATTTCGGAGGTCCTTAAAGTCAAGCGTATATTACACGTACACCAAACCCATACAAACAAATTTTTCGTGCGATTCAGACTATCGCAAACAAATGATTTTCACCGTACGTCGGAAGTAATTTGTAATCATCTTTGCTTAAAATAACAAATGCTGGAGTTTTAGAGCTGAATACGTATTCATCAGCCTATTAAAACAAATTCCAACTAGTTACTCACTTTCCTTTTAAGAATTTATATTCCCTTTTTCTTGATAGATTTACCATATATTTATTTACTTTTTCATTTATCCATAATGTTGTTAGTTTTTTATATTTCCTACTACATTTCACCCGTTGGAAAACTTTTAAGAAATGAGACCCTTAGCCGCAATTTGTTTTCTTTTTATCAATAAAATGTACCTTTGAATCAGTTGAATGAACTTGAATGTGAACTTAGCACGAATGAAATACCCTGGATAAATGTAACGAAATAAACTAAGACAACTGCACACCACACGATTTTGCCACGATTGTACAATCGCCTGCGACTGGAACGTGACGTCACTTTCTTGCACAAATCCAATGACCGGGTCCTGCGATTCAGCCAGCCGCAGAGTCGTAGAACTAATCAGATCGTGTCATCTGCGGTGGCCGGCCATCAGACTGAAAGGGAGGAACGCGTGCCATGACGTCATAATCGTTTTCCTCTGAAATCATCCTGGGCCCGTTGCCTAAAAATTACCATTAATGATAACTCTGCTTTCAAAGGGTGACTACCATCGCTCGAAAGCCAATCAACTCCAAGGATTCCATAGAAGTTGCCATTAGCAGCAAAGTTACCATCAATGGTAAGTTTGGTGGTGAAGGAGTTAATCTGCTCTCACCCTCCTCCCCCCCCCCCCCCCGCCCCAGGAACTCTTCTTGTGAGGGTGGCTCCGTGAGGCTAGCTGACTACCTGATCCTTTCGCTCTTCCCTCCCCGGCCTGGCCCGTTTGACGAGCCCATCGTACTCCGCTTTTAGCAGCACCAGCCCGTGGTAAGCATTAAGAGAGGTATAAAGGAATTGTTCACCCTGAAATTCATTTGATTTCAATAAAGGCAGAAACATGAAAGAAACATAGAAATGATGGTTTGATGAAAATCCATCAATGATTAAAAAAATTATGATTTTTTAAAGTTTTGATCTTATGACGTCACGTGCGAGGTGCTCTCCTAGATTTGTGTATTTTTTTTTTTTTTTTTTGTAAATGTCCAATTTCTCAAAAAGGTGTTTATCATTTCACTTGTGGATTTGATACATCATTAGAAACACGTTTTCACACGCATACCTCTCTGGAAAAAAAAAACGTCATCAAAAGCAGAAACAAAGGCGATTTAAGGAATGTTAAAGCACACAGCACCTCGCACGTGACGTCACAACGTTGACATTTCAAAAGATCATAACTTTCTTGTCCTTCGGCGGATTCCCGTCAAGCCTTTTTTTTTTTCTTCTGAAAAGATTCAGGAAGCTTTGACAGTGAGATCTTATGACCTTTGTAAAAGGACTTCTCTGTCTTTAAACGGGCAATTTACTGCGACTCTCCGGAGACCCGGCTAGTACCCAGAGGCATGATTTATTAAAAAAATATATGATATAATTAAGTAATGATGGGATTGTACCAAGAACATTGATTAATGAAACTTAATAAAATATGTCTTAAGACAGGGTATCCCTTTTGCAGATCAAAAAAAAATGTAAAAAACACAGAAAATGGAAGAAGAAACTGTGTCAGTACTTTCCTTCCAATACTACTGCTGGAAACTGACTTAAAGTAAAGTTATAGCGATCGCTAGATTTTGAAGAGGTTTTGAGCGGGTTGTCCAAATCCTATTGCATAGAAACCGGAGACCGCTGTTCGCTAGGATCTGCATAGTCTACCCCCTGGACTGTATTTAGCAATCCGCCGACAACGAACGTTGGTGGCGCATCACATACAAAAATTTTCCATTTTTTTTTCGAGCGGACGGATTCGTGGAGTCGCGCAATCAGTAGTCTGGCGCGGTGTGCGTACTATGTGAATCAGTGGCGTAATGTGTGTGGGAGAAGAGGCGGACGATAAAATACGGCCAGTATCTGGACTAGGATCTGCACCACAGTACACGCGTTCAATATGCAATGGGAGCATACTCGCGGTGCGCGGAGCATCTGCGCACTGACAGGGGTCATACTATTGTGAATGTAGACTACGACTGCTAGGTTTGAAACGAAAACATCGATGTTTTTTACTCTTCCTGAAGATACACGTTAGTAGGGTTGTCTCCTGATTTCTACCGAGTTTCATGACTTTTGCCAATATGACACCATTATATGTGATGTGTTGTTACCAGCTTGATTTGAGTTGTTAATTTTCTGTTACTATGGTTACTATCTGTCAAATGGTCTCTTCATTAATCATAGCAAAGAAAATATGTTCAATGACGTAATTTTCTAAATGTGAACATGAATAAATATTGATCAATTTACTTTAAAAAAAAAAAAGGTGTGTGTGTGTGTGGGGGGGGGGGGTAGGGTGGGGCTAGGGCCATTATAACTAGTGTTTCTTTTCTCTCTCTGTTTTTACAGAATTTGCCAAACGAACGAGTATGTGCGTGGTTTGAACGAGAAGACACGTGAGTATGGTTGACCTTAAAAGGTTAATTTGGTTACTCATTGATTTTCAAGAAGAATAACGTATCGTTCATGAACCTATGAATGACTTTCTTAATTTCAATATAAACATTCCTTGCTTATTTCATTTTTCATTACAACATACATACAAAATGTGTTTTCATCTATCTGTTTATCTCGTCCCTTACCCGCCACGTTCGTGCTATTTGTATATTAAGCTCCCTATCCCATCCTTCATTTCCTTTTTTTCTCTTCCCCATCTGCCCTTCACCCCCTCTCTCTCTCCCTTCCCTTCTCTTTCGTCCTTCCCGATAGCTTCACTCTTCACCATCTCTCTCTCTCCCCCCTCTCTCTCTTTCTCTCTCTCACTCTCTCTCTCTCTCTCTCTCCCTCTCTCTTCCCTTCCCCTCACTCTATCTCCCTCCTCGTCGCCTTTTTCCTCCTTCCCTTTTCTCTCACTCTGACCTTAGTTTATCACCCACTCTCTGCGCTTCTCCACTCATCTCTGTTTCTCTCTGTCTCCCTCTGTATCTCTCTGTTTTTCTCTGTCTGTCTCTCTCTCTTTCTCTCTCTCTGTGTCTCTCTCTTTCTCTCTGTCTCTCTGACTCTCTCTGTCTCTCTCTGTCTCTCTCTCTGCCTCTCTCTCTTTCTCTCTCCTTCTCTCTCTCTCCCTCTCTCTGTCTCTCTCTTTCTCTCTCTGTCTCTCCCCCTCTATCTTTCTCTCTCTCTCCTTCTCTCTCTCTTTCTCTCTCTTCTCTGTCTTTCTCTCTCTCTCTTTCTCTCTCCCCCCTCTCTCTCCCTCCCCCCTCTCTCTCTCTTTCTCTCCTTTTTTTCTTCTCTCCCTCTCTGTCTCCCTCTTTTCTCTCTCTCTCCCCCCTCTCTCTCCCCCTCTCTCTTTCTCTCGTAGATCCCGCGGTCAGTACGAGTGGAAGACCAGCGGGTGCGCCACGGTGAACGAGAGCGCCACCACAACCCGATGCGAGTGCGATCACATGACAAGCTTCAGTGTCCTCATGAAGGTCACGGACAACCAGGTATGTAACCATGGTAACGATTTTTAAGTACCTATTATTGAATCTAGTCCCTTAAAAAATATCCTAAGATCGACGTAAGCGATTGAACCCCCCTCCCCCCCCCCTCCTCCGTCTTCCTGGTAGATCGAGCTACTTGACATTCTACTCTTTATGTCCTTATCGCATTGTTCATCATACACGATATATCAGATGGACGATGGTTTGCCTGTACTCTCATACAGCAGCCAAAACTTATTAGTATTGTACAGGGTAATTCAGCATTGATTACTGATTGGTCAAAAGAAGTCACATGTTGTTACGTTTTCCTTGATATGTCTGACGTCATGACCAGTCAATGCATTTCATTGCTGTATACACAATAAATTCTTTTTTTTCCCCTTCATTTCAAACTGTGCGTTGAAAAGATTTTGATGGGCATCAAAGCACCAGGCGATAGCCTCGCTGCTTGTTGAGCTAGCTCTCTATTCACTTTAGATTCGATTGAACAGATGGTCGTACAATTAACAATATTTGACACGATTCCCCCCCTCTCTCTCTCTCTCTCTCTCTCTCTCTTTTTCTCTCTCTCTTACCCCTTTCTCCCCTGCTCTTTTTATACATTGCAATATTTTTTGTTTTTATTCCCTCTCTCATTTTGTTACTTTCTATTTTATGAACATCATACTCTTTCCCTCTCTCTCTCTCTCTCTCTCTCTCTCTCTCTCGCTGTCTTTCTCTATTTCTCTCTTTCTTTCTCTATCTCTCTCTCTCTCCAACTCTCTCTCTTATATATATATTGTTTCTTATTGTGTTTTTTTATAGATCCCCGTCGCACATGAGAAAGTTTTGACTTTATTGACCTACATTGGCTGTGGAACTACCATCATATGCGCTGTCCTCACCGTCACGATATTTATATACTTCAAGTTAGTTGTGGTTTTCTTTTTGTCTGTAGTCCCCCCTCCCCCCTCCTCCCCCCCCCCCCCCCCGGGTCGCTTCATCTCCTAACCTATCTATCGTGCACTTGACAAAAGATAATGAAACGTCAGTATCAGTGGCACATCATTTTCGATTTCCGTAAGATTTTTTTAGCTGATTGGGTTTACTTTATGAATTGGTATTATCATTGCTGTTGTCATTTTTTAAATGAATTCTAACTTTCTCATTATTAATTTCATTGCTATTACCATTATTGCCATCATTATGATTACTATTGTCATCAATTTAATCATTGTTTACACATTGTTAGGGGGGGGGGGGGTGATGATGATATATTAGGGGTACAGGACCGAAAATAGTGAGGGGGGGGGACATTTGATATTGTGTCCCCCCGTTCCCCCCAGGATTTCCGCCCATGATTTTTACATTTTCTTATGAAATCATTAACATTTTTTATAATTCATCTCAACATCCTAATGCTGATCATGATGATGATGGGCTTGTTCATGTCTGGTAGATTAATGCGTGAAGAAAGAGTTATCCATTCCATGTTGCTGACGGCCATAGCTTCTGGGCAACTCGTATTTCTCCTTGGTATCGAGCGAACAGAGCATCAGGTATGTCAATGGTCATGATGGTTTGATCAAGTTTGAAATCCTGTCCTTCATTTCTTATCCCCTTCTCTTGGTTTTGATTTCCTTCCCTGCTCTGTCTCCTTTTCTTTCTCGGTAGAAAATTATATGTAGTTTTTTTTTTATTCATGAACATAATTGTCATTCACCCCTCGCCCTCTGCTCTACGCTGGCTATATTTCTTTCCCTTGCCCCATTTCTTTCCCATCCTTTCTCCTTCCCTAGCAACCGTGTGAACTATCCCTCCCTCTTTATTCATCTCTCTTCCAATCCTCAATATTGCTTTCATTATATTTATCACATTCCTTACCTTCTCTGTCTCTCTATCTTTCTTTTCTGTCAAATTCCATTTCCATATCTTCCTTCTGCTTGTCAGTTTTGTTGTCTTTCTTTCATTGTTCCTGTTTTTCCTTTTTTTCTTCCAGGTTCGCTTCGACCCTTATCTCTCTTCAATTTCTGTCTCCCTTCCTTACTGCAAGTCAGATTTCCCTTCCCTTCACTATCTCCTCATGCGTCTCTTCTACTACCTAGTCTTCTTCTGAAGCTGTCGATGTTTATTCTTCTTTGACCCTCTTTTTCCAAGTAACTGTCGGTCACAATGAATGTATTGAACAATGTTTAGTAAATGTGCAATCTATTGCAACTCACGGAGACCAAAAAAAAAACATGACTGCTTTTTATTTCAAGTCTAAGCCTATGCAGAATTTCGCATTCAATTGCATATTTACAATATATCCACACAACTTATGATCAATATCAATTGCAAATTACAATCGATATCGATCGTTGGTTCTTGGTGATATCAATCGTAGGTCTTTGTGATCCGGCCACAGATGTTTATACCGTTTTGCGTGCCACACAAACATCAAGTATTGTTTGTGCGCAGTACACAGCAGGAAAACGAGTTCATAGTTTAAACCTCCTCGGCTAAAGTTACATTGCAGCACTAACTTGTAAATCTACTTCATGATGTTGATCATGCTCTCAATGAAACGTTTTATATTACAGCTGATCTGTAAAATCGTTGCCATAGTGATCCAGTATTTTATGACGGCTGGATTTTCGTGGATGCTAATCGAGGTTATCTATCTTTATCGTCACGTGGTACACGTCTTCTCATCTGACGTCAACATCATGTATTACGTCATCGCCGGGTGGAGTAAATATAGAATTATTCTTCATCTTTGAAGTAAATGATTATCA
This sequence comes from Arbacia lixula, assembly GCA_963669155.1. Classification (NCBI taxonomy): domain Eukaryota; kingdom Metazoa; phylum Echinodermata; class Echinoidea; order Arbacioida; family Arbaciidae; genus Arbacia; species Arbacia lixula. The sequence continues at coordinate 3,405,268 of OZ022592.1, forward strand.
TGTATTACTTCCATTTTTTCCGTTGAAGTCACTATTTTCTTAATTTGATTTTTTTATTTGTGTTTTCTTCTTTCATCCTTGAGTTATAGAAAAAAAATCTTCAAACCTGTTATGTTGATTGTCTCCAATGGTTTACTGTCAATAAATATATTGATGTGATTATTATAATTTGTTTTCCTCCTTTTTTTTTCCTTCTCTCTCCCCTTTCTGCTCATCTCCATCTTCTTCTTTGTCTAATCATTCTTCTTTGCCGTTGTCATGGCTGTTTTCTTCTCATCCTCTCTTTCCCATTCCTCCTCCTCCTCCTTCTTCTTCTTATTCTTTTTCTTCTTCTTCTCCATCTTCTTTCTTCTTCTTCTTCTTCTTCTTCTTCTTCTTCTTCTTCTTTTTTCTTCTTCTTCTTCTTCTTCTTCTTCTTCTTCTCCTCCTCCTCCTCCTCCTCCTCCTCCTCCTTCTTCTTCTTCTTCTTTTTCTTCTTCTTCTTCTTTTTCTTCTTCTTCTTCTTCTTCTTCTTCTTCTTCTTCTTCTTCTTCTTCTTCTTCTTCTTCTTCTTCTTCTTCTTCTTCTTCTTCTTCTTCTTCTTTTTCTCCTTCTTCATCCTTCTTCCCGCGTTATTCTTCATTACCTTCTTAACATTACATTATTTTGTTTAATCTGTGCAGGTATTCCGGTAGTTTTAGTGGGGATATCGTTGGGGATTTCCTTCGACTCAATACCCAGCCCGAACTTGTGAGTCTCTGCTGAGAAAATGATATATAAACAAATCTAGAAAATGGCAAAGCATGCATAACACATACGTTTGAATAAAACAAATTGATAAACAAATGGGTAAGAATAGAAGAAATCAGAGAAATAATTCAGGAAAAAGAAAAAGTAATGCAATAAATCGTGCACTGCTAGTTCCAGTTGTTACTGAGTGTTATGTATTTAGTAGCTGCATGCTAGTCGATTAAATGCATCACTCATTGTAGGATCGAAATATTATGGTCATCGACAATTAATAACGAGCGACTCTTTGACTCTTATGACAATAAGTTCATATTCGGTCTATAAAAGTGATATAGACCGGCATTTGGGGAATGGTTAAATCATAGGACCGCGGTGAAACCTGTCATGAATGTCAGCGCCATCTCTCACCTCGCGTTATTCTCTGTTTTGACGGTTTCCATGGTTTCGTGCCTAAAATTCTATACAGCCATAGTCAACCATAGGTGTAAACTATCGTGAATTCAATCTGATGGTTAGGATTTGTAGGTCATTATGACGAGTGTGAATAAAGGCAATCACGTGTATCGATAAATGTATACATGTTTATCGCAAGATCGTTGAACGGAAATAAATAACAAAAAAATATCAACGGAATGGCCTTTTTCTTTCAGTTGCTGGCTGTCCACTGATCGCGGGGCAATATATGCATTTGTAGGGCCTAGCGTGACAGTCATCGTGGTAAGTCTACAACACATCATTACAACAACTCCATATTACAATTGGATGTTGATGACCGTGTGGTACAAGTTTGCTACAAGTTGTGTTCTCGCTTACATTTACTATACATCATTTCAAATAACGATTAAAAAGGTAAAAAATATACAGATCGATAGGCATATATACAAATATATGCATCGATAGTGATATAACTTCATTAAGACTTCATGCGCTGATAAGAAAGAATCGGTAAGATAACAGGTGATAACGGGGAAATGTTCTATGTAGGCAACTCTGAAACTGAACGTTACATTTGGTTCTAACCATAATGGCATATTAGGTCCCATTGCCCAAGTAAAGAATATCAATAGCCCAAATATACATTTCAGTTCAACTCAATTTAGAAACGAATACAACGTTCGAAATTTATACATTTCAAATGATATAGCAAAGTCCCATGATTGCATTCGTATCTTAACACTTTGTCTGCCAGATGAGTGCTGCTTTATGCAGATTATGTGCATTGCTGGTGACACAATACACACATGGCAGACAAAGAGTTAATCCAGCAATATCGACACATCATACTGGCGCCTTCATGTCACACCTTAGCTTCAAACCGAGTCGTGTCTGTATTAAGTATATGATAATGAGATAATCTGGGGATCAACGGGATAATCTGATCTCTTATTCAATATAGATCTGATGATCCAAATCTAATATCTGCTAAATCTCATCGAGACAATATTAATTTCTTATGTGTCAATGTTTAGCTTGATTTCCAGGCTTTTAGATAATAATTTAAACTTAAAAATGAGAGTCTAGTACTCAAAAGACTTCACTCTTACATTCTCCTCTTTCCCCCCTCCTTGAACGAGACTAGGGAGGGATTCATAATGATTCATCTACTACAGCCATACCCGTTTATTGAATATTCTAGATTAACAGAGTGGTTATGATATCAATAATAACTATGACTGTGATTTCTTGTCAGATAAACGTGGTGCTTCTTTTCTTGGTAATACGTGAGATCAACCGCATCATTGACCGAGATATCACCAAGATCCAGGTCTCCAAGGCAAAGTGAGAATCGATTTCGATTCCTCTAGAACTACCGAAATAAATAAAACAAAAATGATTATGAGAAGGTAATGGAGAAGAATTAAGAGGGAAGAAAAAGAGGGAAGAAGAAGAAGAAGAAGAAGAAGAAGAAGAAGAAGAAGAAGAAGAAGAAGAAGAAGAAAAAGAAAAAGACGACGACGAAGAAGAAGAAGAAGAAGAAGAAGAAGAAGAAGAAGAAGAAGAAGAAGAGGTAAGATGAAGAAGAAGAAGAAGAAGAAGAAGAAGAAGAAGAAGAAGAAGAAGAAGAGGTAAGATGAAGAGGAACAAGAACAAAAGCAAGAACACGAACTAGAAGAAGAAGGAGTAGAAGAAAAGGAAGAGGAGGGAGAAGGAGAAGTAGGAGAGGCGGGAAAGAGAGGATGGGAATGAAAAATAATAAAACTGGAAACAAGAGAAACAGAGAAAAAAGACACCCATGCCAACGGTGACAAAAAGGAAGGAGAAGGAAAATACTGCTTGAGAACAACCGGTCCATAGACCGAGATATCACCAACATGACCGATATCCGAGTCTCCAAGGCGAAGTGAGCATCGATATAAGGTTTCCTTCCAACATAATTAGGAGGTGTATATCGGCACAGCTGTGGTGTCTACATTGTGGATCGTGTAATGGAGACCTCACTGCGTAATATCTTCAAAAATACGCACAGCCAAAGGCGTACTTTTAAAACGCATGCACAAATTTACGCACCAGCCGATATGTTAAAGGAATTTCGACCCGGAGCTCAAGAGGGCGCTGTTGGATGACGTCACAATCATCGCCATCTTAGTTCCGAAGTTTGACGAGTAACGCTGTCAATCAAACTGGTAGATTGCGGATATGCGTTGCTTGCCCTTTCACGTACGTTGTGAGCGCTAGCCGAGCGAGCTATGCCAGTACACGTTTGTGCATACCGTAAACGGCGTAATGTACATGTACGTGGGCGGAGCCAGCAGGGAACAGCCGCCGAATCATGAGCCGAACTGTATTTCGGCATACCTAGATTGAGAATCGACATTCTTCGGGCATTCGGAACATGGCATTTGCGTAACCGGTGAAATTATCGAATAACATTGCCGTCATTGGACAACACGTACTGTCCGCTCATGCGCTTACATGGAATAACGCCCTCTTGAGCGCCGGGTCTGATTGTCTTTAAAACACATGATTCAGGTAAAAGTCTGCTTACAGTTTTTCCGCGCTGTTACATTCACCTTTAAATTTCAAATTGAATATTTGATGGGTCGTCTTTTATTATTGTCTGCAAATTGTAGACCTATCTGCTGGGCAACTTGATTTGAAAGATCGAAGCGAATTAAAACAGTCATATCTCTCCCTCTTTTTCTCCCTCTCTCTCTATCTCTCTCTCCAACTCCCTCTCGTATCCCTTGATCTCCTCCGTCACTTTATTTACCATTTCCCTCTCCTTCACTCTCTCTCTCTCTCTCTCTCTTTCTCTCTCACTCCCTCTCGTATCTCTTGATCTCCTTCTTCACTTTATTTCCTATTTCTCTCTCCCTCTCACTTCTCTCTCCCTCTCACTTTTCTCTCCGTCCCCTCCCTTCCCCCACTCCCACCCCAATATCCGGCCTACCACACCTCCGTCCACCCTCACTCTCTCCACCTCTCTCCCTAGGACCGCTGCTAAGACGCTTCTCGTGTTCCTACCGGTCATGGGAGCGCCCTGGGTTTTCGGTGTCCTAGCGATTAACGGACACACCGTTATATTCGACTATCTGTTTACCGCCCTCAATAGCTTCCAGGTATACAGCACGAGATCTATTCGTTATGTTACATAATAACTATTAACCGGTTAACACTCTTTATGTTACATAATAACTATTAACCGGTTAACACTCTTTATGTTACATAATAACTATTAACCGGTTAACCCTCTTTATGTTACATAATAACTATTAACCGGTTAACACTCTTTATGCTACATAATAACTATCAGCCATTTAACCCTCTTCATGTTACATAATGATTATTGACCGATGATTCTTTCATGAAGCAGCAGGTAGCTTCGTAGCACAAAAGGAGGTATAGACCTCAAGTACATGCCATTTATAATGACATACCGCAATTGTTGAATTTTATTTTTCGGCCTGTGATCATTTAACTTTTTACCGACCACGTGGGTATTTTTCACTATTAAGGCACAAAACTCCCCAAATTATGATTTTGCCAGACACAAAAAGGGGTTTATTTTTAGTGAGCACAAATTAAATTTCACGTGTGTTTTCTCATCTATTTATTTCCTTCTTTGCACCCAGGGGCTAGCGATTTTCCTCATCCACACGATTGGGAACAAGGAGGTGAGTGCATAATGCTACGGTGCTGGTGTGCACTCGTATAGACTACCACAGACCACACGACTTTGCCACGATTCTGAAGACGTAAAGACCTTTGGCTCGTAATGTGACGTCACATTCTTATACAAATCCAATCACCGAGTCCTGCGAATCAGCCAGTCGCAGTGTCGCACGACTGATCGCATCGTATCGTTTTCGTTGGCATCACAAGAAGGCGGTTTGCCGAAATGCAATTTTTTTATTTGATTCTTTAACTTCTTTTCTCACCTCTTGCGGATGGGCATATTGACTTTGCATTCATACATTGCTAGGCAAAGGATGTTAATAGTTTGCCGCTGCGGTAAACCGCTAGGGGAAAAGTGCACGCGGCACGTCGTGTATTCCGCTCCCATGTTCACGTACCTTTATGTTGATCCTCTCAGTACCAGAAGCGTATCGTAGACGTATAGACTCTATTTTGAAGCTGTAGCCTTGATAGTTTATCTTTGAGAGAGAGGGGGGGGGGGGGGGGGGAGAGAGAGAGAGAGAGAGAGAGGGGGGGGAGGGAGAAAGAGGGGGAGAGAAAGAAAGAAATGAAAGAAAGAGAGAGAGAGGGAGAGAGAGAGACAGACAGAGAGAGACATAGACAGAGAGAGGCAGAGAGTGAGAGAGAGAAAGAAAGAGAGAGAGAAAGATAGAGACAGACAGAGAGAGAGACAGAGACAGAGAGAGGCAGAGAGTGAGTGAGAGAGATAGTGAGAGACAGAGAGAGACAGACAGACAGAGAAAGAAAGAGAGAGAGAGAGAGAAGAGAGAGAGAGAGAGAGAGAGAGAGAGAGAGAGAGACGGAGAGACAGGAAAAAACCCTAATCCGCTAGTGAACCTGTAGTGTGCTAGTCAGACTAAATGCTGCCCTTAGTGACCTATTAGTTTTGTGCATATTACTTGTTCAACATTACCTCAATGACGCATGAAGAAGTAAAGGTAAGGAGAAGTCTAGGTTGTGGAGTCCATGGACACAACTTCGTCTGGTGATAAAGACTAATCCCTCTTCCCTGACTACAGAATGACCATGCACTCCAAATCGAGAGCCTAGGCTAGATAAGGGCACAGTAGTGGCAAAGACCACATGATCGGAAATGAATAGAATGTCATTCTGCAGTGAATATGGGTCCCACCCGGCCTAGTTTGATTTAAGAATACCTGGGCCATGTTGCATATAGGTTTGTGATCAATCGCAAAATTGCAATGGTCAATTAAAATCATTGTTGCCTGTGCTTTTTGTTCAAAAGACTGACCAGTAACCAATCAGAATTTGTCTTTCAAATTTGTGATTGATCGCAAACCTTTATGTTGCGGGGCCCAGAATAGACAACGCAAAATGTAATCTTTAATGGCTGGTGGTCATTCTGTGCAGGTTATGAAGTTATACATTTGTTTGATCATAATCACGATCGTCATCCTTTTTATTTCAGTGTCGATCCCGCTTCCTCCGGTCTCAAGGTCGCAACAAGGTCGAGCCGCAGACTACCAACTCTAGAGGGCGCTCTGCACGGGTGACCAATGGGATAACAAACTCGACTGACGTCATACCTCTGTCGTCACGTGACGTGGGCCATATCTAACCCTTCACTCTTTGTGTGCTAGACATAATGCTGCACTAATTGATTTTTTTTTCTATGGTTAAATGATCCACATGTTAAAGGTTAAAATTACACGATTTGTATTTCTCAATGGAGTGCAGTGACACGTTTGTTCAAATCCTGCAAATTTGTGTAGATCCTTCTTTACCGATTCTTATCGGAACCGCTCGACGATCAGAAAACGCACACACATTGCGCGCTGTGCCTTCGGATTGCGATATGCACAATTTACTCCGCCGGATGCGTGCGTGTTGTAACTCGCATAGGCCTAGTATTGTGTCGTGGGTGAAGTGCATAATGAGTATATCGCGTGGCGCATACGAATTCAGTGGACTCATTTAAAGACAATATACTGTACTGGAAAGACAAAAAGAACTTTCAAAATGTGATCGTGAGCAATCTCCTTGTCAATTGTCCATTTTAGAAACTTGCTAAGCAATTGCTAAGGAAATTGAGAAGAATTCTTATGTGTACTCGTCGTGAAATGTACATCCTCTATCAGATGAACATGTCTACAGAACATTGAGAAAAAGGATTATCTTGAACAAAATATGAAATGATTATGTTAAAAAACCCGACCATGGTTCTTCTGAAAGAATCAAACTGATTGCAAATGAATCTTAAATCGTTTAAATTCGTTTGTTCCTCTGAAATCCATGTCACTAAAATTACTTGTATGACATCAATTACCTGTAGATCTTGTGCAATAAAAATGATATTATCTCAAATGCAAAGTAAAAGGCTAGAGAGTGGAAGGTATTTAATCTCGTCTCTATTGACCGTTTATTATGTTGCATCATAATAATTCATATTTATATCACATCTAAGTATATCATGTCGCTAAGGAGGAAATTCAATAAATCTTTAATCATAAATTCATTTTTTTTTAATATATACCTCACTGTGCTTCAAAGTAGATCATCAAGTTTCAGCTTCTAGTTCAGTGTAGTTTGTGGATTTCAAAAATGAAACGTTCATAAGCATTGCAGTACCTTTATCATTAGTCTATATATAGTTCAGTGTGGTTGTGAGGTCTGCATTGACAACCGCGGCCATGTTAGACCATTTTCAATGTATTGAATGAAGACTTCAGCTCAGAGCTTTAAAGGGATAGTTTACCCTGAAATTATCTTGGTTTCAGTAAAATGAGACACATCAAAGAAACATATTAGTGAGGGTTTGACGAAAATCATTCAAGAGAAACCAAAGTGTTTTTTATTTTCACTTTTTGTTTTTGTGACGTCATATGCGAGGTGCTCTCCCATCAGTTGTGTAATAATTTTTCCATAATTTGTTTTTATGTTCTTTGATGAAGAAATATATTCTTTTCATAGCGACAAGTTTGTAAGAACATGTGTCTAATGATATATTAATCGCAAAGGTGAAATAGTAAAATTCCTTTTGAGATAACGGATATTTTCCAAAAATATTGTACGCCACTATGCGAGAGCACTTCGCACGTGACGTTAACTGATTCTCGTTAAACCTTCACTGATATGTTTCTTTGATGTATCTCATTTTATTGACACCAAAGTAATTCAAAAGTGAACTATCTATTTATATTGCCTATTATCGCTTGAGCGCAGCTATATAACAATCTCCGCCCATGCCCGCATATTAATACTAATTCACAGATCAATCGTTATATGTTGTATATCAAATATTAGGATTAGTCAAAATCTGTCATATATTAATTCACTTTTTGACCATGTTAATGCAATATTGATTCATCCGTGTAAATAAAGTATATAGTAAGCAAATGGTTTATCAATGTATGTATATCATCAATAAAACAATTATCTTCAATGATAGGATTACATGAATGAAGTATATAAATATTGATACTTTCTTCATTTCTAATCTCTTTATTAACCCATCATCTTATCGTTGCTTTCTCTTTCTGATCCTTCCCTTCGTCCATCTCCTTCCCTTTGTAAACATTTTCCAACTCAAAGTTAATCTTCTCCATTTTCTTCATCGTCGTTTTCTTCTCTTGTTTACTTTGTATCAATTTCTTTTCCTCTCGTTCGTTCCTCCCTTGTTTTTACATGTTACATACGTGCTTATACCATTACATACAATCATACATGTATCATAAGCGTTTACCGTTGGTGGCGTTATTCAAACAATGGTGACCATGGTAACATCCTCCACATAATCTACGTCATCATTATCTGCTAGATAAGCACGATGGTTATAGTTTGGTTGTCGCGGGATACAACTGTCGCGGCCGCCTGAGGGCGTACGTATCACCCACAAAATATTCCGACAACGTTCTTCCGTATAACCCTCTCATTACCAAGACCGGTAAACTACATTGACTTACTCCTCATCTTCATAATAATAATAATAATAATAATAATAATAATAATAATAATAATAATGATAATAATGAACCATTTTTATATAGCGCATAACACATGTACATAAGAATATATCTATGATCTTAAGAAAACCACACGTTATCTATGGTATTAATATTTCTCAGAGTGTCGGGGGGGGGGGGGGGGGGAGCTATTCCATAAAACTAGAGACCAATGATGATGAAAGATATGAGCCACAATACTCATGACACTTGCTAACCCTCACAGTAACAATATGTGAAAATCTCATTGAGTTCCTACACGTCTGTCTGCCATTGGTTATGACAGGGTTAATGTATATCATCCAACATCCTCTTGAATCTGATCTTTTGGAGCAGCGAACGGAACCCAAACTCTGACTCAAGTTTCTGATAGAAAAACTCAGGAGCATGATCGGCCATTTCCTTCAGGCCAAGTATATCGATACCACGGTATTCTCCGAACCAGTTCTGAAAAGCGTGGTAGTTGTTTCGTCCTAGCCACTGCGCCACGTCCCGTTCATCCCATTGTTTCACGATGTTCTTCCATGTTGAACCTGGAGGAAATCATTGAAGGGTAAGGAAGGGGTGGTGCGGTGGGGCGGTGGGGTGGTAGTGGTGATGGTGGAGGGGGAGGGGGGGGGGTATAAACTCTATTATTGTCGTTGTTTTTTCTACCGCATTTTGCTTCTTTTTCTTTTTACCTTCACTTAGGTGCACAACAAGTCAAAAGAGAATAAAAAAAGCCGGAGATAAATTATTAAACTTTTTAGGTCGGCCATGTGGCCGTCGACCTTTCTCAAAAGTATGAAGCAATATGTTTACAATTCGCACAAAGCAATGGTGAGCATGTCTTTATCAACGCGGTATTAAAGGGTGCTGAATTATCAATTTGAAGATCTCAAACAGATACATTTCGGCTATAGACTTTTGTCAACAGCATGTCATTGATGTGATGGCTACAGACATTGTATACAAATGATATGTTTTATTTTTTAAGACGGTGACATGAGTATTATGGAACCTAAAGAAGTATTTATCACTCAGGTTACAGAAGTTATCAGATAAGAATTTATAGTCACGAATCTCGGCATCAATCAGCGCTTTATCCTAACAATATCATGTAGACAATATCAGGCACAGCTTTGCGAGTCTCTATCAGAAAGAGCGAGGAACTATCCTTGTTTAAAGGGCATTATACTGTACTGGGAAGGCAAAACGCCTTCAAAATGTAATTGTTAGCAATCTTCTTGCAAATGGTCTTAAATTCATGTATTGTCTAATTTAGAAGCTTGCTGAAAGTTATTTGCCCTCAAATGATCCACATATGGAGTAATTAATGACTAATGATTAAATCCTCAAAATGTTCGGCCCGAACATTTTGAGGATTTGTGATTTAATCACTCATTACTCCAAATGTAGATCATTTGAGGGCAAATAACTTTCAAGAAGCTTCTAAAATAATTAGGACATGAATTTAAGACCATTGGCAAGAAGATTGCTAACAATTACATTTTGAAGGCTTTTTTGCCTTCCCAGTACAGTATATGCCCTTTAAGTTTCAAGCACCCTGTTTCGCAGCGGCATACCGTAGCCTAAACCGCCAGGTCAGCTGCTCACTCCAACCATGCCAACTGATGCACTGCCGGTGCGGACAGCGGTCTCCGGTCGCTAGGCGACAGGACTGGGTAGTTCATATAGCGATCAATATAATTCCACTTTAAGTAAGTTTCCAGTTTCTAATTCTGAGAGTGTTTTAAAGTATTATCTTCCATTTTCTACAGCATTTACAATCTATTTTTTGGTGTGAAAATGGGCTACCTTACCGTTGAAGAACGATGTTAACATCTTAATCTATATTGTTCTATGCGCTGATCCAGACAGATAGGAAGATGGGAGATGACACGAGACAGATAGGAAGAGGAACGGGTTCCTCGGGAGATCTGCCCTAATTTGACAAAAGGAAGCAAGTGACAAATCACTCAAATTTGGGTTGTTAGTATTCTTAGATTGTATTTAACATTCCCTACATATGGTCGAAATCTGGACAAGAAATATTCATCTTGCTGCGAGATATTTAATCTAACATGATGTGGTGTTGCACTAATGCCAATGCAAGTGACATACATATTTTGCTCATTTACAAGAAAAGTCTCTTTTGTTAGTTGCTTCCTTTTGTCAGATTAGGGCAGAGATGGCCAGAGGTATCCTTTCACCTACCCTCGGAGTGTGGATACGGTGTGGTAGAAGGTACATGGACGACCTTTTCAACGACAACAGGTACTTCGACCACTCTCTCGACGGTCTCAATCACACGTTCGGGCATCGAACCTGCAAAGACAGATACATTAACATTACCCCTTATCATGCTTATGCGGCATAGAGGCTTTTTTGCACTGGTAATACACATCATTCCCATAGAGCAGTATGGAGTCTGACAGAGAAGGAGTTAATGCATGGAGTGATCCTCAGCTTTGATTATTGTGTGAATTCGGGTTTTACTTGGTGTTAATAGTGGACCTACAGACCCAAGGATGGGGTTGGGGCAGAGTTTGTGTTACCAGACATAGTTGTTAACAGATTGGATTGCGTCCATGCACCTCACAGCCGAGTACCTAGCATGTATATATAGTTCATGGATATCTGAAATTATGGGCAAATCAATTATGGATCAATTTGAAATAGTTTGAATAGATTGACTGCGCTGTACTGACCTCGTCTAGGTAATGTCAATGCCGGTGAAGGAACACGCCCAGGACCGTAATAAGGCTGCACGGGCAAGGGCGGTGGTGTGACGATGCCGCTTACCGGTCGAGGACCCGTCATTTGCGTACTGTAGCTGGATGCAGTAGACCGTGCGTCGTCATCGTCATCGTCACCCGCTTCGATTGCCGATGGATCGCGTCCTCTCCCGCCCAGCTCTCGGAGGAGGGCGTCGGTGTTGCGGTCGACGAGGTCGAGGGTGAACATCTCGATGTAGAGCTTAGGGCCGATCATGGCGCCCAGCCAGCCGTTCGGATCGTACCCCTTGTGCATCTTAAGTGGAATGATTGGCTTCCGCAGCTTGTACGTGTACTCAGCCTCTGTAATGGGTTGGGTTGGTTCGTTGGAAACTTTCATTCATATTTTCTGATATGCATAAACATGTAGGTGAAAATACCATTGAATTGAATTGAATTGAAATGTCGAGTTCGTGTTAGAAAGAGAAAAAGGGGGAGAGATAGGGAAGTTGAGACGAGAGAGAGGGAGAAATGAGAGAGGGAGATAGGAGAGAGATGGAGAGAAAGAGAGAGAGAGAGAGATGGAGAGAGGGAGAGAGAGAGAGATGGAGAGAGGGAGAGAGAGATGGAGAGAGGGGAGGGGAGAAAGGGAGATAGGAGTGAGATGGAGAGAGAAAGAGAGAGAGAGAGAGAGATGGAGAGAAGAGAGAGGGAGATAGGAGAGAAGAAGAGAGAGAAAGATGAGAGGGGGAGAAAAGAGAGAGGGAGAGAGGAAGGGGGGGGGATGGGGATAGGAGAAGGGGAGAGAGGGGGAGAGGAGAGAGGGAGAGAAGATAAGGTGACAGGAGAGATTGAGAGATGGAGAGAGAGAGAGAGGGAAGAGAGAGGGAGATAGGAGAGAAGAAGAGAGGGAAAGATGAGAGGGGGGAAAAGAGAGAGGGAGAGAGGAAGGGGGAGATGGGAATAGGAGAAGGGGAGAGAGGGGGAGAGGAGAGAGGGAGAGAAGATAAGGTGACAGGAGAGATAGAGAGATGGAGAGAGGAGAGAGGGCAGAGGGAGATAGGAGAGAGGGAGAGAGGAGAGAGGGAGAAAAGAGAGAGGGAAGGAGGGAGAGGGAGAAGAAGAGAGTGAGAGCATGAGAGAAGGACAAGGACATGGAGAAAGTAACAATGGGAGAGAGTGATACTCTCAGATTGAAAATAATATTAGTTTCTAAAAATCGAGAGAGGGAAGGGATAGCGTGGAAAGAATAGGAGAGGAAGAGAGTTACGCAATACGATGAAAAGAAAAAAAACATCGAGAGAGAGAGAAAGAGATAGAGGGAGACGAGAGATTTGTGGGAAGAGCGAGAAGGTAGGCTAATCATGCTAATGGTGACATGAGCGAGTGAGAGAAAAGGGGAGAAATCAAAGAGAGAAAAGAGAAAAAAAAATTGAAGAGAGAGAGAGGGGGGGGGCAGATAATGAGAGAGAGAAAAACAAGAGGGAATGAAAGCTGAAAGGGTAGCTTTAGAATTTAAAGGAAAATGACAAGTATCGAACCCGTCCGGCAAGCAGGGCTGTCCTTGTATTTCTCGGAGAAGCATATTATGACGAGACAGGCATCTTCAACCGCATTCGCCATTGCTTCCAACGTAGAACCACCTGCCAATCAACCAATACAAAAACAGAGAATAAAATCAATCTTCTTTTTAAGTTCATGAAGACACTTTCTTGTATGTAATGTATAACAAAATACATTTTCACGTCTCTACCGCGGAGGAAACCTCCCTTTGAGTCTCTAAGTCAATACGTTGCGCCATTCACGTTGCTTTAACTCGACATACGATATAAACGTGATTTGTCAATAATTTACAACATTAAGTGACTCGTCCTGAGAGCACTAGACGCTATTTTACAGTTTGGATTAAAAAATATCGCACAGCCTGGAAGACAGGCTAGATGTGGAGACACATACCCATCTGCTCCACGTCGATCCACACGTTGAAGCCATGCGCACGCAGGATATCCTTCACGCGCACGATCTGTTTCTGGACATCCCATTGGTAGCTCAGCATCACGTGTTGCGGTTTCGAGGGTTTTCCCTTCTTCTTGGCCTTGCCTGATTGGATGCCCATGACTCGCACAGCGCCCTCTTCCGGTGGTTCTTCATCATCCTTGTCCTAAAGAATGTAAGCAATTTTAAACATTCATAAATTGGTATGATGCTTATTTTTATTATTATAATTGATGAATCTATCTCATGATATTTCGTGTACAGAACACAGCGAGCCATGCTCAACAAGGGACTAACAAGAATTAGGGGATGGTGTAATTTCCGTCAAAACACCCTTATCACTTTCACACTTGCAATGTTTTTTTTCTAGGGTAAACTATCCCTTTAGAATGACGTCACGACAAGAGAATGACATCACTTATTTGAGTGCAGGCAATCACAAAGAATGATATGTAATCGTTTACTTTCAATTGATATGGCAAGATCTGTATCGCTGATGTCTACTTCTTACTTGTAATAAAATTTGTTTAAGATCAATAAAGAAGTTACCTTCGACTTAGTTTCCGCCAGTTTCAATTCGTCCACGTTCCAGAGAATTGCTTTGCAGGTCTTGGATAGATCCTCTACCTCCTTATCTCGATTCAAAACTAAAAAGCAAAGTGAGTAAGTGTTACTAACGATTAAAGGGCAAGTTAATTGTTGCAAACCTCATATCAATTTCTCTCTTGTAATTTGTTTGCTTCCTTTCTTTTTCTGAAAGTCTTGCCGATGTATTTTTCAGAATGTCACGCTTTTGAATATATATGGTTTCCCTCACCTTTAAAAATGCCATAGATATTCGCGGTTCTAAGGTAGTTCCACTTCATTCGACAACATGTTAAAGTTGCTCCATTTGAGGTACACTGTGCAATGTTGTGTTCTGAATCAATTGTCTCATGCACACAAATTTGTCCAAAAGTGAAAATCGCCCGAAATATTCATTGTAACAATACCAATAATCGATGAGATTTCACAAAACCCCCTTCTAACAAAATGACAACCTTTCACTTTATGATGTGCACACTTCAGCATGATTTAAACTTTTTTCCAAAAAGTAACAACAGTTTTTTTTTAACAACCAGTATTTTAGTGCTATTTTGAGCCACAATGGCTCTTCATCCTGGACTATCTTGAATTGTTGCTCTTGTTGTTGTTGTTGTTGTTGTAGTCCAGTCCCTTGTTTGCGCCAAATTGCTTGAACTAAAGTGGTACATGGAGAGTGAAGCACTAGAATGATATTTGTCTGCGGTACGATTGTATAGCAGGCAAAAGCTATTTGTATCGTTAATGTAATGCACACTTATGTTGGGTACGGGGCCGTTGCCCCGATGGAATGTAATTTGCATAGGCGGCTCGTAAAGGTGTGCGAGCTAATTCTGCCACGGTGACCAGGGCACGTACGGGGGTACGTGGCATCAATTAGTACGTACTTGAATCATTCTAGCTTGATCTTTCAACGAGACAACTTTTATTTGCAATGAAAGTGTGTTTTCTAAGGTTTTCCAGAGTTTTTTTTTTTATTCTCGTCGAGTTTTATCTCTGTTTTGTTTTCCCCTGGAAAACATTTATACATAATAAAAGGCTGGCTCCCAGTAGTCGTTGTCAGGCTATCCCAATAATTGAAGTGTATCATTGTGTTATTTGTTTGTTATGGGAGTCAGAGGAAAGACAGACGAAATAATATGTGAAATTATAGAACAGACTACGTACTATCAATGCAGTCTTTTTGTTGAACGATGGCGTCTTTGTTTTGACTGGAGAAGGAAAGGACCCATAGGGCGTTGAGGGCGCTGCTTCGATCTGTCATGGAGTTTTTCTCGTCCATCATGGCGACTAGGTAAGGCAAGACGCCCGCTACGACAAAGGTCACCTAGCACAGAAAGGAAAGGAAGAAAGGATCATTGCTGGCACACGGAGGTGCAGGAGCTGGGTAACTTTCACACGACAGGTACCGCGAGAAGACCAGACGTAGAAGCCTACATCTAGCATTACTCTTCCTTCTAGCTGTCAAGATATAACCAAGGACCCGTTCACTAGGTCCATGATATAACGATGTCTCTTGACTTGACTTTATTAAAACAAACACTGGAAAACAATGAGTTTTCAAAGCTTTTACATGCCATTCTTGCGTGTAATCTAGTAGGTATTGTCCATTTTTCATTTGGTGTAACATTGAAGACCGTTTGCATGGCATACTACGGTATTACACATTATAGTATCGTGTAAAACTAACTCATTTCCGATAAATGAAACAGATCGCGTTGAGCAGGCTCACATACAAATGTCGCTTCTTGCATTCTCTCGCCAGTGATTAACCGTTGCATTTTAAGCAAGAGACTGGCTTCAAGGTGCTTGGATAGACTTCCTTTGATCTATCATGATTGCCGCCTCATGACAATTCAAGATACTAAGGTGCTTTAAATAATACGCTGTATTTCTAATTAAGCAATGCCTTCCTCTGACTAACAAATTAAAATTCTCTGTTGAGAAATATGTCATACGTTCAGCCTTCGCTGGGTGTTCATAAATTATCTTGATGCACAGACTGGGAATTAGATTGGGGTGAGCGAAGGTACATTTTTATAGAATTGTAGAAAGAATTTGGTCTGTAGCATTTTCGGACACCTCCGAATTTCGACTTTTGCCTGCAATTTTCGTCAGCCCCTACTTTCATTCCATACATAATTCATCCTTCTTTAGGGGAGGACATGATAAACACATCCATAACAGCATGACCCTTTGTTCCGTATGTTGATTCTTCATTGCATTACACACATATTAAAACTAAGTGTGTCGACAAAACTCGTTAATCCGAAGGTTCGTTATTCCGAACGTTACGCGACAAATGCTCGGATCAACGAACCGTTCTTCGTTTTCGCACTAACGAGCATTGAGGTAAAGGTAATTTATGTGTGTCGGAATTACGAACCTTCGGAATAACTAACCTTCGGAATATCGAACTGAAACCGAAAAAATATGCCTAAAAGCCCATTACATTTTCCCCTCTTTGTTACACAACATTTTCCTTTAAAATAATCCAGCGCAAAACTGGCACCTGATTTATTATGTTATCCTCCCTGGATTTTGTGAGATCCCTGTACTCTCAAAGCAATCCAGTGTAAAACTGGCGCCTGATCTATAATGATTTATAATGCACTCTCAAAACAATGCGGCGCACAGGGACTCATCACTGAACACACAAAGAGTGAACGAGACAATATTTCCGATACTATGGTAAAATTTTTCATGATCATGATGATGTATAAACCATGAAATGATTTCAAACCAACAAACGCTAGCCCCACACCTTGTTATTGTCGTTAGCGGCCAGGTACTCAACCGCCTCGGCCACCTCATGGGCAAAGAAGTTGTAATGAGCGGTGTAGTGTTGGGGGCTCTCCAGGGATCGGCGGAGGATCTTGACGATGAACTCGATGCTGATGCTGGTCGTGTTCAATTCTGCATTCTCCTCCTCCGTCACGATGTAGGCCAAGATGAACAGCGCCTGTCAGAAAATCATTAAAACGGAAGTATTAACTACTTCTGTGCCAGACTTCTTACTGCCCTATGGGAATGGTGTGTATAACCAGTTCAAAAATGCCTCAATGGCGCATAAAGAGTTAACTCCTTCTCTGCCAGACTCCATACTACCCTATGGGAATGGTGCATAAAGAGTTAACTCCTTCTCTGGCAGACTTAACCCTTGGCGTGCCACATGGTTCCTCTTACATAAGTAATACATACATCAGAAGTTTATGCTAAGATGAACAACGCCACTCGAGGAGAGCAGAAGAACAACCAATCATTAGTTTGCCCACCAGAATATTTCATATCCAAGCCGATTCGAAGACTTATCAAGGCCTAGGCTTCAATGTTTCAATCAAACCATCCCATTTTTGTTCATGTTAAATAAAAAGTACAAACTCAACAGTATACATGGTATACACAAAGTACAAATCTACTATTGCAAAATGATTACGAGGTCAACATTGTATTGGTCAAAGCATCATAGCTGATGAGCGAGGATCCAATGGATATAAGAAGTCTTACACCAGTCATTGCAAGGCCTAGATTGTTATCATGTCAATGTCTTATCACAGCAAAGACACTGTTTTTCATGCAGTATAAGGTCTTAAGACGCGCATCTATTTTAATGAGTAGGTAAAACGAAAACGTTGTGAATATCAGATATGTAGAATTATCTGACAGGAAAAGAGATTAGAAAAGTCCATTGATGGATATACATCACAACTTGTACAAACTATGACAATGGTTAAAGGTTTGGAAGTTCAAAAGCCCTTGCCAATGACCTCAAGTAAATAGCCAGTGCAGCAACCAATCGGAGTGTCTGTTTCAATATTTCTCTATACTACATTGACGCTGATTGGTAGCTAATTTACCTTTGCGCGTAAGATGAAGAATCTACAGTCCAGATATGGCCTCAGTATGGATGAAGCGCCGTGCCTTCTAAAATGTTTCCTGTTGTCAGTGTGGTTTCTAAGGATGATATAATTACGTAATTCATAAAATTATAAGTCGATTCTCTCTATGAAGCCTCTGTGGAGCAAGGTTATCATCAAGAAATGTCAGCTTATATTTTATGAGACAAATAACCCTTTAAAACTATTTTCCCTTGTGAACTTTTCCACGGAAAGTCCCACGTCATAGAAATTGGCTGGATAACAAGGGGATGAAGGAGATCTCATGAGCAAATGTCCCTTATGAAATTAAGACCGGACACTTCTTTCGGGGACACGGAAAACCTTCCCGGTGAGTTATCTGTACTTGGAGCCATGTTTGTTCAAGAGAACGTTACTGGACTCCACCTTGGCCTAACCGGATTCAATTATAAATAATACTTTAGATATCGTTGTGGAATATTTCACCATCTTTACACGCAAATCCCGTTGAGCAGGATTTTGCTCGGTAGACAGAAAGTTAACGGATCCGGTTTAGGATATTGACAGGATTAATGCTGAGGATATCCCTACCTGATGCAATTGTAGAAGATGGTGAATATCTTCTTGAGCAGCTCTCGTCGTGACATCCATTTCAGCTCTTCGTCGTCTTGATTCAGCGCTGTGACGTCAAAGAACGGATCACGCACAAAGTCCAGGAGCGGGGGAATCACCTTCCCCATTTGTTTGCAGAGCTCTACCCCTTTCTCAGTAAACCGCTGCGCAGCATCCAGCAAGAGATTGACACATATATACTGCCCGGGATTGGCCAGCTGTGGATGAGTGGGCAGGGTGAGTGTAAGCGGGCGTGTATATCATAAAGGGATGTAGCCTAGGAACTAGGCTGTGAGGTGCATGGACACCACCCAGTCTGTTCACAACTATGTTTGATAACAGAGACTACGTCATGATCACGTCATGGCTCCTCCCCCTGTCAGAAGGAGCGAGGATGGGATAGGGGGGGGGGGGGGTAGTTTGAGTAAATAGACATAGTTGTTAGCAGTCTGGGATGTGTCCATGCACCTCACTGCCTCGTATCTAGGATAATAGGGGCGGTGCAAATCCAACATAAGAAACGACTGTGAGTGAATCGAAATCTCGAGACAGATAGTGACAGAGGAACCTTTATTCGGCTGTCAACGATGCAACCACAAAACCTTTAAAAATAGTCTTCTCCGAAGTCCTTACTTTCTCTCTGATTTCCTTACCCACAAGTGGATCAATTGACGTGGTGCCTTGATCAGTCCAGTGGGCCTACCTGATTATTGACGTGGTGTTTTAATCAGTCCAGTAGGCCTACCTGATTATTGACGTGGTGTCTTGATCAGTCCAGTAGGCCTACCTGATTATTGACGTGGTGCCTTAATCAGTCCAGTGGGAATACCTGATTATTGACATGGTGTCTTGATCAGTCCAGTTGGTCTACCTGATTATTGACGTGGTGCCTTGATCAGTCCAGTTTGCCTACCTGATTATTGACGTGGTGCCTTGATCAGTCCAGTTTGCCTACCTGATTATTGACATGGTGTCTTGATCAGTCCAGTGTGCCTACCTGATTATTGACGTGTTGTCTTGATCAGTCCAGTAGGCCTACCTGATTATTGACGTGTTGTCTTGATCAGTCCAGATAGCCTACCTGATTATTGACGTGTTGTCTTGATCAGTCCAGTAGGCCTACCTGATTATTGACGTGTGGTCTTGATCAGTCCAGTAGGCCTACCTGATTATTGACGTGGTACCTTGATCAGTCCAGTGGGAATACCTGATTATTGACGTGGTACCTTGATCAGTCCAGTGGGCCTACCTGATTATTGACGTGTTGTCTTGATCAGTCCAGTAGGCCTACCTGATTATTGACGTGGTACCTTGATCAGTCCAGTGGGCCTACCTGATTATTGACGTGGTGCCTTGATCAGTCCAGTAGGCCTACCTGATTATTGACGTGGTGTCTTGATCAGTCCAGTAGGCCTACCTGATTATTGACGTGGTGTCTTGATCAGTCCAGTAGGCCTACCTGATTATTGACGTGGTGCCTTGATCAATCCAGTGGGCCTACCTGATTATTGACATGGTGTCTTGATCAGTCCAGTGGGCCTACCTGATTATTGACGTGGTGTCTTAATCAGTCCAGTAGGCCTACCTGATTATTGACGTGTTGTCTTGATCAGTCCAGTAGGCCTACCTGATTATTGACGTGTTGTCTTGATCAGTCCAGTAGGCCTACCTGATTATTGACGTGTTGCCTTGATCAGTCCAGTGGGCCTACCTGATTATTGACGTGGTGTCTTGATCAGTCCAGATAGCCTACCTGATTATTGACGTGTTGTCTTGATCAGTCCAGATAGCCTACCTGATTATTGACGTGGTGCCTTAATCAGTCCAGTGGGCCTACCTGATTATTGACGTGTTGTCTTGATCAGTCCAGTAGGCCTACCTGATTATTGACGTGTTGCCTTGATCAGTCCAGTGGGCCTACCTGATTATTGACGTGGTGTCTTGATCAGTCCAGATAGCCTACCTGATTATTGACATGGTGTCTTGATTAGTCCAGTGGGCCTACCTGATTATTGACGTGGTGCCTTGATCAGTCCAGATAGCCTACCTGATTATTGACGTGTTGTCTTGATCAGTCCAGTAGGCCTACCTGATTATTGACGTGGTGTCTTGATCAGTCCAGTGGGAATACCTGATTATTGACGTGGTGTCTTGATCAGTCCAGTAGGCCTACCTGATTATTGACGTGTTGTCTTGATCAGTCCAGTGGGCCTACCTGATTATTGACGTGGTGTCTTGATCAGTCCAGTAGGCCTACCTGATTATTGACGTGGTACCTTGATCAGTCCAGTGGGAATACCTGATTATTGACGTGGTGTCTTGATCAGTCCAGTGGGCCTACCTGATTATTGACGTGGTGTCTTGATCAGTCCAGTAGGCCTACCTGATTATTGACGTGGTGCACTGACCAGTCAGATGGACCTACCTGATTATTGACGTGTTGTCTTGATCATTCCAGTAGGCCTACCTGATTATTGACGTGGTGCACTGAATAGTCAGATGGACCTACCTGATCATTGACGTTGCGTGCTTGGTTAAGTCTCTGCCAGACGTCCTTGAAGCGATCTGCGAACCCCAGCTTAGTGACAAGGTCAACTAACTTATCGTTGCGTAGACGGCTGAGCGTACATAGTAGCACGAGATTGTCCAAGTAGGTCTGGTTGTCCACCTCGTCGGAGTCTTTCGAAATGTTCTCCATGCTCTTTGCCAGGGCCTCTTCGGTCTGAACGTGAGAAATGACATTCAATCGGTATAAAGTTGAACTCTTTATTCGTCATTCATCAATCAAAATAAACTTGTTTCCACTAAAAAGTAAACTGAAGGTATAACAGGAAAGCCATTGATTTGTAAAGCATCATTACACTCAAAATAAGATTTGATACACATTATAGTGTTGTTTATAATACAATAACATCTGATGGGTAGAAATTACATTAGAATACTTTTAACTTTTGAAGTATATCAAATAGTAATCTTTACAGACAAAACATATACCCTCATGGATCACGAATGAAGAATGGATGAGTCTATTGCCACAATAATCACCTACAAAATGTCTTAATCTGTGCATTATTGGTGAGTTGTTAATCCTAAAAAGACTGGGCTATTTTGGAGGCTGGAAATACTAGGGGGGGGGGGGGGGGGGGGGGCTTCTCCGCTGTTGGTCATCCAATTGCAGCCAAATTCAACAGACACGTCCTTTGTCATGTAGTTCAAATACTGATGCTCAAATCTTTTAGTATATTCATAATTTATTATGCAAATATGCATTTATAAAAAAAAATGATTTTTTTTATATTTTGGTGCCTATTGTGGTGCATAAATTCCTGTTTTATGTTTTTTATCTGTAAGAAGACATTGTTCATTACCGAATTGTGTTGTTTCACGCCTCAATTATTAGATAGGTTTTTGCAAATTAGTGATTACTAAATATGAAACTTAGTTATCAGCATGCGTTATGTAAAGAAAAACATTTGTATTTCTTTATTTTTTATGTAATATATTTCCTAGAACTGCTACTTGAATTCACACGTGACATAATATAGCAAGAAACAAATAAAAATGTAGTTAGAAAACAATATGTATAACATTCATTCAAATATCATACAGTTTACACAAAAATGAATACACATGGACAAACGAACACGCATACGCACACGTTATGGCACAAACACACGCAATTAACGGACACACACACACACACAATACACACGCGCGCGCGAATGATCACTTACACATATTACAGTCATATGCACACATTTACACAAGCATATATAAATGATATGCGCAATCAGACGCCTTCTCAAGTGCACCCATCCCCGAAACAAGCCCATCCTTTTCCCCCGACATTGCCCGTGGATCCCGCATTAAGTTTGCAAATCCGTGTCTATGCTGGCACACATTATACAATCATTAAACATTAAGCTATGTACTTAGAGAGTGGCATAATTATATGTGCTCCCAGAAGAGTTGGTAAAGCGATGCGATAGTGTACAAACCTCAACACCAACTTCGGTTCCTGGAGTAGCGCCCTCTACGCCCCGTCCAGACACACAGGAATCGGTGAGGTAGTCATGCAGGCCTTTGAAGTGCTCTGTCAGGTAGCGGTCGATATCTGGATGGCCGGCCTCGTGCAGCTTGTCCAGCTCCCTGTAGTGGTCAGGGCGATACACGGGCGATACGATGACACTCTGAGCAGGTACCATACGTGTCTCCCTCTCAATGTTGTGCGCGACGGGAACGCCCCGGGGAAACGCTGGCGTTTGTTCACTCGTTGGATTCATGCCGTGAGGATTGAACCTCGGTGGTAACGGATTGACTGTTTCCTGTATGATCCGGGGGGAGGGACGATACTCCATGGGGGCCGCATTACCGAATGCCATGACCCTCGATTCTTTAATTGCCTGTGGTGGCTCAAGTGAGGGCGGGCCACCAGAGAATCCCGCCGGGTGGTCGTACGGAGAGGACCTGTAGGCGTGTCCTGGGTCGGCTCCTGGACTGACGGTGTAAACCTGCGGGTAGGTAGCTGGTCGAGCCATTACGGTTTCAGTGATGCCCTTTGGTGGCGGAATGCCAGCCATAATGGATGATGATATAATCCAAGCTGGTCGGCTCTAACTCCGATACAAAGTGCAGTAGAGGTGGCGCTCTGTCATGAGAGAACTATTGATTGCCACATAGATTGGCATCTACTCTCGACAAGACGATGCACACGCGATTGCGTCACGCTTGGGTGTTACACTATATAAATCCCACGTCACTGTCGCAGACGTGGCAGTGTAACACTATATCTTGTTTTATGTGCGTACATGTGTGTGTACGTATGCGTGATCCTATCTACGATGTCGATGGATCCTCAACGAGTCGTATCTATATATGCCGAGCACTTTCCCACGTCAATGATCAGTCACTGTACACAATAACCCCCAAAACACACGTAGTCCCTGGTCTAGCAGCCGCAAGCCACGTCACAAACATACAAAATGAAAGTAGGCTCGAAGCTTGTATGATCGTGACTACTGCAAAGTTGAGGGTACTATCACTTCCTGATGGTACGTTGTTCTCGTATGGCGTGACACAAACACAACGAATGCAATAAAAACAAATCCGATTCGGCTGATTGCACAGACATTCAATCCTATCAATGAACTAGTGACGGTAAGCTATTCTCGATCAGAGAGTTTAATAGCCTACAGTTTAGACAACGATCGTCAGTTTGCCACGGCCCACTCGGTGAGGCATAGTAAAGGAGATTTGGTTTTATGTCCGCTATTTATATAGAACGTTAACGCGTGTTATATAACAGCTTGTTATCTGGAGAGGCACAGTTTCGTTATATAGGCACTTCCTGTTTTCTGGTTATCTAAAAGGTGATGAGCAGCCAGAAGCACTTATCAGTTTGTGTGTGGATGAATGAGTCAGCCCTGCAGAGGCTACATCGTAGCAATTAAGCGTCCCGACAATGTGTATGTTGTATATATGGCGGTCTGTCAACAATTATATAATATTGGATGCACTTGAGTGGTATATCAGATATATTGCATTCATCAGTATGAATATATCTGATATAGCACGAAACAAATCCAATATTATCATTATCATACACACAAACCACTTTCCACGACAACAGCAATGGGTTCAATTAAAAAAAAACAAGAGAAACAGGTGTTTACTCACCTGTATCAAATCT
Organism: Arbacia lixula; assembly: GCA_963669155.1. Classification (NCBI taxonomy): domain Eukaryota; kingdom Metazoa; phylum Echinodermata; class Echinoidea; order Arbacioida; family Arbaciidae; genus Arbacia; species Arbacia lixula. The sequence goes on from OZ022592.1 coordinate 3,429,527, forward strand.
GACGCGCGCATGTTAAAAAATGCGCGCGCGCAATCAAACCCATGCGCAATTGTCATGGCGAGAGTTGAATATTGTAACAATAATGCACTTTTTTCCCCATTGATACTGGTAACATAAAACACATAGGACAGCTAATATGCTAACAATGTTGCATGCCAGCAAGCAAACCTCTGGAAGGATAGATATAGTACAAGGTTTTATTTTATCGAAAAAGTGGCTGGTATATGCATGATATGTGTAATATTAACTTAATATTCAATTCTCATTTATTAAAATGAAAAAAAAACCCGTAAAAATTATACTTCAATTTTGAATACGTTTTCCTTATTTCCTTATTGAAACTATGAAAAAAATCAATTGTCCGATTCTTGTAAACGAGAAACTGTGTGAGATGTTGAATATGGATTGTCACATTCAATTATATGACCTAACTACCCTAGAACCAAGGAAAACACCCAGTCAGACCCTCGATACCCTGGCCTTTTTATGTGCATGTAGCTATTGGTTTGAATCATCGCCAGGCTGGGTTTGCATGAGGCTGCTAGATTTGTTGTGATAATCCATACTGAGAAAATGTCCAAGTCTCATCACACTAATAACTTTATTTTTTCCTCTTGCATCGGTTTATCTGTGTTCGGGCCAGTCGGAGAAGAATTTGAGAATACCTAGTCTACTCCAGTCAAACCCCTTTATTGAATAGTCTGGGTTAGAAATGATCAACAGTCTTGAAGCCAGACTAAGCTCTCGTCCGATCTGACAGACAATCGTCCATGCAAAACCGAGCGGTTGTTATAGCCTTGAGCAGTTGAGTACCGACGTAATGTCGTCGAGCATGTTGTCAAGATAATTGGCTCTCAACAAACTCACTCCAATGAGAGGTTTAGCCAGGGATGTATTAGGAAGGAGGGACAACTCGAGCATAATATATTCAAACATATGTACGGATACTAAAGCGTGCTAATGAATGTCGAAAGCATTCCACAATCACTACAATGCTTAGATGTCCTATGCGCGTCACCGACATTTAGCTGCTGTCAACTTGGAAAAGCAATATCTTTAATTCCCTGTTTTGTTTCTCGAAGCTGTGATCCTTATCACATTTTTTTGTCATTTTCAAGAAAGTTAGCTCTCAAAGATATTAAACTAATGATGCTCGAAAAAACATACAGGCCTAGCTTGCATAACGAGAGAAACCGTAGGATATATAAACGTGTGTGTATGTAGAGATTGAATATAAACTAAAGTACCCATATCATAATCTCATACCACTCATTTTATCGAAGCACCTTTTTCCTCAAGTTGCACGATGAAAATGTCACATATAAACCAGTTGAGAAGAGCCATGTGTTTTTGGTGGAGCACAATATCATACGGTATGTTAGCCTTGATTGGCAAGTGAGCGAGCAAGCATCACAACCCACATCCATTCCATCTTGCTCTGTTTGTTTCCCTCTTGTGTGTTCCTTTCTCTCTCTCTCTCTCTCTCTCTCTCTCTCTTTCTCTCTCTCACTCTCTCTCTCTCTCTTCCTCTCTCTATTCTCTCCCCTCCCTTGCATAGTTTCTTCTTTTCCCCATTCTCTCTCCCTCTCTCTCTCTCTCTCTTTCTCTCTCTCCCAATCACTCTCTCTCTTTCCCATTTCATATATTTGGCTTTTCATCTCTTCCTTTTGTTTTACTAGGCTCATCTAGACTTGATCTCATGCATATAATTTCCTTGGAAAGAAAATGGAGAACCTTTAGCTCTTTTTATGCTATATATCTAACTCTGTTCATAATTAATACATATGATTTCCATAAAGTAGAAATTGATTTGGCATACAAAGAGAAAAAATCCTTTATTATTTTGTTTAGCGCTTCACCAAACTCCTTCACTAATTCATTTTGCTTTAAGTCAAATCGATTTGGTATCCAGAATCCTATTGCAGCGGCGATTTTACGGAACAATCAACTTTTTTACACACTTCTATACAAAAATAAATAAATAGATTGATATTTTTCATGGCATGATTTTTAATAACAAAAATATGATCCTCCTCAACCTTGACAGATTTGTTTTGCAAAATCATAAGGGATAGCCTTTTGTTTTTGCCAAGGACAATTTCGATACCCACACATAAACACACGAAAACTTTCTTTTTATAAGAAAAGCTAAGAAAAAATCGATGAAAAGTGGAGTTTTTATAGTACGCAAACTATCAATGTTTCCATGATAAGATGGTCGTGTTTTTGGTGGCAAATTGATATCTTATTCGTGACCAATGCATGACTAATTTGATGAATGTGATTTTCACACATAAGTTAAGGAACAATCCTGCCAATATATATATATATATATATATATATAATGACTATACGAAACTGCTGTTACTGAAAAGTGCTCAACTACATGTACATATACAGGAGCTTCATGTAATATAGTATTAGGGTGGAGCGAGTTGCTTAGCAACTCGCTCCACCCTAATGCTATAATATATATATATATATATATATATATACTGTTGATTCGTCATGTTTATTGTGGAACTCGGAGTTTCACGCAACCTGAGTTGCGATCATCAGGCAGCTAAACCTGATGATCGCAACTTAGGTTGCGTGAAACTCCGAGCTGCAAAATAAACATGACGAATCCACAGTCATCTGTTTAACTTGTGTATTACTATTACTATTATTATTATTATAATATATATATATATATATATTGGCCATGGAGTACAAAACGGGTGGCTGCGTTACACAGGGTGGTGGCCGCTAAAGGTATGTTGTCGCTATAGACAAGTAACCGCATATGTAGGTTTATACATATATTCGTGACTTGTTAATGGAACAAAAGAAAGTAACATTACCACAGTTATCCTAATCGCTTGATTATAATGTGAGCATGTACTATATCAACAAATCTAATGTCATATATAATTTTCAGATGATGCATATCATTCAATTATAAAATACCGTATACACTTTCAATGTAATGATTTGTCTGAATAAAAAAATATGTGAAGCATCATACAAAATGACCTATTTTAAAAGCAAAATAATACACACTCTATATACACATGATGTCAACTCAAAATGTCGAACACTTATATTAAATTGAATAAAATATTTTCGAGACGTTAAAAAAAGCTAAACATGTACATCGTCTCGGACGCAAACGTGATAAATTCAATAAATTGAATTCAAATCCCTGAAAACCCGATTGGCGGTAAACATCTGAGCACGCAGGAAATATAGTTGGCGCTATTCATTTATATAATGAATAGCAATAGGGTGAAAGTTAACTTAGGTATCAACGCATATATCTAATCTCCCACTATCTCTCTCTATATGTAAATAGCTCCCCCCTTATCATCCCCGCTTCTCGTCCCATTGGTTTCCCATTTTGGTCGTCGGTCGAAACGGAAAGCAGCCCGTAAATTCATAACATGGGCGTTTCCTCCGTAATTGCAGAGAATGGGCGTGTCCACTGTAATCTTAGAGAATGGGCGTGTCCACTGTAATTTTAGAGAATGGGCGTGTCCACTGTAATCTTAGAGAATGGGCGTGTCCACTGTAATCTTAGAGAATGGGCGTGTCCATTGTAATTTTAGAGAATGGGCGTGTCCACTGTAATTTTAGAGAATGGGCGTGTCCACTGCAATCTTAGAGAATGGGCGTGTCCACTGTAATTTTAGAGAATGGGCGTGTCCACTGTAATCTTAGAGAATGGGCGTGTCCACTGTAATTTTAGAGAATGGGCATGTCTTCCTTAATTTCAGATAATGGGCGTGTCCCCGATGGATTTAGAGAAAAGACGTGTCCTTGATGGATTCATAAAATGGGCGTGTCCTCAATGGATTTCAAAGAATGAGCGTGTCCTAGATGGATTCAGAGAATGGGCGTGTTCTCGATGGATTTCAAAGAATGGGCGTGTCCTAGATGGATTCAGAGAATGGGCGTGTCCTCGATGGATTTCAAAGAATGGGCGTGTCCTAGATGGATTCAGAAAATGGGCGTGTCCTCGATGGATTTCAAAGAATGGGCGTGTCCTAGATGGATTCAGAGAATGGGCGTGTTCTCGATGGATTCAGAAAATGGGCGTGTCCTAGATGGATTCAGAGAATGGGCGTGTTCTCGATGGATTCAGAAAATGGGCGTGTCCTCGATGGACTCAGAGATTGTGCGTGTGTTCTCGATGGATTTAGAGAATGCGCGTGTCCTCGATCTCCTCGTCCACCAGGCGAAGGGCCGAGAAGACGATGTCCCAGTCGAGGTAGCCTCCTTCCAGGTGTCGCGTCTTTTTCCCCTCCTCCTCCAGCTTGGCCAACGTGAAGCTGCTCCGGCCGTGCATGACTCGGTTGTTGTTGAACGTCACGACCTCGCCTACGATGTTGGGAAGGAGTGGAATACATTATCATTAGGGCCGGCCGCGTAGGAGTAGGCTTAATATCAACACGGCAACTATCTATTACAAAATAGTACTAATTCAATGGCTATGATAGCAATCACCACCCGTTTAGCTACTACCATTGCCATCATCTTCTCTAGTTTCTGTCATCACCGTCATCAATGACATCATCATTTCGGGAGAGAAAGGAGGGAAGAATGGGCGGGGAGACAGATAGAGACAGGTAAAGAGAGAGGGAGAGAGAGAGGGAGAGAGAGAGGGGGGAGAGAGAGGGGGGAGAGGGGGGAGAGAAAGAGAGAGAGAGGGGGGACGGAGAGAGGGAGAGGGAGAGAGAGAGAGAGAGAGAGAGAGACGGCACAGATACAGACATACGGACAGACAAACGGGCAGACGTGCAGGGTGAAACAATTCACGTACCTTCCTTGAGCTTAAACTCGATGATATTCTCCTTGGCATACAGCTTGCGCTCAAAAAATGCCAGACTCTTGTAAAATGCCTTGACGTGCTCGGGCGGCAGATTGAGGTAGGGCGCCCTCGCGGTATTGTTGTGGTTTAGAAACTTGAAGCTTCCGTCTTTGTTCAATCTGAATCAGTTTGAATAAAAAGCGAAAGCTTCAATGATTTCTCCTCAGAAGACAAGATAAATATTACACTAAAAGGCAATTTCTTTGCAGAAAAAGAAGGATTGTATGTGACAAACATTTTGAAAGTTTTGAAAGAAAAGTTTAGGCATACATCTAGTACATGTAGTAAGAATAGCGTTCTCCATCCCTTAAATGGACATTTCCTTTCGCAATTGAAATTTCCCCAGAAAGCCCTTTAACTAAAATCTTATTTGAAAATTCTAACAAAAAATCCGAGATCATGGTAAATGATCTTAGGACATCATTTCACATTCTCAACGTCATTTTGACTGGGGTATAGGAATAGGGTTTAGATTTCCTGATCAGCACACCCATACATTTTAAGAATTATCAGATACTGACACGACGCCATGGTGACGGGACAAAAGTATTGAAAAGGTATGTGTGGTATCGGTATGGAAACACCCGTATGGCCGCTGTGGATTGTTCTTTTCAAAATGGCCAGCACGTTATGATATTCTCTGCCTCAAATAATCGACAATCTGGCTTGAAAAAAAGTGTTTTGATGTCATGTATGTAGAGTTCTGTTTACATTAAACCGACACACCGATTCTGTTTTGGCAAGTATGACGGTGACGTAATCAGGGTGCCCCTTTTCCAGCTATAAAAACATGTGAAAAATACAGACGATAGAAGAAGATACTGTATCAAATGAATATCGGTAGGGTATGCTTCTGATTTCTGTCGAGTTTCATTACTTCCCCTCCCAATAATAGCACTGGAGAAACTTTAAAAGAAATTATAACGATCGCTAGATTTTGAGTAGGTGCTGGGCGGGTCATCCGAAACCTGGAGCCGAGAGACCGGACACCGTTGTGCGCTATGGTCCGCTCCGGTCCGCCTCCTCAGTGCATGCGTTCAATAGGAGCGATGCCCGCACCGAGCACCGACTGGGACAATACAAATTTGAACGTCGATTATGGTTGGTGCGTTTCAAACGTACACAAGGATAGTTTCCACTTTTCCTGAAAATGCTTGTGAACATTTCATGCATATTATTGTACTGTACTGCTGATTTCTGCCAAGTTTCATGACTTTTGCAAATGGCACACCCTGCCTTTAAGTCCATGGAAATGAGAAACGAGAAGAGTCAAGAGGTAATAGATGTCACTACGATGAAAGTTTGTTGCTCATTAGGCCTTCCGGCATGACTCGTAAACAGGGATTTATATGTGCGTTGCCATGGAAATATTAGAATATTGAGCCAGTAGAATAACACGGTAAGATAAACATGGGAAGCAATATGATCAATTACTGCACTACTCTGACAAAAGGAAGCAACTAACAAAAGAGACCTTTCTTGTTTAATGAGCAAAATGTGTCTGTCACTTGCACTGGCATTAGTGCAACACCACATCTTGTTAGATTGAATATCTCACAGCAAGATGAATATTTCTTGTCCAGATTTTGGGGCCATATGTAGTGAATGCTGGGTACAATCTAAGAATACCAAAACCCAGATTTGAGTGATTTGTCACTTGCTGCCTTTTGTCAGAGTAGGGCAGAATATCTATGAAGACAGCCACGGAAGTTTGTTATTTGATATGAAAGTCATTCGATCTTTATCTTCTTCCGGGCGGATGATGTACAGTCGATCCCTAATTCCCCACTTCACCTGGGTACATATTGTGTGTGTGTGTGTGTGTGTGTGTGTGTGTGTGTGTGTGTGTGTGTGTGTGTGTGTGTGTGTGTGTGTGTGTGTGTGTGTGTGTGTGTGTGTGTGTGTGTGTGTGTGTGTGTGTGTGTGTGTGTGTGTGGAAAGACGAAGGTGGGGGGGGGAGGGGTTGATGGGAGATTGCAGTGTAGAAACCTTCGTATGAGTTATAACGATAGTGGTTGCTACAAGGGAGCTATCACTTATCTTGAATCTTGAAAAGCTGGTAACAAAATATCTTATTCAAATCTACTAAAGAACTTTTCAACAAACGATATGGTAAATAAATCTCAAGTATTGTGAGATGCCACGAGCCCCTAATGAAGGCAAACATGATCAATATTTCAATTTCAATTTATTCATATTTCTGTTCAATACATGTAAAATAAAAGCAATAATACATCAATATAGTCAGTCTTTGACATAAACAAAACTAGTATAATGATGCAAAATATTACATAATGGTCAATATCAAACATACAATGGATATAGGTAAAGAAATATGAATGGGGCCTATTTAAAGCAAGCTTGTAAATCGTATAGACCCCAAAAAAATGTGGATTAAAAAAACACTTCGGAGTACGGATAAACAAATTGACCAAAGAAATAAACAAAAGAAATCATAAACAACTCAAGAAACAACATGAAAACAAATGGAGAACAAAAATCAAAAGGCGTACGATTAATCCAGCAATACAACAGAAAAGTGTGCGAGCGAGGAATAGACAAACAAAACCAAACAAATCAGGAGAAGTCAGGATAAAATACGATAGTGCTCAAGCTTCTACGAAGGCAATTCGACTGTTGACTCAGTATTGAATATGTATGAATAAGTATGAATATGTATATGAAGACATCATTCATAAGATGGATTCATTATAATATATGCAAATCACATTACATGTACATTCCGGCAAGGACGCCTAACCATGCCACGTGGCCGAGCACCCGCCGAGCTCAAGGAAATCGGCTAGTAATTCTAAATATATGAAGAGTGAGGAAGGAGGAGAAGGAGCTGAGGAAAAAAGAAGATAGAGAAGAATCAGAAAAAGAGTGGGAAAAAAATAAGTGGGATAAGAATGGGGAATGGAAACAAAAAAGGGAGTGGAGGAGAAGGAGGAGAAGGAGAAGAAGAAGAAGAAGAAGAAGAAGAAAAAGAAGAAGAAGAAGAAGAAGAAGAAGAAGAAGAAGAAGAAGAAGAAGAAGAAGAAGAAGAAGAAGAAGAAGAAGAAGAAGAAGCAACTACAAGAACAAGAACAAGATCAAGAAATATGACTTTAGCTCACGTGATGACTGGTCTGGCAAACTGGAAGTGGAAGGGCACAAAATCTGCACCGTGCAGCCGCGTGTCCACGTCTACAGTAGTGAGTAGTCGGTATGCGTCAGGATGCGTCTGTTTCAAGTCGTTTGCGACCTTCATTGCGTCGCAGAACTGATTCTCACCGCCATGCGTGGCGCACTGCTTGATGCAATGTAACATCTGGATCTGTAGATGGAAACAGGCAGGGCCGTGAGGTTCAGGGGAAAATCTAACCATTTGAGGGCTTCACCATCCTGGATATAGCTTGATCTGGGACTACGTTATTCAGGTATCCATGGTAACCATTGAGAGCAGGACTGACACTCACCCCGCACTATTATCAGTTGTTTTCAGACGAAGAGGAAATACGATGGACAATGCCACCCCATCCCTCTCCCCTACACACTCACGCACACACACGCGCACACATACACACACACGCACACACACACACTCACACACACACTCACACACACTCACACAACACACACACACACTCACACACGCACACACACAAATACTCACACACACTCACACACACATACACACACACACATATACACACACACATACACACACACCCAACACGCATATTTGTTGATACTCTCCTTTTTTTTTTTTTCCTTTTTTTTTAGGGGGGGGGGGGGGATCTGGAGGGCGTTTCATCAACGTTGTCAGCACTGACTAAATGGTCAGTGCTGACAACTTCAGTGAAATCATCGGTTTTGATTGGCTGAGATGCACTAGCCTCTGACTCTTACTATGGTAACTGTCGGGAAAGACCGCTTGTCAGACGAAAAATGTTGATGAAACGCCCTCCGGATCTACACAGGGCCCCTAGCTAACACCCTAAGTTCCATTAACCATAAAGTACGGGAGTGGTGTCGTCAAATCGATTGCTTTGCAGGTTTCTCGTTCGAAACAACATCACTCAAGTGCAAGTTTCACTGGTCCGATGCTGTCTCGCGGGCCAGTATGCAGCACTACCAATCAGTGTCAACGCTGTGATCACCTTTATACGGTGTATTTGTTCTACCCTCATAGTTTAGAAGCAGTTGTCATGACAGCTTCATAAAACGGCACACTTCAGTTCTCTATGCAATTAAGTTAAGACCAATCTATAAATCAATGCACTGACTGATTACGCGCTGACGTAGTCTAGGTACCAGGCTGTGCGGTGCGTGGGCACAATTAACCCAGTCTGTTAGTAACTATGTCTGGTAACGCAGACTATTCCTTAATTCAATCTTCGCTCCAGAGGAGCCATGACGTAATGTGGGCGTAGTCTGT
>OZ022592.1:3443798-3576298 GCA_963669155.1 Arbacia lixula
AGAGAGAGAGAGAGAGAGAGAGAGAGAGAGAGAGAGAGAGAGATCTGACAAGAAGGGAGAGGCGAGTTGCGAGATAAAGAATGGAGTACAGGTAGAGAATCTGAGATGCATTGCGATGCAGAGTGTCCAGGCCTCTAGCATACCACATAGCCCCAAGATTGAGATACAGCAAAACAAAGCACACATTTTTGCCGCAGTATAGATACTGGCATTGATATCATAACCTCATTTATAATAAAAATGCATCCCAGCTATGTTCCAAACGATTGCGTATTTTCCCCTTTAATAAATTCTTAACCCACTTTTAGGAATCATTTGTTATTTGCTTGCGCCTTTCAATTATGAATGACAAGGACACGATCACAAAAGCAAAAATCTTACATAAAGTGCGCAATGCGTACTTATCAGTTCATGGCACATCTATGAAAGTTTGCTCTGTTGTTGTGGGTCCCTTTCATTCGTACTTGAAGCAGGGATGTGTTAGGAAGGAGAGACAACTCGAACATAATATATTCAAACATCTGTATGGATATTAAAGCGTGCTAATGAATGTCAGAAGCATTCAACAATCACTACAATGATTTGATGTCCCATGAGCGGTACCGACATTTATCTACTGTCAACTTGGAAAGCAATATCTTTAATTCACTGTTTTGTCTCTACAAGCTATGTTTCTTATCACATTTTTGTGCAATTTAAAGAAAGTTACGGGCAACACCACTAAAGATCCTGTACTCGGTTTTCTTCTAAATAATTGTTGAAAGATGCACAATCGGAGATATAAGAAAATATTTTTACTTATATAATTAATAAATTTCTTCACTTTCCGCAGATTTCCGCAAATGTGGGACTCAATTGTTATCAAAATTATATCTTAAGCTGTTTATTTTCATTAACAGAGTTTGCGTGCATTTGCGTGCAACTGAGATATTTTAGTAAAAAAAACTGTTTATTTTTGTTCGCTGATATCTCTTTTCATCACAAAAGTATTGATGCGATCCAACAGAACTGGACAAGCGAAATAAGACTCTGCATTTCTTTTGTTCTATCTGAGAAACCGTTGCTACGCAATCCTGTTCGTTATTATTAAAACACCTGAAAAGCACATGCTGAGAAGCCATCTTTTTCGGCGGTGCAACGCATGGGTTCAAAGAAAGAAAGATATGTTTCATATCATTCCATAACACATCCCTGCTTGAAGGCTGCAACCAAATTGATCGTTCATTGTCCAAACGAGCATGATGGAAGATACTCATTATTTCAAAGCTTCGTTAATCCAAAAATTAAGGATGGAAATAAAATATTTATTCATTCATTTTTATACAAAATAATAAAGAAGTTAAATAGAACCCAGAATAGGGGCTTGAAGTGAAATAAATTATCTCACCTGCAGGGAAATGATGATTTACAAAAAAAAATATGGTACAATACACACGAGTGAGAAGCAATTCATAACCCAAATCATGTTAAATCAATATTTGTTGCGTAAAATCCACAGGTTTAATCATTCAAAGATTCATTGTTCTGAAGCATAGTTTCTCCAAAGATAAGAGAGGGTTTGATAATAACGGAGATTCGTCAACAAGAACATGGTTCGTTACTCCGCATATGAATTAAACTCATTTAAGAAGAAGCTGCGATGTAGTAATCTTTGTTCGTCTTAGCAAACTTTCAAAATAAGGAACCCTCGGAATAACGGACCCTCGGTATAACTTACCCTTGGAATCACGTACCCTTGGAATAACAAACGATTGGAAAATAACGAACGATTGGAATAACGAACGATTGGAAGGAGACACCTTTGCAAGACCGAGCTATAACTAGACAAAACGATAGAAAATTTGATGAATAAAATCATACGAAACAATGCTGTAAGACGCCTGCACACCTTTCTAAGTATGGTTGCAAACGTTTTTTTTCGGGCTTGCTACCGGGTAGCTTTAAACTTACCTACATAAAGTTTGCTTGCGCCTTTCAATTATGAATGACAAGGACACGATCACAAAAGCAAAAATCTTACATAAAGTGCGCAATGCGTACTTATCAGTTCATGGCACATCTATGAAAGTTTGCTCTGTTGTTGTGGGTCCCTTTCATTCGTACTTGAAGCAGGGATGTGTTAGGAAGGAGAGACAACTCGAGCATAATATATTCAAACATCTGTATGGATACTAAAGCGTGCTAATGAATGTCAGAAGCATTCAACAATCACTACAATGATTTGATGTCCCATGAGCGGTACCGACATTTATCTACTGTCAACTTGGAAAGCAATATCTTTAATTCACTGTTTTGTCTCTACAAGCTATGTTTCTTATCACATTTTTGTGCAATTTAAAGAAAGTTACGGGCAACACCACTAAAGATCCTGTACTCGGTTTTCTTCTAAATAATTGTTGAAAGATGCACAATCGGAGATATAAGAAAATATTTTTACTTATATAATTAATAAATTTCTTCACTTTCCGCAGATTTCCGCAAATGTGGGACTCAATTGTTATCAAAATTATATCTTAAGCTGTTTATTTTCATTAACAGAGTTTGCGTGCATTTGCGTGCAACTGAGTAATAGTAAAAAAAACTGTTTATTTTTGTTCGCTGATATCTCTTTTCATGACAAAAGTATTGATGCGATCCAACAGAACTGGACAAGCGAAATAAGACTCTGCATTTCTTTTGTTCTATCTGAGAAACCGTTGCTACGCAATCCTGTTCGTTATTATTAAAACACCTGAAAAGCACATGCTGAGAAGCCATCTTTTTCGGCGGTGCAACGCATGGGTTCAAAGAAAGAAAGATATGTTTCATATCATTCCACAACACATCCCTGCTTGAAGGCTGCAACCAAATTGATCGTTCATTGTCCAAACGAGCATGATGGAAGATACTCATTATTTCAAAGCTTCGTTAATCCAAAAATTAAGGATGGAAATAAAATATTTATTCATTCATTTTTATACAAAATAATAAAGAAGTTAAATAGAACCCAGATTAGGGGCTTGAAGTGAAATAAATTATCTCACCTGCAGGGAAATGATGATTTACAAAAAAAAAATATGGTACAATACACACGAGTGAGAAGCAATTCATAACCCAAATCATGTTAAATCAATATTTGTTGCATAAATCCACAGGTTTAATCATTCAAAGATTCATTGTTCTAAAGGTTAGTTTCTCCAAAGATAAGAGAGGGTTTGATAATAACGGAGATTCGTCAAGAAGAACATGGATCGTTACTCTGCATATGAGTTAAACTCATTTAAGAAGAAGCTGCGATGTAGTAAACTTTGTTCGTCTTAGCAAACTTTCAAAATAAGGAACCCTCGGAATAACGGACCCTCGGTATAACTTACCCTTGGAATCACGTACCCTTGGAATAACAAACGATTGGAAAATAACAAACGATTGGAATAACAAACGATTGGAAGGAGACACCTTTGCAAGACCGAGCTATAACTAGAGAAAGCGGTAGAAAATTTGATGAATAAAATTATACGAAACAATGCTGTAAGACGCCTGCATACCTTTTTAAGTATGGTTGCAAACGTTTTTTTTTTTTTTCGGGCTTGCTACCGGGTAGCTTTAAACTTACCTACATAAACTCCCCGCGCGGTGAAATGTTTTCAAACGTCGGCAAACTCTGGCACGGCAATGGATTAGTTCGTGATCAGACTATAATGCATTTGTCGAAGTAATTTCAGCATGCGTATGTGAATGCGTTCCCGAAGTTGTTTGGATTGCTGAATGAACAAATATTTCACAAGAAACCTGGAACAATAGGTATAGTAGAACCACATGTACTTGGTCATATGACTAAAATGTTCTTTACTGCCTTCTCAGACATGTCAGAGCTGAATAGCTGTTTTCGTGCGTGTCTGCCTCATAATGCATATAAACTTAGCCATTTATTAGTGATATCTGAGGTCATTTTACCAGCATTGGACTGCTCATGCGCATATTGCAACTTCGAATTGACGTAATTGCACACATTATGAGTCCTTTGATCGCGACATTCATTTCAATGGATAATTTAATCATGAAGAACTACTTATTTGATTACCGCGTTTCAAAGTCACCTCATAGAATTACAGACCTGTGTCACAAATCGAGCGATTGGTGAGGGCTCTTGTGAATGAAGTTCACTTTGTCAGGTTGTTTACGATGTGTACCCATGGACTCTACTCCCATGACTGGAGGGGAGATAGCCTGAACATCCGACACTTATTGTCATTTCCGTAGCACTAAAGCGTCCCTGTCTTCTCATGATAATTGACCTCTGCCCTCTACGGTGTAACGAAGAGAAAGAGAGAGAGAGAGAGAGAGAGAGAGAGAGAGAGAGAGAGAGAGAGAGAGAGAGAGCAAGACAACCACCTCAAGAAAGAGGCGGGGCCAGGCAGTGGATGACTGCATTAGTGCTCTAGGTTCCAGGTAACAATGATAGACTGTCAAAGAGCAACCATCACACCGTTTCATCCGGGAAGCTACACTGAATCTCGTCATCAAGAAATTATGTATATGTAATATAGAAAAAGAGACTGCTTTAAGATACATATTATACAGTTATCTCTAAACAATGTTATCATCACGAGACCACAGGCCGAGGGAATATATTATTGTTTTAGATCACCGCGAGCCTAAATAGTCCCGAATGTCAACGTTGTTTAAAATAACAAATATGACAATGAGGAATTACTAAGATATTTCCAACCCACAACCATTAAACAAGATTTATGCAGAGCAAAACTCGACCCTATTTTCATCAAGCAACAGCGCAAGAATAACGTTGATGTTAGATTACACTGCGTATTTGTATCGCGCATTGCGCATTGCTCATTACGCATTTATACCGTCTAAACGCTAATTGGTCGTTGTATTCGCGTTGCAAAAAGCGCACGATCAAATAGCAAACTCCCTTGGGGACTCCACGAGGTGTTCGCTACTAATTATGCACATTTAAGTTAATAAAAGAAATATTGACCGCTATATGCAAATAAGGTACTTTTGCTAGGATGGCTAAATCTACTAGCTCATGCCTGTCATCCAATCAGGTAACAGGATTATCGACATGAGGGATAGAATTCTGAAGAGTGCATATTACATTATGACTCCGGAAATCATCACTATAATGGTACATTATACATAAAGGTACATAAAGGCGACAAGGATAAATAACACACATTTGTCCATTTTGAGCATACAAGGGCCCTATAGATGCCTCGATTAGCCCGATCGAATCGATCGAAATATAAGTCCGTGCAATCATTTATCTCTAATGTGCAGAGTTGCGGTTGATTTCAACTGCAAGGCCAGTTAAGATCAACAGCAAATATTAATTTAAGATAGGTCCCAGTCTACCTGAAGGTCATTGCCAAGGTCAAAGAACATGGTTAAGGCGACTTCAAGAAAGACCACTGGCGTGGGGCTTCATAACTTATACTGCCATGGCCTCGGAGGTATAAGTATAGTGTTTACGTTTGTCATACACGGGCTACCTTGGCCCTGAAGGATGCGTGCGATAACTAGTATAGATATGACAGTCGCTAATCAACACAAAAGCAAATGTGCACATGTTATCAGTCGTCATTAACTTCAAATATTAACTTCAAAGGCGGGCTCTATAAAGAAATGTTGACCGCAGATTGTCTTTTACTGGCATGACTGTCATTGGATCTACGTGGGCAATGTGCAACCTGAAAATCAACAGAATAACACATACATTGGTCTTCTAAGTATCGATCCCCGCACACCCCCCCCCCCTTTTCCAACACACACACACACACACACACACACACACACACACACACACACACACACACACACACACACACACAAAAACACATACACACACACACACACACCAAAACACATACACATACACTTTTTTTGTTTTTCCATATTCTTTATTTGATTTCATTCCCATGATAAAAGAAACATTTTCACTTTATAACATACAATAACATATACATAAACGTAATTATTTCTATTGATTCGATAAACACAATAAGGTATGATTTGCCACTTGTATATAAATATGTACATGTGCCATATTCCTCCTGAATATATGCAACTTATAAATCATATTCCTCTAAAATAATAATCATTATAATACTAATAGATATGTATAAATGATAATAAAACAATTCCATAAGAATGAATTCTTTTCTGATACCTGATATACACCCACACACGCGCGCGCGCGCACACACACACACACATACACACACATTCACACATGCATATAAAAAACATACACTCATATTATCGATCTTAATTAAAATGATTTATCACCATACGTCCTCGTCTCCAGCACTTTCTGTCGTTATACGTTAGCATGACTGTTTTGAGAAACAGGTGTAGAAATGAATAAATATTATTGTTGCACGGATCTTACCTTCTGTCACGAGGAATATAAGGTGTCGGGTAGAGAAACCCATCCGAAACACACAGACGAGATCAAGCAGTTGATGAAATCTGTTCGGGCACACTAATCCGTGCTACACAGTTGTAAAGGGTCCATGGTTCAATGAACACAGGGGTTGCACCTTAAATGTATCTCGCAACCAAAAAAAAATGCCCTATTGTAGTCCAAAAACACTTTGAAGCTTACGAGTGGCGTACATGGACCGTGTACTCTGCCGCGTTTGGTGGGCGTCAGTGATCTCTCCACTAACTTCAGTGGTGGGCGTACGCCTACAGGTAAGTACTGCAGCCCTTCTACCGATCTGATGGTATGAACTCACGTGTGCCACAATCAAGTGTATTCATTTACAGGTTGCACACAAATTCTTCCTAGTGGCATTTTGTCTGTCTCACATAGAGGATCGTATCCTGCATGGGGTCAGGGTTTAGTTCAACGTGGTTTAACCTGCAGAGGTCTAACCTAGCTTGTTTTTAAAGGGAATATACTGTACTGGGAAGTTAATTCATTTTGGGAATTTTACCGATTATCTACATACATACATACACATTTAAAGTTCATGTTTTTTATATATTAATAATAATAATATTAATATATCACTTAATGTTGAAATAACAACATAATACTGCATTATGTTTCATCTATAGCAATCCTAAATAATTCAATGGCCAAGCTGTATATTGCTTTCTTTGGTTGGGTACTGTATAAACCAGTTTCTAAGTCAAGGAACAATTTGTTATAACAATATTTTAACGACTGCAATATCTTCTATGATTCATCAATGCTTTTGTCGATAAAGAAATATATTCCTTTTATCATTATGTTCCCGTTTTTTAATGGATATATGTTTGTTTGAATGAATTGGGTGAATTGGATGACCAGTGTGAATGCATAAACTACAGAGAAAGAGGTGCGGATCAGCGGGAGGTGGAGCTGATCCAAACAGCTAGAAACAGAGATTTGTGGCACGCTGTCGCCTACGTCTCCGGATATGACACTTTAAGAGAGATGTTCGTTTGTTTTGATCAGTATATATCACATTGAATTGAATTGAATTAAATGAGAATGGGAGAATAAACTAACAGAAGAACCTCCATCACAACATTAAACCTGATAATATAAGAAAGTTCGTTTCATAATAGTGTTAGTTTCGTTTTCTTGTTTGTTTGTTTTTTATTCTTCAGTCATGTTTTGGTAATTGCCACTATTTTCTTTCTGCACTTTCATTGAGCATAAAGTCATATAAACTGGCTAATTTATGCAAATTGATTTAGATAACTGCACTATGTGTATTGTTTTGATTTGTTTATTTTTATCTCATGTATGTAACACAGGGCTCTGTTCAAAATCAGACAGTCGGGCAGTGAACATACTACCCTGTGTTTAAATGAAAAATGAATATATTTTTGCTTTTTTGCAGGTTATATCAAACGCACCTCTTCGAGCAATGTAATATGGGTATTAAATGCAAAGGTGCATTTGATTTCAAGGTGCTGTGTTTTATTTTAATGAGTTGTGTCAGGGCTCACGATTAATCGTACCTGTTAGTACAAGACGACCCTGAAAACTGACTTTTAACTCTGCACTTCCTGAAGCCCACAGACTCCGAGACCACAAGACCGCTAGAGGGCAGCAAACCATTCGGTATGCTCTCATTCATTCATAAAAAAAAAAATCCTTATTACAATGTGGCTCAAGCTGTGTTTCTGTCTGCTTATATGAAATTGTTTTTCTCTCTGATTTTATCACCCTATGAAAATATTTTCACCAACTTTGGTTAAAATGCTTTTAGATTGTCCTAGTTGTGTGTGTGTGTGGGGGGGGGGATTATATACGCAACGGGTATAGCTATCTTTCCGAAGCGCAACTGAGGAAAAATAGCGTATACATTCAGATCGCCGAGGAAGTGATAGTTCGTCTCATTGCCTCAAACCAAA
This sequence comes from Arbacia lixula, assembly GCA_963669155.1. Classification (NCBI taxonomy): domain Eukaryota; kingdom Metazoa; phylum Echinodermata; class Echinoidea; order Arbacioida; family Arbaciidae; genus Arbacia; species Arbacia lixula. The sequence continues at coordinate 3,452,154 of OZ022592.1, forward strand.
AGTTGATGATTTGCTTTATGTTCCACATCTGAAACCAACTATTTATACCAAAAATGACAATTTGACGTACAAAAGTAATATTTACTTCTCTACCTAACCCCAAACCCCTGCCATAGGGAACACGCGTATAGGACGCGCGTTAGTAATAGGAGCTACTGTAAGTCAATTGATAGTCCGAGTGTAATGGACTTTTATTTCGCGCGTACTCAAAATATTGATCACGCGTTAGGACTGTGAGGAGTGAAGAGATCACCTAAACTAAAAAGTACTATCACCTAGAGTGTAACGAACTTTTCTTCTCAGGTGATCCGATGAGCAAAACTACGCTTTATCACGTGATCAACTCTTGACCAATCCTTTAGCAACATTCTTAGTATGTGGCATATAATATTTATTAATTGACGTCTGAATACGTGCTTCGGATGTGCTCCGATCGGATATCTTCATCAGCTCCCTTTATTTCATTACCATGAATTCGGGCTTGCCCGGGAAAACTATTTCCTTCTAACGACATTGAAAAAAAAAATCGGTTTTTGCAATCTCCTCGTTTATTTCACAATTAAATGATATGACAAAATATACAACAAAAGATACAACAAGAACAAAACAAAAATAGATTTTCAGAATACCACTCCTGGATGTTATACATTTTTCACCCTCTCGGTACCAAGCTCTAAAAGCTACATTGACTTATTACATATTTAATCTCCATATAGTGATTGGAAGATTAATCTGACCTTAAACGTAGTGACATGCATCACTAAAAGGAAATGCAACTTTAATCACTTATGTCACAACGATTAACGTCAGGAAACAGTTAGAAAGAAGCAGAGCAGCCCGGATGTGCATGTAGACACCCGTTACTACAGATAAAGGTTGTGAACTCGAGATGCTTGCTAGTCCAGATGCAGGACGTTGTTGTGAACCAAAGACCTTATAGCGCTGCGAAGCAACGCAAGACCGATCACTCTCTGAAAAAGCTGTAGTACGACATGGGCGCAATTTGAGGAAGCAAGTTCTCGGATGAAGTTTAAAGTTTAAAATCATTTTATCATTTGCTACGCCTCAGGGTGGGATGCTTTTACCGACCTCTACGGTGGCTGTTTTGTGGCACATGTAGTACGAGTACTACTGAACTGTTCCGCTAAGTAGTGGTAAAGTTCAGTGATGAGTACTAACAGCGTATAGCAGGCTGTAAGGGTAGCGGACTAGATGCTTGCATGCAGTTGATTTTCATTTGAGCTTTGCACCTTCGCGTAAGACTAACTGAACACCCAGTTACTCATAATCGAGCGGCTTAGCTTGATATGTTACCGAATTGTTCACTTTTGTCTTAAAGCGTCGATATTTCGCACTAGTTTTACGCAAATTTGGATATTGAGCCCTTTGGAATTTCCCCAGTTATTGAGGAGTATAACTGAAAGTTGAGGAGTACTTAATTGCTTTTGGAGTGACTGTAGACCATCACATCCTGAATAATGGCCTTGATACCAGTCGTTTCTCAGCGGGCCTCAGCAGACTTAGCGGATTGTTCTTCTCAATTTCTCCTCAAGGAGTTGCTTGTAAAAGCGGATGCTGATCAGTTCGATGCTATCAAAAACGTTAAGGTATATACATTCTTTTGTTTATATATACTTTGGTTAATGTTCATAATTGTTATTAACGCAAAACGTCATGAAGATTTCAGTAGCAACACAACATAAAATAAAAAGAGAGGAAGAAAGGTTTTGTAAAAAAAAAAAAAAAAAAGCAGCAAGCTGAGTAATTGTGCATATTTATATAATGCCCTAATGTTGATGATAAACTTTCTGGAGCAGATTCTGAAGACTGAACTAACTTGTCATTTGAAAGGCAGATTTGATATTTCGGGTCATTATATCTTATTATCTGTCGGACAGAATGCTGTCTGGTCTGTGAGATTGCGAAAGACTGAGCAGCACTTATACAGTACATAAAATATATATATGGGGCTTTCATTGCATCACGCAAATGTGTTAAACACGCAAGCTATGTGTATGTATGTGTGTGTGTGTTTGTGTGTGTGTGTGTGTTTGTGTGTAATTTGATAGATAAACGAAAGTAATTAGATCTCATTACAGGGAGGCAACTTCTGTTCCGACGGGAACATTTGCCCGCTTTTAAAACTTGGCACCAATTCTTCAAGCGACCTTTTGCTTTTGGGCAGAGAACTTTATCTTACTAAGAATTACAAATATCAATTACAAATTCATTGCCTTATTAATTGGAAATGTCATTCAATTATCAATTTAAGACCTCTAGACGTGGAGAAGACACGGTGCCGAGAAAAATTCTTCTCTCACGAAAATATTTACCCTTTGGAAACTTTTTTCAAATCTTTCATTTGTCAGTGTAATCACCACATACATTGTTACATGTATTTTAGTATTTTGATAGTATACGCCAGCAAGTGTACCTTTGCAAAAAGTTGTATTCCATTTGAACATGGAAAAGCAAACCTTTGTTTGGCCTCGAGAAAGAACAAACGAGGCCAAACAAAGGTTTGCTTCTCTGATGATTGTTCAAACTTGACCATGTAGTTCAAACAAAAATACTTGACCATACGTATTTGAAAAAAAACGCCTGTACTCTCAACAGACTGAGACACTGCCTAACAGAACAATAATCATGATAATAGCAATAATAATTACCATTGGCATGAAGATGTGTAGTTAACCAATGGAGTCTTCAAGAGCTGGTAATGTAGTGGTTTAATCTTTCATTACCATTGGCATGAAGATGACCATCAACAATTGTCTTATCTGGCCAATCCTCAAACACTTCCTTCATGAATGCTTGAATCCCTCGTGGTCATTATTGGGCCAAGTTCTCAGTATTCATTAATGACCATGGTGATAAGATAGTAAACCAGCTCTACATATACACGCACATGACTACGATATTATGTGAGATTCATAATTTTTGTAATGCAATATCAAAATGCTTACTGTTACTGTAAATGAATGTCGCTTACATTGATTTATTCATAAACAAAACATAGGAGAAACAGCATTTTCGCTGCTTGCTCCCCCCCCCCTACCCGTTTATGGATAATTATGCAAATTATGCAAATTAGATTCATTACATTAATCTGAACTTGTGTCCATGCATCATAAAATCACTAACTATGAAACCATTGGTTTCAACATTTACATTGATTTAATTATAAACTTAACAGGGTACATGTCGGGAATACCGGATAATGACTGACTCTCTGTCATGCCCTGACTGCTAGTATTGTAGGGTACGTGCAGGCTGAATGATGTCGGTTTTCCTTGTGACATATAGGCCTACATGTACCCTGCACGTACATACTGGCTACCAGTATTGCAGAGTACATGTCGTCCCTTGATATTGGTTATTATTGTGTCATATATATATATATATATATATATATATATATATAGGCCTATATGTACCCTACACGTACAAACTGGCAGACAGGGCATGGCAGAACTAGTGTCCGGTATTATACTGTCCGGTATTCCGTTGTGTACCCTTTAAACAATTACAAATGAAAAATATAATCTTTTCTCTCGCTTTTCCCGCCTTTCTAGGGATAATTATGCAAATTATGCAAATTAGCTCAATGATATCAACTTATAGATATGACTATCATCATCACTGATCTCACAGACATTGGTTAGCACACTTTATACACTTTACTCGGGTACCTAGGTTCAATCATTGTGTTAATTCTCCGTAATTATCTTGTATCACAAATAGTAATGCGCATAAAATGCACATTTCATAAATTTCCCACGCATGCCCTTACAAAAAAAATCTATGGTATTCCTATGGTACGGCTCTATGGTGAATGGTATTTCTATGATATATTATAAGGTAGAATATATTTCTATGGTATACCACACAATAGCTGAATGGTGGAGTTCTATGGTCAATGGTATATCATTGATGCCGTCCTATGGTGTATGGTATTTCTATGATATATTATATGGTAGACTGTTTTTCTATGGTATTTCTGTTGAATGGTATCCATATGGTGAAGGATATTTCAGTGGTAGGTTTATGGTGGATGATGCCTGTATGGTATCTTAATGGTAGTGAGTGACTCTATGGTGGCTCTAAAGTAAATGGTAGATCTATGGTAGCTCTATGATGGCTGTATGGTGTATGATATTTCTATGGTATGCTATATGGTAGAATACATTTCTATGATATTTCTGTTGAATGGTGTACCTGTGGTGGAAGAGATTTCAATGGTAGCTCCATGGTGGATGATGCCTTTATGGTATCTGAATGGTGGTTAGTGATTCAATGGTGGCTCTCAAGTGAATGGTAGATCTATGGTAGCTCTATGATGGCTGTATGGTGTATGATATTTCTATGGTATGCTATATGGTAGAATACATTTCTATGATATTTCTGTTGAATGGTATACCTGTGGTGGAAGAGATTTCAATGGTAGCTCCATGGTGGATGATGCCTTAATGGTATCTGAATGGTGGTTAGTGATTCAATGGTGGCTCTCAAGTGAATGGTAGATCTATGGTAGCTCTATGATGGCTGTATGGTGTATGATATTTCTATGGTATGCTATATGGTAGAATACATTTCTATGATATTTCTGTTGAATGGTGTACCTGTGGTGGAAGAGATTTCAATGGTAGCTCCATGGTGGATGATGCCTTTATGGTATCTGAATGGTGGTTAGTGATTCAATGGTGGCTCTCAAGTGAATGGTAGATCTATGGTAGCTCTATGATGGCTGTATGGTGTATGATATTTCTATGGTATGCTATATGGTAGAATACATTTCTATGATATTTCTGAATGGTGTACCTGTGGTGGAAGAGATTTCAATGGTAGCTCCATGGTGGATGCCCTAGTAGTTTTTTTGAGTGAGAAAATATATTTTTCGCCTATTTTTTGACTATTTTTGCCCAAAGTTGACTATTCTAAAACTATTTCTTCTAAAAAAAATAGGATAAAAATAGACTATTTTTATACTGTTTTCAAATAGTGGGCTATTTTTTTTCTATTTTTCAAACTTTCCTTTCGTGTGAGGCTATTTTTAAACTATTTTACAGAAACTTCAAAAGTTTCTATGTATTTTTATACTATTTGTTCTACTTCGTCTGACATTGCCAGGCTATTTTTTAACTATTTTTAAGAAACTTCAAAAGTTTCTATGTATTTTTATACTATTTTTCCTACTTCGTCTGACATTGCCAGGCTATTTTTTAACTTTTTCAGAAACTTCAAAAGTTTTTATTTATTTTTATACTATTTTTCCTACTTCCTCTCACATTGCCAGGCTATTTTTTGTATATGTTATTAACACTTTTTTTCCTGCTTCATATAAGTTACTGCTTAAGTTTAAGTTTAAGATTAAGTTCAGAAGATTTCAATCTTATTCAACAAAACAAAAGCAATATATATTTTTCACCATAGTCAAAAGTCAGTAGGGGAGAGCGGGGTGAGTTGGGACGCGGGTCAAGTGGGACACGTTCTCTGAATCAAAAACTGTTCAACCAATCAGCGATTGGCTTATATCTACAATAAGCCCCTAGCAACCATACATCACACTAAGGAAGCCATGCAGTTCGGCAAGTTTTAAGTAAGTATAAATTGCTTTTGAAAAATTTCCCCCAAATATAATAATTTTTTGAAATCAGATTAATTAACCTGTTGTCTTTGTATTCATGATTTCAAGGGCAGAATTTAAGCTGGTAGTGAGCCTTGATATTATGCAACTAATATAGCTTGTTTTTGACAAATGCCTGCATGGTTACTGAGTAGTCCTACATATTCATGTTTATGTCATGTGAGGGACAGTTGGGACAACGTGTCCCATTTGTCCCACATATTCGATAATTTGTGTCCCACTTCTCCCACCTGTCCCACTTCTCCCTACTCATTTACCATTTATTATTTTTTGTCTCCTCCGTAGGCCTATACTTGCAGCATACTAATCGAGATGCCTCGGAAGTACACCCGAAAAACTGACATGGGGCTTGTCCCTCATGAAAGAATGCTTGATGCTGTCAAAGCAGTTGTTGCGGGGACAAAAAGCATTCGGAAAGCCGCAAATGATGCAGGGACAACGAAATCTACTCTTTGCCGCTATGTAGGAAAATACAGGGCAGATCCTGATGCCAAACTTGCACCGTTCTACCAACATTCAAGGATATTTCCAGCTGAACTTGAGAAAGCCTTGGAAGAGTATTTGACAACCTCCGCGAAAATGTTCCACGGCCTAACGCCAAAGAAGACAAGGCAGATGGCGTTTGAATTAGCAAAGGCAAACAACCTGAACATTCCAGAATCGTGGGAAGAAAACAGCATGGCTGGCCGCGACTGGATGACTGCTTTCATGGAGAGGCACCCCAGACTGTCTATCCGCAGACCAGAGGCAACGTCTCTTGCTCGTGTTAGCGCATTTAACAAGGAAAATGTGCAAAGTTTCTACAGCATACTGGAGGATGCTATTCGCCGCTACAATGTGACAGGTCGCAAGATCTATAACCTAGATGAATCAGGATTCACGACCGTGCAAAATCTACCAAAAGTTGTGGGACCTAAAGGTGCAAAGCAAGTCGGGCAGGTTACTTCTCGTGAACGAGGTGAACTTGTCACAATGTGTGCAATTGTGTCAGCTGCAGGTACTGCATTGCCGCCAGTGTTCGTATTTCCTAGGAAGCTAATGCGTGAAGGGCTGAAGAGCGGAGCGCCAGAAGAGACTCTCACACTGGCAAACCCATCTGGATGGATGACTAGTGACCTTTTCTTGCAAGTTCTGGAACACTTTGTGAAGCATGCCTCTCCCCAAAAGGAAGATCCAGTCATTCTCATCATGGATAATCACGAAAGCCACATCGCATACAACGCACTGAAGTACGCAAAGGAACACAACATTCATGTCATAACACTGCCACCACACACAAGTCATAGGCTTCAGCCTCTAGATCGCACAGTGTTTGAGCCGCTGAAAACCTACTTCAACTCAGCAGCAGACAGTTGGATGCTCCGTAATCCCGGACAAAGTATCACGCTGTACCAAATGTCACAACTGATGGGAGAGGCATGGCTGCAAGGTATGACGCCCCTGAACATCATTTCAGGATTCAAGTCCACGGGGATATGGCCCTTCAATCGCCATGTTTTTGGTGATGAATTCTTCCTCCCAGCAGCGGTGACTGATCGCGATCCTCCAGGTCAAGAGAGCTCTGAGGAATCAGATCAAGACCATGAACCAGAGTCAACTGCTGAAGACAACCGCGCACAGCATGATGTCCATGAAGCTGGGCCATCCAACACCACAATGGCTGATGATGTGGGGGCTCCAAACGCCACACTGGCTGACGAGGCAGGGTCTTCCAACGTGACACATGAGAATGAAGCTGGACGTTCTGATGCACCCAATGTTGATGCCCCCAATGAAGGACATGATAGCTCTTTGCGTTCAGATGGTCTACAGAAAGGCTCGCACCAGAGATTTGTCAGACCAGAGGAGATCCGAACATACCCCAAGGTAAGAATTCCATCCTCTGAGGTAGCACAATTGCTGTAAAGAACTGCCAGGTAAAAATAAAAAAATAAAAAAAATATATTAGAAAATATTCCCTCTCGAATTTGGTGTCATTTTGAAAATGTGTGTGTTTACCCATTAGCGTGGTGGCAATTTGTTGATCCTTGTTTATACAATAAATCCTGTCTATAAAGACCACCCAATTAAGGGAAACAGAAAATGTGGTCATTGACAGCAGGTGATCCCTATAGATATATCATGCTAACATTCGGTAATCCTACATTTCTTTTTAGGCTCCAGCGAGAAAAGAGTCTTCCCGAGGAAGAAAGCAGATGAAAACCATGCTGGCCACCTCTACACCAGAACTTGATCGCCGTGCTGAGGAATATCACAACAGAGAGCGAAAGCGATGTGAAAAGCTGGCTCGGGAAAATAAGAAAACTGTGAAAAGAAAGCTGTTAGACAATGCAAACAGCAAGGGAAAGTCCAGTTCATCGATGAATGAAGAATATACATCGGACACCGATGATGTGATGTCACTTGACAGCGATGATTCTGGAGGAGAAAACGGCTTGTCGGTAGGGGAATTATTCGACAATCCAGAGGAGATATCGGTGGAAAAGTTCGTCCTCGTCGAGTTTGAGGGGAAGAGCAACAAGCAGCTCATCTACTACATTGGGAAAGTCCTGTCAAACATGGATGAAGATGGTGACTACGAAGTTGAGTTTCTGAGGCGTGGTAGGAAGAACAACACTACGTTTGTCCGACCAGCAACTGAAGACATTGCATCAGTGGCAAAGCAAAATATCAGGGCTTTGTTGCCTAACCCCCTGAGAGGAACAACCCAACGCACAAAAGGGGTTTTCTCATTCCCGGTTGACTTTGGAAAGCTTGATTTGCGCTAAAGAGTGAAATGAAAACTTACCCCATCAAAAAGTTTGGCAGCATTACATCTTTTTTATATGACATAGTTTTAACATTAAACACATTTTTATTGTCAAATTTTAATTTGCCAAAAATATAATTACCCAAAAGAGTCATAGTAAAATCATTACTATTAGAGAAAATGATAATTTGAAGTAAAGTTTGTCTGCAACGGAAAAGGTATTCTTCGTGAATAAAGCAGAGATTTTTTTTTAGTAGCTGACACAAATTTTGGAGATTATTAGCGTGTCAGTCACATTTTCGGTTGCATTGAAAAAAGGGCAAAACCAAGCTCTTTGTATTAGCCATTCATGTTTAATGCTGGAGATTTTTAAGTTCATTGCCATCTTTATTGGTGGTAAAACATACCCCCCTCTCTCTCTATCTAAACCTGAAGTCATTAAAAACTGATTTTTAACGAGAACTGCTTTATTATGTACTTAAAAAGGTCAAATGCGTGCCATGAAAAATGTGATTGCTTTAGAGTCGTTAAAATGTTCTCTTTGTTATGAGTGAAGTTGGTGTTGCTATTTTACACAGCATGTTAGCTTAGTTTAAGTTTTTATCAGAATGTTTCGAGTTGAATTTGAAAGTGGCATGTTGACAGTTGAAGTTTGTGCTTTATAAAATGAGTATTAAGCGACTTGTCCATAGTAAAGCCCAAGTTCACGCAAACATTTCAAATCTGTACAACTATAACCAACATGTCGAGTATACAGTGAGAGTCTCCAGGCTTATAAAGAGCTTGGATATAAAGAAAACTCACATGTGACAAGGCAATTTTGCTCTATATGTTTGTTGTTGCTTTTTATCTCTTATATAACGAGAAACCTGTTACAAGATCATTTTCATGGTCGTAAGGCCCTCGTTATAATCCACAGTATTATTTAGATTACATCATTACTATCTACTTGCTTTGTATTTCATTAATACCCTCATCCTCACACTGTTGACCAAGGAAATCACTGTATAGGGCCGATTGGAGATGTATTACTAGTATTTCAGGGATTATCACCAAAATATGATCTATGCATGTAATGCATAAGTCTAGTTTCAAATGTTAACTATCATAAAGATTCTATGATTTCTATCCATAAATGCACAATGTAAAAAATTGTGTTGACAAAAACAAATTTAAAGAACAAAAAGTGTTTATTGAGTCAGCTTTCAGTGAATATGTGCATGACGAATCCATAAAGTAGGCCTATACAGACTTAAAAATAATTTACTAGTTTGCACCCAAAACATGTCACCATTTTACGTTGCAATATTGTACCTCGGCCAACAGCAAGTTTGCATCCATAAAGGCTGGTGCAATAAGCTTAAGTTTCTACCTTGTAAGAAGCTATTTTGCGCCCATATTTTGTTAATTTATCACTTAGGGTGCAACTCTGTACATTTCATTGTTGCACCCTTTATGGTGTAGATTTGCACCCTTTTAGGTTTTGTAGTCGGTGTTTAGAATGATTACAGAAACTGATGTGACACATTTATCTAAATAGTCAAAATACCATTTCATGTATTTAGAATTCATACAAAAAAGAAAAACCAGACATAATTATTAAGTTGAAAGTTAAATGAAACAATATTTATTACCCAAATTCACAGTTGATGTACTCTGAAAAGAAAATGCAAAGACCAATATAAAGGTAATGGAGATACAGCAGGCCTAAGTTTATATTTAGGCCTATCAAAGTTCTTCTGGGCATAATTTGTTCATGAAACAAAAGCAGTTCAGATGTTCAAACATGTTGTTCAAACTTGTTTTGTTGAAATAAAGATCATTTAAAAGCATATTTGACTGTTTTCATTACCAATGTTTCATTATGCCTTCCAACTTTCACATTTCTATAGGATGTCCCACTTTACCCCCAACGTCCCATTTCTCCCTTGCCGTTGTCCCACTTCACCCACGGGTGTGTCAACTTCTCCCCCAAAATTAGGTTTTTTCTTTTCATTAACTGCAGAAAATTGAGAACTGTGCCACCCCCAACTTATGGCTCTTTATGTAACCTACCATATGAACCTTCATGCAAGCCCGAAAGGAAATGTAATCATCTCTTCTATAAAATGATATAAGAAAAAAATCGGCCAACTTGAAATAATGTCCCACTTCTCCCCGCTCTCCCCTACCAATATAGGCCTAATCATAGTATGCGAATATAGAATTAAAAAGAATAACCAACATTTGATTTATAAGCTCAAATTAAGAAAAGGATGATTATTATATGTTAATAGGCAAGACAAATAAGCATAAGAGAATTTTAGAATGTGTCATGTAAATGTTATATTTCGTGGTACACATAATTGTTGCTACAGGTACATTGTAGCTTAGGTACGAGGGTGTGAGGTGACAGCGCTACCCAGTCAACTAACACCTATGTCTGGTAACACAGACTATGCCCTAGACTATGACATCATAGTTCCTCTGAATGAGGAGCCAGGATCAACGAACTAAAACATAGGCTTTCTAGTTCTGTGGCAAGGATGGGATTGGGGCATAGTCTCTGTTACCAGACATAATTTTTAATAGACTGTGTGATCCTCAAGTTGGCAGCAATTTAGCCTCAGTACTATAGGCTGTGAGGTGCACACAATTGAGATTAAACAAAATCATATAGACCTTTTGGGAAATACTATGCTACCTGGCATGTGTTATAATGTAAAGAATGATTTTCACTGCATGGTTATGTCATGAAACCCATCCAGGTCTGCACAAAAGACTTGTTGACATGTGTGTGTGTGTGTGTGTGTGTGTGTGTGTGTGTGTGTGTGTGTGGTGTGTATGCATGTAGGATATGGGTTTTTCATACATACACCTTGCATGCAGAGTGCAATGCAGCTGGGCCTAGGATTGGGCTATTTTTGGCAACCAATAGGAGCCCTAGCTGGCCGGCTGGCCTATGCAGGTTACAAATTTTGAAAACAGGATCAGAATGTGTCTGGCGGTTAGAGGGGCAAAATATACCATCATCATCTCTGTCATCTCCTGCCAATCAACATCAGGTAAGGCCTTATGGTATTTACTACAGTAGGATTATTGTGAAGTTGAATATAGTACATGTTTCTTACATAATTATTGTCACTAGAGTAGAGTCACACACTAGCTGACAAACAGCTCTGCAAGCTACATGTAGCTAGCCCATATAGCTGTCCCCATGTACTAACAATGGTGTTAGTATTGTACGTGTACAAGAGTTATCCTGTCAACTGTTTTAATTATTCCTCTCTTCCGTGATATTCTAAAGTGCTATTCTAGTCAAGTTAGTTACTCTAGATCCTACTGTGTAGGATAAAAATCATTATCTTGACTCAAGTTTTGGGGACGGGTAGCCCCGGGACTGCTCCCGCGCAGCGGGCTGGTCGCAGCGTGAGCGGGCTGGTCGCAGTAAGGGGACGGGGTGCTGACCACAGTCTTGTCAAGTCTTGTTTGTGCCAATCAATTACATGTAGATCTATTCTACATTTACTTTGTTGGTGAGCATGATTGTTGGTCATAGGTGCCTACATGTATATGCATGGAGTAAGCTAGGTTTAACTGCGACCAGCCCGCTCAAACATGAGCTGGCTTTGGAGCAAGAGAGTCGAGCTTAGCAGTGATTTGATTAGTTGTTGATTTTGGCAATTCTGTACGTAACTCGAAACTCGAATCTATTGCACACATTTTGGTTTGGTAAACATTTGGAAAATGGCTCGGTAAAAATCACAAAAATACTCTTAAGTCTTACCAAGTATCTTTTAGCCAGCGTAACAGGTAACTGAAAGGTTGCTTTCTGTGCCACAGTTATAGACGGGTATGTAATTTTCACAGAATCTAACTTTTGCTGGTTTCAAAACAGTACGTGTCTGACGTGTCATCATCGATACTAAGCCTTGTTGGTATCAATATCAAGCCTCATTCAAAATGTACGAGCGCCTGCATATCGATAACAGAAGCAAATTTTTTGAAGCCAGCAAAATTATGCAAAAATATACCTTACCTGTCTAAATTGCTGATTTTGACACAAAAATGCCAGCTGGCTTAAGGATTATACTAACTTGGTAAGGCAGAAGATTTTTGTGATTTCTATTATGCAGCCATTTTCCCAAACGGCTTTGCAAGCCAAAATGATGTGATTTTTTTTAAAACGCTCGACGTAGCATATATACCCCCACGCTATACAGCGTGGATTTCCTCATAGGGCTAGAAGTAAGGAGTACGCTGTGAACAACGGCTGCTAACTGATGGTGGCGGAATCTACGATTTACCTCGTTACAGATGATAGGCAAGAACTAAGATTTACCCTGACCATCTTTCTTCAAAATGGAAAGCCATCACATATGTGATGTGTTCATTTAAATAGCTCATTGCTGATATGTTAAATTATGCTGTCCAGAATACTGATGTGATTTTATTCCCTTTTTAATTTCTTCAGATTTGTACATGGAGGGAGGGTAGCCACTACAAAGATAAATACATGTACAGCATGCTGGTACAACACACATGTACTATCTGGAATGTCTACAGCAGTGGGGATCATGGAATATTCCATGCCCTGGAGGAGCACAGGTTTGTAATTTAGTACACGTAATAACTCACTTTCCATAGTTAATGCTGTGTCAAAGATAAATCATAATTTAAAGCTACTAAATTAAAGTGCTCTTAGGCAATCGATTTAAGGTGATGATATCTTTGAAACTTTGGTGAATTATAATTATGTTGCAACATATTGAGGGCAATTCAAATGTTATAGAGAATGAAATCTGACTGAAAATTACAAAGCAGTAAGCATGTATGGACACTTGGCCGGATGATCATTAATTTTGGTCCCAGTCGTGAATTGAAGAATGCTGGAACAATTAGTCGAATAAAACGACATGTACGTGATGTGGCATGACTAACTTAGTACAATGAAATGTGAAACAAGCCCTTCTTTCACCACAATTAACTAGACTATCTGATATTAAATGTTATCAATTTTGTTTTTCATGCTTAAAAATAAATGGTATTTCTAGCATTTGCATGCCAGTAAAATGTTTAAGTAATAATACACGTACATTCTATATCTTCTTTTACGGGGCCCACTTTTAGTTTAAAAAAAGCCAACTATGTACATAGTAATTTTGCACTATCTTGATTTAAAAGTTACTTCTCATGACTTTCAACATATTTTTAATAATTTGTTTTCTCTTTATGTTCTCAGGGCTACTGTACATAATCTTCTTGTCCAAATGAGGGAAGGCGATCTGGTACTGGTGCTGCCTGTTTGTGTTCCTCCATGCTGCCATCGGCAACAAACGACACATCAAGAGAGATAAGTAAGTGTCATAGATGTTGATTGTTATTTGTGGTAATATTTCAATACATGTATTGCAATGCAATATTTTTGCATAAATTTTGGCATGTTAACTTCAAATCTTGAGCCAAGATATTACATGGTGCATCGATCCACCATGAATTCAATTCCATTGATCTGACATTTTATTGCTCAAATTGGAGTGATGATAACCATGACGTCCCAATTTTTTTTATTGTGAACTGTACACATGTAAAAAAAAAAAAAAATACAAAAAATAAGAAAATTGACCTGCAGGACTATGAATATTAAGCTAATTAGCAACCGTTCACTATTATCGCAGGTTGTGGAATGCCATATTTTTCAAGAAAATAACATATACTCACACAATTTAGTACAGCACACAAATAAATATTGCTGTGGAAATCAAGATACATCTATTAATCATGTTTTTTTTTATTGTGTGTGTGCTTTTTCAGCTCCAAACGTCCTCAGGAGAGGGTGATTCTCACCAAGGATTAGGTGGTCATAATCAAGGGAAGTGGGCAACAAGCTACTCGTCATTGACGTGCTGACTTCCTCATCATTAACAGCAACTTAGTGCAATCTACATAATGGTGCAGATCGAGACCATCAACTGGCCTGTACCAGTTTGCTTCAGTGTGTTCTGTTTCAAATTGTTATTTCTTTAGTTTAAAAAACTAGGGTGATGTAAATGTGGGTACATATATTACACCTTAGTAGAACAAGTCCAAGTAATATGTGTTGCAAATTTGCAATTATGAACTTTACTTTCATTAGAGTTTTTATTGTACATGTTTATACGATGTTTTAGAGCAATCCTGTGCTACAAGTCAGTGCCTCAGTTTTAATCGTACATGTTTATATATTTCTAATTTCCCTTTCATTTAAGTCATGTTTTTGTACACACTGTATATGAAATTTCAGTTGTTTCTTTTGAACTTGCCGATTATTTAGAAAAAAATAAGCATGCATACAACTTTTGATATAAACGAAATACATCCTGCCGCTTTCATTCAATTCATTTTTAATAAGCGTCGTTTGTGTATTGTAAGTGAACATTTAAGTTCAGATTTCTCGCAAATTCAATATACACATGTACATGTATTATAGTCACCATTCTTTGTACTATAGAATGCACTACAGCCACCATTCTGCTAATCATAGATCAAGACCCAAACTACCATTCTGAATACATGTATACCATTCCAAAATGCCACAATTCAGCGTACCATTTTGTTGCATATTTTGAATGGTAGTGAATGGTTGATGAATGGTTGATCTATGGTAGATGAATGGTGGCTCCATGGTGGATGAATGGTGGCTCTGTGGTGGATGAATGGTGGCTCTATGGTAGATGAATGGTGGCTCTATGGTAGATGAATGGTGACTCTATGGTAGATGAATGGTGGATGAATGGTGGCTCTATGGTAGATGTATGGTGGCTCTATGGTAGATGAATGGTGGCTGTATGGTAGATGAATGGTGGCTCTATGGTAGATAAATGGTGGTTCTATGGTAGATGAATGGTGGCTCTATGGTAGAGGAATGGTGGATGAATGGTGGCTCTATGGTAGATGTATGGTGGCTCTATGGTAGATGAATGGTGGATGAATGGTGGCTCTATGGTAGATGAATGGTGGCTCTATGGTAGATGAATGGTGGCTCTATGGTGGATGAATGGTGGCTCTATGGTGGATGAATGGTGGCTCTATGGTAGAGGAATGGTGGATGAATGGTGGCTCTATGGTAGATGTATGGTGGCTCTATGGTAGATGAATGGTGGCTCTATGATAGCTGAATGGTGGCTCTATGGTGAATGAATGGTGGCTCTATGGTAGATGAATGGTGGCTCTATGGTAGATGAATGGTGGCTGCATGATGGATAAATGGTGGCTCTATGGTAGATGAATGGTGGCTCTATGGTCGATGAATGGTGGCTCTATGGTAGATGAATGGTGGCTCTATGGTAGATGAATGATGAATCTATGGTAGATGAATGGTAGATCAATGGTAGCTTAATGGTAGACCTATGGTATCTGTATGGTAATTGAATGGTAGAATATGAAGGTGTGGCTTAATTTGAATAAATGAATAAATTTGTCCCAATTATTTAAATTAGTTCTATGGTAAATGAATGGTAGATCTGTGGTAGATTTGCTATGGTGTTTGTATGGTATTCTATGGTAGATTTGCTATGGTGTTTGTATGGTGTACCATAGAGATTTTTTTGTAAGGGTGGCTTTTGGAGGACATTTTTCCCGGTGTTTAAGAGACCATTACTAAAATATACTGCAGTGAAATAAATCATGTTGTAATTTGTGTGAGGTAAGCCCCTCAAAGTCGCTGGTTTAACAAGGCTATTTCTATCTATCTTTCGGTATTCGAAAATGTCGATCTTCACTGATGCTTGAACACCACAATGAATCCACATCATAATGATAAGACTCATAAAGACTCACACTCCGGCGAACGTGACTAGTTCACAAACAAGTCATTGTTTATTAGCGCAAGGATGTTTAAAGGAAAATTCCACGCTGAAATTAAGTTGGTTCGGCTAAAAGCAGAAACATGAAAGAAACAGATGAGTGAAGATTTGACAAAAATCCGTCAAAAGATGAGAAAGTAATAATATTTTAAACATTCGATTTTGTGATATCATGTGCGAGGTGCTCTTCCGTATGTTATGTGCTGTATGATTCCTTAAATTATTCTTTTTCTTTTTTTTTTTGGTAGGTGTGTAAAACAGTGTTTCTAATGATGCTCAAGTAAAATGACACAAGACCCTTTTGAGAAAATCGACATCGAAAAAAAAAAATATTCATAGCATAATGGGAGAGCACCTCGCACGTGACGTCGCAAAATCAAAACCTTTAACAATCGTAACTTTTTTATCCTTCGACGGTTTTTCATCAGACCGTCACGCATAACGTGCCCGTTTTTATTCATATCAACTTAATTTCAGGGTGAACTATCTCGTTATTAAAGCTTCATGGACATGCAACCATCAGCCGTTTACTTAATGCACATTATTTTTTACTCTTCTCCGCGTCACATACAGAGATTTTCTCGCTGATCCCATAGTCAATCGTGGGTACATGCTCTCGTTGAAATACATGCAACACAGCATCGAACATAATACGCACATTTTAAATGGTTCAGACATAGTGAAGAAGGAATATGTGTGTGTGAGTGCGTGAGTGTGTATGTGAGTGTGTATGCGTGTGTGTATGTATCTGTATGGATGTATGTGTGTGCATGTGTGTGTATATGTGTGTGTATATATGTGTGTATATATGTGTGTGTGTATATATGTGTATGCGTGTGTGTGTATGCGTGTTGGGTGTAAGTACATGTGTGTGTGTGTGTATGCGTGTGTGTATGTGTGAGTATATGGGTGTATGTGTGTGCATGTGCATGTGTGTGTATGTGTGTTTGTGTATGTGTGTGTGTGTGTGTGTGTGTGTGTGTGTGTGTGTGTGAGCGGGGGGGGGGGGGGGGTCTATCCAATTTAACTTAATGATGCGCCCCTGATGTGGAGTGCAGAGTCACACGTAGTAAACCGACCTGCCAAAAGACGAAACGTCTTTTTTTTATTTATTTATAAAATCTTCCCTATCAAGAAGCAGCTTCTGTGAAAATAACAACAACAACAACATTGTACAGCAAGGACTGCAGAGCCGTAATTGGAGAGGTCAGATCAACGTCCGGCCGGCGGGCCTCGTTCAAGAGGTCAATTATAAGAATAAATCACACATGTTTATATAGCGCATAACACTTGTAACTCATTCCATGTTTCTATGTATGCACTTCATAGAACATAAAACATAAGGAGTAGAAATCGTGATATTTACAAACAATGAAGAAAAAATGTATTCAAAGTACTTCTGGGGGGCATTTCATCAAAGGACTTGTCGGACGTTTTATCCGACAAACTGTTATAAGCTACTGAAATGCTTGCATCTTATTGACCGAGAGCAGACTTGTCGGATAAAATATCCGACAAGTCCTTTGATGAAATGCCCCCCCCCCCCCCCCCCCAGATCTTTTCATCAATTCGCTCTTATTCTGTCATTAGAAAAACACAATACAATGAGTGATTTCAGGTTGGGTGTTATGGGCAGGTGTTGATGTTAAAATAACACCCACATCAGTCAATTAATCAGTTCGGAGTATGAGATTTTCCCCATTTCCCATATCCTGCCAGAGTCATTGATTAATTGTAGAGGAAATCTTTTTGCCATCAACGACATCGATCACCAGCTTGCGCGCGACCGTAATTTTTTTTAGTATAGCAGTTGTATTTTATTCGACTTGAACGAGGATATTAAACAAAATGTCGTCTGCTTGGCTGTCAACGCGAATAAAGCCGATTGTCGGTTTCGAATTCATACTTAAAGATCTCGGCGAAGGAACATCAAATAATCCTTACAGCTCTGGTCAAAATGAGGAGGTTTGTTTCTGCAATTAATTGGTTGTTCGCTCTTTTCGCCTTTTCATGATGAACTTTGATCGCACAATTATAAGCGCTTACTTTTGCAGCGCTCCGGCTCCGGAAGCCTGTGGCGTATTAAACATTACTGCGCTCTCGCTGTGCGGGTGGAGTCCCGGGGCTAGGCGTAACCCTGCCGACACTCTGCGCTGTTCGCGGAACTAATTCACAGACGGGATAGGGAGAGTGCGAGTTCGAAAGAAATTCGCGCGATAATGCAAGCTTGTAAGTGGCACAGGAATACCGTTTTAGAAATTATCAATGCACCAATCATAACTTTATATTTAGAGTTAAATCAGGCTTATTCCGTCAATAAAAAAGTTCCCCTGATTCCCATGCCTGTCTGAGTGTGATGGTACGCCTGGGGCATTTGTGGTGTTTCGCCAAGCTCTTCGTAAGCTATTTGACTTTAAGCCCCCGTCACACTTATTCGGAATCAGCAGAAATCAAGCAGAACCAGCCAGAATGAAAATTTTTCAAAATTCGAATCATATTCGGGAGGAAACTTCGAATTGATCAAAATATGTTTTTTTCCTGGCGGCATAAGACAATGGCTCCTCAGTGATTCCTCACAGTGCTGACTGATGTTGCAGCAATACTACTAGTATTAACAGCTAGCCGTATACGATTCGATTCTCCCATGAATGCAATTGGAATGTTTTGAATGTTGTTGAAATGTCATCAGAATATTTGGAATGCAGTCAGAGTGCTGCTGGACTCCCCTTTGAAAGCCATTCAATATTTTTCCAGTTCGAATGCATCCCGAAAGTTTATCAGGCCGGACACAAGAATGGACCCGAAGATTTGGAATGCACTCAGAATGCGGTCAGAATTTTTAGAATGCACTTCGAATATCCAGGAATGTGCCAAGAATTTTCATTCCGATGGCATTCCGGCTGGCCGCCTCTAGTGTGACAAGGGACCATCCCAGTTTAGCTTCCCAGTTTAGCTTCCCAGTTTAGCTTCCCCAGTGAGCTGCTTTTGGGATTATTTCTACAAGGTACAAGGGACCCTAGTCACACGAGAGATGGCCAGCCGGAATGCCGTAGAGTACTACGCATGACTAGAGACCTGTCAGATTTTCAATGATTTTGATTCCCATCAGCTAAAGTTGAAATCTACTGGTATAATTATCTGCATGTGTAAATTAAAACTCTTGTTGCTTGATTAAGCGTCTTAATACAAGTTTTTTTTTTTTTTTTAATTTGATTAGGATTGTGTGAAAATAAGTCCCACTATCAGGAAAAATGTCATTTAGCTCCAGAACTCACCAGTCGTGCATTGAGTCTTGCGTAGCTTATGAACAGCTTCGGTAAACATACCCCCCCCCCCCCCCCCCCCCATTCCCCCAGGTCCAAACCTTCAACGTCGCTATATGTACGCTGCCAGATAATTTGATAAATGTTCTGTTTGTTTTTATTTTTTACAGGGAATTATCAATTTGTCAACGGCTCATAATGCCAGCATTTCAGAACTTATTGTTGAAAAGGTGAGAATAGTCTATTTGTTTAAGATTAGAACAATTCAATAACAATTCATTTAAGATTTTTGATTTTTCTCTAGCTCCAAGAGGCTTAAAGATTGTCCGTCCCTTTTGCAAGCTTAAAATTTGAAATCGTCTATCACGATCGTAAATTGAAGAAAGTGTGATTCAAGACCATTTCTAAGAATATAGCATGTTGAAGCTTTCTGTATATGTAAAAAATTTCAGCCGTTAAATTTCAAACCGACTTTTTTCGTACTACGAAAAAAGTATTAGTCTTTGTTACAGTATCTATGTGGTTATTATGCGTGTGTGAAATCCTAATTTTATGAGAAACGACCAAAATTTGGAGATGATTTCTTCCATAGAACAATTTTTTTCATAATGCGTTTTATAATCTAATAAACAGATTAATCAATAAAGCAGATATTTCAACACAAACTGCTAAGAGCCTGAGGTAAAGACTATTAATCAGACGTTGTTTACGTGCATTATTTGAATTCTACACTACGTATCAGTTTCAAATTGTGAATATAGAGCTTGCTAACACTTCTCTATATGTTTTGCCAATGTTTCGATGGTTTTTTGGTGATCTGAAAAAGGGACTGGCTGTCTTTAAAGACAGCCAGTCCCTTTTCCAGATCACCACAAAACCGTCGAAACATTGGCAAAACATAGAGAAGTGTTAGCAAGCTCTATATTTACAATTTGAAACTGATATGTAGTGTAAAATTCAAATAATGCACGTAAATACGGTCTGATTAATAGTCTTTACCTCAGGCTCTTAGCAGTTTGTGTTGAAATATCTGCGTTATTGATTAATCTATTTATCAAATTATAAAACGCATTATGAAAAAATATTGTTCTATGGAAGGAATCATCTCTAAAGTTTGGTAGTTACTCTTAAAATTAGGATTTCACACACCCATAATAACCACATAAATACTGTAACAAAGACTAATACTTTTTTCGTAGTACGAAAAAAGTCGGTTTGAAATTTAACGGCTGAAATTTTTTACATATACAGAAAGCTTCAACATGCTATATTCTTAGAAATGGTCTTGAATCGCACTTTCTTCAATTTACGATCGTGATAGACGATTTCAAATTTTAAGCTTGCAAAAGGGACGGACAATCTTTAAATGTGAGAATGTACCAAATTCTCTATATCTTTCAAATGAAAAAGTATTTGAGCTGTGTCATATCCTAGCATGTAAAGTTCATTTTTACACATTTCATTAAGAAGGGGGAATGGTTAAAGCTAGTTCCTTCTTTCAACCAACCAGACGGAAGGATTTTTTTCTGGCTTTTTGAATCCTGGTCTAGTGGGAGTGTCAAAATATGAGCTGTGTCCAAAGAGGTTATTCACAGCCTGGTGTCTATATTATCTAAGCAGCAGATTGTGTGGAAGTCATGCTGCTTAGTATTTGAGTTTAAAGGGAGTATACTGTACTAGGAAGACAAAAAGGCCTTCAACTTGTGGTTGTGAGCAATCTAATTGCCAATGGTCTTAAATTCATGTATTGTCCATTTTAGAAACTTACTGAAAGTTATTTGCTCTCATATGATCCACATTTGGAATAAATAGTGATTTAATCACAAATCCTCAAAATGTTCGGCCGGAACAATGTGTGGATTTGTGATTAAATCACTAATTACTCCAAATGTGGATAGTTTTATTTATTTTTATTTATTTATTAAGTCTTTTTTAAACAGGGTAGCCCCATCAGTGAGCTTGGCACTGTTCTCCCTGGGGGCCCTGTGTACAAATGACACAATAATATAGAGTAGCATGAATAGATAAACAAATAGACACATAGATTACACAAACAAATGCTGTAAACCAATAAGCAGCGTAGGTCATCGAGTAAGGAACATAACAAAAAGAAGAAGGCGAACCGATGCTTCGACATGCATGTCACAAGCGAAACCTTGTACATTTTCTGACTAAAAATTATGTGATTGATACTAATATTTATGCCTCGCTAAAATGTAGGATGATATACAAAAAGTATAAATACAAATCTTCTTTCGATAGGACTATTAACATCAAGTCTTAACATTTCATGTATACCTGCTAAATATAAATAGCAGATGACATATATCTGACATAGAGTTATACTTTAATTAAATGACAGTAAATGTGATCATTAAATGGCAAATAACTTTCAGCAAGTTTCTAAAATAGACAATACATGAATTTAAGACCATTGGCAAGAAGATTGCTCACAATCACCTTTTGAAGGCCTTTTTGTCTTCCCAGTACAGTATACTCCCTTTAAAAAAGCCCGTCCACTCTACATACGTATGCAGGCTCAGTAAACAGTGGATTAAATGTTTTTGTACCCCTTTTTGAGAACTGCCAGACCAACAGAAGAATCGAGAAACGTAAGCCTGCGCTCCCCAACAAAGCAATGATCATGTATATATCAGCAAAAGTGCAACAATTTTTTTTTCAGACGAATTTTGTTCACATTTTTGGTGTTATTAACTCTTTGCCCGCTTCGTTCGACTCTAGTCACATTCAGGGGCCTGCCAACTTCGACTAGAGTCGCAATTCAATCACAATACTGACAGAGCGCGTTTTAATCCGCTGTTCGCACTTACAGACAATAGCAATGAGCACATCGCCAATTGTTCACTTCGACCATTCATTGGATTAAAGTCACCGCATTGTTTACATTGAGAATTTCCTGTAAAATAGGGTAGTTTAATGATTAATTAACAGGAAGTCTATTCAGTATTGACCAGGTTGATTTAATGTGGCACAGGGGGTATTATATACATGTACATGGAGGGCAAAGAGTTAAAGGTCAACAAGTGGCATCTCATTATAGTACTGACAATGTTGGGTTTGGAACAACAAATAATGCTAATGGTAGTAGTGTTTGTTATACCGAAACGTGGTAGTGCTTACATGCTGAGTCAAGCATAAATATATATGGCTAAACATAGTATGGTGTCTTGATCCATACAATGCTACAACAACTATCAACGCCTATTTCTGTACAGTGTAATGACTTTCCGATGACTCCCAATGGATAAAATGTCAAAGTATTTCTTTTTCTCTTCACCTACAGTTAAACCAGCCTGACTTGCTAAAATGGGACTCTTCAATGCTACCATACGGCCCTGCCAAGGGAATTCTTCGGCTGCGACAAGCCATGGCAACGTTCCTGACTGATCAATATCACCCTCCTCAGCCCCTGGACCCAGACAAAGTTTGTCTTCTTGAATTACTTGGATTATTCTATTCTCAAGTCAAGTAACCTGGGGGATATAATTTGTTTTATTCATCATATCAATACCATACAGGGCACCTACCCTAGCTACTAACTATATACCAGGGGGTGTTTCACCAAGCTGTTCGTAAGCTAAGAATGACTTTAAGCACGACAAGTGACCCTTTCTTGTGCTAAGTGTAAGTGAGATACCCCAATTTATTGTTGTTTAACATAGTGGGAGTTAATTTTTCCAACGATCCTAATCAAATTTGACAAATCGTAAATGTTGTATTCAGACATTTGTTAAAAAACAAGAATTTTAATTTATTGAGATCAGATTCAACTTTAGCTGATAGGAATCAAATCGTTGAGAATTTGATCAAGAACAAGAAAGGGTAACCAGTCGTTCGTGTTTACGAATAGCTAGGTGAAGCACCCCCCAAGCCTAGATAGACCACCTATCTATACAGACCACAATTGTTTGTTTCCATTGCACAATTGTTTCTCATTGAAACCTGTATTAATGAGACATGCTTTCAAAGACCACGCTTCTCATTCAAACAGTACATTTCTCATGATAATGCAAGGATTGTTCAAGGTATGTCTGACTAGCAACAACTAGTGATCCAATTGATGGAATCTAAATCATATGGAATATGACAACCCCTTTACTAGGCAATGAGGTGAACAGATTAAAATACTTTGAATGCATTATGAAAATGGTTTATTGTTGTTTAATGTTTTTTTCTCTCACAGTTTATCTTGATGAATGGAGTAACATCCCTATTGAATGCCCTTCCCATCGTCATCTGTGAACATGGAGGTAGGTTGAATGTCCCCTGTCCTACCTGTCTATCAAAACACCCAAAGAGAAACACAACTGATACATTATTTTCTTTCAGATCACATAGTGTTTACAGTCCTACCTGTCTATCAAAACACCCAAAGAGAAACACAACTGATACATTATTTTCTTTCAGATCACATAGTGTTTACAGTCCTACCTGTCTATCAAAACACCCAAAGAGAAACACAACTGATACATTATTTTCTTTCAGATCACATAGTGTTTACAGTCCTACCTGTCTATCAAAACACCCAAAGAGAAACACAACTGATACATTATTTTCTTCCAGATCACATAGTGTTTACAGTCCTACCTGTCTATCAAAACACCCAAAGAGAAACACAAATGATACATTATTTTCTTTCAGATCACATAGTGTTTACAGTCCTACCTGTCTATCAAAACACCCAAAGAGAAACACAAATGATACATTATTTTCTTTCAGATCACATAGTGTTTACAGTCCTACCTGTCTATCAAAACACCCAAAGAGAAACACAAACTGATACATTATTTTCTTCCAGATCACATAGTGTTTACAGTCCTAGCTGTCTATCAAAACACCCAAAGAGAAACACAACTGATACATTATTTTCTTCCAGATCACATAGTGTTTACAGTCCTACCTGTCTATCAAAACACCCAAAGAGAAACACAACTGATACATTATTTTCTTCCAGATCACATAGTGTTTACAGTCCTACCTGTCTATCAAAACACCCAAAGAGAAACACAACTGATACATTATTTTCTTCCAGATCACATAGTGTTTACAGTCCTACCTGTCTATCAAAACACCCAAAGAGAAACACAAATGATACATTATTTTCTTTCAGATCACATAGTGTTTACAGTCCTACCTGTCTATCAAAACACCCAAAGAGAAACACAAACTGATACATTATTTTCTTCCAGATCACATAGTGTTTACAGTCCTAGCTGTCTATCAAAACACCCAAAGAGAAACACAACTGATACATTATTTTCTTCCAGATCACATAGTGTTTACAGTCCTACCTGTCTATCAAAACACCCAAAGAGAAACACAACTGATACATTATTTTCTTCCAGATCACATAGTGTTTACAGTCCTACCTGTCTATCAAAACACCCAAAGAGAAACACAACTGATACATTATTTTCTTCCAGATCACATAGTGTTTACATAATTGTATTTAGTACCCTACCTATCATCATATAAACATGGTTGAATATCATCGGAGAAAGCGTATAAACACATCCATATATCATTAGTACAATTAGTAGTCAATATAAAGTGTTTTCTTCATAAGTTAAACGATCTAGTCAACTTAGATGTTGAAAACCGTATCTTGCCAGAGAGGTTGAGTATCAGGACCAGACTAGACCAGCACTTGTGTTACTTTACGTCCTTATTAACAACACCTTCATTTTATGAGTATACATCTATACTCAAATATCTTTGATAATTTGTTGTTATGTATTAATATTATCATACATATATTTATGAATGTATCATGAATGAAACCACCATATCATTATTCATATTTCATTTATCTATTTCCACTCTTAAAAAGCATACACAAATATAAACAAATGGAGAAAAGCTTATGTAGTGGCGGAGTCTTTAAGAAAGCTTAAAGGGCATATACTGTACTGGGAAGACAAAAGGCCTTCAAAAGGGTGATCGTGAGCAATCTTCTTGCCGATGGTCTTAAATTCGTGTATTGCCCATTTTAGAAACTTGCTGAAAGTTATTTGCCATCAAATGATTCACATTCGGAGTAATTAGTGATTAGATCATTAGTCCTCAACATTTTCGGCCCGAACATTTTGAGGATTTCACAAATATTGACTAATTACTCCAAATGTGGATCATTTAAGGGCAAATGACTTTCAGCAAGTTTCTATAATGGACAATACATGAATGTAAGACCATTGGCAAGAAGATTGCTCACGATCACCTTTTTGAAGGCTTTTTGTCTTCCCAGATCAGTATATGCCCTTTAAGAAGCTTGTGTGAAAGAAACACCGTCTTCAAAAGCAATGAATAATACATTATAATACAGCATAAGAAAAAACAAATAACAAAACAACCCACCTTCATACAGGGATCGGGGATGACAGTGTATGAGGGCAAAATTGATTTGGAGATTAATCTTTCAGATGCTGCTTGTAGACGCATTTTAATTGAGCTCATGTACTTTCTTTTATTGGTGTGATGCGTGTTCCTCAAACTGCCCCCTTTTTTTCTTTTGAATATATTTGTACTAAATTTCACTCACATATCAACACAATTATGCTTTTTGAAGAACTGTTTTTGGATTGAAGATTAGTGAGAAACTTTTGGAGAAAGTCACTTAACGCACGGTAAAACATTCCTCATTCACATCACTGAACCTTGAAATGGGATCTGATCGATTATGGTCAATATCTTCGTCAATCAGATGAGTGCAGTGCCAACTTTTCACCAGTAGTGCGTCTCGATCCTATGTTTTTGATTTGAATGAAAAATGAAACGGAAATTTCTGCAATCGGTGGGAAAAACCACGAAAATATGGACCTACAAGTTGAAAAATGCAATTATGTTGACTGGAAATGTGCAATTGTTAAATATATAACATTTTGTCTAATTTTTGCTATGAAACACTTCCATTTGGTACAAATGCGTAAAGGCACAACATATCGCGCATCCAACCTTCCGCAATGCGCATTGAGCAGGTATGTAAACACAGGGGTGGGTTTGAGTGACCATTCACTCTACCATTTACCTTTAGCCCCATCTTCCCTCTATCTATACAGACACTATCCTGACTCCAAGCCCCATTCACTCTATGATTTACCTTTAGCTCTATCCTCCCTCTATCTATACAGACACTATCCTAACTCCAAGCCCCATTCACTCTATGATTTACCTTTAGCTCTATCCTCCCTCTATCTATACAGACACTATCCTCCCTCCAAGCCCCATTCACTCTATGATTTACCTTTAGCTCTATCCTCCCTCTATCTATACAGACACTATCCTCCCTCCAAGCCCCATTCACTCTATGATTTACCTTTAGCTCTATCCTCCCTCTATCTATACAGACACTATCCTGACTCCAAGCCCCATTCACTCTATGATTTATCTTTAGCTCTATCCTCCCTCTATCTATACAGACACTATCCTGACACCAAGCCCCATTCACTCTATGATTTACCTTTAGCTCTATCCTCCCTCTATCTATACAGACACTATCCTCCCTCCAAGCCCCATTCACTCTATGATTTACCTTTAGCTCTATCCTCCCTCTATCTATACAGACACTATCCTGACACCAAGCCCCATTCACTCTACCATTTACCTTTAGCTCTATCCTCCCTCTATCTATACAGACACTATCCTAACTCCAAGCCCCATTCACTCTACCATTTATCTTTAGCTCTATCCTCCCTCTATCTATACAGACACTATCCTCCCTCCAAGCCCCATTCATTCTATGATTTACCTTTAGCTCTATCCTTCCTCTATCTATACAGACACTATCCTCCCTCCAAGCCCCATTCACTCTATGATTTATCTTTAGCGCCATCCTCCCTCTATCTATACAGACACTATCCTCCCTCCAAGCCCCATTCACTCTATGATTTACCTTTAGCTCTATCCTCCCTCTATCTATACAGACACTATCCTGACACCAAGCCCCATTCACTCTATGATTTATCTTTAGCTCCATCCTCCCTCTATCTATACAGACACTATCCTGACACCAAGCCCCATTCACTCTATGATTTATCTTTAGCTCTATCCTCCCTCTATCTATACAGACACTATCCTCCCTCCAAGCCCCATTCACTCTATGATTTATCTTTAGCTCTATCCTCCCTCTATCTATACAGACACTATCCTCCCTCCAAGCCCCATTCACTCTATGATTTATCTTTAGCTCTATCCTCCCTCTATCTATACAGACACTATCCTAACTCCCTATTCACTCTATGATTTACCTTTAGCTCCATCCTTCCTCTATCTATACAGACACTATCCTGACACCAAGCCCCATTCACTCTATGATTTATCTTTAGCTCTATCCTCCCTCTATCTATACAGACACTATCCTCCCTCCAAGCCCCATTCACTCTTTGATTTATCTTTAGCTCTATCCTCCCTCTATCTATACAGACACTATCCTGACTCCAAGCCCCATTCACTCTATGATTTACCTTTAGCTCCATCCTCCCTCTATCTATACAGACACTATCCTCCCTCCAAGCCCCATTCACTCTATGATTTATCTTTAGCTCCATCCTCCCTCTATCTATACAGACACTATCCTGACACCAAGCCCCATTCACTCTATGATTTATCTTTAGCTCTATCCTCCCTCTATCTATACAGACACTATCCTCCCTCCAAGCCCCATTCACTCTATGATTTATCTTTAGCTCTATCCTCCCTCTATCTATACAGACACTATCCTCCCTCCAAGCCCCATTCACTCTATGATTTATCTTTAGCTCTATCCTCCCTCTATCTATACAGACACTATCCTAACTCCCTATTCACTCTATGATTTACCTTTAGCTCCATCCTTCCTCTATCTATACAGACACTATCCTGACACCAAGCCCCATTCACTCTATGATTTATCTTTAGCTCTATCCTCCCTCTATCTATACAGACACTATCCTCCCTCCAAGCCCCATTCACTCTTTGATTTATCTTTAGCTCTATCCTCCCTCTATCTATACAGACACTATCCTGACTCCAAGCCCCATTCACTCTATGATTTACCTTTAGCTCCATCCTCCCTCTATCTATACAGACACTATCCTCCCTCCAAGCCCCATTCACTCTATGATTTATCTTTAGCTCCATCCTCCCTCTATCTATACAGACACTATCCTAACTCCCTATTCACTCTATGATTTACCTTTAGCTCCATCCTTCCTCTATCTATACAGACACTATCCTGACACCAAGCCCCATTCACTCTATGATTTATCTTTAGCTCTATCCTCCCTCTATCTATACAGACACTATCCTCCCTCCAAGCCCCATTCACTCTATGATTTACCTTTAGCTCCATCCTTCCTCTATCTATACAGACACTATCCTCCCTCCAAGCCCCATTCACTCTATGATTTACCTTTAGCTCTATCCTCCCTCTATCTATACAGACACTATCCTCCCTCCAAGCCCCATTCACTCTATGATTTATCTTTAGCTCTATCCTCCCTCTATCTATACAGACACTATCCTGACACCAAGCCCCATTCACTCTATGATTTATCTTTAGCTCTATCCTCCCTCTATCTATACAGACACTATCCTGACACCAAGCCCCATTCACTCTATGATTTATCTTTAGCTCTATCCTCCCTCTATCTATACAGACACTATCCTCCCTCCAAGCCCCATTCACTCTATGATTTATCTTTAGCTCCATCCTCCCTCTATCTATACAGACACTATCCTGACTCCCTATTCACTCTATGATTTATCTTTAGCTCTATCCTTCCTCTATCTATACAGACACTATCCTCCCTCCAAGCCCCATTCACTCTATGATTTATCTTTAGCTCTATCCTCCCTCTATCTATACAGACACTATCCTGACTCCAAGCCCCATTCACTCTATGATTTACCTTTAGCTCTATCCTCCCTCTATCTATACAGACACTATCCTGACACCAAGCCCCATTCACTCTACCATTTACCTTTAGCTCTATCCTCCCTCTATCTATACAGACACTATCCTGACTCTAAGCCCCATTCACTCTATGATTTACCTTTAGCTCCACCCTCCCTCTATCTATACAGACACTATCCTTCCTCTATCTATACAGACACTATCCTAACTCTATCTATACAGACACTATCCTCCCTCTATCTATACAGACACTATCCTCCCTCTATCTATACAGACACTATCCTCCCTCTATCTATACAGACACTATCCTCCCTCTATCTATACAGACACTATCCTCCCTCTATCTATACAGACACTATCCTCCCTCTATCTATACAGACACTATCCTGACTCCAAGCCCCATGTACGGCGCCATTCCTCGGGATCTGCTCTTCCAAGCCGGAGTGAAAGTCTTCCCAGCCCATCTCAATAGTCAAGTATGTAGGCTGGATTCACTAAGATCTTTGGAGGTTACGCACGAATTAATGCGCAACTGGTGAGCTGTTCTTGGGCACCAAACCAGATTCTCAATAATTTTGATTCCCGGTAAAGTTGAAATCTGATCTTTGTAGATTATGATTCTTGTTGTTAACAAGCATCTGAATACAAAGTTTTTAATTTGTCAAATTTGATTAGGATTGTAGGAAATTCACTCCCACCATTAAAGTTAAAACAGGAACAAATTGGGGTACCGTATCTCATTGTGGCATAAGAACAGGTAATTATTTGTGCTTAAAGTCGTGCGTACACTTCAGCTCAAAGGAATTGGCACAGGGAAAGGGAAAGGGAAGAAAGGGAAGGACCCACAGTTCTGAACCCCGGTATACTTTGTCTAGTTCAGTATGAAACATGATACTTTTTAGGCTAAAGTATGTTTCATGCTGAACTGGACAAAATATACCATGGTTCAAAACTGCGGCATCTTTTCTTTCTTCCCTTTCCCTTTCCCTATGCCAATTCCTTTGAGCTGTATTGTAAATTAGGGACATCTTGGTGAAACATGGCCACTTAACTAATTTCAAACCATATAGAGTAATACCAATAGTCAATGACATGGGACTATGATATCATTGATTTGTAGTGAATAGTGAAAGGTTACGCTCTTTATACCAGGCAGCTCAATGCTCTATGATATCCAGCTTTACATGATTTGGCCCCGCTGCATAAAACCTACCATTGATGAAAACCTCGCTCCTCATGGCAACTTCAATAGAGACCTTCAAGCGATGCTCCTACTGTAGTTACCATTGATGGCCGAGTTACCATTAATGGTAAGTTTTATGCAACGGAGCCCTTGTCTGTGTTTGTTGCAGGCTGATTCATCGGATGGAGAGCGGTTCAAGCTCACTGAGAAGATATTGGAGGAGTCGCTAGCACAAGCAAAGAAACAGGTAACTAAAGCGTCCTGTTATTGCAGTGAGAATGAGTTTTCTCTGTGTTCAACTAAATGCTTGGATGTTAAGAAGACAAATTATTAACTGACATATTTCTTGTTTCCAAGTTACTGTGTTAATTCCAGAGTTAACCACCTGACGATGTACATGTAGATTTTAAAGCTTGTATTAATTTAAGTAAAGAGCTAACTCTCAATATAAACAAAGAGAACAAACATCTTTCCTTTATTTATTTATTCTTGAAGAGATCACTGTTTGATTTCTGAATGATTGTCCATACCAGTATAATTGGTCATCAATATTCCTCTAATTCAAGCAATAATGAAAAAAAAATATGAAAGCATACCAACATGAAAGCAAGAGAGAAGTCGTGATTAAAAAAATTGAGAAAAAAATTAAAAGAGATAGTGAAGGTCACAAAAACTTAAAAGAATAAAACATTCAAAGCTCTATTAACTTTTGAAAATAGATAAAAAACTGGATAAGAAGAGTACACTTACTTGCCTGTCCCTATGAATCTGTAAGTCACCTTAGGCGCCTTGTCAAAATATGTTGACCGTCTCAGCAGCGTCTTTTAGACAAAAGAATGGATGGTTCTTTTCACTTTGCTGAAAAGTGTTTCATTTTTTGTTTTGTTTCATTTCCTGCATCGTATTATAGTATTACAGTAGGGTTCATGATTGTAGTGAGGAAAAGGACCGCACACGTCTTTTGAACAAAAAGAGCGCTGGCGGCTGTACTTTGAAAAGAACGGGGGATTATCGAGCCTTTCATAAAAGGATCGCATGTGGGATTCCCTGATATAACTGCAGTCTATACATGAATGAATGTACATGTAGATGTAGATAAAAGCAAACTTGTATTATTTCTCTTCAAACTGCATATAGGGTCACACAGTGAAGGCATTTCTTCTCACCAATCCATGCAACCCGCTGGGCACCGTCTACACCAGGAAGCAGATCCTTTCATACCTCACCTTCTGCCACAGGTAGGTTATGTGCACTATCTCCATCTCCAGACCCTCATTTAGTAGTGGACATTGGTTGTGAGTGATGGGGGAGGGGTGGGGTGTGAGGGTAGTAAACATTAGTAGATTGTATGATGGAAGACAACATAATTAATTTTGGCCCTCTCCCAGTCCCTATTTTAGGCCATGTTGCATTTAGATTTTCAATTATTCGTATGTAAAGTCAATGGTAACTACCATGGCAACAGCCAATGGCTCTTATTATTGCACATGTTACCATGATAGTTACTCTAGATGGTATGTTACAATAATTGAAAACCTATATGCAACATGGCCTTGACATCTGTTCCTTGAAGAGGTCGCTAAGTTAAGATCCTGTGTTTAGAAGAGCGACAAGCTATACAGGTTAACTCGTTGTTTGCCAGACCAACTAGAGCTCTATGATAGTTATGAATATTATTGATACAGGAAGAATTGAGGTCCACTTCACTTCCAGACGTACGGTAAGAAATTGTGCCATACTTGAGATTAATCAAGCAAAATATGTCTCAAATCTATACTTCTTTGTTCTTGTGACTTGATAGATATGTTCATCTCTTGAAAAGATAGCAATTAAATTGAACAGTGTACACTTGGCTTTTTGATGTAACTTTGATGTGATACTTTGTTGCACATACAGACACAGTCTTCATTGCATTGTGGATAATTGAGCAGTGTCTTCTGTACCTTGTTATCTAACTTGGATGTGATACTTTGTTGCACATACAGTCACAGTCTTCATTACATTGTGGATAATTGAGCAGTGTCTTCTGTACCTTGTTATCTAACTTGGATGTGATACTTTGTTGCACATACAGTCACAGTCTTCATTACATTGTGGATAATTGAGCAGTGTCTTCTGTACCTTGTTATCTAACTTGGATGTGATACTTTGTTGCACATACAGTCACAGTCTTCATTACATTGTGGATAATTGAGCAGTGTCTTCTGTACCTTGTTATCTAACTTGGATGTGATACTTTGTTGCACATACAGTCACAGTCTTCATTACATTGTGGATAATTGAGCAGTGTCTTCTGTACCTTGTTATCTAACTTGGATGTGATACTTTGTTGCACATACAGACACAGTCTTCATTGCATCATAGATGAGATCTTCATGAGCAGTATTTATAACCCGACGCCTGAAACAGACTGCAAGAGCACCAGCGTGCTGAGCTTTCATCCGGACGACATCCCAGATAAACTCAGGACTCATGTACTATGGGGCATGGCCAAGGTAAGCCAGCAGGTTGATTGAATTGAAAGGGAGAGTCCACCGTGAAAATAACTTGGTTGCAATAAAAGTAGAATCAAGAAAGAAAGTTATGATCTGGTTTACATTTTTTTTTAAATGTTCATTTTATCAAAAGGATAATGCAAAATTTTACCTGTGCATTTGATACGTAATTTGAAACACATTGTTAGACACAAAACTGTACGAAAAAAAAATATTTCCCTTCATTAAACACAGAAAAAGAGCCATTTATGGCATCAAACAGCACACAACATATGAGAGAATTACACCTTGCACACAATGTCACAAAATTGAATTTTTAAAAGATAATTAACTTTCTCAACCTTTTGATGGATTTTCATCAAACCTTCACTAATATGTTCCTTTCATATCTCTGCTTTTATTGAAACCCACTTAACTTCGACATACATTTTGATGACAGGGGACCTTTAAATTCCTGGAATTGATTTGATTTGATTCATCCTCACAAGCCATCGTCTTTATGGTGATGCCTTATATTCATTGTTTATGAAAGTTGTTTATTTTTGTTTGTTAAATGAATAAAGAATTGAATTGAATTGAAAAGATGGCAGCGGAAGTTGTAACTCTGTACATTCGAGATAGCAGATTGGACTTGCGATAGATTCTGATCAATTGCAATTCTTCATAAAACAGGGGCTAGTTTTCAATGTATTTATTTATTCATGAGCCCAATTTCCCCCATACTCATATGAAGTGCACATATATCATACTATTTTAGGAAAATAATAAAAAATGAAATTGATATATTATACACCCTTTTCCCAGTGCTTAAATACTACATCATTAGGCTTCAACTTTGATTACGTGTTATTAAGCTGTTGTTCAAACTTTGTTTTATCCTGTCCATTGAATTTGTTACAAATGTTGATATTAGTGAGAAGGCTTTCTGGGGTAATTTCAATTTGCAAAGAAATTTTAGGCATACACCCAGTAATAAGGATAGCATGCTCCATCCTGTAAATGAACGAAAAACAAGTCAGACAAAAATCTTGGAACCAGACGGGATTTGAACGTGCAGTCTACTGCTTACTGGGCAGCGACTTAACCACGCAAGCTATTTCTAGTTCACGGGTCAAGACATGACAACATGGAAACAAATACCCGAAAGAGTCTCATTTCATCTGACTCATTAATATTCATGAGTAGTCCGCCGTAGGGGCAATTTGGGTAGATTTTAGTGAAAGGGCTTTCTGGGGTAATTTCAATATGCAAAGTAATTTTAGGCATACACCCAGTAATAAGGATAGCGTGCTCCATCCTGTAAATGAACGAAAAACAAGTCAAACAAGTCAGTTGTTTTTTGTTCATTTACAGGATGGAGCACGCTATCCTTATTACTGGGTGTATGCCTAAAGTTTCTTTGCAAAATGTTAATATGTTTTGTATTGTTTTTATTTTGTAATGTGATGTATTTTTTTAATCTGTCAGGGCCCTCAGTGATTAATTTTATAACCCAGAGCCCAGGCACCCTGCTTAAATAAAGCTGGAATAGATGAAATAAAGAAATGAATTAGAATGTGAAAAATGAGGATGAAAACACTGTGAATTGGCTTACTTTGCAGGATTTTGGTATGCCAGGGAGCCCGTTGGGGGCGCTGTACTCCTGGAACTCTGAGGTGCGGAGCGCCCTCGATCTCATCGTGGACTTCTACCGTGTGCCGACCTTCATCCAGGTGGCCACTGCAAAACTACTGGAAGACAAGGGTACGTACTATCCGGTATTTGGGAGTCTACCCATGACTGATTATGGTTCCCCCCTCCCCCACCCTACTAGAAGACAAGGGTACGTACTATCCGGTATTTAGGAGTCTACCCATGACTGATTATGGTTCCCCCCTCCCCCACCCTACTGGAAGACAAGGGTACGTACTATCCGGTATTTGGGAGTCTACCCAGGACTGATTATGGTTCCCCCCCCCCCCCCCCCCACCCTACTGGAAGACAAGGGTACGTACTATCCGGTATTTGGGAGTCTACCCATTACTGATTATGGTTCCCCCCCCCCCCCCCCCCCCCCCACCCTACTGGAAGACAAGGGTACGTACTATCCGGTATTTGGGAGTCTACCCATGACTGATTATGGTTCCCCCACCTCACCCACCCATGGCCACCCCATCCCGTCCCCCTACCCTACCCCATCAGGCAAGAGCATACATCTTATACCCAACCAGATCTCTCTTTTCATTGTGTGAAATGATTTTTTATCAAAATGAAATAAGTTTACACTAATCACTAAATTCTTTCCTTAAATTGGCAACTTCTTAGATTTGTTTAGATTACACATCTTCCTTTACATTTGCACAGTGTGTTATGTAATTATTGGATAAATGATGTACTTTGGTGTTTTCTAAAACAGAGCCCTTGGCAAGAGTCTCAATCACTGTCAAGACTACTGTGAATAAATAAATCTGAATAAATTAATAAATGATTTAAAAGTTTGACAGATAATGACTACATGCATATTATGTTGTTTCCTTTCTTGTAGGGTGGCTGACATCAACATACCTCCCCACCAATCACAAAATACTGAAGGAGTTTGCCCAAATCACCATGGCAACACTGGATAAGTTGGGGGTGCCGTATATTGAGCCCCGTGCAGGACTGTTTCTCTGGGCTGATTTTGGGAAAGTGAGAACATTTAATATTGCATTTCTGTATTAAAAAGTTGTTCTTCTTTTTCGTTCAAATGCAGAAAGATTTGTGTAAAATATTCCTATAGAAACGCAGACTCAATCTTGAAATTAAGAATTTTCTTAAATCATGTTGCCAATAGCCAGTGTTGGCTTGGAAGTGTCACTGCCTAGAAAGATGGATGTTATTTGCTACTTAGAGATTTACCTCTTGGAGGCAAGCTTTCGCTTGGGAAACTGGATCTAATTGAGACCTCTGACGAGTGAGTTGGTATACTTCTCGTCAGAGATGGCGCTGTTGCATGTTGCAATCTGAGAGAAAGAAGGCTATTGTTTATTTTCTCTTCTTGTTCCAAGTACAGTGTAGTTGATTGAGAGTATATCTGTTCTATGGAGAGAAACAGCAAATTATAGAAGTTATCGATAAGAATAAGCCTGTGCTAATTGTTTCCCTTTCCCTCTCTCTCCCACCATGCCCTCTTTCCTATCTCTCCTTCACCCTCTCTCTTTACCCAAATCCCTCCCCTTCCCTCTCCCTCTCCCTACTTTCATCTCCTCCCCTCCATCACCCCCTCACCATACCCTAATCCCCTCCCCTCTCTCTACCATAATCCCACCCCTCCCCTCCATCACCCTCTCACCATACCCTAATCCCTCCCCTCTCTCTACCATAATCCCACCCCTCCCCTCCATCACCCTCTCACCATACCCTAATCCCTCCCCCCTCCTTCATCCCCTCAACATACCCTAATCCCTCCCCCCCTTCACCCCCTCACATACCCTAATCCCTCCCCCCCCTTCACCCCCTCACATACCCTAATCCCTCCCCTCCATCACCCTCTCACCCTGCCATAATCCCTCCCCCCCCCCTCCTTCATCCCCTCAACATACCCTAACCCCTCACCCTCTTTCTCTCTACCCTAATCCCTCCCACACCCTCTCCCTACTCTCATCCCCTCCCCTCCATCACCCTCTCACCATACACTAATCCCTCCCCCCTCCTTCACCCCCTCACATACCCTAATCCATCCCCTCTCTCTACCATAATCCCTCCCCCCCTTCACCCTCTCAACATACCCTAACCCCTCACCCTCTTTCTCTCTACCCTAATCCCTCCCACGCCCTCTCCCTACTCTCATCTCCTCCCCTCCATCACCCTCTCACCATACACTAATCCCTCCCCCCTCCTTCACCCCCTCACATACCCTAATCCATCCCCTCTCTCTACAATAATCCCACCCCTCCCCTCCATCACCCTCTCACCTTACCATAATCTCTCCCCCTCTCTTCACCCCCTCTTCCTAACCCTCACAGTATCTATCAGAAAAGACGACGGAGTGTGAGCGCCATTTTGCCTTTCACTTACTGAAGCATGGTATAGCTGTTCCTCCAGGGATAGGCTTCTTGTACCAGGAACGAGGCTGGTTTCGGCTGGTGTTCAGCGTACCCAGGGACCATCTGATTGAAGGTGAGGGTTGACTTCAAAGAGAGATGGAGAGAGAGAGGAAGAGGGGAAGAGGGAGAGAGGAAGAGGGAAAGAGAGAGAGAGGAAGAGGGGAAGAGGGGGAGAGGAAGAGGGGAAGAGAGAGAGAGAAAGATGGAAAGAGAGAGAGAGGAAGAGGGGAAGAGGGAGAGAGGAAGAGGGGAAGAGAGAGAGAGGAAGAGGGGAAGAGAGAGAGAGAAAGATGGGAAGAGAGAGAGAGGAAGAGGGGAAGAGTGAGAGAGGAAGAGGGAAAGAGAGAGAGAGGAAGATGGAAAGAGAGAGAGAGGAAGAGGGGAAGAGTGAGAGAAGGTAAGAGAGGGAGAAGTCCTCAGTATGCCCAGGGACCATCTGATTGAAGGTGAGGATTGTCATCAGAGAGGGATGGAGAGAGAGGGGAAGAGGGAAAGAGAGAGAGAGGAAGAGGGGAAGAGAGAGAGAGAAAGAGGGAAAGAGAGAGAGGGGAAGAGGGGAAGAGTGAGAGAGGAAGAGGGGAAGAGTGAGAGAAGGGAAGAGAGGGAGAAGTCCTCAGTATGCCCAGGGACCATCTGATTGAAGGTGGGGATTGTCATCAGAGAGAGACGGAGAGAGAGAGGAAGAGGGGAAGAGGGAGAGAGGAAGAGGGGAAGAGAGAGAGAGGAAGAGGGGAAGAGAGAGAGAGAAAGATGGGAAGAGAGAGAGAGGAAGAGGGGAAGAGTGAGAGAGGAAGAGGGAAAGAGAGAGAGAGGAAGATGGAAAGAGAGAGAGAGGAAGAGGGGAAGAGTGAGAGAAGGTAAGAGAGGGAGAAGTCCTCAGTATGCCCAGGGACCATCTGATTGAAGGTGAGGATTGTCATCAGAGAGGGATGGAGAGAGAGGGGAAGAGGGAAAGAGAGAGAGAGGAAGAGGGGAAGAGAGAGAGAGAAAGAGGGAAAGAGAGAGAGGGGAAGAGGGGAAGAGTGAGAGAGGAAGAGGGGAAGAGTGAGAGAAGGGAAGAGAGGGAGAAGTCCTCAGTATGCCCAGGGACCATCTGATTGAAGGTGGGGATTGTCATCAGAGAGAGACGGAGAGAGAGAGGAAGAGGGGAAGAGAGAGAGAGAAAGAGGGAAAGAGAGAGAGAGGAAGAGGGGAAGAGTGAGAGAGGAAGAGGGGAAGAGTGAGAGAAGGGAAGAGAAGGAGAAGTCCTCAGTATGCCCAGGGACCATCTGATTGAAGGTGAGGATTGTCATCAGAGAGGGATGGAGAGGGAGGGGAAGAGGGAAAGAGAGAGAGAGGAAGAGGGAAAGAGAGAGAGAGAAAGAGGGAAAGAGAGGGGAAGAGGGGAAGAGTGAGAGAGGAAGAGGGGAAGAGTGAGAGAAGGGAAGAGAGGGAGAAGTCCTCAGTATGCCCAGGGACCATCTGATTGAAGGTGGGGATTGTCATCAGAGAGAGACAGAGAGAGAGAGGAAGAGGGGAAGAGGGAGAGAGAAAGAGGGAAAGAGAGAGAGAGGAAGAGGGGAAGAGAGAGAGAGGAAGAGGGGAAGAGAGAGAGAGAAAGAGGGAAAGAGAGAGAGAGGAAGAGGGGAAGAGTGAGAGAAGGGAAGAGAGGGAGAAGTCCTCAGTATGCCCAGGGACCATCTGATTGAAGGTGAGGATTGTCATCAGAGAGGGATGGAGAGAGAGAGGAAGAGGGGAAGAGAGAGAAGAAGGGGAAAAGAGAGAGAGAGGGAAAGAGACAGGAGAAATAGGGGGAGAGAGAGAGAAGGAGAGAGAAAAGGGGAGAGAGTGAGGGGGAGAGGGAGAGGGGGGAGAATGAGGGGGAGAGAAAGAGGGGAAGAGAGAGGGGGGGGGGAGAGAAAAAAGGAAGGAGTATTGTCTTCAACATGCCCAGACATTAGCTGATGGAGGGTGGGGAGAGAGAAAGGGGAAGAGAGAGGGAGGAGAGATGGGGAAAGAGGAGGAAAGAGGAAGGGAGAGGTAGAGGGGGGAGAGATAGATGAGGAAGAGTGGGGGGGAGGGGAGAGGGGGGAGAAAGGAGATAGGGGGAGAGGGGAGAAAGGGAGGAGCTAGAGGGAAGACAGATTGAGAGAGAGGTAGAGAGAGGGGGGAGGAGAGAGAGAGAGAGAGAGAAGGGAGGAGAGAGAGAGAGAGAGAGAGAGAGAGAGAGAGAGAGAGAGAGAGAGAGAGAGAGAGGGCATGATTTCTTATCACTGAACTGAAGTAGCAAGTGCTGTTTACTCTAAAAATATATTCTTTTTTTATTTGAAAGTAACCTTTTTCCTTTTGAAGAGTAAACTGGGACATGAAATGTATTCATATATATTTTGGTTGATATAAATATATGGTTGGTATAATGAGCTATTAGTTACAGTTAAGTTTATTAGTTGAATTTATGATTTGCACTAAACTCAAGTTAATTAAAAGCAAATCTTTGTGCAATATGTACTAAATGCAAAGATGCCTTTAATTTCGGAGTATGTGTTTAATCATAACTTTTAGTGAAAAACGGCCATTAGTTTACATGTGAGTTTATTTACATGCTAATTGTTGTTTATCATCTTCTTGTTTCTTTTTATTTTAGCCATGAAGAGACTGAAGGCAGCATGCCAGGCTTATAGTCAGGATCGACTGTCTCAAGATGTCGGCAACCTGACCACATGATCAGCGAGATCTTCCTACCATGACATAGTCCTTTATGGTACATACCCTCCAATGATCCACACAGACAGACAGACAGACAGACTTTGCAGCAAGCTTAGTTGTCACTGTGTTGTCACTTTTACAAACATATGCAAACTTCATGAAAGTTTGCACATATTTAGCACGTTTCTTTGGGATACCAACTGTGAAATTTTTATGTCAGAGGTACTATAACCCCTGTAGAATAAATGAAAATCTAATTAGTTTTCACTGAGATTTTTTTTTTTTTTGTGGTATGAAAAAAGAAAGCTCGATCAATTATCAAAGAGTATTTCCTCAAAAGTGAATATTACTCTTTGTCGATTCCAGGGAAAGGTTTTATAGCCACTCTCTCTCAAATGATGACAAAGTCAGGGAACTTTCAGAATTAGGTCTGCAAAAGGGACGGGCTACCATTAACCCGTTGCTCACAGTTATTTTCTAGCTCTGCGAACCCTGGTCCACTTATGATGTCAAAATTTGCTATAGAACTGCAGTAACCAAAAGGAAGTGGTTGAATTGTGTCCTACAGGGTATTTTAAGTTTGTTTATAGCCTGTGGTCTATAGTCTTAACAGCAGATTTTATGGGAATCGTGCTGCTTAGTATCATGCAAGGACTGGAACAAGCTTCCTCAAGATCCATCCTTGTCTCCCTCACTCGAGGCCTTTAAGCTTCTGCTGAGGGAGATTCACCTATAATCATCATGGACTAGAAATGTTTCCTTGCACACTCCACATCAATACCTGCATCTACTAAACTAAGATTCTGTGTGCTATGCTCCACACACATACACTAGTCTCATTGCAATTATCTTCAGCACTCTCAAGCAGCTTTCCAAAGGAAGAAAAAAAAAGTTAAAGGGATAGTTCAATCTGAAATTAAGTCAGCTTTAATAGAAGCAGAAACATGAAAGAAGCATATTAGTGACGGTTTGATGAAAATCCGTCAAAGGATAAGAGAGTTATCATTGTTTAGAATTTTGATTTTGTGGAGTCATGTGCGAGGTATGCGCTCTCCCATCTGTTATGTAGTATTTTTTTTTTAAATTTTGATTTTCTCAAAAGGATACACATCATTATACCTGTGCATTTGATATATTATTAGAAAAATGTTTTACACACATAATATCTGTCTAAAAAAATAATTTTCTCATCAAAAACCGAAAAAGAGCAATTTATGGAATCATACCCCACACAAAATTATGGAAGAGCACCTCACATGTTACGTCACAAAATTAACATTTTTACGAGATCATAACTTTCTTATCCTTTGACTGTTTTCGTCAAACCTTTTGGATTGCTGCTTCTATGAAGACTGACTTAATTTCAGGGTGAACTATCCCTTTAAAGAGTTTCTAAAGACGGCTAGCTAACACCAAAACCCAAGAAATCTGATGCAAAGAGATGGCCCTTCATGTCCACCTACTATGCAATTTAGTTTTCCCAACTCTGATTTCAAGGGAAGAATTACCTCTGAAGTTTTCTTGGTGCTCATCAAACTTCTCATGTCTTGGTATTTTCTCGCTCATTTCCTCTTACGATTTGATCAGTGATGAAGTATTTGTTAAGCTGATTGAGTTTAAATAGATGGGGTATATTTTCCTTCACAGGAAATTCCTCTTCCACTTATACAAAAATTAATACAACATTCATAGAAATGAAATCATGATAACACAAGCAAAACATGCTTATTTACACCAATTAAGACTTAATATAATACATAATTTATATTCATGAAAAATTATTCATAAGCATGAACATGCGCAAACATATGGCATACACAAAAAAACACAACATGCATGAAGCAAATCATAGCGTTTTGTTCAACTTTTCATATCAAGTGGACTGCCATGGAGTCAAATCCATATTACTTTGTTTCTCCGTCTCTAAATGTCAGCTTGAATTTATAACCTTCTATCTTCAGAAATCGCGTGTCCATTGTTGAAATGGCACCATTTAATCCCTAGTTATAGCACAAAAAGTTAGTGTACTTTTGACAAAGTTGATTAATCTTTGAATTCTACATCATGATTGTCTTCAGACTTTCTCCATGTAGTAATATTTGTACCTCATTTGGTTGAAATATAAACTTCAAGTTACATGTATTTTGAAATACGCTATTAGTTTAACATTTTAGTTTTTTTTTTTTGTTCCACTTTCAACCTTTGGCCAGCGAGGGACTTCACTTAAATTATTATCAGTCTACCTCAAGTTAGTGACCCATGTTTTTCAGTACATTTGTAATGTGTGTATAGTATGTAATGTATTGTAAAGTATTGCATTGTCATGTTATTGTGCTGGTGGAAAGCAAATTTCCACAAGTTTGGACTAAGTGAAATATCTTGTATCTTGTAAGTATCGTACAACAGGTGGACTTTTCCCCTGATTTTTTTAACTTTACCAGCATCTGTTTTGGTATGTTATCTAGAAGATATATATTTTGTAATTGAAAATTGTGAAGAAATTGAAAATTAAAGGTAGGCCTATGTTTTGATTAACAAAATGCCAATGTGTGAAATGTATGTGTCTTAAATTGTTGCATGATAGAGTGTGCGTCTGTGTGTGTGTGTGTGTGTGTGTGTGTGTGTGTGTGTGTGTGTGTGTGAGAGAGAGAGAGAGAGAGAGAGGGGGGGGGAGAGGGAGAGGGAACATGACAGATGGATAGTGAAATTGCTTGTGTAAGGAAGAGAGTAAAAGTGAGAGATATATAAATAGAGAATGTTTGAAGGAGAAAGAGAGAATACAAAGAGAGAGTAGGGGAGAGAAAGAAAGAATGAGCTTGTGTAAGAAAAAGAGATATGGAGAGTGAAAGTGTGTGTGTGTGTAAGAAAGAAACAAAAAAGGAAGGTATAGAGAAAGAGAGAATGCTTGACAAAGAGAGAGAGGTAGACAGTGAAAGTGCTCGTATAAGAGAAAGTGAGAGACAAATTGCTTGTTTAAGGAAGAGAGAGAAATTGGGGATATAGAGAAAGAGGGAATGTTTGAAAGAGGGATAGAGGGAGAGGGAAAGAAAAAGTGTTTGTGGAAGAAAAAGAGAGATAGAGAGTACAAGTACGTGTGTAAGAAAGAGAGAGAGAAAGAGACGTGCAGAGAAAGAGGGATGTTTGACAAAGAGAGAGAAGACAGTGAAAATGCTTGTACAAGAAAGAGAAGGGGAAATGTTTCAAAAAGAGAGAGAGAGAGAGAAAAAAAAGAGAGAGGGAGAGAGAGAGAGAGAGAGAGAGAGAGAGAGAGAGAGAGAGAAAGAAATTAAAGTGAAATTGAAAAAAAAAAGAGAGAGAACGAGAGAGCGTTTGAAAGAAAAAAAAAAGTCTTCAAGACCGCGCGACACTCCAACCGTCGTGCCTACATACAAGTTCTGTAGTGTCAGTTGTTCTTTGTAATCAGCTTTTAAGTTATGTATACTTAGGCTAAATACTGAGGCGAAGGAGGACTCGTAGACTCGAAGTGTTATATAGTTTAATTCGTTACTCTGATCTTACACTCGATGATAACTATCTCTTGTTGTTTCTGCTGTTCAGGTTTATTTCTCTCTCTCTTCTCTGATTCAAAATCAAATGATAGAGTGCCAGTTTCATGGATCTGTATTGTGTATTATCATAAAATCATGAGCATACATTACACGTCTGATAGAATGTGAACTCGCTTTGTCGAGGTACATCCTGCTTTCGTTTTCTCGCTGATCCTGGCCAAAGAATTATGTTACTTTTGAGCAAACTGGACCTCTGAGTCATTCTCATTATTCACGTATGGGTATATCGTGTTTACATTCGTGAAAATGTATGCAAAAGAGGTACACTCCCTTTACAGACAGCCCGTCCCTTTTTCAGATCACCACAAAACCATCGAAACATTGGCAAAACATATAGAGAAATGTTAGCAAGCTGTATATTCATAATTTGAAACTGATACGTAGTGTAAAATTCAAATATTGCACGTAAACAACGTCTGATTAATAGTCTTTGCCTCAGGCTCTTAGCAGTTTGTGTTGAAATATCTACTTTATTGATTAATCTGTTTATTAAATTATAAAACGCATTATGAAAAAAATTGTTCCATAGAAGGAATCATCTCCAAAGTTTGGTAATTACTCATAAAATTAGGACTTCACACATGCATAATAGCCACATAGATACTGTAAGAAAGACTACAACTGTAATACTTTTTTCGTAGTACGAAAAAAAGTCGGTTTGAAATTTACCGGCTGAAATTTTTACATATACAGAAAGCTTCAACATGCTATATTTTTAGAAATGGTCTTGAATCACACTGTCTTCAATTTACGATCGTGATAGACGATTTCAAATTTTAAGCTTGAAAAAGGGAGGACAATCTTTCAGGAGTAATACGGTCATGCGGTAATAAAATCTCAAATATCTGCCAGGAAACTTGCAAGAACTGTATCGGAAGTCAAACAGGAGAGGGATTGGAAGGAGAGCAGAAAGTTACTTTCTTCGTTTCCCTGTAGAGAAAGATTATTAATTCTTTATGTGTCGCATGCAATTCTACGATGTGATTTGTAGCTTATAGCGGTATTAACCAGTAGCACGCCAAATATTGAAGGCACTGGGATTACAAAATAAAATACTGAGCTCCAACTGGTTTAAAAAAGAAATTATATAAAAAATATTTAGGGCAGAACGCGCTCTCTGAGGCTTTTATCTAATATTGCAGAAGAAGGTTAGA
Organism: Arbacia lixula; assembly: GCA_963669155.1. Taxonomy (NCBI): domain Eukaryota; kingdom Metazoa; phylum Echinodermata; class Echinoidea; order Arbacioida; family Arbaciidae; genus Arbacia; species Arbacia lixula. Next base: position 3,496,696 of record OZ022592.1, read on the forward strand.
AATAAAAGAGGTATAGAGGAAATGTACACAAAACAAAGTGCAGGAAACACTCTAAAAAATAGCCAAAGTATGTTAGGTCATAATCATTTGTGTTCAAGCGAAACATTTACATCAAGAGTAATGAAGTCATCTGAAACGGTTTTAATATCTTCTATATCAGATAAATGGTACGCTAGCCTACGGAAACACCTGCACAAGCAGAACAAGAAATATTACAACTCGCATTATACTAGCATCAGTTGTATACATGATCAAAATTAAAGATGACAATTGTACTTTTTACTTAATTGTATGTATCATTCTAGTCTAATATTCTATCTTCACAAACAATGGAAACATGAATCTCAATCCTTACGTTATGGTTGCTATGACTACCAAAACACATTGCCTACGATTGCAATGTACATCATAACATACATTAGACTAATGACCAAAACATGTCAACATGTCATTAAAATTTAAAACAGCTTCATCGGCATTGTATTCTTTTGTTTGTTATCAAGAAAGCTTCTGTACCTTCACTAAAGAAAATCATTTTTTTATATTTCTCTACACAGATACATGTATAGACAACCAATAACACTACAGAGCATAAAAGCTTGCTGCACAATTCAACAAATTAATCATTATGAACCTCATTGCGCAAAATCGCGTATAACATTCATTCGTGATATCAGTCATTGCTTTCTCCGAAATACTCTCGGACACATTTTTCAGAAAAGAATATTTCGTTTGTCTGAAATGAGATATAATGTAAAAGTGAAACCTATTCTAAGAAGGCACTTCAACAGATTTTGAAAACTGCTGGGTATGCAGCGACAAGGCCGATTGTACAGGTTGTAAAGAGATGCTTCTTCTACGTCTTTCTATCTGTATGCCTATTGTGAGCGGAGTGGGTTGTTGATGTGAGAGTGTGGTATCACAGAGGGCGGACTTTCATCTCAGTCTTCTTCAAAGAGACGTAATTCCACTTCCAATGAAACCACGTGATCCCGTCAATCTCCCCTGAGGAGTCACCATCAATGTAGTATCTGCCGTTCAGGCTGGCGTTCCCACACTGCCCGTACCACCACGCCCCGTGACGTTGGGTAGCGCAATTACCCCTGCTGGTATCATGGTCCTCATCACGCGTGGTGAAGGCTCGACCGTTGTGATACCTCATCGAATCACCTGTGCATAGATCAATACACGAAAATTGAGTATAAAACAAGTAACATTTATTAGGTGGCCTCTTGAATAGCAATCTAGACACAGTTTGAGAGTGGCCTGCATTCTACTAATGAAAGTTTAACGGAAGTTTTGGACGGGTTTAAATTATTTGCAATTCTACTAATCTGGGTGAAGTGGGGTAAGTGGGCCATTCAAGCATTTAATTGCATCTTACGAGAAAATATCAACCACCTAAGTGAGTATTCAGGCATGTTAATTTGAAACTTAATAAGTTACAAATATGAAGTATTATTTTCGGGTAATAATTCTTCTTAATCACGGTGAAGTAAAGATTCATTCATCATGCTCATCGCGTAGGGGTGAGTGTGACATCAATGTATAGACCAATGGGGGAAAGAGACTCGGCACTGATCTGCCCATGGGAACTACACGTGTCTCTCTTACCTCTACTTGGTGGACTTATTGGGATAGTAAAATCTGATATAGGGAGAAAATATGTGTTTTAGTTTATTTAATGATTACCTGAATTACTAGTTTATAAGAAATGATTCCGTATATCATTTTGGAGTAAGACGCAGTAAACACAAACCAAGCGATTTTTTGATTTTTTTTTCTTCAAATTGTTGTGAAATTGCCTAATACAAAGTGGAAGATGGTCATTTCTGTGCATTATGTAGTCCGCAAAATGGTTGCGATAGTGACTAGTGACAATTTCGATCTATCCCTAACCTCAATTTATTCTGTTTTGTAAAGAAAGAAAAATCTCCAAATAACAACCTTCATTTTCCTTCATCATGATGACGTCACTGAAAACGTCACTTTTCATTATCGCGTAATAAAGAGGTCATGATTGGAACTAACAGATTAACTCTCCTATTACCATTGGTATGAACATGTAAAGTAAGCCAATTGGGTTATCAAGGCCCGGTATTGTACGGGTTGAACATATACAATATCATTTTCGCTTAATTGACGCTCTGTGCATCTGCTCTACAATCCTTTAATGGCATCACCAAAGTACGTTTTTTTTATTAAATAAGAAACAAAAACCGTCGTATATTTTTCTTCGTCCTTTCTAGAATACCTTTCAGGCAAATTTTGAGTGTGTAATCGTGTACCATTCAAGATTTTGGATGATTTTATCGCCAGATGTTTGCGTGACGTGTCTTGCAGGTCTGGAGAGCGCAGACTGCGCATGCACAGTTCTTTAGATTAGATAAAATGCGCATTCTTTTCCTTTGACCGATTTTCGTCAAACCTTCACTAATATTTTTTTTCATGTGTCTCCTATTATTGAAACCAAAATAATTTAACGGTGAACTATCCCTTTAAGCTCGGCTTGATTTTATGACAGTAGAATATGAGCAATAGTTTGAAAATATTTGTTTTAGACGAGTTGACATTTAATGTGGGATTGGAAACAAATTGAGAAAGAGAATGTAATTAACGAGGAATGGAGCTCTCTCAAACGCATATCCCAAATGGTCCTTCTACCTGACAATTAACAACATTCAAGGAGAATTAATGTTAAAACCAAACTAAAATCTACTCACTGAAGAACGAGAATAAAAGTTAACTTTTACTCGCCTTAAACATTAAACGGATGATTAGGATAAGTTAGACTTGATATCACGTTTCAGCTTGTTTTAATTTTATGGCATTAGTAGAATACGGTCTTGTGTTCATAAATATCTGGTGTAAGCGGGTCCAAATTTAGAGAAAGGGAGTAAAAGATTTGAACTAGGACCAAAATTTGTCAAAACGCGTATTTCAAATGATCCTGATGTCTGATAATTAGTGCCATTCAACGGGTATCAATTCTGCAATCAAAATACAAAGTAGTAAGTATGAGAAGGTGTTTATATCTAGCCTGGCTCTCAGGCTGCTCTATGGGAATATTTTTAATTCAAACTCTGTAGAATCATGACAATACACACGAAGCCTAATCACTCTCTGATGGTACTTCGGCTCGACCTTACTAACCAGGAGAGGAGAGAAAATTATCCTTGTCATAGTAGACTCAAATGGTCGTGTGTGATAGATTGAGTTAGATATATCAACCAGCCTGCATCCATGCTAGTTCATTTACTCACCAGCCGTGCCCTGATAGCCTCCGATTTCCAAGCGATAATAATCGCTCTCATTAGATACGCTGAACGAGGAATATTCGGCATAAGCTGTCTCGGTGTCGAATGACCAAAGGTCGACGCGCAGTTGCATGGGTCTGTCATTGGTCAGGAGATGAAGTACGTCATTCCCAATCCAGAATTCGTCTTCAATGTCACCGAATCCAACTTTGTAGTCATTCCAGTCCAGGAAAAAATCGACACCTCCATTCTGCCGTTGCTGGAAGACCTGAAACAAAGCCATAACATTTATATGAAATCTTAACTCTTTATTTTAAAGATAAACCAACAGCATCATCTAGCTACCAGAGAGTTAGGAACCGATATAATTGTGATATTGGAGAGTATATCTGCAGCGACATATTACCATGCCGGACCTGAAATCGGTAGGTAGGGTAATAGCTCGAGATTTTTTGATATTTTGCAGGTCAGGAGAACAGACTGATAGATTGATTGATTGAAATGACTAAATATATTTTCCGATGATAAATTGAACAATACCAAATGTGTACACACGGTTAGATTGCCCTGCTCAATGCAATATACAGATTACGAAAAACAAATCAAGAAATATGATACGATAGGCCTATATATTAATAGGAATATATTTTTCATTGTAACCAAAGAAAGAAACACACTCATACAAAAACCTACCCTGACCTCCTACAAGCTTAACCCTATTCCGTCATTACCTCTTATCCCCACTTAAACCCTGATCCCTCCAAATCCCTGGTAAAGCAAAATTTCCATCAGAACGCGGAGAGCATTGATGTTTAGCATGGTGAAAATGCTCTTTTAGGAGGATCTGCACCAAATGCGTTTAGGCCCCGTTCCACTATTACGATCTAGTTTGCGATCTATCAAATCGGCGGAGAGCGGCATTAGCGTACCTTGATCGTGTTTATTCGGGGTAGAGTGGTGGAGCAGCGAGACCACACCTGAAGCCGCTGTTACTACACTCACGCCGCTGTGTTAATATCGTTACGATTCATTTTAATCGGGAAGATCAAGATGAAGTTCACCGAATCTACTCAATTCTTCTTCGGGATTCTTCCCCGTTCTCATAACGCTGCTGCTACTACATTGTCGATTAAACACGATCCCTGTACGCATATGCCATTCATCGTCGATTTGATAGATCGAACAGATCGGGGTCCAGATTGCCTTATGAGCTTACGGTCCAGCCACCTCCATCGGTGGTCATGTCACAGTAGACCCGGAAGGCTTCCGAGGCGTTCGTGGGTCGGATCAGGTAGACACCGCTCTCCGATCTTCCTGCCGCCAGGACGTCACTGCAATCCCTCGGGGATAGACTTGCAACAGCCACTATCACTTTGTCTTGCTTTGTCTGCTGAGTTTGTAAACTTGCTAGGGCTGCTGTCAGTTCATCTTGGCGTGTTTCCATGCGTTCGAGCGCATCTAGCACTCTAGTTTCAGTGGTGTCATTGAGGTGTGGCTTAGAAGATGCAATGAGTTCGTCCTGCTTGCTTTGTAAACTTACTAGGGCCGCTGTCAGTTCATCTTGGCGTGTTTCCATGCGTTCCAGCGCATCCAGCACTCGAGTTTCAGTGGTGTCATTGAGGTGTGGCTCAGCAGATGCAAGACATTCGTCCTGCTTGCTTTGTAGACTTGCTAGAGTCGCTGTCAGTTCATCTTGGCGTGTTTCCATGCGTTCGAGCGCATCCAGCACTCGAGTTTCAGTGGTGTCATTGAGGTGTGGCTCAGGACTTGAAGATGTAAAAATCTATAAATAGAAGAATTGAGTACATTTAAAAAAACTCTAACTTTTATTTGTTTTTTTAAAGGCAGCTCTTCGGTAGAGGTTACAACACAGAGCAATTTTTTTTATAGTTTCCTTAGATTTTACGTTCCCTGTTATCTGTTTCAGATTTCACGAACTGGACCTCCATATTGTATTAGGTTTTAAGAAGAAAACTTTATTATTTTTTTTTTTTTACAAAAGTTTTAAGTCGTTTGTACCTGAAATTTACGCACCACAAGGTCAAAGGATGGTAATGCTTTTTTAGAGCGAAGTACCTCGTCATATTATAAGATTATCATTTTGTAATATTTCTTTGAATATTTAATATTTTTGCTTATAAAGAAAGTTGGACGCAAACATATGTGTGCATCAGATAATCATTTCGGAACAAAATAATACCAATTTGTGCATCACACTCGCAACTGCCATCACAGTGTCACTAATACTAGGTGTTAATAAAATGTTGAAATGTTTGGACATTTTGCCTGGATTTGACGTATGAAACAAACTGAGATGCCCAGAAGAATTTGGGGAAATATCCTCACCCCATATATTATTGGTTGCGCAGTTGTGACATGTAATAACTACAATGTTTCTATAAACATTCAATCGAGGAATATTCTTCCAATTAGGTAATAAGTTTGTAAACTTGATTTCAAGTTACAGTTCAAAAGCCTTGATTTCACACTGTTTCGCTTCATATTTCATTTAAAAGACACTGGAAACGTTACTTTATGATATGTTTCTATCAAACAAAGACCATAAAAAAAAACGTGTCCAACCATGCCTAATCTAGTATTTTCATCTCGGAAAATATGAGATATTGCATTCGCATAACCTGGTTAACTACATTACTTTAAAGTTACACGTTACTTTAAAGGGACATACAGCTGAGCTTTTATGGCGCGATGTCGTTTATAGAGGGCGCTGCATTCGCTGGAGTGTGGCCCGGCTCGGGTAACATTTGTCGCAAATCGAGGTGTTCCCGAGTGTGGCCCGGCTCGGTTAATATTCGGGAATCTCCGTATAACTTTAGCAAACAAGCACTCAATTGCAGTGATACGAGTGACTTTACATGTGATAGGTGCTCATTTTGTGTACATGCACTATAGCGTGTCAAAGGCTGTTGCTAGTACTAGTAGCACACACGCGCGAGATCGCTAATACAGATATGTAGCTCTTGAGGGTGGTGCAGTGCTGGCACTGGGCATGCTGGGGTGGGGATGATAAGACTGCCGAACACCGTCGATTGCAGCGCCCTCTATAAACGATATCGCGCCACAAAAGCTCAGCTGTATGTCCCTTTAAGATATGTTTCTCTCAGACAAGGACCATAAAAGAAACGTGCCCAGCTTTGCCTAATCTAGTATTTTCATCTCGGAAAATATAAGATATTGCATTCGATTAACCTATAAGCACTTCATCATCGAAAACTGTACTGTATTCATGATTAGGGATATGCATGACCTATTGTAAACTTTAGGCATGTTAGGTGGACATGACGCAATCGCGTATGCTTCATATTGTTAAGAGCAGCTGCCAGTCATGAATATTGAGTGACGGATTCAAACCCTGTTTAAAGGGATGGATATCCATTTCTTTAAACATCCTTTCTCGAATAAAGCCCGAACAAGCTTTCGGGTTTCCATTAGAAACGTATTGTTTGAAAGACGTGCATACAATTTGCATGTACATAACGAATATGGTATACATGTATTCACTTTCAATGAGTGGAACGCCCTATGAATCTATGCGTTGTTGCTACTCGGACAAGAGTTCAACAATGACCATCGTGCAGGTCAATCCACGGGGTCTATTCTGCCAGAAGCATCATGAGTTATTAGTGACACTTGAATGGAACTTGCTAATGGATTGACGGGTGTGATACACAAATTGACATTGCAGTGTTTCGAATTAGTTATCTGACACAACGATTGTTTGCTCCTAGTTTGACCAGGGATGTGTTATGGAAGGATATGAAGCAACTTTCTTTCTTTGAACCCATGTGCCATGCCGCTGAAAAGTTATGTGTTTTCAACAGGTTATTTTTCAGGTGTTTGAACAATTATGAACATGATTGTGTGGCAACGGCTTCTCATTTCGCTTGTCCCGTTCTGTTAATGGCCTTAATACTTCCATGAGCAGAACAGGTATCAGCAAACACAAATAAACAAGTTTTTGAAGTAAAAAAATTCTGCTGCACGCAAACACACACAAATGCCGTTAATGATAATACACAGCTTAATATATTATTTTGAGAATGGTTGAATCCCCCAAATGCACAAGATGTCGGAAAGTGAAAAAATTGGTCAATTTTGTAAGTAATACAAATAACTGATATGTTCGATTTTTAATGATTCCTCAATACTTTTCGAAACAAAAGCTGAGTAAAGGATCTATCATTATCTGCCCTTAACTTCCTTATAGTTTGCAAGCGAATTTGTCAAAAACAAGACGTCTACAAATGAGAAATTAAAGAAATTTCTTTTCAAGTTGACATCAGCTAAATGTCGGCCCGGCACATGGAACATCAAAGCATTGTCATGATTATGGAATTCTTTTGACATTCATGAGCACGCTTTAGAACCCATACATATGTTTGAATATATTATGCTCGAGCTTCTATTCCTTCCTAACACCTCCCTGGTTTGACAAAGAGTAAAAAACGCATTAGACATTCAAATCATTATTACAAATTATAGCTATAAAGCCAATGAAGATATCAATGATATGGATGGTGATAATGTTGCCAATTGTATTAATTCAGGTCTTTTTGAACAGGGTAGCCCCATCATTAAGTTTGTACTGTTCTCCCTGGGGCCCTGTGTACAAATAATGCAATACATACATGATATGAACCTAGATTACATAAAATAAAAAAGCTAACGGTCAAGATTATGGATTATGATTCTTTCATTGATTTGTTTTATAGTATTCTCGTTCGTATTCATTTAATACATGTATGCATCATACAGTCTACAGTTTGAAATGTAATGGATAACATAATGAAAATGTACAAAGTATAACCAAATCAATAAAGTATTGAATGAATATTATTGTTGGTAATCCACCACCCCTCCCCCATTCCCGTTAACTATATATAGATCAACCTTTCACTCTCTCATTCACCTACTGACCAAACAATACTAAAACACACACCGACATACATACGCACGCACAAACGTACACACGCACACACACGTACACACACACACACACACGCACACACACACACACACACACACACACACACACACACACACACACACAAACACACACACAGTTGTACACACACGCCACCTCACAACCATTCACCCATTCGCACGTCGCCTCCATGTGTACATCCTTTATTTCCGGTAATTTATTTTTCCCATTTGCCTCGCTGTCCTATATAAAAACGTTTTTTTTTTTCTTCCATTTCCTAAGGTGGTGTATCGAAGTACCTGGTTATCGTAGACAGATCGAGCAGTACAGGCTTCACTTAACTCCTCTTACCTGGATCGTTGGGTTGAAAGAAACCGCTTCTCTGTCAGTCTCGTTTGCGCATGAGATTGGATGAGCTAGAGACGTCGTCAGCATCATGATCAGCAGACTTGTCGTCAGCAGACGGCGCGTTATTGTCGGGGGAGCCATTCTGATGGTTCAGGCAAGCCCTGTGAATCTCCACAGATTCTCAGAAAGAGGCGACTTCAAGAAGACTTGATGTGTACAAAGCTGTTGTCGTGTTGAGACTCTCACGTACCACCGTCGTTGAGGGAAGTAATACAGTACACTGCAAGGGAGGTTCTCGCGGCCTACTTTTATACCGTACTGCTAGCTGGCAGATATGAAATAACTTGTTTGAGGCGTGGCAAAACTCGGGCAATGCATTATGGTCCGAGACCTGGCCACGATCAGCGGGAAAACGAAAACAGGAATTACCTCGACATAGCTGGACTAAGACGACGTACCTAGTAAATGTATACATTTTATTAACCCTTACAATGCCAGACAGTTATGTTGCAGTCAAACTTGTTCTGAGTGCAAGCAACCAATACAGTCACGCGCGCACACAATAATTCATGTACACACGCACGTACGCTCACTCACACATACAAACCCATTCAAACACTAACTTACTGAAACGCACTCACACCCACGCATAACACTCTCACATCCTCCCCACCACACATACACATACACGTACATGAACATGTTCGAATAAAGGTAACATATTATGTGCAAAACTGTCTTGAAATCGGACTGGATCTGTCAGGTGTGGATATAAAAGATCTTAGAGCCCTTATCAATGTAATGACATTCATTCTTTCAAGATAAGCTAGCCATTTTTCAAGTCAAACAATAAAGTGGTGAAAATTGCCGGAAAATGGAAGAAAATGCTGTTTAAGAAATTTCATTACAACATTACAATTGGAATCTTACTTTAATATTGATCTTTAGATTTCAAATAAGTTTTGAACGGGTCGTCCGAAGAGACAAGAGACGGTGACCGCAATCAGCACACATCCCGGTTCATCCTTCAATTTTGAAGAGGTTTCGTTTTTAAACATAATGATAGAAAAAAAAAACTAAGATGATACATTTGATAAATCAATTTTCCCTAGACTTGGCCACGATCAGAGAGCAAATGGTTGTAACATACGAGAAAACAAGGAAGCTAAACCGGGAGAAAAGCAGGCTGAGTGTCCAATTGGTACAATACTTGGCATCGATCCGATTGAAACGAAGGCAGGATGCAGGTCGCCAAAGCGAGTACATGGACGTACAGGAATAATACACATTCTATCAATATCACAGTCACGCAGACTTGGAGTGTATGCTAACAATTAACACACTTACATAGGCGCACATACATGAACATAATACACACATACAGACAGGAATACAGACATGAAAATGGAAGAAAATACTATATAAGAACTTCCCTCCCAATAATAGAACTGGAATCTTACTTCAAGCGGAATATTATAGCGACTAAGACGTACCTAGTCCATGTATGTTGTATTCATTTTATTAACCCTTACAATGCCAGACAGCTACGTCACAATCAAACTTTCACTGTTTGAAAGAAACCTGTACATGCTGTAGTCACGCACGCACACATACTATTGTATACACACGCAGGTACGCCCACTCACACACTTAAACTCATTTAACTATACACTCATCGAAACGCACACACACACACATACACACACACACACACACACACACATACAACACTCTCATATCCTCCCCACCACACACAAACATACATACGCGTTCTATATCGTTCTACAAGGGGAAACCAAAATACCATATTGGAGCTGGCAAAGAGGCACATTAATTAACACGACGTTTAACAAACATCATATAACAAGAATAGAGCATATGAAAGCAAAGAGCAAAAATTGTAAAAACTTTCGAAATACATACTATTGACATGATTGAGCAACAGAAAAACGAAAGATTAGAATGATATACCAGAAGAAAAACAATATGAAATGGACTGTTAGTTTGTTCAAGACTTGGCCACGATCAGAGAATTAATATTGTTACAACATAAGTGAAAACGCGTAAATGCAAACAAGGATGATAATTTGATATCTAGGTCTATCGGAAGAAAAACAGGATGATATGGAATATCTATTTGTTTAAGACTTGGCCACGATCAGAGAGCGAGATTCTTACAACATAACTGAAAACAAGGATGATATATCTATCGGAAGAAAAGCAGAAAGAAATGAGCAGCTGTTAATTTATTCAAGAGTTGACCAAATCAGTATGAAAACGAAAGCACGAAGTTCATCGACATAGCTGGACTAACAGGTATCTAGTACATGCTATATAAATTTTATAAACCTGTACAATGCCAGAAAGGTAGGTCTCAGTCAAGTTTTTACTATGATGAGCAAGCAACCTATTATAGTCACGTGCACACACAAAGTCATTTACAGACACGCAGGTACGCCCATTCACACATACAAGCACATTCCAATTAATACTCATTGAAACGCAAACACACACACACACACACACACACACACACACAACACTCTCACTCTCTCCCCACCATGCACAAACAAACATACACGAACATGTCCGAGCAAAGGTAACGAAATAATAATGAGCAATACTATTATCTGAATGGATTCGTTAGTATGAATATACATGTAGAAAGTCTTGGAATCTGTTATTGATATAAGGCTGGTAGGATATGATTGAAATGATATTCATTCTTTACAGATTTATATCCGTGACCCCAACCCCCCCCCCCCCTCCACCCCTTCTCCACCACGCACCCCTTCAGCCAATTACATGAAATCATTTTAGTGAGATTTGATTCGATTTGATTGAATAAACATGATAAAAGGATGTGAATAGATTTGACATCCTCTGACCTTATGGCGCTAAAATCTTAGCTTCATTTGACTTGAAACACTTTTTTTTAAATGTGTTTTTATTCAAAATCTATAAGTTTGCTGATACCTAGAATGTATACATAAGTTTTACATTCTGCTTTCATTGTCACACTATAGTCGCGATCACTGCACTTAGTGGCGAATTAAGGGGGGGGGGGGGGGGCACATCCGGCCCGTGCCCCCTCATCACAGACCAAAGTTTTGAAAATGAGGCCCTTTTTGCTTATTATACATGTTATATGTCAGTGTGCCCCCTCTTTTGGAAGTGAGGATCCTTTTTTTATTTTTTATTTTTATTCCTCACGCGTCCGAGGAAGAAGTGAGGAAGTTTTTTTTTAGTCATCAAGCATCGGCGGAAGAAGTGAATGAACATTTTTTTTTTTTTTTTTTAGTCATTCATCACACGCTTTCCCCCAACAAAAACATTTTTCTAAATTGTGCCCCCCACCCCCTTCCCAAAATGCTGGATCCGTCCTTGAATGCACTTATGCGATTATGCGTTTGCGTGTGTCTAGAGAACGCGAAAAGAGAGATGGAAAGAAAAAGAGGGAGAGAGAGAGAGAGAGAGAGAGAGAGAGAGAGAGAGAGAGAGAGAGTGAGAGAGAGAGAGAAAGAAGGGGAAGAGAAAGAGAGAGGAAAAGTGCGTGTTCGAGAGAGTGAGAGAGATAGTAAAAGAGAGATTGCTTGAGAGAATGAGAAAGAAAGAAGAGAGAGAAACAATATTGCATGCATGCATTTTAGGCGCTCCTGTTTTTTTTTTAATTTGTACATGTGAAAATGATTGTGTGTATATTACTAATACCCCGTGTGAACAGGAGAAGAAAAAAACTCGCTGGGAAGCCTCCGAAGAACCTCCGGTGAACAAGTTACCTCCTGTATGCATTAAGACGCTCAACACAAGACAACCACCTGTAAGTTTGTTCAAGACTTGGCCACGATGGCACGATCAGATAATTAATTGTTACAACACTATTGACATGTTTGAGCAACAGAAAAGCGAAAGATTAGAATTATATGCCAGAAGAAAAACAATATGAAATGGACTGTTAGTTTGTTCAAGACTTGGCCACGATCAGAGAATTAATATTGTTACAACATAAGTGAAAACGCGTAAATGCAAACAAGGATGATAATTTGATATCTAGGTCTATCGGGAGAAAAACAGGATGATATGGAACATCTGTTTGTTCAAGACTTGGCCACGATCAGAGAGCGAGATTCTTACAACATAACTGAAAACAAGGATGATATATCTATCGGAAGAAAAGCAGGAAGAAATGAGCAGCTGTTATTATTTTGTTCAAGAGTTGACCAAAGCAGTATGAAAACGAAAGCATGAAGTACATCTACATAGCTGGACTAACAGGTATCTCGTACATGTTATATACATTTTAAAAACCTGTACAATGCCAGAAAGGTAGGTCTCAGTCAAGTTTGTACTATGATGAGCAAGCAACCTGTTATAATCACGCGCACACGCAGGTACGCCCGGGAGGTACGCCCACTCACACATATGTACATTTCTATCAATACTCGTTGAAACGCACACAGTCACACACACTCACACACACACACACACACACACACACACACACACACACACACACACACACACACACGCACGCACGCACACACAAACACACACACACACACACACACGCACACACGCACAACAATCTCACATCCTCCCCACCATGCACAAACAAACATACATGAACATGTCCGAGCAAAGGTAACAAAATAATGAGCAAAACTTTTGTCTGAATGGATTCCTTAGTATGAATATAGAAGGTCTTGGACACTGTTATTAATATAAGGTTGGTAGGATATGATTGAAATGATAATCATTCTTTAGAGATTTATATCCGTGAACAGGTGCGACCCCCCCCCCCCCCACACACACACACACGCACACCCCTTCAGCCAATTACGTGAAATTATTTTAGTGAGATTTGATTCGATTTGATTGAATAAACATGATAAAAGGATGTGAATAGATTTGACATCCTCTGACCTTATGGCGCTTAAATCTTAGCTTCATTTGATTTTTTTTTTTGTTTTTTAAATGTGCTTTATTCAAAATATATAAGTTTGCTGACACCTAGAATGTATACATACGTTTCACATTCTGCTTTCATTGTCACACTAGTCGCGATCACTGCACTAAGTGGCGAATTAAGGGGGGGGGGCACATCCGGCCGTGCCCCCTCATCGCAGACCAAAGTTTTGAAAATGAGGCCCTTTTTGCTTATTATACATGTAATATGTCAGTGTGCCCCCTCTTTTGGAAGTGAGGATCCTTTTTTTTATTTTTTATTTTTATTCCTCACGCGTCCGAGGAAGAAGTGAGGAAGTTTTTTTTTAGTCATCAAGCATCGGCGGAAGAAGTGAATGAACATTTCTTTTTTTTTTTTTTTTTTTAGTCATTCATCACACGCTTCCCCCCAACAAAAATATATTTCGAAATTGTGCCCCCCACCCCCCCCCCCCCCTTCCCAAAATGCTGGATCCGTCCCTGAATGCACTTATGCGATTATTCGCTTGCGTGTGTCATAGAGAACGCGAAAAGAGAGATGGAAAGAAAGAGAGAATGAGAGAGAGGGAGAGAGAGAGAGATAGAGAGATGGAGAGAGAGAGGGAGAGAGAGAGAGAGAGAGAGAGAGAAGGGGAAGAGGAAGAGAGAGGAAAAGTGCGTGTTCGAGAGAGTGAGAGAGAGAAACGAGAGATAGTAAAAGAGAGATTGCTTGAGAGAATGAGAAAGAAAGAAGAGGGAGAAACAATAATGCATGCATTTTAGGCGCTCCTGTTTTTTTTTTTTTTAATTTGTACATGTGAAAATGATTATATGTATATAACTAATACCCCATGTGAACAGAAGAAAAGAAAAACTCGCGGGGTAGCCTCCGAAGAACCTCCGGTGAACAAGTTACCTCCTGTATGCATTAAGACGCTCAACACAAGACAACCACCTGTAAGTTTGTTCAAGACTTGGCCACGATCAAATAATTAATTGTAACATAAGTGCAAACAAGGATGATAATTTGATATCTAGGTGTATCGGAAGAAAAACAGGATGATATGGAATATCTATTTGTCCAAGACTTGGCCACGATCAGAGAGCGAGATTCTTACAACATAACTGAAAACAAGGATGATATATCTATCGGAAAAAAACAGGAAGAAATGAGCAGCTGTTAATTTATTCAAGAGTTGACCAAATTAGTATGAAGACGAAAGCACGAAGTACATTGACGTAGCTGGACTAACAGGTATCTAGGCCATGTTGTATACAATTTATAAACCTGTACAATGCCAAAAAGGTAGGTCTCAGTCACGTTTGTACTATTGCAAGCAACCTGTTATAGTCACGCGCACGCACAAAGTCATTCACACATACACAAGCATGTACACCCATTCACACATACAAACACATTCCAATTAATCCTCATTGAAACGCAAACACACGCACACACAACACTCTCACATCCTCCCCACCATACACAAACAAACATGCATAAACATATCCGAGCAAAGGTAACAAAATAATGAACAAAACTTTTATCTGAATGGATTCCTTAGTATGAATATAGAAGGTCTTGGACACTGTTATTAATATAAGGCTAGTAGGATATGATTGAAATGATATTCATTCTTTAGAGATTTATAGTCGTGAACGAGTGCCCCCCCCCCCTCCACCACATACCCCTTCAGCCAACTACGTGGGGTCATTTTAATTAGATTTGATTTGATTTGATTTGATTGAATAAACATGATAAAAGGATGTGAATAGATTTGACATCCTCTGACCTTATGGCGTTTAAATCTCAACTTCATTAGACTTGTAACTTTGTAAAAATATGTTTTATTCAAACTCTATAAGTTTGCTGACACCTATTTACATCCTGCTTTTATTTTCACACTAGTCGTGACCAATGCACTCATGCAGTAGCGAATTTAGGGGAATGGGGGCACAAAAATAGTAAGCCCCCCCCCCCCCCCCCCTAAGCAAAATAGCATAACTTTTTATCGAAGAAGTTTTGGGCAAAATGATTTGGCAGGATTATTCCCTAACTTATTGACAAACTTATGTGTGAAAATCAAACTAATCCAAGGAGTCATGTATGAGTGGGCAAATTTTAAAGGCAAAAATGTCACTTTTCAAAAGTCACAAGGGTAATAGTTCATGCCGTTTTAACAGTACATTTTGGCATTTCCTTTGCGACTTTTGGGCACGAAAATAACTTCTTATGTTTACATAACAGGTCACGTTACATCTTTGTAAAAGATTATTTTATTTTGTCACAAAAAAAGGGTTTCTAACAGTTTTAAACTTAAGAGGGATGAGTATTAATTTTGTTAAACAGTGCTCACTCAACCAGAACAATGGATTAGTGTCGGAATAGGTGTTAGTGCATCGAGAGATGGATGATAAACATTGAAAGGACATAAATTATGCACCAGAAATGGAATTCAGCAAAGATTCATATGAGAGAATCCCAAAATTATTTTGCCCAAAACGTCTTCGATAAAAAGTTATGCTATTTTGCTTGGGGGGGGGGGGGATTACATTTTTGGTTGTGTTTATGTTAGTGTGCCCCTTCTTTTGGAAGTGAGGATCCTTTTTTTCTTTCTTTTTTATTGTTCACGCGTCCGAGAAAAAAGTGAGGACCATTTTTTTCTTTTTCTTTTTTTCCTTTTTTAGTCATCACGCATCCGCGGAAGAAGTGAGAGAACTAAGAGAAGCTTTCTTTGTTTTGTTTTTCTTAAGTCAGTCATCACACAATTTTCCCCGACCAAAAATATTTTTCTAAATGTGCCCCCTTCCCCCTTTCCCAAAAGAGAGAGAGAGAGAGAGAGAGAGAGAGAGAGAGAGAGAGAGAGAGAAGGGGAAGAGGAAGAGAGAGGAAAAGTGCGTTTGTGAGAGAGAGAGAGAGAGAGAGAGAGAGAGAGAGAGAGAGAGAGAGAGAGAGAGAGAGAGACGGGGGGGGGGGGGGAGAGAGAATGAGAACAGGAGAGAGGGCTGGGGTGGTAAAAAAAGAATGTGTGTGTGTGTGTGTGTGTGTGTGTGTGTGTGTGTGTGTGTGTGTGTGTGTGTGTGTGTGTGTGTGCGTGAGTGTGTATGTGTGTGTGCATGTGTGTGTGTGTATATGTGTGTGCGTGAGTGTGTGTGTTGTGAAGTGATACATTACACTGCAAGGGAGGTTCTCGCGGCCTACTTTTATACCGTATTGCTAGCTGGTACTATAGGCGTGGCAAAACGCGTGCAATGCATTTTCGTCCGAGACCTGGCCACGATCAGCGGGAAAACGAAAACAGGAAGAACCTCGACATAGCTGGACTAAGAAGTACCTAGTAAATGTTGTATACATTTTATTAACCCTTACAATGCCAGACAGTTATGTCGCAATCAAACTTGTTCTGAGTGCAAGCAACCAATACAGTCACGCGCGCACAAAATAATTCATGTACACAGGCACGCACGCCCACTCACACATACAAACCCCTTCAAACACTAACTTACTGAAACGCACTCACACACACGCACATCACTCTCACATCCTCCCCACCACACATACACATACACGTACATGAACATGTTCGAATAAAGGTAACATATTACATGTATGTGCAAAACTGTCTTGAAATCGGACTGGATCTGTCAGGTGTGGATATAAAAGATCTTAGAGCCCTTATCAATGTAATGACATTCATTCTTTCAAGATAAGCTAGCCCTTTTACAAGTCAAACAATAAAGTGGTGTAAAATTGCCGGAAAATGGAAGTAAATGCTGTTTAAGAAATGTCCTCACAATATTACAAGTGGAATCTAACTTTGATATTGATCTTTAGATTTCAAATAAGTTTTGAACGGGTCGTCCAAAGAGACAAGAGACGGTGACCGCAATCAGCACACATCCCGGTTCATCCTTCAATTTTGAGGAGGTTTCGGTTTTAACACATAATGATAGAAAAACAAAAACTAAGATGATACATTTGATAAATCAATTTTCCCTAGACTTGGCCACAATCAGAGAGCAAATGGTTGTAACATACGAGAAAACAATGAAACTAAACCGGGAGAAAAGCAGGTTGAGTGTCCAATTGGTAAAATACTTGGCATCGATCCGATTGAAACGAAGGCAGGATGCACGTCGATAAAGCGAGTACATGGACGTACAGGAATAATACACATTCTATCAATATCACAGTCACGCAGACTTGAAGTGTATGCTAACAATTAACACACTAACATAGGCGCACATACATGAACATAATACACACTTACAGACAGGAATACAGACATGAAAATGGAAGAAAATACTTTATAAGAACTTCCCTCCCAATAATAGAACTGGAATCTTACTTCAAGCGGAATATTGTAGCGACTAAGACGTACCTAGTCCATGTATGTTGTATTCATTTTATTAACCCTTACAATGCCAGACAGCTACGTCACAATCAAACTTTCACTGTTTGAAAGAAACCTGTAGTCACGCACGTACACATACTATTGTATACACACGCAGGTACGCCCACTCACACACTTAAACTCATTTAACTATACACTCATCGAAACGCACACACACACACACACACACACACACACACACATACAGCACTCTCATATCCTCCCCACCACACACAAACATACATACGCGTTCTATATCGTTCTACAAGGGGAAACCGAAATACCATATTGGAGCTGGCAAAGAGGCACATTAATATAACACTACGTTTAACAAACATTATATAACAAGAATAGAGCATATGAAAGCAAAGAGCAAAAATGGTAAAACTTTCGTAATACATACTATTGACATGATTGAGCAACAGAAAAACGAAAGATTAGAATGATATACCAGAAGAAAAACAATATGAAATGGACTGTTAGTTTGTTCAAGACTTGGCCACGATCAGAGAATTAATATTGTTACAACATAAGTGAAAACGCGTGCAAACAAGGATGATAATTTGATATCTAGGTCCATCAGAAGAAAAACAGGATGATATGGAATATCTATTTGTTCAATACTTGGCCACGATCAGAGAGCGAAATTTTTACAACATAACTGAAAACAAGGAAGAAAAGCAGGAAGAAATGAGCAGCTGTTAATTTGTTCAAGACTTGACCAAATTCGTATGAAAACGAAAGCACGAAGTACATCGACATAGCTGGACTAATTCGTATCTAGTACATGTTGTATACATTTTATAAATCTGTACAATGCCAGAAAGGTAGGTCTCAGTCAAGTTTATACTATGACGTGCAAGCAACTTGTTATAGTCACGCGCACGCACAAAGTCATCTACACATACACACGCATATACGCCCATTCACACATACAAACACATTCCAATTAATAGTCATCGAAAAGCAAACACACACACGCACAACACTCTCACATCTCCCCACCATGCACAAACAAACAAACATGAACATGTCCGAGCATAGGTAACAAAATAATGAGCAAAACTTTATCTGAATGGATTCCTTAGTATGAATATAGAAGGTCTTGGACACTGTTAGTAATATAAGGCTGGTAGGATATGATTGAAATGATATGCATTCTTTAAAAAATGTATAGTCGTGAACGGGTTCCCCCCCCCCCCCGTCCCCCTCCACCACATACCGCTTCAGCCAATGACGTGGGATCATTTTAGTTAGATTTAATTTGATTTGATTGAATAAACTTGATAAAAGGAGGGGAATAGATTTGACATCCTTTAACCTTATGATGCTAAAATCTTAGCTTCATTTGACTTGTAACACTTTTTTAAAATTTGTTTTATTCAAAATCTGTAAGTTTGCTGACACCTAGAATGTATACATACGTTTTACATTCTGCTTTCATTGTCACACTAGTCGCGATCACTGCACTCAGTGGCGAATTAAGGGGGGGGGGGGGGGGGCACATCCGCACCCATGCCCCCTCATGAGAGACCAAAATTTTGAAAATGAGGCCTTTTTGCTAATTATATGTCAGTGTGCCCCCTCTTTTGGAAGTGAGGACCCTTTTTTATTTTTTATTTCTATTCCTCACGCGTCCGAGGAAAAAGTGAGGGACTTTTTTTTAGTCATCAAGCATCGGCGGAAGAAGTGAATGAACATTTTTTTTTTTAGTCATTCATCACACGCTTTCCCCACACAAAAATATTTTTCTAAATTGTGCCCCCCCCCCTTCCCAAAATGCTGGATCGGTCCTTGAATGCACTTATGCGTTTGCGTGTGTCTAGAGAACGCGAAAAGAGAGATGGAAAGAAAGAGATAGGGAGAAAGAGAGAGAGAGAGAGAGAGAGAGAGAGAGAGAGAGAGAGAGTCAGAGAGATGGAGAGAGAGAAGGGGAAGAGAAAGAGAGAGGAAAAGTGCGTGTTCGAGAGAGAGAGAGAGAGAGAGAGAGAGAGAGAGAGAGAGAGAGAGAGAAAGAGAAGGGGAGGAGGAAGAGAGAGGAAAAGTGCGTGTGCGAGAGAGAGAGAGAGAGAGAGAGAGAGAGAGAGAAACGAGAGATAATAAAAGAGAGAATGCTTGAGAGAATGAGAAAGAAAGAAGAGGAAGAAACAATAATGCATGCATTTTAGGCGCTCCTGTTTTTGTTTTTAATTTGTACATGTAATTAGTAATACCCCGTGTGAACAGAAGAAAAAAAATACTCGCTGGGAAGCCTCCGAAGAACCTCCGGTGAACAAGTTACCTCCTGTGTACATGACGCTCGACACAAGACAACCACCTGTAAGTTTGTTCAAGACTTGGCCACGATCAGATAATTGATTGTTACAACATAAGTGAAAACGCGTAAGTGCAAAAAAGGATGATAATTGTATATCTATCCCAAGAAAAACGGGATGATATGGAATATCAATTTGTTCAAGACTTGGCCACGATCAGAGAGCGAAATTCTTACAACATAACTGAAAACAAGAATGATATATCTATCGGAAGAAAGGCAGGAAGAAATGAGCAGCTGTTATTATTTTGTTCAAGAGTTGACCAAAGCAGTATAAAAACGAAAGCATGAAGTACATCGACATAGCTGGACTAACAGGTATCTAGTACATACTATATAAATTTTAAAAACCTGTACAATGCCAGAAAGGTAGGTCTCAGTCAAGTTTGTACTGTGATGAGCAAGCAACCTGTTATAGTCACGCGCACACGCAGGTAAGCCCGGGAGGTACGCCCACTCACACATATGTACATTCCTATTAATACTCGTTGAAACGCACACAGTCACACACACACACACACACACACACACACACACACACACACACACACACACACACACACACACGCACACACGCACAACACTCTCACATCCTCCCCACCATACACAAACAAATATACATGAACATGTCCGAGCAAAGGTAACAAAATAATGAGCAAAACTTTTATCTGAATGGATTCCTTAGTATGAATAGAGAAAGTCTTTGATACTGTTATTAATATAAGGCTGGTAGGATATAATTGAAATGATGTTCATTCTTTAGATATTTATATCCGTGAAAGAGTGCCCCCCCCCCTCCACCATACACCCCTTCAGCCAATTACGTGGGGTCATTTTAGTGAGATTTGATTTGATTTGATTGAATAAACATGATAAAAGGAGGCGAATAGAGTTGACATCCTTTCACCTTATGGCGCTTAAATCTCAGCTTCATTTGACTTGTAACTTTTGTAAAAAAAAAAATGCGTTATTATTCAAAATCTATAAGTTTGCTGACACCTAGAATACTTGGTACATCCTGCTTTCAATTTCACGCTAGTCGTGACCACAGGACTCAGTGGCAAATTTAGTGTGGGGGGGGGGGGGGGGTACATCCGGCCCGTGCCCCCTCATGAGAGACCAAAGTTTTGAAAATGAGACCCTTTTTGCTTATTATGTCAGTGTGCCTCTTCTTTTGGATGTGAGGACTTTTTTTACTTTCGTTTTTATTCCTTACGCGTCCGAGAAAGAAGTGAGGACCTTTTTTCTTTTCTTTTCGTTTTTAGTCATCACGCATCCGCGCAAGAAGTGAGAGAAGTGAGGGAAGCTTTCTTTTTTTTTTCTTTTTCTTTAGTCAGTCATCACACGATTTTTCCCGACCAAAAATATTTTTCTGAATATGCCCAGCCCCCCCCCCCCCCTTTCCCCAAATCCTGGATCCGTCCATGAATGCACTTATGCGATTATGCGCTTGCGTGTGTCATAGCGAACGAGGGAGAGAGAGAGAGAGAGAGAGAGAGAGAGAGAGAGAGAGAGAGAGAGAGAGAGGAGAGAGAGGAGGGAGAAGAGGAAGAGAGAGGAAAAGTGCTTGTACGCGTTAGTAGAAGCTACTTGATAGTCCTAGTGTAACGCACTTTTATTTCGCGGGTACTCAAAATGTTGATTACGCGTTAGGACTATGAGTAGTGAAGAGATCAGCGAAACAAAAAAGTACTATCACCTAGAGTGTAAAGAACTTTTCTTCTCACTTGATCAGATGGGCAAAACTACGCTTCATCACGTGATCAACTCTTGAGCAGTCATACAGCAACATTCTTAGTATGTGGAATATAATAGCGACTAAGGAGTACCTTTATAGTACATTTTGTATTCATTTTATCAACCCTTACAGTGCCAGACAGGTACGTCGCAGTCAAACTTTCACAGTGTGCAAGAATTGTAGTCACGTGCGCACACATATTATTAAATATACACGCAGGTACGCCCCCTCACACATTTCAACTCATTTAACTATATAGGCCTACTCATCGAAACCCACACACACACACACACAGCACTCTCACATCCTCCCCACCACACACAAACATACATACGCGGTCTATATCGTTCTATATGTTCTATATTGGAGCTGGCAAAGAAGCGCATTAACACGACGTTTGACAAACATTACATAACAAGAATAGAGCATGAAAGCAAAGAGCAAAAACGTTGAATCTTTAATAATACATACTATTGAGAAACAGAAAAACGAAAGATTAGAATGATATACCAGAAGAAAAACTAGATGAAATGGGCTGTTAGTTTGTTCAAAACTTGGCCACGATCAGAGAATTAATATTGTTACAACATAAGTGAAAATACGAAAGTGGAAACAAGGATGATATATCTATCGAAAGAAAAGCAGGATGAAATTGAATGTTAATTTTTTCAAGACTTGGCCATGATCACAGAGTGGAATCGTTACAACATACAAGACATAAGTGAAAACAAGGATGATATAGCTATCGGAAGAAAAACAGGATGAAATGAGCAGCTGTTAATTTGTTTAGGACTTGACCAAATCAGTATGAAAACGAAAGCATGAAGTTCATCGACATAGCTGGACTAACAGGTATCTAGGCCATGTTGTATACATTTTATAAAACTGTACAATGCCATAAAGGTAGGTCTCAGTCAAGTTTGTACTATGACGTGCAAGCAACTTGTTATAGTCACGCGCACGCACAAAGTCATTCACACATGTACATACACACGCATGTACACCCATTCACACATACAAACACATTCCAATTAATACTCATCGAAAAGCAAACACACGCACGCACAACACTCTCACATCCTTCCCACCATGCACAAACAAACATACATGAACATGTCCGAGCAAAGGTAACAAGATAATGAGCAAAAATTTTATCTGAATGGATTCCTTAGTATGAATATAGAAGGTCTTGGACACTGTTATTAATATTAGGCTGGTAGGATATGATTGAAATGATATTCATTCTTTAGATATTTATAGCCGTGAACGGGTGCGCCCCCGCCCCACCCCCCCCCCCCCCCCTCCACCACACACCCCTTCAGCCAACTACGTGGGGTAATTTAGTTTAATTTGATTTGATTTGATTGAATAGATATGATCAAAAGATATAAATAGATATGACATCTTTTAACATTGTAGCACTGAGATTTTAGCCTCATTTGACGTGTAACTTTTTAAAAAATCAATAACTTTGTTGATACCTAGAATGTATACTTGGTACATCCTGCTTAATTCGAATATGCGCTTGGGTGTGTCATAGCGAACGAGAGAGAGAGAGAGAGAGAGAGAGAGAGAGAGAGAGAGAGAGAGAGGGGGGGGGGAGGGGGAGAGGGGGGGGGGGAGAGGGGGGAGGGGGAGAGGGGAGAGAGGGAGAAGAAGAGAGGGGGAGAGGGAGAGAGGGAGAGGGGGAGAGGGGGAGGGGGGAGAGGGGGAGAGGGGAGAGAGGGAGAAGAAGAGAGGGGGAGAGGGGAGAGGGGGAGAGGGGAGAGAGGGAGAAGAAGAGAGGGGGAGAGGGAGAGGGGGAGAGAGTGAGAGAGAGAGAGAGAGAGAGAGAGAGAGAGAGAGAGAAAGAGAGGGAGAGAGAGAGAGAGAGAGAGAGAGAGAGAGAGAAAATGACAGATGGATAGTGAAATTGCTTGTGTAAGGAAGAGAGTGAAGGTGAGAGATATATAAATAGAGAATGTTTGAAGGAGAGAGAGAGGAGAGAAAAAGAGAGTGGGGGAAAGAAAGAAAGAATGCGCTTGTGTAAGAAAAAGATATATGGAGAGTGAAAGTGTGTGTGTAAGAAAGAGAAACAAAAAAGGAAGGTATAGAGAAAGAGAGAATGCTTGACAAAGAGAGAGAGAGAGGTTGACAGTGAAAGTGCTCATATAAGTAAGAGAAAGTGAGAGGCAAATTGCTTGTTTAAGGAAGAGAGAAAAACTGGGGATATAGAGAAAGAGGAAATGTTTGAAAGAGAGATAGAGAGAGAGAGAGAGGAAAAGAAAAAGTGTTTGTGGAAGAAAAAGATAGACAGGGCAAGCACGTGTGTAAGAAAGAGAGAGAGAGAAAGTGAGGTATAGAGAAAGAGAGAATGTTTGACAAAGAGAGAGAAGACAGTGAAAATGCTTGTACAAGAAAGAGAAGGGGAAATGTTTCAAATAGAGAGAGAGAGAAGAGAGAGAGAGAGAGAGAGAGAGAGAGAGAGAGAGAGAGAGAGAGAGAATTAAAGTGAAATTGAACAAAAAAAGAGAGAGAACGAGAGAGTGTTTGAAAGAGAAAAAGTTTTCAAGACCGCGCGACACTCCAACCGTCGTGCCTACATACAAGTTGTGTAGTGTCAGCTGTTCTTTGTAATCAGCTTTAAACTTATGTATACTTATGCTAAATTCTGAGGCGAAGGAGGACTCGTAGACTCGAAGTGTTATATATATAGGTTGTTGTACGTTTAATTCGTTACTCTGATCTTACACTCGATGATAACTGTCTCTTGTTGTTTCTGCTGTTCAGGTTTATTTCTCTCTTCTCTGATTCAAAATCAAGTGATAGAGTGCCAGTTTCATGGATTTGTAATGACTCATACATATTCCACATAAACTGAATCTTTCTACGTCATAATTCCAGATTCCAGCAAAAATCTGAGAATTTAGTCTGATAACCTTTAAGAAGTGGTCCTAAAAGTGGATAATCATGTGCTGTAAGGCGAGGGAGTGGTAAATGGACATTTTGATCTCCGATTGAAACCACTACAGTAACAAGGAATATTCAGTCAGAAATATTTGAAAACTTCATTTCCAACTGGAACCAATTAAGATCAACAGGTGCCAGTTGAAACCAGTTGCAATCAGTTGAAACCAGTTGGATTTCTAATAGGTTTCAAGTGTAAGTGTATGTGTGTATGTGTGTGTGTGTGTGGGGGGGGGGGGTCACCATAGCAGATCTGCTGTGCCGTCATCCCCGTGGACTAAATTCTGTTCGAAGATTTTTGAGAAGATTCCTTTCTACTATCCCGCGATGAAACTGGAGTGGACGCCATGGCCATTGCAGAATGGCGCCCTCTCTAGTACGCACCAAGCTGTCCTGTCTGAAACACCAATACAACCTCTTACATCTAATATTGTAGACTATCATTACCAGCTTATTGGATAATAATTTACCATTCATGATTGACAAGTTTGGGATGATTTTACACACCATCACCATGCTCCTGTCTGTATGTGTGGTATGCACATGTATGTGCGCCTGTGTGTATTATCATAAATCATTAGCATACATTACACGTCTGAGTGTGATATTGATAGAATGTGAACTAGGAACGTCCTAGTATTACATCCTGCTATCGTTTTCTCGCTGATCCTGGCCAAAGAATTATGTTACTTTTGAGCAAACTGGACCTCTGAGTCATTCTCATTATTCACGTATGAGTATATCGTGTTTATATTCGTGAAAATGTCTGCAAAAAGAGGTACATTCCCTTGAAAGACAGCCCGTCCCTTTTTCAGATCACCACAAAACCATCGAAACATTGGGAAAACATATAGAGAAGTGTTAGCAAGCTGTATATTCATAATTTGAAGCTGATACGTAGTGTAAAATTTAAATAATGCACGTAAACAACGTCTGATTAATAGTCTTTGCCTCAGGCTCTTAGCAGTTTGTGTTGAAATATTTACTTTATTGATTAATCTGTTTATTAAATTCATAGAAGGAATCATCTCCAAAGTTTGGTAATTTCTCATAAAATTAGGACTTCACACATGCATAATAGCCACATAGATACTGTAAGAAAGACTACAACTGTAATACTTTTTTCGTAGTACGAAAAAAAGTCGGTTTGAAATTTAACGCCTGAAATTCTTATTATACAGAAAGCTTCAACATGCTATATTTCTAGAAATGGTCTTGAATCACACTGTCTTCAATTTACGATCGTGATAGACGATTTAAAATTTTAAGCTTGCAAAAGGGAGGACAATCTTTAAGGAGTAATACGGTCATGCGGTAATAAAATCTCAAATATCTGCCAGGAAACTTGCAAGAACTGTATCGGAAGTCAAACAGGAGAGGGATTGGAAGGAGAGCAGAAAGTTACTTTCTTCGTTTCCCTGTAGAGAAAGATTATTAATTCTTTATGTGTCGCATGCAATGCTACGATGTGATTTGCAGCTTATAGTGGTATTAACCAGTAGCACGCCAAATATTGAAGGCACTGGGATTACAAAATAAAATACTGAGCTCCAACTGGTTTAAAAAAGAAATTATATCGAAAATATTTTAGGGCAGAACACGCTCTCTGAGGCTTTTAACTAACATTGCAGAAGAAGGTTAGAAATAAAAGAGGTATAGAGGAAATGTACACAAAACAAAGTACAGGAAACACTGTATAAAATAGCCAAAGTATGTTAGGTCATAATCATTTGTGTTCAAGCGAAACCTATACATCAAGAGTAATGAAGTTATCTGAAACGGTTTTAATGTCTTTTATATCAGATAAATGGTACGCTAGCCTACGGAAACACCTGCACAAGCAGAACAAGAAATATTACAAACTCGCATTATACTAACACCAGTTGTATACATGATCAAAATTAAAGATGTCAGTTGTACTTGTTTATGTATCGATATCATTCTAGTCTAATATTCTATCTTCACAAACAATGGAAACATGAATCTCAATCCTTACGTTATGGTTGCTATGACTACCAAAACACATTGCCTACGATCGCAATGTACATCCTAACATACATTAGGCTAATAACCAAAAAAAGTCAACATGTCATTAAAATTTAAAACAGCTTCATCGGTATTGGATTGGATCAAGAAAGCTTCTGTACCTTCACTAAAGAAAATCATTTGTTTTTATATTTCTCTACACAGATACATGTATAGACAACCAATAACACTACAGAGCATGAAAGCTTGCTGCACAATTCAACAAATTAATCATTATGAACCTCATTGCGCAAATTCGCGTGTAACATTCATTCTTGATATCAGTTACTGCTTTCTCCGAAATACTTTCGGACACATTTTTCAGAAAATAATATTTCGTTTGTCTGAAATGAGATATAATGTAAAAGTGAAACCTATTCTAAGAAGGCACTTAAAAAGATTTTGGAAACTGCTGGGTATGCAGCGACAAGGCTGTTTGTACAGGTTGTAAAGAGATGCTTCTTCTACGTCTTTCTATCTGTATGCCCATTGTGAGCGGAGTGGGTAGTCGATGTGAGATTGTGGTATCACAGAGGGCGGACTTTCATCTCAGTCTTCTTCATAGAGGCGACAGACCCCTTCCAATGATACCACCTGATCCCGTCATACTTCCCTGAGGTGTCACCATCAATGTAGTATCTGCCGTTCAGGTTGGAGACCCCACAGCGCCCGTACCACCACGCCCCGTGAAATGAGGTAGCGCAATTCCTGCTGTCGGTATCATGGTCCTCATCACGTGTAGAGAAGGCTCGACCGTTATGATACTCCATCGAATCACCTGTGCATAGATCAATACACGCAAACTGAATAGCAACAAATAACATGTAAGTGGGCTCCTGAATAGCAATCTAGAGACAGTCTGACAATAGCCTGCATTCTACTAATGAAAGTTTAACGAAGTTTTGGACGGGCTTAAATTATTTGTAATTGTAAATCAGGGTTAAGTGGGGTAAATCATGTAAATGGTTCACTTGAACATTCAATTGCATCTTACGAAAAATATATCAACCACCGAAAAGAGTATTCAGGCATGTTAATTTGAAACTGAATAAGTCAAAAATGTGAAATATAATTTTCGGGTAATAATTCTTTTTAATCACGGTGAAGGTGAGATTCATTCATCATGTTCATCGCGTAGGGGTGAGTGTGACATCAATGTAGTGGAATAGTGAAATCTGAATAGATAGGGGAAAGCATTTATTTTAATTCATGTAAAGATTACCTGAATTGATAGTACGTAAGTAATAATTCAGTGTAACATTCGCAGTAATAGCGTAGTAAACAGTGACCAAACGGTTTTTGGAATGTTTCTTGATTTATTTTCTCCAAAATTGTCGTAAAATATCCTAATAAAAAGGGAAACATGTCCAGTGGAATAAACACACAAAAAACGTTATTTTTAACGTCATTTTTTAACGTCGTTTTTGTTGAGTAACGTCATCAAAAACCGTCGTATAGATGTCTTCGTTCTTCCCAAAAGAGTTTTGAGGTCAATTTTGAGTGTGTAATAATTCAACGCTCAAGATTTTGACACCATTTTGTCGCCAGCCGTTTCCATGACTTCTCTTATTTCTGGATAGTGTCTTGCAGGAGAGCGCCGAATGCCCACGCACAGTTCTTTTGTGCATGCGCATTGGAGGCAAGCGACATTTAGGAGGATTAAAGAAGGATACAGGAATTGTTGACGTTAAAGCCGAATCTAACTAAGCTCAGTAACCAGAATCGCAAACTCGCCTTAAACCAATGGATACGACTATTTAGAATCGATATCAGATTTCAGCTTGGTTTATTTAGAATCGATATCAGATTTCAGCTTGGTTTAGGTTTATGACCTTAGTAGTACGGTCCTTTGCTAGTTCATTTACTCACCAGCCGTGCCCTGATAGCCTCCGACTTCCAAGCGATAATAATCGCTCTCATCAGATACGCTGAACGAGGAATATTCGGCATAAGCTGTCTCGTTGTCGAATGACCAAAGGTCGACGCGTAGTTGCATGGCTCTGTCATTGGTCAGGAAATGAAGTACGTCATTCCCAATCCAGAATTCGTTTTCAATATCACCGAATCCTAGTTTATAGGAGCTCCAACGCCGAAAGAAATCGTCGTTTCCGCTCTGCCGTCGCTGGAATACCTGGAACAAAGCCATAGCATTTACATAAGATGTCAAAGCTTTATCTTCCAAGACAAACCAACAACACCATCTAGCTTTCAGATTATAATAATGATATTGGAGAGTGCATCTGCAGCAACATAATCATTAGCATGCCGGACCAAAAATCAGTAGGTAGCATAATAGCTCGAAGTATTTTAATATTTTTCAGGTCGGGGGAACAGACTAATTGATTGATCGATTGAATTGACTGAATATATTTTCCAATATAAAACTGAACAATACCGAATATGCACACACGGTTAGTTAGCGTACTCAATACAATAATTTGTATACAGATTACAAAACATGTATCCAGATATGTGATACGGTTTAATTTTATATCGATAGGAATATAATTTTCATTGTAATTACAAAATCCTAACCTTTCCTCTAATCCGGGAATGCGTTTCGTTTACAGCAACATGTTCTAAGCCCCGTTCCACTATCATGACTATCATGATCTGGTTTGCGATCTACCAAATCGTCGAAAAGCGGCATTGACGTACCTCGATCGTGTTTATTTGGGGTAGAGCGGTGCAGTAACGAGACCACAGCGTCCCGTTCTGATGCCGCTCTTACAACGCTATGGACAACATTACTACGCTCACGCCGCTGTGTTAATATCATTACGATTCATTGTAATCGGGAAGATCAAGACGAAGGTCAACAAAAATTGCCGATGTGAAAACTACTCGATTCACCTCCGTTCTCATAACGCTGCTGCTACTACATTGTCTATTAAACACGATCCCTGTACGCATAT
Organism: Arbacia lixula; assembly: GCA_963669155.1. Lineage (NCBI taxonomy): Eukaryota > Metazoa > Echinodermata > Echinoidea > Arbacioida > Arbaciidae > Arbacia > Arbacia lixula. The sequence goes on from OZ022592.1 coordinate 3,526,501, forward strand.
GCCATTCATCGTCGATTTGATAAATCGAACAGATCGGGGTCCAGATTGCCTTATGAGCTTACGGTCCAGCCACCTCCATCGGTGGTCATGTCACAGTAGACCCGGAAGGCTTCCGGGGCTCTATTGGGTTGGATCAGGTAGACACCGCTCTCCGTTCGCCCTGCCCTCAGGACGTCACTGCAATCCCTTGGGGCCGGACCTGAAAGGGCCGCAGTCAGTTCGTTTTGCTTGCTTTGTAAACTTGCAAGGGCCGCTGTCAGTTCATCTTGGCGTGTTTCCATGCGTTCGAGCGCACTCAGCACTCGAGTTTCAGTGGTGGCATTGAGTTGTGACTCGGATGTAAAAATCTATAAAAAGAAGAATTGACGATTACATTAAAAAACTCAAACTTTTAGTTATTTTTTGAAAGGCAGCTCTTCGGTAGAGGTTACAGCACGAAGTAATTTGTTTTTGATGGTTTCCTTACATTTTATGTCCCTTTTTTCTGTTTTAGATTTTACGAACTGGACCTCCATATTGTACTAGAAAAAAAAAAACTTGCCACACTTTGAAAAGTAATTTCACAAAAGTTATAAGTCGATTCTGCCTGACAATTTTGCATCACAAAGTGAAAGGATGAAAAATGTTTTTTAGAGCGAAGTACCTTGACATATTAGAGGTCATCATTTTTGTAGTATTCCTTTGAATATTTGATAACTTTGCTTATGGACAAAGTTGGACACAAACATGTGTACATCAAATAATGATTTTAAAACCAATTAATGCCAATTTGTGCATCACACCTATCAATTCACTCGCAACTGCTATCACAACATTACTAATACTAGGTGTTAAAAAAATGAAAAATGGAAAATGATATTAAAAATGTAAGAACTTGAATCAAGCTGAAATCTAAACATAAGGTCAAATAATGTCATTTTTTAGAAGCAGGTTGCGTTACATGTAAGCAATTGATATTTGTCAACAAATTATATATATAGTGTATGTAGAGTGCCGAGGTGTGACGTTGTTTGAGCATACTGTATTTTCATGACAACTGGTTTTAGACTATGCAGGTAGAGCAAGCAGCGGTGCTCACAGCGGAGACTCTTATTGGGAATGCCCGACACCAGCCCGCTAGATAATATCAGACCTGTAAACCGCTCACTGAACATGCTGAAGTGATTTTGTTTAGAACCAGTTGCCTCGACAAAATGCTCATATGACGACACCACTTCGGTACTCTATTTAATGAATTTGTTTACGGACGTGGAGCTCAAAATTTGTTTGTATGAGATAATCACTATGCATTTTAGAAATGTGTTCACAACTTTTCCCCTAACTGCGTCGTAATAATGGTAAAGCATTATAGCAAGTAGGTGTTCCCCGATCATAGTCACCTATATTTCGTAATTAACCGTTTTCGTAATTTATTCACAACTTACCACCTAAATGCGTAGTAACGCGTTATCGCATTCACTTGTATCTAGTCAATCAGATTGCATTTGGTGAAATGCACTTTAAATATGGTAGCCCGGATAAGCTTTGGGGTTTCAAGAGTAACGTATTGTTTTGAAGATGTGCATAAAATTTGCATACATAACAAAAATGGTATCCTCAGTTTTAATGGATGGAACGCACTTTGAATCTTTAATTTGTTGCTACTCAGAGAAACCTCGGCCAAGGTTTGGGGCTACCATCAGTAACGCACCAGTTTAAATACGTGAACAAAATTTGCGTACATTACAAAAATGGTCTATTTAGGACACAACAATGCCGATTGTGCATGTCAATCCACAAGGTCTATTCTGCCAGAAGCATCATGAATTATTAGTTATACCTGCTAGTGGATCGACAGGTGTGATGTGCATTATGGGTTTTTTATTAATTATCTGACAAACATACTGTTTGATCCTAGTTTGTCAAAAAGTGAAAATCGCATTAGACATTCAAATGATGAGTAAAAGGGTAATGAATGTAAAATCAATAGAGATATTAATGATAATGATGGTAATAATGCTGGTGATGATAATGATGCCAGTTATTTATTCAGGTATTTTTACTTCAATGGGGCCCTATGTACAAATAATGCAATACATACATGACGTGAACAAATATTACACAAAATAGTTCTTATAAGAAGGCTAACGATCAAAATGGATTATGATTTTGTCAACTTTTTTTGTTTGATAAGTATTCTCAAAATGGAGTATTTATTTTGAAATATGAAAGAAAACATAGCATATTAAAACAAAATACAAAGTCAAATCAGATCGATGAAAAGTATAACTATTGTTTATACACCCCCCCCCCCCCCCCCTCGTTAGCCATCGCTCAACATTTCATATCACCTAGCGACCACACAACACTAAAAACGCACCAAATACACAACAAACACGAATACACGCGCGCACACACAAACACACACACACACACACACACACACACATGCACGCACGCACACACGCACCTACAAACACACACGCAGCTAGCCTCACGCCCATTCACACAACGCCCCCATGTGCACATCTTTTATCTCCGGTAATTTTTGGGGGGTTTTTTCTCTTCGGTTAACAACCCAGAATAACCGTACTTGCTAATTTTCTTTCCTCTCGTTCATTTTCTAACAGTCTTTGCTAAATTTCTAAAAGAAGTTGGGGTTTATTTTAAGGTCTGCTATAGCAAAAATCATTTATTTGATTAAAATTATAATAATTAACTGCTACTTTCCTGTATTTGAAACTTTTATAGCGATGTAAATTCCTCCCAGTTTATAATTTACAGTTTACATGTTTACTTTTCAGGCAAAGCATTTTTATAGCAACCCGAATATCCACCATGTTCCTAAAAAGTTGGCAAAGACAGTTCGCTCATTCTTAATGAAACATTCTTTTAAAAAATCCTAGTATACCTCCCACTTCACGAGTCTATATTGAAAAGCATTTCAATCTCACCTTTGAATCATCGAATATGAGTCTTTATCCAATCAGTCTATGTTTATCCATGAGAAAAATGGAAGTCCTTCAGTCCTTCCTTATCGTATTTTTGAGCTCTTAAACACCATATATCTTTTCATATAATTTTACCATTTCATAACATATCACACATTAACTTTTCAACTACCTCAAGAACCCAAGGTTGTGAAAAGGATAGTAATGATAACGATAACAGTTACGATGGTAACCCTAACGATAGCAGTTAATATATTTTTTTTAGTAATGGTAATGATTTTTAGTAATGCTGGTGATAATAATGCTATAAGTAATAATGGTGTTATTAACGATATCAGTAATGATGATAATGATAACGATAGCAGTGATGATGATATTAATAACAACATCATAAATGATGGTAATTATAAAGATATCAGTAATGATGGTGATGGTAATCAGTGATGATGGTGATAATAACAGTATGAAAATGATAAGAACGATAGCAGTAATGAGGATAACGATAGCATTAGTGATGGTGATGATAACGATAGCAGTTTTCAATGATGGTGATAGCGATAGCTACAGCTAGTGTTCATAGAGATGGAGAGGATTCACCAAATCCTCTTACCTGGATCGTTGGGTTGAAAGAAACCGCTTCTCTGTCAGTCTCGTTTGCGCATGAATTTGCACGAGCTAGAGACGTCGTCAGCATCATGATCAGCAGACTTGTCGTCAGCAGACGGCGCGTTGTTGTCAGGGGAGCCATTCTGATGGTTCAGGCAAGCCAGGTGAATCTCCACAGATTCTCAGAAAGAGGCGACTTCACGAAGACCTGATGTGTATAACGCTGTTTGTTGTGTTGAGACGCTCACGTATCGCCGTCGTTGAGGGAAGTAATACAGTACACTGCAAGGGAGGTTCTCGCGGCCTACTTTTATACCGTATTGCTAGCTGGTACTAGGCGTGGCAAAACACGTGCAATGCATTATGGTCCGAGACCTGGCCACGATCAGCGGGAAGACGAAAACAGGAAGTACCTCGACATAGCTGGACTAAGACGACGTACCTAGTAAATGTATACATTTTATTAACCCTTACAATGCCAGACAGTTATGTCGCAGTCAAACTTGTTCTGAGTGCAAGCAACTAATACAGTCACGCGCGCACACAATAATTCATGTACACACGCACGTACGCCCACTCACCCGTACAAACCCATTCAAACACTAACTTACTGAACCGCACTCACACACACGCATAACACTCTCACATCCTTCCCACCACACATACACATACACGTACATGAACATGTTCGAATAAAGGTAACATATTATGTGCAAAACTGTCTTGAAATCGGACTGGATCTGTCAGGTGTGGATATAAAAGAACTTAGAGCCCTTGTCAATGCAATGACATTCATTCTTTCAAGATAAGCTAGCCACTTTACAAGTCAAACAATAAAGTGGTGTAAATATACTGGAGAATGGAAAAAAATGCTGTTGAAGAAATGTCCTCACAATATTACAATTGGAATCTTACTTTAATATTGATCTTTAGATTTCAAATAAGTTTTGAACGGGTCGTCCAAAGAGTAAAGAGACGGTGACCGCAATCAGCACACATCCCGGTTCATCCTTCAATTTTGAGGAGGTTTCGGTTATAATACATAACGATAGAAAAACAAAAACTAAGATGATACATTTGATAAATCAATTTTCCCTAGACTTGGCCACGATCAGAGAGCAAATGGTTGTAACATACGAGAAAACAAGGAAACAATTGGTACAAGACTTGGCATCGATCCGATTGAAACTAAGGCAGGATGCACGTCGATAAAGCGAGTACATGGACGTACAGGAATAATACACATTCTATCAATATCACAGTCACGCAGACTTGAAGTGTATGCTAACAATTAACACACTAACATAGGCGCACATACATGGACATATACACACATACAGACAGGAATACAGACTTGAAAATGGAAGAAAATAACCCTAACTTCCCTCCTAATAATAGAACTGGAATCTGACTTCAAGCGGAATACTAAAGCGACTAAGGCGTACCTAGTCCATGTATGTTGTATTCATTTTATTAACCCTTACAATGCCAGACAGCTACATCACAATCAAACTTTCACTGTGTGCAAGAAACCTGTAGTCACGCACGTACACATATTATTGTATACACACGTAGGTACGCCCACGCACTTAAAAACACACACTCAGAAACTCTTTGAACTATATACTCATCGAAACGCACACACACACACACACACACACACACATATACATCACTCTCATATCCTCTCCACCACACACATACATACATACGCGTTCTATATCGTTCTACAAGGGGAAACCGAAATACCATATTAGAGCTGGCAAAGAGGCACACGATGTTTGACAAACATTATATAACAAGAATAGAGCATATGAAAGCAAAGAGCAAAACTGGTAAAACTTTCATAATACATACTATTGATATGATTGAGCAACAGAAAAAAAGAAAGAATGATATACCAGAGGAAAAACAATATGAAACGGACCGTTAGTTTGTTCAAGACTTGGCCACGATCAGAGAAAACGCGTAAGTGCAAACAAGGATGATAATTTGATATCTAGGTCTATCGGAAGAAAAACAGGATGATATGGAATATCTATTTGTTCAAGACTTGGCCACGATCAGAGAGCGAAATTCTTACAACATAACTGAAAACAAGAAAAAAAAAGCAGGAAGAAATGAGCAGCTGTTAATTTATTCAAGAGTTGACCAAATTAGTATGAAAACGAAACACGAAGTACATCGACATAGCTGGACTAAGACGTATCATGTTATATACATTTTATAAACATGTACAATGCCAGAAAGGTAGGTCTCAGTCAAGTTTGTATTATGATGTGCAAGCAACCTGTTATAGTCACGTGCACACACAAAGTCATTTACACATGCACATACGCACGCATGTACGCCCATTCACACATGCAAACACATTCCAATTAATACTCATCGAAAAGCAAACACACACACACGCACAACATTCTCACATCCTCCCCACCATGCACAAACAAACATACATGAACATGTCCGAGCAAAGGTAACAAAATAATGAGCAAAACTTTTATCTGAATGGATTCCTTAGTATGAATATAGAAGGTCTTGGACACGGTTATTAATATGAGGCTGGTAGGATATGATTGAAATGATATGCATTCTTTACAGATTTATAGCCGTGAACGGGTGCGCCCCCCCCCCCCCCTCCACCACACACCCCTTCAGCCAATTACGTGGAATCATTTTAGTGAGACTTGATTTGATTTGATTGAATAAACATGATAAAAGGAGGGGCATAGATTTTACATCCTTTAACCTTATCATGCTTATGGCATTTAAATCTCAGCTTCATTTGACTTTTAACTTTTTTTAAAAAATGTGTTATTATTCAAAATCTATAAGTTTGCTGACACCTAGAATACTTGGTACATCCTGCTTTCAATTTCACGCTAGTCTTGACCACAGCACTCAGTGACGAATTTAGTGTGGGGGGGGGGGGGAGCATCAGGCCCGTGCCCCCTCATGAGAGACCAAAGTTTTGAAAATGAGGCCCTTTTTGCTTATTATGTCAGTGTGCCCCCTCTTTTGGATGTTAGGACCTTTTTTACTTTCGCTTTTATTCCTCACGCGTCCAAGGAAGAAGTGAGGACCTTTTTTTCTTTTCTTTTCTTTTTTCAGTCATCACGCATCCGGGGAAGAAGTGAAACAAGTGAGAGAAGCTTTCTTTTTTTTTCCTTTTTCTTTAGTCATTCATCACACAATTTTTCCAGACAAAAAATATTTCTTTAATATGTCCCCCCCCCCCTTTCCCCAAATCCTGTATCCGTCCATGAATGCACTTTTGCGATTATGCACTTCCGTGTGTTATAGCGAACAAGAGAGAGAGAGAGAGAGAGAGAGAGAGAGAGAGAGAGAGGGGGGGGGATAGAGGAGGGGGAAGAGGAAGAGAGAGAAAAAGTGCTTGTGCGCGTTAGTAGGAGCTACTTGATAGTCCGAGTGTAACGCACTTTTATTTCGCGCGTACTCAAAATGTTGATCACGCGTTAGGACTATGAGAGTGAAGAGATCAGCGAAACAAAAAAGTACTATCACCTCGAGTGTAACGAACTTTTCTTCTCACGTGATCAGATGGGCAAAACTACGCTTCATCACGTGATCAACTCTTGACCAATCATACAGCAACATTCTTAGTGTGTGGAATATAATAGCGACTAAGGAGTACCTTTATAGTACATTTTGTATTCATTTTATCAACCCTTACAGTGCCAGACAGGTACGTCGCAGTCAAACTTTCACAGTGTGCAAGAATTGTAGTCACGTGCGCACACATATTATTAAAAAGACACGCAGGTACACCCCCTCACACATTTCAACTCATTTAACTATATAGGCCTACTCATCGAACCCCCCCCCCCCCACACACACACACACACAACACTCTCCCATCCTCCCCACCACACACACACACACACATACATACGCGTTCTATATCGTTCTATGTGTTACAAGGGAAAACAGAAGTACCATATTGGAGCTGGCAAAGAATCGCATTAACACGACGTTACATAACAAGAATAGAGCATGAAAGGAAAGAGCAAAAACGTGGACTCTTTAATAATACATACTATTGAGAACAAACAAGGATGATATATCTATCGAAAGAAAAACAGGATGAAATGGAATGTTAATTTGTTCAAGACTTGGCCATGATCATCGAGTGGAATCGTTACAACATACATGACATAAGTGAAAACAAGGATGATATATCTATCGGAAGAAAAACAGGAAGAAATGAGCAGCTGCTAACTTGTTCAAGAGTTGACCAAATTAGTATGAAAACGAAAGCACGAAGTACATCGACATAGCTGGACTAACAGGTATCTAGTACATGTTGTATGCATTTTATAAACCTGTACAATGCCAGAAAGGTAGATCTCAATCAAGTTTGTATTATGATGTGCAAGCAACCTGTTATAATCGCGCGCACACAAAGTCATTCACACATACACACGCAGGTACGCCCACTCACACATACAAACACATTCCAATTAATTCTCATGAAAGGCAAACACACACACGCACAACACTCTCACATCCTTCCCACCATGCACAAACAAACATACATGAACATGTCCGAGCAAAGGTAACAAAATAATGAGCAAAACTTTTATCTGAATGGATTCCTTAGTATGAATATAGAAGGTCTTGGACACTGTTATTAATATTAGGCTGGTAGGATATGATTGAAGGGATATTCATTCTTTAGATATTTGTAGCCGTGAACTGGTGCGCCCCCGCCCCCCCCCCCCCCCCCCTCTCCACCACACACCCCTTCAGCCAACTACGTGGGGTAATTTAGTTTAATTTGATTTGATTTGATTGAATAGATATGATCAAAAGATATAAATAGATATGACATCTTTTAACATTGTAGCACTGAGATTTTAGCCTCATTTGACGTGTAACTTTTTAAAAAATCAATAACTTTGTTGATACCTAGAATGTATACTTGGTACATCCTGCTTAATTCGATTATGCGCTTGGGTGTGTCATAGCGAACGAGAGAGAGAGAGAGAGAGAGAGAGAGAGAGAGAGAGAGAGAGAGAGAGAGAGAGAGAGAGAGAGAGAGAGAGAGAGAGAGAGAGAGAGGGGGGATGGAGAGAGAGAGAGAGAGAGAGAGAGAGCGAGAGAGAGAGAGTGAGAGAGGAGGGAGAGGGGAGAGGGGGAGAGAGGGAGAGAGAGAGAGAGAGAGAGAAAGAAAGAGAGAGAGAGAGAAAATGACAGATGGATAGTGAAATTGCTTGTGTAAGGAAGAGAGTAAAAGTGAGAGATATATAAATAGATAACGTTTGAAGTAGAGAGAGAGTAGAGAAAGAGAGAGTGGGGGAGAGAAAGAAAGAATTTGCTTGTATAAGAAAAAGAGAGTGAAAGTGAAAATTGAGAGTGAACGTGTGTGTGTAAGAAAGAGGAACAAAAAAGGAAGGCATAGAGAAAGAGAGAATGCTTGACAAAGAGAGAGAGGTAGACAGTGAAAGTGCTCGTATAAGTAAGAGAAAGTGAGAGACAAATTGCTTGTTTAAGGAAGAGAGAGAGATTGGGGATATAGAGAAAGAGGGAATGTTTGAAAGAGAGATAGAGAGAGAGAGGGAAAGAAAAAGTGTTTGTGGAAGAAAAAAATAGATAGAGAGTGCAAGTACGTGTGTAAGAAAGAGATAGAGAGAAAGTGATGTATAGAGAAAGAGAGAATGTTTGACAAAGAGAGAGAAGACAGTGAAAATGCTTGTACAAGAAAGAGAAGGGGAAATGTAGAGAGAGAGAGAGAGAGAGAGAGAGAGAAAAAAAAAATTAAAGTGAAATTGAAAGAGAGAGAGAAAGAAAGAGTGTTTGAAAGAGAAAAAAGTCTTCAAGACCGCGCGACACTCCAACCGTCGTGCCTACATACAAGTTTTGTAGTGTCAGTTGTTCTTTGTAATCAGCTTTAAACTTATGTATACTTATACTAAATTCTGAGGCGAAGGAGGACTCGTAGACTCGAAGTGTTATATAGGTTGTTGTACGTTTAATTCGTTACTCTGATCTTACACTCGATGATAACTGTCTCTTGTTGTTTCTGCTGTTCAGGTTTATTTCTCTCTTCTCTGATTCAAAATCAAGTGATAGAGTGCCAGTTTCATGGATTTGTAACGACTCATACACATTCCACATAAACTGAACCGTTCTACGTCATAATTCCAGATTCCAGCAAAAAATCTGAGAATTTAGTCTGATAACCTTCAAGAAGTGGTCATAAAAGTGGATAATCATGTGCTGTAAGGCGAGGGAGTGGTAAATGGACATTTTGATTTCCGATTGAAACCACTTCAGTAACAAGGAATATTCAATTAGAAATATTTGAAACTTCATTTCTAACTGGAACCAACAGGTGCCAGTTGAAACACCAGTTGAAACCAGTTGGATTTCTAATAGGTTTCAAGTATGTGTGTGTGTGTGTGTGGGGGGGGGGGGGTCACCATAGCAGATCTGCTGTGCCGTCATCCCCGTGGACTAAATTCTGTTCGAAGATATTATCATTTTGAGAAGATTCCTTTCTACTATCCCGCCATGAACTGGAGTGAACCCCATGACCATTGCAGAATGGCGCCCTCTCTAGTACGCACCAAGCTGTCCTGTCTGAAACACCAATACTACCTCATACATCTAATATTATTGTAGACTATCATTACCAGCTTATTGGATAATAATTTACCATTCATGATTGACAAGTTGGGGATGATTTTACACACCACCACCATGCTCCTGTCTGTATGTGTGTATATGCACATGTATGTGCGCCTGTGTGTATTATCATAAATCATTAGCATACATTACACGTCTGAGTGTGATATTGATAGAATGTGAACTAGGAACGTCCAAGTATTACATCCTGCTTTCGTTTTCTCGCTGATCCTAGCCAAAGAATTATGTTACTTTTTAGCAAACTGGACCTCTGAGTCATTCTCATTATTCACGTATGGGTATATACGTGAAAATCGTGAAAATGTCTGCAAAAGAGGTACACTCCCTTTAAGGAGTAATACGGTCACGCGTTAATAAAATCTCAAACATCTGCCAGGAAACTTGCAAGAACTGTATCGGAAGTAAGACAGGAGAGGGGTTGGAAGGAGAGCAGAAATTCACTTCATTCGTTTCCTTGTAGAGACAGATTATTAATTCTTTATGTGTCGCATGCAATGCTACGATGTGATTTGTAGCTTATAGCGGTATTAACCAGTAGCACGCCAAATATTGAAGGCACTGGGATAACAAAATAAAATACTGAGCTCCAACGGGCTTAAAAAGGAAATTATATCGAAAATATTTTAGGGCAGAACGCGCTCTCTGAGGCTTTTAACTAACATTGCAGAAGAAGGTTAGAAATAAAAGAGGTATAGAGGAAATATACGCAGAACAAAGTGCAGGAAACACTGGATAAAATAACCAAAATATGTTAGGTTATAATCATTTGTGTACGAGCGAAACCTGTATATCAAGAGTAATGAAGTCATCTGAAACGGTTTTGATATCTTCTATATCAGATAAATGGTACGCTAGCCTACGGAAACACCTGCACAAGCAGAACAAGAAATATTACAAACTCGCATTATACTAACCACTAACATCAGTAGTATACATGATCAAAATTAAAGATGTCAATTGTATATGTTTTTAGCGATATCATTCTAGTCTAATATTCTATCTTCACAAACAATGGAAACACGAATCTCAATCCTTACCTTATGGTTGCTATGACTACCAAAACATATTTCCTACGACTGCAATGTACATCATAACATACATTAAGCTAATAACCAAAAAATAATGTCATGTCCATTAAAGTTTAAAACAGCTACATCGGTGTTTTTTTTTTTTGTTATCAAGAAAGCTTCTGTACCTTCACTAAAGAAAATCATTTGTTTTTATATTTCTCTACACAGATACATGTATAGACAACCAATAACACTACAAAGCATAAAAGCTTGCTGCACAATTCAACAAATTCATAATTATGAACCTCATTGCGCAAAATCGCGTATAACATTCATTTGTAATATCAGTTATTGTTTTCTCAGAAATACTCTGGGACACATTTTCAGAAAAGAATATTTAGTTTGTCTGAAATGAGATATAATGTGAAACCCTGATAGCAGAGACTGGTAAAAATCACGTCAATTTTACGTCTTTTGGAAGTCGTGTCTTACGTCTTTATGACGTCATATACATGACGTCTTAAAGACGCGACTTTGCAACAGCTCACGACGTCAAAAAAGACGTCATATTTTTACGTCATTTTGACGTCGTTTCGGTTAAAATACGACGTTTTTAAGACGTCTTTTAAACACGAAAATGCTGTTTAAATGACCGAAAACTGGTAAATATCACGTCTTAATTACATCTTTTTTACGTCGTGTCTCACGTCATTATGACGTCACATAATGTCGTCTTTACGACATCGTAAAATGACGTCTTAAAGACGCGACTTTGCAACAGCACACGACGTCAAATAAGACGTCATATTTTGACGTCATTGTGACGTCACATAATGTCGTCTTTACAACATCGTAAAATGACGTCTTAACGATGTCATAAAATGACGTCTTAACGACGTCACAAAATGACGTCGTAAAGACGCGACTTTGCAACAGCACACGACGTCAAATAAGACGTCATATTTTGACGTCATTGTGACGTCACATAATGTCGTCTTTACAACATCGTAAAATGACGTCTTAACGATGTCATAAAATGACGTCTTAACGACGTCACAAAATGACGTCGTAAAGACGCGACTTTGCAACAGCACACGACGTCAAATAAGACGTCACATTTTGACATCATTATGACGTCACATAATGACGTTTTTACGACATTATAAAATGACGTCTTAGTCACGTCTTAAAGACGTCATTGACGTAATGTTTATGACCTGTATGAAAAAAATTATAATGGAGTGATATAATCTCACATGACTAATCATACATACACACATGCACATACATGTATTACACATATCCTAACCTTACTATACTCTAACCCTATCCTATCCTATTCCTATCCTATTCCTATCCTGTCCATCAGCACACTCACTTTATATAGTAGTCCGGTAATGTGGATCACAAAATATTGGTTAGTACAACTAAAGATTAATATTTTGTTGTAATTATTGTTGTCTGCACTCAATTTGGTGGCATTTCCTTTTTAATGTCTGAACTTCAAAACATTTACTGAAATGTATGCTTAAATATTCCTTTTGTCTAGTTATATGACAATTAATCTATTCAAAAGTACAAAAATATGACACAAGTCAATACCCCTATTGCAGGCATGAATATTTATTAGCCTCTCAGCTGTTTTTCAAGTTTTTCAAGTTTTTCATGCACATGTAGATAACATACTGCGCCAGTTGGGTGAACAGTAATTGCTTTAAGTGAAAGTAATCAACTACTGGTATAAATTCAGGTTAGGCTTAGGATTAGACCGAGATAGGATGGGATTAGGATTAGTTGGTCTTTTAAAGACGTCATAATGACGTGAATATTACGTCATATTGCGGTCATGCAACAAGTAGAGATGTGTTGGTCATTTAAACACATCATATTGAGATTTTAACATTGGCGTTGATATGATGACATTTAAATAATGACATAAACATTACATTATACTATGGTCATACAAGAAGTCAGTATTTATTGGTCATGGGAATAAATCTTATCGACATCGTAATATTGATTCAACCTGTACATAATTTAGCAACATTTAGTAACACTATTCAACCTGTACATGGGTATACTGAATACAGTAATTCGAAGACGTGAAATGTTATGTTCATCGATATCATTTACTTCAGTTGAATGTAGATGTAGAGTACAGGTTGACAAGCAATAAATATTACAACATTGACAAATCAATGGGTGCAGATCCATGATGTCATAATATTCATTAGGGGTACCATAAACTGTTGTAAAGGCAGCTCAATAGAGCAGAATGTCACTTTTTGTCAGATAGCTGTGCTGGACGCATGGTGCACAACAGTGGAACGTGTAGACTGATAGTGATTTAATGGTTGGTGCAGTCAATTCATGTGTGGCTCACAATCACTTTCTGGAGCAGATGCGTGTTTGTTTACCCTGTTCTACACTGGGGACCACCATGGTCCCATCCATAATGTGATTTGCTACATCGTTTCACATTGTTTTTATGTGAGCTTTTATCTTCTCCTTCACATCTTCGGTTCTAATGACCACTTCTCTTTTCCAGTCTGGGTTGCTGCTGTTTGACCTAACAGACTTAATGATGTTGGTTCCTTTTCTCTCCAGTGCAAAGATGCTGTGAAATGCGGCTGAACACACTTCAACTCCTCCCCCACTCTGCGTTCGGTATCTGCATCAGAAAAGGGAGGGGGTGGGGGTGGAAATAAGAAAGAAAATAACTCTACTGCAATGAAAAGAGCAATTATAAAGAAAAAAAGAAAACATGAGAAAGACATCACCCATTAAAAAGAAAAGAAAAAAATCACTGTAAGAAGACTGAAATGTTTAAGCAATCAGTACATAATTTGAAAATATTAAGTCATGCATGAAAAGGGTAACCTAGCTGGCAATTAAAATGCAACAATTGATTTTCTTTTACAAAACACAGATCCTGCTCGCCACATGCCCTATGAGCTTTCTTGAGCGATGTCTCTCATTACTTATGAATAGATGGTGTCACGATTGCAGGTCTATAGTTCACCATGCATTTTCCAGCCCATGTCTGTGTATGAATTTGCCAATGCAGATCACCTTATACTTGTCCACAACTATGTCTCGTTTTTTATGGTTTTGTTCATGAATTAGCAGCTTAAATTCCACAGAATTCGATAAAGGTTAGGATCTGGACTAGATTAGGGTCATGGTATGGGAAAGGTAGGGTTCAGTGAGGTTTATATGTGATTTAAAACCAATTTTATGGCGCAAAATTTGCAAAACCTAACGTTTGTTCTTCCATCTCAGCTACCACACAGGTTTCAATGGCTTTTCAATAAGCGCGCACAACCTCAGTAGTACCCGTGTCCTATTAAGTATAAATTCCCTAAGAAAAGTATAAATTATGCATTAGTGGAAGATTTTAAAAAGAAAAATCCATTCATTTCTTTTCTAATACTTACATAGAATGTGGGAATGTAGCTACATTCTCTTTTGGGCTTGTCAGATCCTTGGCAACGTATGACTACATGTAGGCTGCCTTAGAATGATGCTTAGAATGGTGCTGCTATGAACGCATCTTGACGCTCTTGGTTGGAATCCTTAAAGAACTCAGGAAGATGTCACAATGTCCCACTTGTCAAGGATTGCTGCTTTGCACATGTTGCAATAGCTGTGTGATGGATGACAGCATCCGACGGCTGGCCGTTAACTGGAATTTGAATAAAACACAACAAATTATAATTACCAAAATACAGCAAAAGCATTCATGATCCTAGTTAGAGCAAATTTACTTTTGTAACCCCCGGGACTACTCCTGCACAGCGAGAGCACCCTGAGGGCTCGCCATCATTCAGACTACTGTGTAATCGACCTGTGCATATGAATAAATTACTCATGTGCAATACATTTATCACATATGAATGACTATGCAGCTCGCTCACTGCGTCAGCGGGCTGGTTGCAGTAAGTAAGATGTTGTTATTGACAAGGTAGGCCCTACTACGCACAGTTTACAGTTGCGGGTATTGCAGAATACTAATTGAACTATAATGCATCTTTGCTTGATTAATTTAATCAATTCTATTCTCTCCAACATCTATTTCGCATTTAAGTCAACAAACAACTAATGAAATATAGGCCAGCATTAGCAACAGTTGTGACAGTAACACAGACAGTACGTGTATTTCACAATCCCAACACCAAATTACACACATGGGACTGACAAATTATGCCAATGAACTCACCCTTACTACTGTTTCACTTCGGACTTCTTTCATTCAGTCTTTTCCTGGGGATTTTGATATATCAGCAAGCTCTGAAGTCTTTCAAGCCATGATGACGTCGCAAGAACATAAGGACCAGGTATTTGAGACGTGAGACAATCTATGCGCGCTCCTAGCTTGACACCGGCGACTACATCGCTACATGTAGTATGAGCAGCGACTAAATTAGGGTGGATGATGGTATGTCCGAAGGGTCAAATCAAAGAGGGGGTTATAAAATAATGTTACATCATATTTTATTAATTTGTTTGTAAAGACGTTACATCTCTACTTGTATCCCTACGTATGTTTATTTGGGCTTTCATTTTTTTTCTCCTCATGTTTGTATTTTGTATGTTACGTTTTTAAAAGGTTGACTGCATGTATACATGTGTTTTTTCTTATGCGAAATGAATTAAATAAAGACGTCGTAATGTAGTCGTCTGTACGACGTATGACAAATTTATGACCAATTTAGACCGTCTTAAAGACGTCATTCCGCTATCAGGTTTAAAGAAACGTCGATGTCCCATTTGTAAAAGTCATAAAACTCGGCAGGATCGAATCACATGTGTAATATCGATGACCTATGTGAAATATCAGTGAAACATGGTCCTCATGCATATAGCTTCAACGGTCTCTAGGCTATAGGTCTGAGACAACGGCCAGCGCATAAAACCTCAAAATCTAGCGATTGCCATAATTTTGCTTTAAGTTCTATTATTTGAGGGAAATTCCTGATGTGGTATCTACTTGCATTTACCATGGTTTGTACCTCCCCCCCCCAAAAAAAAAAAAAAAATGACATGCAACATGGACATACTGTTTTTAAATAGGCGTTATTTTGCCACCATTTTGTCATTGATCATTTAATGGTCTTATAACACGGACACATTTTGGGAATGAAAGGCGTAAATTTTTATGACAGATGACAGATTAAGATCATTTTCGTAACATATATAGTGGTGAAAAATTAATGTAAGATTTTGGGATAATTCTTATAAAACGTCATCACATCTTCATAATCATAATATGGTTGCGCTAATAAGTGAAATTTTACTGTCATTTTTATATGTCGTATTTATATTCTGCTCGTACAATACCTGATTTTTTTTTATCATTCAAAGACGTCATTATATCGTCGCACCATAGTCATGATATGGTCGTTCAACAAATTGGATTTTTTTTTCATTTATATAAGTCATTATGACGTCATAACTTAGTCATAATATTCATGGAAAAAGAGGGTTGTCTCTGGTTACTGTTCGACTTCATTATGATGTCGTATGAAAGTCAGATTTTTAAGAGATTTGTTTGATCATTTATAGAAATCATTTTTACATCATAATTTAGTCATTATATATGGTCGTGCATATTAAAAGTGGGATGTTTTTGGTCATAGACGTCATCATGATATCGTATACGAGTCAGATTCTGTTCCGTATACAGTGTAATAAGATTTGGTCATTTATAACGTCGCAATTTAGTCATGATATGGTTATGCAAAAAGTGAGATGTTTCTGGTCACTGTTAGACGTCATTATGATGTCGCATGAAAGTCAGATTCTGGTCATACAAAAGAGAGTTGTTTGATCATTTAAAGACGGAGTTTCAGTGACGTCGTAACACAGTCATAATATGGTCGGGCAAAAAAGAGTAAGATTTGGGGTCATTTAAAGACGTAATTTTGACGTATAGTCAGATTCTGGTCTTACGATAAGAGATGTGTTTGATCATTTAAAGACGTCATTTTGATGTCGTAACGTAGTCACAATAAAGTCGTGCAAAGAAGCAAGATTTTGGTTCATTTAAAGACGTAATTATGACGTTGCACTTGAGTCAGATTCTGGTCGTACAATAAGATATTTCTTTGTTCATCTAAAGACGTCAACATTGCGTCTTAAAATAGTCCAAATGTGGTCGTGCAAAAAGTGAGATTTTTGAGTCATTTGTAGACGTCAGTATGACGTCGTATTTAAGTCAGATTCTGGTCGTACAATACATGATTTGTTTGGTACGTCATTCAAAGACGTCATTATGATGTCGTTATATATTCATGATATGGTCATGCAGGAAGTGGGATACGTCATTAAGATGTCGATCGAATGAAACTCAGATTCTGCATGGTCATACAATGAAAAATTTTGATCATTTAAAGACGTAATTTTGACGTCGTAATACAGTCATAATATGGTCGGGCAAAAAAGAGTAAGATTTAGGGTTATTTAAAGACGTCCTTCTGACGTATTATAGTCAGATTCTTGTCTATAGATAAGAGATGTCTTTGATCATTTAAAGACGTCATTTTGTTGTTGTAACGTAGTCATAATAAAGACGTGCAAAGAAGTAAGATTTTGGTTCATTTAAAGACGAAATTATGACGTTACATTTGAGTCAGATTCTGGTTGTACAAAAGGGGATTCTTTGGTCATCTAAAGACGTCAACATGGCGTCGTAAAATAGTCAAAATGTGGTCGTGCAAACAGTGAGATTTTTGGATGATTTGTAGACGTCAATATGACGTCGTATCTAAGTCAGATTCTGGTCGTACAGTACATGATTTGTTTGGTCATTCAAAGACGTTACTATGATGTCGTTATATAGTCATGAATATGGTCACGCAGAAAGTGGGATACGTCTTTAAGATGTCGATCGAATGAAAGTCAGATTCTGGTCATACAATGAAAAATTTGATCATTTAAAGACGTAATTTTGACGTCGCAACACAGTCATAATATGGTCGGGCAGAAAAAGTAAGATTTGGGGTCATTTAAAGACGTCATTCTGACGTTGTATTATAGTCAGATTCTGGTCGTACGATAAGAGATTTTTTTGGTCATTTAAAGACGCCATTTTAATGTCGTAACGTATTCATAATAAAGTCATGCAAAGAAGTACGATTTTGGTTCATTTAAAGACGTAATTATGACGTCGCATTAAAGTCAGATTCTGGTCGTACAATAAGAGATTTCTTTGGTCATCTAAAGACGTCAACATGGCGTCGTAAAATAGTCAAAAAATGGTCGTGCAAAAAGTGAGATTTTGGGGTCATTTGTAGACGTCAATATGACGTCGTATTTAAGTCAGATTCTGGTCGTACAATACATGATTTGTTTGATACGTCATTCAAAGACGTTATTATGATGTCGTTATATAATCATGATATGGTCATGCAGGAAGTACGTGGGATACGTCATTAAGATGTCGATCGAATGAAACTCAGATTCTGGTCATACAATGAAAATCTTTGATCATTTAAAGACGTACTTTGACGTCGTACCACGGTCATAATATGGTCGGGCAAAAAAGAGTTAGATTTAGGGTTATTCAAAGACGTCATTCTGACGTTGTATTATAGTCAGATTCTGGTCGTACGATAAGAGATGTGTTTGATCATTTGAAGACGTCATTTTGATGTCGTAACGTAGTCATAATAAAGTCGTGCATAGAAGTACGATTTTGGTTCATTTAAAGACGTAATTATGACGTTACATTTAAGTCAGATTCTGGTCGTACAATGAGAGATTTCTTTGGTCATCTAAAGACGTCAACATGGCGTCGTAAAATAGTCAAAAAATGGTCGTGCAAAAAGTGAGATTTTGGGGTCATTTGTAGACGTCAATATGACGTCGTATTTAAGTCAGATTCTGGTCGTACAATACATGATTTGTTTGATACGTCATTCAAAGACGTTATTATGATGTCGTTATATAATCATGATATGGTCATGCAGGAAGTACGTGGGATACGTCATTAAGATGTCGATCGAATGAAACTCAGATTCTGGTCATACAATGAAAATCTTTGATCATTTAAAGACGTACTTTGACGTCGTACCACGGTCATAATATGGTCGGGCAAAAAAGAGTTAGATTTAGGATTATTCAAAGACGTCATTCTGACGTTGTATTATAGTCAGATTCTGGTCTAAAGATAAGAGATGTGTTTGATCATTTGAAGACGTCATTTTGATGTCGTAACGTAGTCATAATAAAGACGTGCATAGAAGTACGATTTTGGTTCATTTAAAGACGTAATTATGACGTTACATTTAAGTCAGATTCTGGTCGTACAATGAGAGATTTCTTTGGTCATCTAAAGACGTCAACATGGCGTCGTAAAATAGTCAAAAAATGGTCGTGCAAAAAGTGAGATTTTGGGGTCGTTTGTAGACGTCAATATGACGTCGTATTTAAGTCAGATTCTGGTCGTACAATACATGATCTGTTTGGTCATTCAAAGACGTCATTATGATGGCGTTATATGGTCATGATATGGTCATGCAGAAAGTGGATACGTCTTTTAAGATGTCGATCGAATGAAAGTCAGATTCTGGTCATACAATGAAAAATTTGATCATTTAAAGACGTAATTTTGACGCTGTATTATAGTCAGATTCTGGTCGTGCGATTAGAGATTTGTTTGGTCATTTCAAGACGTGAACATGACGTCGTAAAATAGTCGTAATATTGTTGTTAAAAAGTGGGATTTGTTAGGTCATTTTATGACGTCATTATGACGTCGTAACATAGTCATCAACTGGTCGTGCAAAAGTGGGATTTGTTTGGTCATTTAAAGACGTAATTATGACGTCGTTACACAGTCATAATATGGTCAGGCAAAAATGTAAGATTTTTTGGTCATTTATAGACGTCATTATGACGTCATAATATGGTCGCCTTTACGACGTACGACGTGTTGACGAGTTTATGACATATACACGACGTCTTTACGACGTCAGTCTGCTATCAGGGAAGAGGAACCTTTTCCCAGAAGACACTTAAAAATATTTTGAAAACTGCTGGGTATGCAGCGACAAGGCCGATTGTACAGGTTGTCAAGAGATGCTTCTTCTACGTCTTTCTATCTGTATGCCTATTGTGAGCGGAGTGGATTGTCGATGTGAGATTGTGGTATCACAGAGGGTGGACTTTCATCTCGGTCTTCTTCATAGAGACGCGCCACCCCTTCCAATAATACCACGAGATTCCGTCAATCTCCCCTGAGGCGTCACCATCAATGTAGTATCTGCCGTTCAGGTTGGAGTACCCACAGTCCCTGTACCACCACGCCCCGTGACATACGGTAGCGCAATTAACGCTGCTGTAGGTATCATGGTCCTCATCACGCGTGGAGAAGGCATAACCGTTATGCTCTAACATCGAATCACCTGTGCATAGATCAATACACGCAAACTGAATAGCAACAAATAACATGTAAGTGGGATTTTGAATAGCAATCTAGACACAGCCTGACAGTGGCCTGCATTCTACTAATGAAAGTTTAACGAAGTTTAGGACGGGCTTAAATTATTTGCAATTCTACTAATCAGGGTTAGGTGGGGTAAATGGTTCACTTGAACATTCAATTGCATTTTACGAAAAAAAAGTATCAACCACCGAAAAGAGTATTTAAGCATGTTAATTTGAACGTTGATAAGTTACAAATATGAAGTATAATTTTCGGTAATAATTCTTCTCCATCACGGTGAAGGAGGGATTCATTTACCATGTTCATCGCGTAGGGGTGAGTGTGACATCAATGTATAGGCCAATGGGGAAAGACAAGGAGACTCTGGACTGATATGCCCATGGGCGGAAATCGCTCCCCGAAGGTGGAGGGGACATGTTTTTCCTCAAGAAGTAGCTGAGCGGGGGGTGGGTATTGATGGTTGATGGGATTTCGGGGAGGTGTTTTTTTTACCTTCATTTTTTTTCCATCCTTCATTTTTTTTTTATCCCGCCCAGTCTCTGACAATGATCTCAGTGGGGGGGGGGGGGGGGGGGGGGGGGTTATGCCGTTTTTAGAAAAAAATTAATCCGCCAATCCGCCAAGTCTCGTGGGGGTTCACGATCGAAAATAGTGGGGGGGGGGAATTTCATATTGTGTCCCCCCCTTTCGAAATGGTGGGGGGGGGGGGGGGGGTTATGACGTTTTCCTAAACAATTTTGTACACGAATTAAAATAACTTAATAACGAGAATAAAAGTTAACTTTTACTCGCCTTAAACGGATGATTAGGATTTGTTAGACTTGATATCACGTTTCAGCTTGTTTTAATTTTATGGCATTAGTAGAATACGGTATTGTGTTTAAAAACATTTGGTGTAAGTGAGTCCAAATTTAGAGGAAGGGAGTAAAAGATTTGAACGAGGACCAAAATTTGTCAAAACGCGTATTTCATATGATCCTGATGTCTGATAATTAGTAACATAAGGGGTATCAATTCTGCAATCAAAATACAAAGTAGTAAGTATGAGAAGGTGTTTCTATCTAGCCTGGCTCTCAGGCTGCTCTATGGGAATATTTTTAATTCAAACTCTGTAGAATCATGACAATACACACGAAGCCTAATCACTCTCTGATGGTATTTCGGCTCGATCTTACTAACCAGGAGAGGAGAGAAAATTATCCTTGTCATAGTAGACCCAAGTGGTCGTGTGTGATAGATTAAGTTCGATATATCAACCAGCCTGGATCCATGCTAGTTCATTTACTCACCAGCCGTGCCCTGATAGCCTCCGACTTCCAAGCGATAATAATCGCTTTCATTAGATACACTGAACGAGGAATATTCGGCATAAGCTGTCTCGTTGTCGAATGACCAAAGGTCGACGCGTAGTTGCATGACTCTGTCATTGGTCAGGAGATGAAGTACGTCATTCCCAATCCAGAATTCGTCTTCAATGTCACCGAATCCAATTTTATAGTCGTTCCAGTCCAGGAAAAAATCGACATCTCCATTCTGCCTTCGCTGGAAGACCTGAAACAAAGCCATAACATTTATATGAAATCTTAACTCTTTATTTAAAAGATAAACCAACAGCATCATCTAGCTACCAGAGAGTTAAGAACCGATATAATTGTGATATTGGAGCAGCGACATATTACCATGCCGGATCTGAAATCGGTAGGTAGAGTAATAGCTCGAGAATTTTTGATATTTTGCAGGTCAGGAGAACAGACTGATAGATTGATTGATTGAGTTGACTGAATATATTTTCCGACGATAAATTGAACAATACCAAATGTGTAAACACTGTTAAATTGCCCTGCTCAATGCAATATACAGATTACGAAAAAAAATCAAGAAATATGATACGGTAGGCCTATATATTAATAGGAATATATTTTTCATTGTAACCAAAGAAAGAAACACACTCATACAAAAACCTAGCCTGACCTCCTAACTACAAGCTTAACCATATTCCGTCATTACCTGTAATCCCCACTTAAACCCTGATCCCACCAAATCCCTGATTTCCACCCATTAAGTTTGTTCTAAGGTTAAACAGGGTAGCATTTCATTTACAGCCACATTATTTTAAACCCATTTCAACATTACTGTCTTCGTTTATCATTATCAGAAACTGACTGTTATTGACAAAGTTGCGTGGACACCCCACGATAGGAAAACATGCAGGGGCAATATTGCGTGTTGGGTTTGGGTAAAGCAAGATTTCCATCAGAGCGAGGAGAGTATTGATGTTTAGCATGGTAAATATGCTCTTTTAGGAGGATCTGCACCAAATGCGTTTAGGCCCCGTTCCACTATCACGATCTAGTTTGCGATCTATCAAATCGGCGGAGAGCGGCATTAGCGTACCTTGATCGTGTTTATTTGGGGTAGAGCGGTGGAGCAGCGAGACCACAGCGTCCCGTTCTGATGCCGCTCTTACAACGCTACGGACAACATTACTACGCTCACGCCGCTGTGTTAATATCGTTACGATTCATTTTAATCGGGAAGATCAAGATGAAGTTCACCGAAACTACTCAATTCTTCCCCGTTCTCAAAACGCTGCTGCTACTACATTGTCGATTAAACACGACCCCTGTACACATATGCCATTCATCGTCGATTTGATAGATCGAACAGATCGGGGTCCAAATTGCCTTATGAGCTTACGGTCCAGCCACCTCCATCGGTGGTCATATCACAGTAGACCCGGAAGGCTTCCGAGGCGCTTGTGGGTCGGATCAGGTAGACACCGCTCTTCGACCTTCCTGCTGCCAGGACGTCACTGCAATCCCTCGGGGGTAGACTTGCAACAGCCGCTATCACTTTGTTTTGCTTGCTTTGTAAACTTGCTAGGGCTGCTGTCAGATTGTCTTGGCGTGTTTCGATGCGTTCGAGCGCATCCAGCACTCGCGTTTCAGAGGTGTCATTGAGTTGTGTCTCAGCAGACGCAATGAGTTCGTCCTGCTTGCTTTGTAAACTTACTAGGGCCGCTGTCAGATCGTCTTGGCGTGTTTCGATGCGTTCGAGCGCATCCAGCACTCGCGTTTCAGAGGTGTCATTGAGGTGTGTCTCAGCAGACGCAATGATTTCGTCCTGCTTGCTTTGTAAACTTACTAGGGCCGCTGTCAGATCGTCTTGGCGTGTTTCGATGCGTTCGAGCGCATCCAGCACTCGCGTTTCAGAGGTGTCATTGAGTTGTGTCTCAGCAGACGCAGTCAGTTCGTCCTGCTTGCTTTGTAAACTTACTAGGGCCGCTGTCAGTTCGCCCTGTTGAGTTTGTAAAGTTACTAGGGCCGCTGTCAGATCGTCTTGGCGTGTCTCCATGCGTTCTAGCGCATCCAGCACACGAGTTTCAGTGGTGTCATTGAGGTGTGGCTCAGCAGATGCAAGACATTCGTCCTACTTGCTTTGTAGACTTGCAAGGGCCGCTGTCAGATCGTCTTGGCGTGTCTCCATGCGTTCCAGCGCACCCAGCACTCGAGTTTCAGTGGTGTCATTGAGGTGTGGCTCAGGACTTGAAGATGTAAAAATCTATAAATAGAAGAATTGACGAGTACATTAAAAAAACTTTTAGTTGATTTTTTAAAGGCAGCTCTTCGGTAGAGGTTACAACACAGAGCATTTTTTTTTTTTTATAGTTTCCTTAGATTTTATGTTCCCTGTTCTCTGTTTCAGATTTCACGAACTGGACCTCCATATTGTACTAGGTTTTAAGAAGAAAACTTTCTTTATTTATTTTTTTACAAAAGTTTTAAGTCGTTTCTACCTGAAATTTACGCACCACAAGGTCAAAGGGTGGTAATGCTTTTTTAGAGCGAAGTACCTCGTCATATTATCATGATTATAGATTATCATTTTTGTAATATTTCTTTAAATATTTAATATTTGTGCTTGTAAAGAAAGTTGGAGGCAAGCATATGTGTGCATCAGATAATCATTTCGGAACAAAATAATACCAATTTGTGCATCACACTCGCAACTGCCATCACAGTGTCACTAATACTAGGTGTTAATAAAATGTTGAAATGTTTGGACATTTTACCTGGATTTGACGTATGAAACAAACTGAGATGCCCAGAAGAATTTGGGGAAATATCCTCACCTCATATATTATGGTTGCGCAGTTGTGACATGTAATAACTACAATGTTTCTATAAACATTCAATCGAGGAATATTGTTACAATTAGGTAATAAGTTTGTAAACTAGATTTCAAGTTACACTTCAAAAGTCTTGATTTCACACTGTTTCGCTTCATATTTCATTTAAAAGACCCTGGAAACGTTACTTTAAGATATGTTTCTCTCAAACAAAGACCATAAAAAAAAAAACGTGTCCAACCGTGCCTAATCTAGTATTTTCATCTCGGAAAATATGAGATATTGCATTCGCTTAACCTGGTTAACTACATTATAAGCACTTCATCATCGAAAACTGTACTGTATTCATGATTAGGGATATGCATGACATATTGTAAACTTTAGGCATGTTAGGTGGACATGACGCAATCGCGTATGCATCATATTGTTAAGAGCAGCTGCCAGTCATGAATATTGAGTGACGGATTTAAACCCTGTTTAAAGGATGGATATCCATTTCTTTAAACATCCTTTCTCGAATAAACCCCGAACAAGCTTTTGGGTTTTCACTAGTAACGTACTGTTTGGAAGACGTGCATACAATTTGCATGTACATAACGAATATGGTATACATGTATTCACTTTCAATGAGTGGAACGCCCTATGAATCTATGCGTTGTTGCTACTCGGACAAGAGCACAACAATGACCATCGTGCAGGTCAATCCACGGGGTCTATTCTGCCAGAAGCATCATGAGTTATTAGTGACACTTGAATGGAACTTGCTAATGGATTGACAGGTGTGATACACAAATTGACATTGCAGTGTTTTGAATTAGTTATCCGACACAACAATTGTTTGGTCCTAGTTTGACAAAGAGTAAAAAGCGCATTAGACATTTAAATCATTATTACAAATTATAGCTATAAAGCCAGTAAAGATACCAATGATATGGATGGTGATAATGTTGCCAATTGTCATGATTGTATTGATTTATTCAGGTCTTTTTATACAGGGTAGCCCGATCAGTAAGCTTGTACTGTTCTCCCTGGGGCCCTGTTTACAAATAATACAATACAAACATGACATGAACCTAGATTACATCAAATAGTTCATATAAAAAGCTAACGATCAAGATTATGGATTATGATTATTTCATTGTTTTGTTTTATAGTATTCTCGTTTGTATTCATTTAATACATGTATACATCATACAGTCTGCAGTTTGAAATGTAATACATAACATAATGAAAATATACAAATAATATCCAAATCAATAAAGTATTGAATGAATATTATTGTTGATACCCCCCCCCCCCCCATTCCCGTTAACTATATATAGATCAACCTTTCACTCTCTCTCATTCACCTACTGACCAAACAACACCGACATACATACGCGTGCACAAACGCACACACGCACACACACGTACACACACACACACTCACACACACACAGAAACACACACACAATTATACACACACGCCACCTCACACCCATTCACCCATTCGCACGACGCCTCCATGTGTACATCCTTTATCTCCGGTAATTAATTTTTCCCATTTGCCTCGCTGTCCTATATATGAACGGTTTTTTTTATTTCCTAAGGTGGTGTATCGAGGTACCTGGTTATCTCAGACAGGTAGAGCAGGACAAGCTTCACTTAAATCCTCTTACCTGGATCGTTGGGTTGAAAGAAACCGCTTCTCTGTCAGTCTCGTTTGCGCATGAATTTGCACGAGCTAGAGACGTCGTCAGCATCATGATCAGCAGAATTGTCGTCAGCAGACGGCGCGTTGTTGTCGGGGGAGTCATTCTGATGGTTCAGGCAAGCCTTGTGAATCTCCACAGATACTCAGAAAGAGGCGACTTCACGAAGACTTGATGTTTATAACGCTGTTGTCGTGTTGAGACGCTCACGTACCACCGTCGTTGAGGAAAGTAATACAGTATACTGCAAGGGAGGTTCTCACGGCCTACTTTTATACCGTATTGCTAGCTGGTACTAGGCGTGGCAAAACACGTGCAATGCATTATGGTCCGAGACCTGGCCACGATCAGCGGGAAAACGAAAACAGGAAGTACCTCGACATAGCTGGACTAAGAAGTACCTAGTAAATGTTGTATACATTTTATTAACCCTTACAATGCCAGACAGTTATGTCGCAGTCAAACTTGTTCTGAATGCAAGAAACCAATACAGTCACGCGCGCACACAATTATTCATGTACACACGCACGTACGCCCACTCACACATACAAACCCATTCAAACACTAACTTACTGAAACGCACTCACACACACGCACATCACTCTCACATCCTCCCCACCACACATACACATACACGTACATGAACATGTTCGAATAAAGGTAACATATTATGTGCAAAACTGTCTTGAAATCAGAATGGATCTGTCATGTGTGGATATAAAAGATCTTGGAGCCCCCTTATCAATGTAATGACATTCTTTCTTTCATGATAAGCTAGCACTTTTACAAGTCAAACAATAAAGTGGTGAAAAATTGCCGAAAAATGGACGAAAATTCTGTATAAGAAATTTCATCACAATATTACAATTGGAATTTAACTTTAATATTGATCTTTAGATTTCAAATAAGTTTTGAACGGGTCGTCCAAAGAGTAAAGAGACGGTGACCGCAGTCAGCACACATCCCGGTTCATCCTTCAATTTTGAGGAGGTTTCGGTTTTAACATATAATGACAGAAAAACAAAAACTAAGACGATACATTTGATAAATCAATTTTCCCTAGACTTGGCCACGATCAGAGAGCAAATGGTTGTAACATACGAGAAAACAAGGAAACTAAACCGGAAGAAAAGCAGGCTGAGTGTCCAATTGGTACAATACTTGGCATCGATCCGATTGAAACGAAAGCACGATGCAGGTCGCCAAAGCGAGGACATGGACGTACAGGAATAATACACATTATATCAATATCACAGTCACGCAGACTTGAAGTGTATGCTAACAATTAACACACTTACATAGGCGCACATACATGAACATAATACACACATACAGACAGGAATACAGACATGAAAATGGAAGAAAATACTTTATAAGAACTTCCCTCCCAATAATAGAACTGGAATCTTACTTCAAGCGGAATATTATAGCGACTAAGACGTACCTAGTCCATGTATGTTGAATCCATTTTATTAACCCTAACAATGCCAGACAGCTACGTCACAATCAAACTTTCACTGTTTGAAAGAAACCTGTAGTCACGCACGCACACATACTATTGTATAAACACGCAGGTACGCCCACTCACACACTTACACTCATTTAACTATATACTCATCGAAACGCACACACACACACACATACATCACTCTCATATCCTCCCCACCACACACAAACATACATACGCGTTCTATATCGTTCTACAAGGGGAAACCGAAATACCATATTGGAGCTGGCAAAGAGGCACATTAATTAACACGACGTTTGACAAACATTATATAACAAGAATAGAGCATATGAAAGCAAAGAGCAAAAATGGTAAAACTTTAGTAATACATACTATTCACATGATTGAGCAACAGAAAAACGAAAGATTAGAATGATATACCAGAAGAAAAACAATATGAAATTGACTGTTAGTTTGTTCAAGACTTGGCCACGATCAGAGAATTCATATTGTTACAACATAAGTGAAAACGCGTGCAAACAAGGATGATAATTTGATATCTAGGTCTATCGGAAGAAAAACAGGATGATATGGAATATCTATTTGTTTAAGACTTGGCCACGATCAGAGAGCGAGATTCTTACAACATAACTGAAAACAAGGATGATATATCTATCGGAAGAAAAGCAGAAAGAAATGAGCAGCTGTTAATTTATTCAAGAGTTGACCAAATTAGTATGAAAACGAAAGCACGAAGTACATCGACATAGGTGGACTAACAGGTATCTCGTACATGTTGCATACATTTTATAAACCTGTACAATGCCAGAAAGGTAGGTCTCAGTCAAGTTTGTACTATAACGTGCAAGCAACCTGTTATAGTCACGTGCACACACAAAGTCATTTACAGACACGCAGGTACGCCCATTCACACATACAAGCACATTCCAATTAATACTCATTGAAACGCAAACACACACACACACAACACTCTCACTCTCTCCCCACCATGCACAAACAAACATACATGAACATGTCCGAGCAAAGGTAACGAAATAATAATGAGCAAAACTTTTATCTGAATGGATTCCTTAGTATGAATATACATGTAGAAGGTCTTGGAAACTGTTATTGATATAAGGCTGGTAGGATATGATTGAAATGATATTCATTCTTTACAGATTTATATCCGTGAACCCCCCCCCCCCCCCCCTCCCTCCACCCCTTCTCCACCACGCAGCCCTTCAGCCAATTACGTGAAATCATTTAAGTGAGATTTGATTCGATTTGATTGAATAAACATGATAAAAGGAGGGGAATAGATTTTACATCCTCTGACCTTATGGCGCTAAAATCTTAGCTTCATTTGACTTGAAACACTTTTTTTAAAATGTGTTTTATTCAAAATCCATAAGTTTGCTGACACCTAGAATGTATACATAAGTTTTACATTCTGCTTTCATTGTCACACTAGTCGCGATTACTGCACTTAGTGGCGAATTAAGGGGGGGGGGGGGGCACATCCGGCCCGTGCCCCCTCATCACAGACCAAAGTTTTGAAAATGAGGCCCTTTTTGCTTATTATACATGTTATATGTCAGTGTGCCCCCTCTTTTGGAAGTGAGGATCCTTTTTTTATTTTTTTATTTTTATTCCTCACGCGTCCGAGGAAGAAGTGAGGAAGTTTTTATTTAGTCATCAAGCATCGGCGGAAGAAGTGAATGAACATTTCTTTTTTTTTTTAGTCATTCATCACACACTTTCCCCAAACAAAAACATTTTTCTAAATTGTTCCCCCCACCCCCTTCCCAAAATGCTAGATCCGTCCTTGAATGCACTTATGCGATTATGCGTTTGCGTGTGTCTAGAGAACGCGAAAAGAGAGATGGAAAGAAAGAGAGAGAGAGAGAGAGAGAGAGAGAGAGAGAGAGAGAGTGAGAGAGAGAGAGAGGGAGAGAGAGAGAGAGAGAGAGAGAGAGAGAGAGAGAGAGAAGGGGAAGAGAAAGAGAGAGGAAAAGTGCGTGTTCGAGAGAGTGAGAGAGATAGTAAAAGAGAGATTGCTTGAGAGAATGAGAAAGAAAGAAGAGGGAGAAACAATAATACATGCATTTTAGGCGCTCCTGTTTTTTTTTAAATTTTTACATGTGAAAATGATTGTGTGTATATTACTAATACCCCGTGTGAACAGAAGAAAAAAAATACTCGCTGGGAAGCCTCCGAAGAACCTCCGGTGAACAAGTTACCTCCTGTATGCATTAAGACGCTCAACACAAGACAACCACCTGCAAGTTTGTTCAAGACTTGGCCACGATGGCACGATCAGATAATTAATTGTTACAACACTATTGACATGTTTGAGCAACAGAAAAACGAAAGATTAGAATTATATGCCAGAAGAAAAACAATATGAAATGGACTGTTAGTTTGTTCAAGACTTGGCCACGATCAGATAATTAATTGTTACAACATAAGTGAGAACGCGTAAGTGCAAACAAGGATGATGATTTGATATCTAGGTCTATCGGAAGAAAAACAGGATGATATGGAATATCTATTTGTTCAAGACTTGGCCACGATCAGATAATTAATTGTTACAACATAAGTGAGAACGCGTAAGTGGAAACAAGGATGATAAGAGCGAAATTCTTACAACATAATTGAACACAAAGATGATATATCGATCGGAAGAAAGGCAGGAAGAAATGAGCAACTGTTATTATTTTGTTCAAGAGTTGGCCAAAGCAGTATGAAAACGAAAGCATGAAGTACATCGACATAGCTGGACTAACAGGTATCTCGTACATGTTATATGAATTTTAAAAAAACTGTACAATGCCAGAAAGGTAGGTCACAGTCAAGTTTGTACTATGATGAGCAAGCAACCTGTTATAGTCACGCGCACACGCAGGTACGCCCGGGAGGTACGCCCATCACACATATGTACATTCCTATCAATACTCGTTGAAACGCACACAGTCACACACACACACACACACACACACACACACACACACACACACACACACACACACACACACACACACACACACACACACACACACACACACACACACACACACACACACACACACACACACACACACACACACACACACACACACCGACGCTTGATGACTAAAGAAAAAAACTTCCTCACTTCTTCCTCGTACGCGTGAGGAATACAAATAAAAAATAAAAAAGAATGAACATTTATATTTTCTTATTTTTAGTCATTCATCACACGCTTTCCCCCAACAAAAATATTTTTCTAAAAAATTATTGTGCCCCCCCCCCCTTCCCAAAATGCTGGATCCGTCCCTAAATGCACTGATGCGATTATGCGTTTGCGTGTGTCTAGAGAACGCGAAAAGAGAGATGGAAAGAAAGAGAGAAAGAGAAAGAGAATGAGAGAGAGAGAGAGAGAGAGAGAGAGAGAGAAGGGGAAGAGGAAGAGAGAGGAAAAGTGCGTATTCGAGAGAGTGAGAGAGAGAAACGAGAGATAGTAAAAGAGAGATTGCTTGAGAGAATGAGAAAGAAAGAAGAGGGAGAAACAATAATGCATGCATTTTAGGCGCTCCTGGTTTTTTTTTAATTTGTACATGTGAAAATGATTGTGTGTATATTAGTAATACCCCGTGTGAACAGAAAAAAAAACTCGCGGGGTAGCCTCCGAAGAACCTCCGGTGAACAAGTTACCTCCTGTATACATTAAGACGCTCGACACTATACAACCACCTGTTAGTTTGTTCAAGACTTGGCCACGATCAGATAATTAATTGTTACAACATAAGTGAGAACGCGTAAGTGCAAACAAGGATGATAATTTGATATCTAGGTCTATCGGAAGAAAAACAGGATGATATGGAATATCTATTTGTTCAAGACTTGGCCACGATCAGAGAGCGAGATTCTTACAACATAAGTGAAAACAAGGATGATTATATCTATCGGAAGAAAAGCAGGAAGAAATGAGCAGCTGATAATTTATTCAAGAGTTGACCAAATCAGTATGAAAACGAAAGCACGAAGTACATCGACATAGCTGGACTAACAGGTATCTAGGCCATGTTGTATGCATTTTATAAACCTGTACAATGCCATAAAGGTAGGTCTCAGTCAAGTTTGTATTATGACGTGCAAGCAACCTGTTATAGTCACGCGCACGCACAAAGTCATTCACACATGTACATACACACGCATGTACACCCATTCACACATACAAACACATTCCAATTAATACTCATCGAAAAGCTAACACACGCACGCACAACACTCTCACATCCTCCCCACCATGCACAAACAAACATACATGAACATGTCCGAGCAAAGGTAACAAAATAATGAGCAAAACTTTTATCTGAATGGATTCCTTAGTATGAATATAGAAGGTCTTGGACACTGTTATTAATATTAGGCTGGTAGGATATGATTGAAATGATATTCATTCTTTAGATATTTGTAGCCGTGAACGGGTGCGCCCCCGCCCTCCCCCCCCCCCCTCCACCACACACCCCTTCAGCCAACTACGTGGGGTAATTTAGTTTAATTTGATTTGATTTGATTGAATAGATGATCAAAAGATATAAATAGATATGACATCTTTTAACGTTGTAGCACTGAGATTTTAGCCTCATTTGACGTGTAACTTTTTAAAAAATCAATAACTTTGTTGATACCTAGAATGTATACTTGGTACATCCTGCTTAATTCGATTATGCGCTTGGGTGTGTACGAGCGAACGAGAGAGAGAGAGAGAGAGAGAGAGAGAGAGAGAGAGAGAGAGAGAGAGAGAGAGAGTGAGAGAGGAGGGAGAGGGGAGAGGGGGAGAGAGGGAGAGAGGGAGAGGGGGAGAAGGAGAGGGAGAGGGGGAGAGGGGGAGAGGGGGAGAGGGGGAGAGAGAGGGAGAGAGAGAGAGAGAGAGAGAGAGAGAGAGAGAAAGAAAGAGAGAGAGAGAGAAAATGACAGATGGATAGTGAAATTGCTTGTGTAAGGAAGAGAGTAAAATTGAGAGATATATAAATAGATAACGTTTGAAGTAGAGAGAGAGTAGAGAAAGAGAGAGTGGGGGAGAGAAAGAAAGAATTTGCTTGTATAAGAAAAAGAGAGTGAAAGTGAAAATGGAGAGTGAACGTGTGTGTGTAAGAAAGAGGAACAAAAAAGGAAGGCATAGAGAAAGAGAGAATGCTTGACAAAGAGAGAGAGGTAGACAGTGAAAGTGCTCGTATAAGTAAAAGAAAGTGAAAGACAAAGTGCTTGTTTAAGGAAGAGAGAGAGATTGGGGATATAGAGAAAGAGGGAATGTTTGAAAGAGAGATAGAGAGAGAGAGGGAAAGAAAAAGTGTTTGTGGAAGAAAAAAATAGATAGAGAGTGCAAGTACGTGTGTAAGAAAGAGAGAGAGAAAGTGAGGTATAGAGAAAGAGAGAATGTTTGACAAAGAGAGAGAAGACAGTGAAAATGCTTGTACAAGAAAGAGAAGGGGAAATGTAGAGAGAGAGAGAGAGAGAGAGAGAGAAAGAGAGAGAGAGAGAGAGAAATTAAAGTGAAATTGAAAGAGAGAGAGAAAGAAAGAGTGTTTGAAAGAGAAAAAAGTCTTCAAGACCGCGCGACACTCCAACCATCGTGCCTACATACAAGTTGTGTAGTGTCAGTTGTTCTTTGTAATCAGCTTTAAACTTTTGTATACTTATGCTAAATTCTGAGGCGAAGGAGGACTCGTAGACTCGAAGTGTTAAATAGGTTGTTGTACGTTTAATTCGTTACTCTGATCTTACACTCGATGATAACTGTCTCTTGTTGTTTCTGCTGTTCAGGTTTATTTCTCTCTTCTCTGATTCAAAATCAAGTGATAGAGTGCCAGTTTCATGGATTTGTAACGACTCATACACATTCCACATAAACTGAACCTTTCTACGTCATAATTCCAGATTCCAGCAAAAAATCTGAGAATTTAGTCTGATAACCTTCAAGAAGTGGTCATAAAAGTGGATAATCATGTGCTGTAAGGCGAGGGAGTGGTAAATGGACATTTTGATTTCCGATTGAAACCACTTCAGTAACAAGGAATATTCAATTAGAAATATTTGAAACTTCATTTCTAACTGGAACCAACAGGTGCCAGTTGAAACACCAGTTGAAACCAGTTGGATTTCTAATAGGTTTCAAGTATGTGTGTGTGTGTGGGGGGGGGGGGGGGGGGGTGGTCACCATAGCAGAACTGCTGTGCCGTCATCCCCGTGGACTAAATTCTGTTCGAAGATATTATCATTTTGAGAAGATTCCTTTCTACTATCCCGCCATGAACTGGAGTGAGCCCCATGACCATTGCAGAATGGGCGCCCTCTCTAGTACGCATCAAGCTGTCCTGTCTGAAACACCAATACTACCTCTTACATCTAATATTGTAGACTGTCATTACCAGCTTATTGGATAATAATTTACCATTCATGATTGACAAATTGGGGATGATTTTACACACCATCACCATGCTCCTGTCTGTATGTATGTTATGCACATGTATGTGCGACTGTGTTAGTGTATTATCATAAAATCATTAGCATACATTACACGTCTGATAGAATGTGAATTCGCTTTGTCGAGGTACATCCTGCTTTTGTTTTCTCGCTGATCCTGGCCAAAGAATTATATTACTTTTGAGCAAACTGGACCTCTGGGTCATTCTCATTATTCACGTATGAGTATATCGTGTTTATATTCGTGAAAATGTCTGCAAAAAGAGGTACATTCCCTTTAAAGACAGCCCGTCCCTTTTTCAGATCACCACAAAACCATCGAAACATTGGGAAAACATATAGAGAAGTGTTAGCAAGCTGTATATTCATAATTTGAAACTGATACGTAGTGTAAAATTCAAATAATGCACGTAAACAACGTCTGATTAATAGTCTTTGCCTCAGGTTCTTAGCAGTTTGTGTTGAAATATTTACTTTATTGATTAATCTGTTTATTTAATTCATAGAAGGAATCATCTCCAAAGTTTGGTAATTACTCATAAAATTAGGACTTCACACATGCATAATAGCCACATAGATACTGTAAGAAAGACTACAACTGTAATACTTTTTTCGTAGTACGAAAAAAGTCGGTTTGAAATTTAACGCCTGAAATTTATTACATATACAGAAAGCTTCAACATGCTATATTTCTAGAAATGGTCTTGAATCACACTGTCTTCAATTTACGATCGTGATAGACGATTTAAAATTTTAAGCTTGCAAAAGGGAGGACAATCTTTAAGGAGTAATACGGTCATGCGGTAATAAAATCTCAAATATCTGCCAGGAAACTTGCAAGAACTGTATCGGAAGTCAAACAGGAGAGGGATTGGAAGGAGAGCAGAAAGTTACTTTCTTCGTTTCCCTGTAGAGAAAGATTATTAATTCTTTATGTGTCGCATGCAATGCTACGATGTGATTTGTAGCTTATAGCGGTATTAACCAGTAGCACGCCAAATATTGAAGGCACTGGGATTACAAAATAAAATACTGACCTCCAACTGGTTTAAAAAAGAAATTATATCGAAAATATTTCAGAGCAGAACGCGCTCTCTGAGACTTTTAACTAACATTGCAGAAGAAGGTTAAAAATAAAAGAGGTATATATAGACGAAATGTACACAAAACAAAGTGCAGGAAACACTGTATAAAATAGCCAAAGTATGTTAGGTTATAATCATTTGTGTTCAAGCGAAACCTGTACATCAAGAGTAATGAAGTTATCTGAAACGGTTTTAATATCTTCTATATCAGATAAATGGTACGCTAGCCTACGGAAACACCTGCACAAGCAGAACAAGAAATATTACAAACTCGCATTATACTAACATCAGTTGTATACATGATCAAAATTAAAGATGTCAATTGTACTTGTTTATGTATTGATATCATTCTAGTCTAATATTCTATCTTCGAAAACAATGGAAACATGAATCTCAATCCTTACTTCATGGTTGCTATGACTACCAAAACATATTTCCTACGACTGCAATGTACATCATAACATACATTAAGCTAATAACCAAAAAATAATGTCATGTCCATTAAAGTTTAAAACAGCTACATCGGTGTTGTATTTTTTGTTATCAAGAAAGCTTCTGTACCTTCACTAAAGAAAATCATTTTATTTATATTTCTCTACACAGATACATGTATAGACAACCAATAACACTACAGAGAGCATAAAAGCTTGCTGCACAATTCAACAAATTAATCATTATGAATCTCATTGCGCAAAATCGCGTGTAACATTCATTCGTAATATCAGTCATTGCTTTCTCCGAAATACTCTCGGACACATTTTTCAGAAAAGAATATTTCGTTTGTCTGAAATGAGATATAATGTAAAAGTGAAACCTATTCTAAGAAGGCACTTCAACAGATTTTGAAAACTGCTGGGTATGCAGCGACAAGGCCGATTGTACAGGTTGTAAAGAGATGCTTCTTCTACGTCTTTCTATCTGTATGCCTATTGTGAGCGGAGTGGGTTGTTGATGTGAGATTGTGGTATCACAGAGGGCGGACTTTCATCTCAGTCTTCTTCATAGAGTCACGAAAAGACCGCTTCCAAAAAAACCACGTGATCCCGTCAATCTCCCCTGAGGCGTCACCATCAATGTAGTATCTGCCGTTCAGGCTGGAGCTCCCACAGCGCCTGTACCACCATGCCCCGTGACGTTCGGTAGCGCAATTCCTGCTGTCGGGATCATGGTCCTCATCACGCGTGGAGAAGGCGTCACCGTTATGATACGTCATCGAATCACCTGTGCATAGATCAATACACGCAAACTGAATAGCAACCAGTAACGTATAAGTGACCTCTTGAATAGCAATCTAGACACAGCCTGACAGTGGCCTGCATTCTACTTATGAAAGTTTAACGAAGTTTTGGACGGGTTTAAATTATTTGCAATTCTACTAATCAGGGTTAAGTGGGGTAAGTGGGCCATTCAAACATTTAATTGCATCTTACGAAAAAAATATCAAACACCGGAGTGTGTATTCAGGCATGTTAATTTGAAACTTAATAAATTAAATATGAAATATAATTTTCGGGTAATAATTCTTCTCCATCACGATGAAGGAGGGATTCATTCATCATGTTCATCGCGTAGGGGTGAGTGTGACATCAATGTATAGACCAATGGGGGAAAACAGGGAGACTCGGCACTGATATGCCCATGGGAACTACACGTGTCTCTCTTACCTCTACTTGGTGGACTTATTGGGATAGTGAAATCTGATATAGGGAGAAAATATGTGTTTTAGTTTATTTAATGATTACCTGAATTAATAGTTTATAAGAAATAATTCCGTATATCATTTTGGAGTAAGACGCAGTAAACACAAACCAAGCGATTTTTGGAATGTTTTTTTTCTTCAAATTGTTGTGAAATTGCCTAATACAAAGTGGAAGATGGTCATTTCTATGCATTATTTAGTTCACAAAATGGTTGCGATAGAGACTAGTGACAACTTCGATCTATCCCTTACTTCACTTTCTTCTGTTTTGTAAAGAAAGAAAAATCGCCAAATAACAACCTTCATTTTCCTTCATCATGATGACGTCACTGAAAACGTCACTTTTCATTATCGCGTAATAAAGAGGTCATGATTGGAACTAACAGATTAACTCTCCTATTACAATTGGTATGAACATGTAAAGTAAGCCAATTGGGTTATCAAGGCCCGGTATTGTACGGGTTGAACATATACAATATCATTTTCGCTTAATTTACGCTCTGTGCATCTGCTCTACAATCCTTTAATGGCATCACCAAAGTACGTTTTTTTTATTAAATAAGAAACAAAAACCGTCGTATATTTTTCTTCGTCCTTTCTAGAATACCTTTCTGGCAAATTTTGAGTGTGTAATCGTGTACCATTCAAGATTTTGGATGATTTTATCGCCAGATGTTTGTGTGACGTGTCTTGCAGGTCTGGAGAGCGCAGACTGCGCATGCACAGTTCTTTAGATTAGATAAAATGCGCATTCTTTTCCTTTGACCGATTTTCGTCAAACCTTCACTAATATTTTTTTTCATGTGTCTCCTATTATTGAAACCAAAATAATTTAACGGTGAACTATCCCTTTAAGCTCGGCTTGATTTTATGACAGTAGAATATGAGCAATAGTTTGAAAATATTTGTTTTAGACGAGTTGACATTTAATGTGGGATTGGAAACAAATTGAGAAAGAGAATGTAATTAACGAGGAATGGAGCTCTCTCAAACGCATATCCCAAATGGTCCTTCTACCTGACAATTAACAACATTCAAGGAGAATTAATGTTAAAACCAAACTAAAATCTACTCACTGAAGAACGAGAATAAAAGTTAACTTTTACTCGCCTTAAACATTAAACGGATGATTAGGATAAGTTAGACTTGATATCACGTTTCAGCTTGTTTTAATTTTATGGCATTAGTAGAATACGGTCTTGTGTTCATAAATATCTGGTGTAAGCGGGTCCAAATTTAGAGAAAGGGAGTAAAAGATTTGAACTAGGACCAAAATTTGTCAAAACGCGTACTTCAAATGATCCTGCTGTCTGACAATTAGTAACATTAAACGGGTATCAATTCTGCAATCAAAATACAAAGTAGTAAGTATGAGAAGCTGTTTCTATCTAGCCTGGCTCTCAGGCTGCTCTATGGGAATATTTTTAATTCAAACTCTGTAGAATCATGACAATACATACGAAGCCTAATCACTCTCTGATGGTACTTCGGCTAGACCTTACTAACCAGGAGAGGAGAGAAAATTATTCTTGTCATAGTAGACCCAAGTGGTCGTTTGTGATAGATTGAGTTAGATATATCAACCAACCTGGATCCATGCTAGTTCATTTACTCACCAGCCGTGCCCTGATAGCCTCCGACTTCCAAGCGATAATAATCGCTTTCATTAGATACGCTGAACGAGGAATATTCGGCATAAGCTGTCTCGT
Organism: Arbacia lixula; assembly: GCA_963669155.1. Taxonomy (NCBI): domain Eukaryota; kingdom Metazoa; phylum Echinodermata; class Echinoidea; order Arbacioida; family Arbaciidae; genus Arbacia; species Arbacia lixula. The sequence continues at coordinate 3,565,395 of OZ022592.1, forward strand.
CCTCGAATGACCAGAGGTCGATGCGCAGTTGCATGGCTCTGTCATTGGTCAGGAGATGAAGTACGTCATTCCCAATCCAGAATTCGTCTTCAATATCTCCAAATCCTACTTTGTAGTCGTTCCAATTCAGGAAAAAATCGACATCTCCATTCTGCCGTCGCTGGAAGACCTGGAACAAAGCCATAGCATGAAATATCATATAAAGATGATAAAGTTATCAGATAGTTAAGAACCGATATAATTGTGATATTGGAGAGTATATCTTCAGGGACATATTGACACGCCGGACCTGAAATCGGTAGGTAGGTCTAAGCCTCTTTTCCATTGTGGCGCCCAGCGCTATTTTGATATTTTTCAGGTCGGAAGGATTGACTGATCATTGATAGATTGAATTGACTGATTATATTTTCTGATAAAAAATTAACAATACCGAATACACAATACAATGAGCAGATTATAAAGAAATGTATTTAGAAATTTGATACGGCTTGTAGAAATGTCATATTCATTGTAAAAAAATAAATACACATGAATTACATTGAAAACAATTACATAATCCTAGCCTGACCTCCTAACTACCAGCTTAACTGTATTCCGTCATTACCTCTAATTTCCCCGAAAACCCTGATTCCACCAAATTCCTGATTAAACAGGGTAATGCGTTCTGTTTGAATCCACGTATTCTAAACTCATTTAAAAATTACTTTGTTTATCATTAACAGAAATGTATTGTTATTGGCAAAGTTGCGTGGACACTCCACAATAGGAAACAATCAGGGGCAATATTCCGTGCTGGGTTTGGGCATTGACCTACCACAAAGTTTGGGTAAAGCAAGATTTTCTTATGTGAATCAAGATCTGCACCAAAAACGTTTAGGCCCCGTTCCACTATCATGACTATCATGATCTGGTTTGCGATCTATCAGATCAGCGGAGAGCGGCAATAGCGTACCTCGATCGTGTTTATTCGGGGTAGAGCGGTGCAGTAACGAGACCACAACGTATCGTTCTGATGCCGCTCTTACAACGCTACGGACAACATTACTACGCCTACGCCGCTGTGTTTAATATCGTTATGATTAATTTTAATCGGCGAGATCAAGATGAAGGTCAACAAAAATTGCCGATGTGAAAACTACTCGATTCACCCCCGTTCTCATAACGCTGCTGCTACTACATTGTCGATTAAACACGATCCCTGTACGCATATGCCATTCATCGTCGATTTGATAGATCGAACAGATCGGGGTCCAGATTGCCTTATGAGCTTACGGTCCAGCCACCTCCATCGGTGGTCATATCACAGTAGACCCGGAAGGCTTCCGAGGCGTTTCTGGGTTGGATCAGGTAGACACCGCTCCTCGAGCGGCCTGCCGCCAGGACGTCACTGCAATCCCTCGGATTGAGTAGACTTGCAAGATCCACTGCCATTTCATTTTGTTGGCTTTGTAAACTTGCTAGGGCCGCTGCCAGTTCACCCTGCTGATTTTGTAAACTTGTAAGGGTTGTTGTCAGTTCATCTTGGCGTGTTTCCATGCGTTCGAGCGCATCTAGCACTCTAGTTTCAGTGGTGTCATTGAGGTGTGGCTTAGAAGATGCAAGACATTCGTCCTGCTTGCTTTGTAGACTTGCTAGGGCCGCTGTCAGTTCATCTTGGCGTGTTTCCATGCGTTCGAGCGCATCTAGCACTCTAGTTTCAGTGGTGTCATTGAGGTGTGGCTTAGAAGATGCAAGACATTCGTCCTGCTTGCTTTGTAAACTTGCTAGGGCCGCTGTCAGTTCACCCTGCTGATTTTGTAAACTTGTAAGGGCCGCTGACAGTTCATCTTGGCGTGTTTCCATGTGTTCGAGCGCATCCAGCACTCGAGTTTCAGTGGTGTCATTGAGGTGTGGCTCAGGACTCGAAGATGTAAAAATCTATAAATAGAAGAATTGATTTGATTGAATTGATTAATTTTTTTAAAGGCAGCTCTTCGGTAGAGGTTACAACACAAAGTAATTTGTTTTTTATGGTTTCCTCAGATTTTATGTTCCTTGTTATCTGTTTCAGATTTCACGAACAGGACCTCCATATTGTACTAGAAAAAAAGAAAAAAACTTGCCACACTTTGGAAAGCAATTTCACAAAAGTTATAAGTCGATTGTGCCTGACAATTTTGCATCACAAGGTCAAAGGATGAAAAATGTTTTTTTAGAGCGAAGTACCTTGACATATTAGAGGTCATCATTTTTGTAATATTCCTTTGAATATTTCATAACTTTGCTTATAGACAAAGTTGGACACAAACATGTGTACATCAAATAATTATTTTATAACCAATTAATGCCAATTTGTGCATCACACCTATCAATTCACTCGCAACTGCCATCACAACATTACTAATACTAGGTGTTAAAAAATGAAAAATGGAAAATGATATAAAAAATGTAAGAACTTGAATCAAGCTGAAATCTAAATATAAGGTCAAATAATGTCATTTTTTAGAAGCAGGTTGCGTTACATGTAAGCAATTGATATTTGTCAACAAATTATATATATAGTGTATGTAGAGTGCCGAGGTGTGACGTTGTTTGAGCAAATTTTCATGACAACTGGTTCTAAACTATGCAGGTAGAGCAAGCAGCGGTGCTCACAGCGGAGACTCTCATTGGGAATGCCCGACACCAGCCCGCTAGACAATATCAGACCTGTAAACCGCTCACTGAACATGCTGAAGTGATTTTGTTTTAGAACCAGTTGCCTCGACAAAATGCTCATATGACGACACCACTTCGGTACTCTATTTAATGAATTTGTTTACGGACGTGGAGCTCAAAATTTGTTTGTATGAGATAATCACTATGCATTTTAGAAATGTGTTCACAACTTTCCCCCTAATTGCGTAGCAATAATGGTAAAGCATTATCATAGCAAGTAGGTGTTCCCTGATCATAGTTACCTATATTTCGTAATTGACCGTTTTCGTAATTTCATTGACAACTTACCACCTAAATGCGTAGTAACGCGTTATCGCATTCAGTTGTATCTAGTCAATCAGATTGCATTTGGTGAAATGCACTTTAAATATTGTAGCCCGGATAAGCTTCGGGGTTTCAATAGTAACGTATTGTTTTGAAGATGTGCATAAAATTTGCATACATAACAAAAATGGTATCCTCAGTTTTAATGGATGGAACGCACTTTGAATCTTTAATTTGTTGCTACTCAGACAAATCTCGGCAAAGCTTTAGGGTTACCATCAGTAACGCATCATTTTAAATACGTGAACAAAATTTGCGTACATTACAAAAATGGTCTATTTAGGACACAACAATGCCTATTGTGCATGCCAATCCACAAGGTCTATTCTGCCAGAAACATCATGAATTATTAGTTACACCTGCTAGAGGATCGACAGTTGTGATGTGCATTATGGGTTTTTTATTAATTATCTGACAAACATACTATTTGATCCTAGTTTGTCAAAAAGTGAAAATCGCATTAGACATTCAAATGATGAGTAAAAGAGTAATGAACGTAAAATCAATATTAATAATAATGATGATGATAATGTTGGTGATGATAATGATGCCAGATTTATTTATTTACTCAGGTATTTTTACTTCAATGGGGCCCTATGTACAAATAATGCAATACATACATGACGTAACAAATATTACACAAAATAGTTCTTATAAGAAGGCTAACGATCAAGATGGATTATGATTTTGTCACCTTTTTTGTTTGATAGTATTCTCAAAATGGAGTATATATTTTGAAATATAAAAGAAAACATAACATAATGAAACAAAATACAAAGTCAAATCACATCGATGAGAAGTATAACTATTGTTTATACCCCCCCACCCCCCCCCCCCCCACCCCCACCCCTCGTTAACCATCGCTTAACATTTCATATCACCTAGCGACCACACAACAATAAAAACGCACCAAACACACAACAAACACGAATACACGCGCACACACACAAACACACAAACACACACACCACACACACACACACACACACACACACACACACACAGGCACATGCACGCACGCACACACGCACCTACAAACACACACGCAGCTAGCCTCACGCCCATTCACACAACGCCTTCATGTGCACATCTTTTATTTCAGGTATTTTTTTTCTCTTTTTGGTTAACAACCCAGAATAACCGTACTTGCTAATTTTTTTCCTCTCGTTCATTTTCTAACAGTCTTTGCTAAATTTCTAAAGGAAGTTGGGGTTTATTTTAAGGTCTGCTATAGCAAAAATCATTTATTTGATTCAAAGTATAATAATTACCTGCTACTTCCATGTATTTAAAACTTTTAGAGCGATGTAAATTCCTCCCAGTTTATAATTTACAGTTTACATGTTTACTTTTCAAGCAAAGCATTTTTATAGCAACCCGAATATCCACCATGTTCCTAAAAACTTGGCAAAGAGAGTTCGCTCATTCTTAATGAAACATTATTTAAAAAAAATCCTAGTATACCTCCCACTTCACGAGTCTATATTGAAAAGCATTTCAATCTCACCTTTGAATCATCGAATATGAGTCTTTATCCACATCAGTCTATGTTTATCCATGAGAAAAATGGAAGTCCTTCAGTCCTTCCTTATCGTATTTTTTAAGCTCTAAAACACCATATATCTTTTCATTTGATTTTACCGTTTCATAACATATCACACATTAACTTTTCAACTACCTCAAAAACCCAAAGTTGTGAGAAGGATGATAATGATAACGATAACAGTAATGCTGGTGATAAAACGATAACAGTTACGATGGTAACCCTAACGATAGCAGTTAATAGGCCTATTTTTTTTAATAATGGTAATGATAACGATATTAGTAATAATGGTGATAGCGATTATAGCAGTGATGATGGTAATGATAACGATATCAGTAATAATGGTGATAATAATGCTATCGGTAATAATGGTGTTATTAACGATATCGGTAATGATGGTAATGATAACGATAGCAGTAATGCTGGTGATAATAGTGCTATCGGTAATAATGGTGTTATTAACGATATCAGTAATGATGGTAATGATAACGATAGCAGTAATGATGGTGTTAATAACAACATCATAAATGATGGTGATTATAAAGATATCAGTAATGATGGTAATGATAATCAGTGATGATGGAGATAACAACAGTAATGAAAGTGATAAGAACGATAGCAGTAATGAGGATAACGAGAGCATTAGTGATGGTGATGATAACGATCGCAGTTTTTAATTATGGTGATAGCGATAGTTACACCTGGTTTTCATAGAGATGGAGAGCCTTCACCAAATCCTCTTACCTGGATCGATTGGTTAATAGAAACCGCTTCTCTGTCAGTCTCGTTTGCGCATGATATTGGATGAGCTAGAGACGTCGTCAGCATCATGATCAGCAGACTTGTCGTCAGCAGACGGCGCGTTGTTGTCGGGGGAGCCATTCTGATGGTTCAGGCAAGCCTTGTGAATCTCCACAGATTCTCAGAAAGAGGCGACTTCACGAAGACTTGATGTGTATAACGCTGTTGTCGTGTTGAGACGCTCACGTACCACCGTCGTTGAGGGAAGTAATACCGTATACTGCAAGGGAGGTTCTCGCGGCCTACTTTTATACCATATTGCTAGCAGGTAGATATTGGACTTACTTGTTTAAGGCGTGGCAAAACGCGTGCAATGCATTATGGTCCGAGATCTGGCCATGATCAGCGGGAAAACGAAAACGGATGTACCTCGACATAAGGGAGCTTTCGTTATAACCCCGCGGACGGAAAAGAGCAATCTGTTCTAGCCGTCCGTCCGCGGGAGTCACAGGCGCTTTCGCAAAATAAGACAGAGAACGCGAACGGCGGTGCGTGTGACGTCATCTGACCCCCTGACACCCCCAGACCCGGGCGCACGTGCGATTTGCAATGACATCATCTGTACGGGCGCTGATTGGCTGCTGTCCGCAACTCGTCGAGGACGAAAAATCTCAAAATTCACGTCCGCGAGGATAGCGAGGCAGAGGGTGGCGCATGCGCAGTTCGATCTTCGTATCGGATTACCGTTCTGGAGCCCGTCCGTCCTCAAAACGAAAGCCCGCTATAGCTGGACTAAGACGACGTACCTAGTAAATGTATACATTTTAGTAACCCTTACAATGCCAGACAGTTATGTCGCAGTCAAACTTGTTCTGAGTGCAAGCAACCAATACAGTCACGCGCGCACACAATAATTCATGTACACACGCACGTACGCCCACTCACACATACATGACATACAAACCCATTCAAACACTAACTTACTGAAACGCACTCACACACGCATAACACTCTCACATCCTTCCCACAACAAATACACATACACGTACATGAACATGTTCTAATAAAGGTAACATATTTTGTGCAAAACTGTCTTGAAATCGGACTGGATCTGTCAGGTGTGGATATAAAAGATCTTTGAGCCCTGCTATCAATGTAATGATATTCATTCTTTCAAGAAAGGCTAGCCATTTTTCAAGTCGAACCGTGAAGTAGTGTAAAATTGCCGGAAAATGGAAGAAAATGCTGTTTAAGAACTTTCATCACAATATTACAATTGGAATTTAACTTTAATATTGATCTTTAGATTTCAAATAAGTTTTGAACGGGTCGTCCAAAGAAACAAGAGACGGTGACCGCAATCAGCACACATCCCGGTTCATCCTTAAATCTTGAGGAGTTTGGTTTGGACACATAGTGTTCAACGAAAAAAAAAAAAAAAGAAGAAATAGATGACACATTTGATTTTCCCTAGAAAAGCAGGTTGAGTGTCCAATTGGTACAATACTTGGCATCGATCCGATTGAAACGATAACAGGATGCACGTCGATAAAGCGAGTACATGAACGTACAGGAATAATACACATTCTATCAATACCACAGTCACGCAGACTTGAAGTGTATGCTAACAATTAACACACTTACATAGGCGCACATACATGAACATAATACACACTATACAGACAGGAATACAGACTTGAAAATGGAAGAAAATACTTTATAAGAACTTCCCTCCCAATAATAGAACTGGAATCTGACTTCAAGCGGAATACTATAGCGACTAAGGCGTACCTAGTCCATGTATGTTGTATTCATTTTATTAACCCTTACAATGCCAGACAGCTACGTCACAATCAAACTTTCACTGTGTGCAAGAAACCTGTAGTCACGCACGTACACATACTATTGTATACACACGTAGGTACGCCCACTCACACACTTAAACTCATTTAACTATATACTCATCGAAACACACACACACACACACACACACACACACACACACACACACACACACACACACACACACACATACAGCACTGTCATATCCTCCCCACCACCCACAAACATACATACGCGTTCTATATCGTTCTACAAGGGGAAACCGAAATACCATATTGGAGCTGGCAAAGAGGCACATTAATTAACACGACATCTAACAAACATTATATAACAAGAATAGAGCATATGAAAGCAAAGAGCAAAAATGGTAAAACTTTAGTAATACATGCTATTGACATGATTGAGCAACAGAAAAACGAAAGATTAGAATGATATACCAGAACTGTTAGTTTGTTCAAGACTTGGCCACGATCAGAGAATTAATATTGTTACAACATAAGTGAAAACGCGTGCAAACAATTAGGATGATAATTTGATATCTAGGTCTATCGGAAGAAAAACAGGATGATATGGAATATCTATTTGTTCAAGACTTGGCCACGATCAGAGAGCGAGATTCTTACAACATAACTGAAAACAAGGATGATATATCTATCGGAAGAAAAGCAGGAAGAAATGAGCAGCTGTTATTATTTTGTTCAAGAGTTGACCAAAGCAGTATGAAAACGAAAGCATGAAGTTCATCGACATAGCTGGACTAACAGGTATCTAGTACATGTTATATAAATTTTAAAAACCTGTACAATGCCAGAAAGGTAGGTCTCAATCAAGTTTGTATTATGGTGTGCAAGCAACCTATTATAATCACGCGCACACAAAGTCATTCACACATTCACACGCAGGTACGCCCATTCACACATACAAACACATTCCAATTAATCCTCATTGAAACGCAAACACACACACACAACACACACACATCCTCCCCACCATGCACAAACAAACATACATGAACATGTCCGAGCAAAGGTAACAAAATAATGAGCAAAACTTTTATCTGAATGGATTCCTTAGTATGAATATAGAAGGTCTTGGACACTGTTATTAATATAAGGCTGGTAGGATATGATTGAAATGATAATGATAATCATTCTTTAGAGATTGATATCCGTGAACGGGTGCGACCCCCCCCCCCCCCCCCCGTTACATCCACAAATGTAATAATCGCCCACAAATGTAATAATATTTTACCCACAAATGTAATAATTTCACCCACAAATGTAAAAATGCACTTTACCCACAAATGTAATAATTTTGAACGACCCACAAATGTAATAATCACTTTACCCACAAATGTAATAATTTTTAGGGGATATTTTGTCGAATTTCTTCAAAACTGAAACCCTGTACTGATGCATCGGTATAGCGCGCAGTCGTTATTCCAGACCCAATTATAGGCCCGATCATCTTCTCTCTGTGGAATAACGTGAGAATGGAGACTAGTCTTTCCTCCAGACCCGAAAATGTCAAAAATAAGAGCGTAGTCTTTTTTCCAGACCCAATTATTTCATTTTTTGAATCTTCAAAAACCAAGGCCTGATCATCTTATTCCTGAGGGATAACCTGAAAATCGAGTCTAGTCTTTCCTCTAAACCGAATATTTAAAAAATAAGAGCGTAGGCTTTTCTCCAGACCCGTTTAATTATTTTTTTTTCAAATCTTCAACACCAAGGCCCCATCATCTCACTCCTGTAGAATAACATGACAATTGAGTCTAGTCTTCCCTCCAGACCCGGTTATTTCAAAAGTAAGAGTGTAGTCTTTTCTGCAGACCCATTTAATTAATTGTCTTACTCTTCAAAACCAACATCTTTTTTCTGTGGAATAACGTGAGAATGGAGCCTAGTCTTTGTTCCAGACCCAATTATTTCAAGAATAAGAGTGTAGTTTCTTCTGCACACCCAATTATTTCATTTTTTTTAAATCTTCAAAACCAAGGCCCGATCGTCTTATTCTTGTGGAATAACAGGAGAATTTAGCCTAGTCTTTCCTCCAGACCGGGTTATTTTTTTTTAAAATAAGAGCATAGTATTTTCTTCAGACCCAATTATTTCATTTTTTAAAATTTTCAAAACCAAGGCCCAATCATCTTATTCCTGAGGGACAACCGGAGAATCGAGTCTAGTATCTCCCTTAAACCTTTCAAAAGTAAGAGCGTAGTCTTTTCTGCAGACCCATTTAGTTCATTTTCTTACTCTTCAAAACCAATGCCCCATCATCTTATTCTTGTGGAGTAACACGAGAATCGACCAAGTCTTTCCTCCAGATCCGGTTATTTTAAGAATAGAAAAAAAATAAAATAAACCTGAAAACTAAGATCCCACCATCTTCCAAACTAAGACCCTGTAATAAAGCAATGGTTTAGAGCGTAGTCTTTCCATCATACCTGTTCAATTCAAAAATAAGAAAAAAATCATAAAACCTATAAGACCCTCCCAGCAAACACAAAACGTTTTTTTTAAGGTCCTGTACATCTTCGTCCTAAATGCGTTTTGGGGACTTTTTTCCGGGTTTTTGAGAACTTAAAAAAAAAACGTTTTAAAACTTTACAAACTTAAACCTTTTGTACCTAGCGTTTACAGATCGTTTTATATATGTCCAGTTCAATATATCAAGTAATATCAAATACATAAATAAAGAAATAAATCACTATATTTATGTCATTATTTCAATGTCAGTATTAAGATGTAATTTTGACGTCATGACCAACACATCTGCACTTGTTGTATGACCATAATATGACGTAATATTTACGTCAATACGATGTCTTTAAAGACCAACTAATCCTATTCCCATCTCATCTCAGTCTAATCCTAAGCTTATAACCTGAATTTATACCGGCAGTTGTTTACTTCCACTTCAAGAAATTGCTGTTCACCCAACTGGCACAGTATGTTACTTGAAAACCTATATGATGTTCATGAATATACATGCATGTATTAGGCGTATTGACTTGTGTCATTTGAATAGATAACCGGCATATAACTATATAAGAAGGAATATTCAAGCATACATTCCAATAAACGTTTCGAAATTTAGACATTAAAAACATAAATGCCACCAAATTGAGTGCAATATTTTGTAGAGCATATTACCGTAGTACTAGTGAGGGTGTTAGGTAAGTATAGGATTAGGGTTATGTGTGCGTATGTATGCATGTATGATTAGTCGTGTGAGATAATGTCCCTCATTATTCAAACGTTTTATGAACGTTTAAGACGTGTTTTAAAAGGTTTTTAAACGTTCTTAAAACGTTTGTAGAACATTTGGACGTTTAGAAAAACGTTCTATAAACGCTGCATACGTGTTTTAAAAGGTTTTCTAGACGTTCCTAAAAACGTTTTACTGCATTTCAAAGTTTTAACAACTTTCCAAACGTGTTTGAAGGTTTTCTGCACACGTCCACGTTATATTCAAAACGTTTTCAAAAGGTTTTAGGATGTCTCGAGCTTTCTAAAAATATTTTTTTTTGGTTCTTTTAACATTTAAAACACGTTTTAAAACGCCTTAAACCACATTTTGACGTCTATAAAGCGTTTTCACAAAGCGTCCAAGAAACCTACTTGGAACGTTTTCAAGACGTTTTTAAGACGTTTCGTTTTTAGTAGCTGGGCTATTATCTCATTCCTGTTTTTTCTTTTTTCTTTTCAATTAAGTACTTTGAGCATCTACATAAGGTGGATTTAGTGCATTCTAA
>OZ022592.1:3581298-3708798 GCA_963669155.1 Arbacia lixula
AACTGTCTCATTCACATTCGGGTCATTCTTTAATCAAAATTACATTTTTGGACATACCCCCAAGTAGCTGTGACGGTACATCCACACCGAACGCACAATGGGAGGTTTTTTACAACGTACAAGACGTACAAACAAATATAGTATACGGTTCCCAGGCCACGCTTGAGTAGAAAGTTACCAGATTAGTGCAAAGTCTATGGGAAAACAGATTTTGAGATAAATATCATAGCTAGGCCTAGCCCCGGGACTGCTCCCGCGCAGGGGGAGCGTGCTGAGGGCTCGCCACCAATTTCCAAGCATGTCTGGTCCGACTACCGAGAAATCAACCCGTGCGCATGAATGAATTACTCATTTCAAGTACATTTATCACATATAAATGGCTAAATGTATTGAATGTATACCTGAGCTGTAAAACTGTTTGAAAATGCTAAGCAACGTTACATATTTCCTCTTCACATATGATCATGATCTTTGTAACAAATACGGTTCGCCGAGGCTGCCATCTTGGCTGCTTCAAAAACGTACACGGTAAAGGGGAACTGGCGCATGCGCATTAAGTTTTGCATCACAGCTACTGTCGCGCGATTCTTCTTCTTCTTCTTCTTCTGTGTAGTCTGCTTCCTTCAATCCTGAAGATTCTTGCAGAACTTGGTGGAGTGTGTGTCACAAGGATAAGGTGCATGTGCCAATTATATACATGGTGCAAATAAAAACTGGTATGGATCTAGCTGTTGTTGCCTTTCGTCAGTTGCAAACGAAAGGCTTCGGCTGATTGTGCTGTCACGACATTTGCTGGGAGAGTGTTCCACACCTTTATGGTTCTGGGTTCTTTATGATTCTGAACCACTTTAGGTGGAAAACAGTTTTTAAAAATGCAACGTGGATTAAATTTATCTTCAAACCAATTACGGAATTATCCAGGTATATATTTTACTTAAATATATGCAACAGATTTGAGATTTGAGTTACAGAATTGCTGAAACCAACTAATATAATCACTGCTAATCTCGACTTCCTTACTTCAAAGCTTTGTGCTACGCAGCCCGCTCACTGCGTGAGCGGGCTGGTCGCAGTAAAGCTAGGCCCTACTTCATCTAAAAAAGTAAAATTTTAACATCTTTCAAGCTATGATGCAACAAATCTAGGCCTACTTCAATCAAAATTAGATCTATATTATAAATTTATAAATTCTAGGAATAAAATCCCCCCGAAAAAATTGAAATGTTGAAATTAAAGACTTACTGTACTTTCTGCCGATCACACATTTATCGCAGACATTCTTAATCTACTTGAGTCTGACATAAACTTGACCAATCAGATTTTTCGGTCTACATTTGTGGCAAACCGGCCTCTACGTACCCTAAACCAGCCCTGCATATTTCTGCTAGTTCTCAATGTACGTTATCCAAGGTTGGATGTGCGGATTGTTGTGTATATGTACACTGTACAAAATGTGAGGTTTTCGGAAGAAAAATTAGGCAAATTGATATGTTGACATATTTGACAATTGCACATTTTTGTTTGAAATATCTCTGCTTTTCAACTTGCATTCATACTGCTGTCATTGTTTTGTTCGATCGCAGAAAGTTACCTGTCAATTTTTTCATTCCACTTGGATTGAAGAACATGGTCGAGACGCAATACTTGTGAAATGTCAGCACTTTTGCACATTATGGGTAGGGGACGGTTTCAGTTAGGTTCAGTGATATGAATGTGCGATGTTTTTCTGAAATGTTCTTGTTTATCTCCAATTAAACGAATAGTTCTCTACAGAGTATATTTTTGTTGATTTGTGAGTGAAATTTTGGTATTTTATCAGCTGAGATTTAACTTGCATAGTAATAAAATTATGCTCTTTGAGTTTGAGCAACTGTTTAGGTATTGAAAGTTAGCAAGAAATATAGTATTTAATAAACTGCAAGTTGAATATTGCTCCGCAAAACAATGCACATTCAGATGAGTGAGACGACTAAACCTTCAAACTGGTCCATGTCAGTAATATGCAATAAATCTCACTCAATTATGTGAATGTTGTGCCAAAATTGCACCAGTATTTATTGGAATTTCATTGTGCCTGATGATGTACAAGTCACTTTTTGAGACTGATTCTGGATGCAAATGGAATATGGTACCCAAGATATGCTTCAGGCTTGAAGGCTATTGAGAAAGTCCATCGACGAGCCACCAAACTAGTACCGACCTTGAAGGAAATGGACTACGATAGAAGGCTTCGCGCAATTAGATTACCTTCCAGTAAGTACAGACTGCGAAGAGGAGACATGATACAAACCTACATGTATAAGATTGTCCATGGAATTGAAAATGTGAATAAAGACCTGTTTTTCACCTCAGCTACAACTCAAGCAACGCGTGGTCATCCTAACAAGCTGTATATGAGGAGGAGTAGACTGAGTGTGAGACAGAACACCTTCAGTGCCAGAGTGGTCAACGACTGGAATTCCTTGCCTGCTGAAGAAGTCACAGCATCAACTGTCAACGGCTTTAAGACAAAGCTAGACAAGTTTTGGTCTGTGTGGCACTACGTTCATGCATGGGAATAGTTGCTCTTTGACTGCATTGGTACAGCACTTAAGCACAGACACAGAATAGCAATTTATCCAAGTTAGGAAGACAACATACTAGATAGACCTGGAAACTCAACTGCTGAAACAACTGTATTTTTCCAGTAGATCTGGAAATTAAGGTAATAAAGGTAATGTTCTTTCGAGTCCGAAGGGTTCTACGGAATTCTCCTTCTACAAGCTTTATTTCAATCACTGCAAACATTACAAACACTCCATCACACCAAAGACCATCCCAGAGTGGAAAACTTTGCTACCAGCCAGTCACAGACATAAATAACAAAGATACTTTCTAAACAGCAGTTCTTTGTAGCATTCAAAAGCAAAGTAATTCAGTTCTAGCTTCTCTCGCAGTGCTATCAACATAGGGCGTTTCATGAACATTTTTCGTCTGACAAGCTGTCTTTCTCCGACAGTTACCATAGTAACAGTCAGAGGCTAGTGCCTCTCAGCCTATCAAAACCAAGGATTTCACTGAAGTTGTCAGCACTGACCATTTAGTCAGTGCTGACAGCGTTCATGAAATGCCCTCCAGCACACCCCCTACATGTACTTCTGGTTGGCCCCCACATTGGGTTGTAGGACAGTACCCACCAAGAAGAAGAAGAAGAAGAAGAAGAGAGGTTTCAGAAAGTGAAAAATTACTATCAATGATCAACGGGAAAATCCTGGGAGTATGAACACGAGTTGATCACATACATTTGAATAAAAATGTCAAAATTTAGCTTTTCAAAATTTTGCCTCATTTCTTCCAGAGTTCCAGAAATATTTCATTTTAGTTTTTGATGCTAGTTTCAAAGATCGTGGCCTGTTTGTGGACCTCTTTTAAAAGATTATGCCTTTCTTATCGTTTGACAGATTTTTGTCAAACCTTCACTAATATGTTTCTTTCATTGTTATGCTTTTATTAAAGGGTACCAACAGGCAGAAATTTAACTCTCTTATATCAAAGATCTCTCAGATGAACATACAAAACAAGTTTGAGATCCTGATTTTATTTCTACAATTGCTAGGGAATCATTTAGAATATCACATTTTTTTCATTAGTTCTGTCTGATAACGATACCACCTCACAATACTCTAATCGATCGCAGCCAGCAAAGCCCTACATGTATGTGTCACGCGAGCTTTGTGTGTGAAATTACAGCATGAAAGTTAAAGCGAGCGGGCGCGATCGTTTCCGCCGGCTTTGTGATACGTATGCGTATTGATCTAAAGGACTTGCACAACAAATAGACGAGTAGAACATCGAGATACTCGATGTTCCGAGCGATGTATTAGTTAATTGCATTTTTCTCTTAATTATTACAGAAACATATGAAACCCCACAACAAGATGATTGGTATTCAATTCTAGTTATTACCAAAACAATGAAGCATTGGTTTTGTAATGCTCAGAGGTCCCCTTTCAAACCACATTAAAGATTGTCCGTCCCTTTTGCAAGCTTAAAATTTGAAATCATCTATCACGATCGTAAATTGAAGAAAGTGTGATTCAAGACCATTTCTAAGAATATAGCATGTTGAAGCTTTCTGTGTATGTAAAAATTTCAGCCGTTAAATTTCAAACCGACTTTTTTCGTACTACGAAAAAAGTATTAGTCTTTGTTACAGTATCTATGTGGTTATTAGGCATGTGTGGAATCCTAATTTTATGAGTAATTACCAAACTTTGGAAATGATTCCTTCTATAGAACATTTTTTTTCATAATGCGCTTTATAATTTAATAAACAGATTAATCAATAAAGCAGATATTTCAACACAAACTGCTAAGAGCCTGAGGCAAAGACTATTAATCAAACATTGTTTACGTGCATTATTTGAATTTTACGCTATGTATCAGTTTCAAATTATGAATATACAGCTTGCTAACACTTCTCTATATGTTTTGCCAATGTTTTTATGTTTTTGTGGTGATCTGAAAAAGGGATGGGCTGTCTTTAACTTCAGGGTAGATTGTACCTTAAACAGTGGCCTAAGCATCAGTGGGCACCTGTAACGGCATCCAGCCATCCAAACTCAAATCAGTGACCCGGCTGGCCACCGAAAACTAGCTCATTACTCATCTTCTGAACAATCTGGGCCCCATGAAAATCCACTTGGCCACCTGTATCTCATCCTAAAGTAGCTACAATTGCTACCTTCTAATCTTTTTGGGGCAAGTACTGTACAGGCCAGTATGCATTAATTCCCATTGGTCTTTGCTGGGTATTTCTTGTGTGTTGTGATTTTGGCAAGCATGTTCACATTGCACTGTTTTCCTGCAGCGACTGAGGCACATGATGACGACGGCCTGCCTCACACTCTGGAGCACCTTATCTTCCTGGGCAGTGAGGACTACCCCTTCAAGGTAACAGCCATCTCCTATCTCTCTCTCTCTCTCTCTCTCTCTCTCTCTCTTTCTCTGTCTCTCTGTCTGTCTGTCTCTCTCTCTTTCTCTGTCTCTCTGTCTGTCTGTCTCTCTCTCTCTCTCTCTCTCTCACTCACTCTTTCTCTGTCTCTCTGTCTGTGTCTCTGTCTGTGTCTGTCCCTCTCCCTGTCCCTCTCTCTCTCTCTTTCTCTGTCTCTCTGTCTCGCTGTCTGTCTGTCTCTCCCTCTCTCTCTCTCTCTCTCCTCTCTCTCTCTCTCTCTCTCTCTCTCTCCTCTCTCTCTCTGTCTCTTTCTCTCTCCCTCCCCCTCTCTCTCTCTCCCCCTCTCACTGTCTCTCTGTCTCTCATCTGTCTCTCTACATTTTTATCTCTGTCTCCCTCTCTCTCTCTTTCTCTATGTTTTGATCTTTCTCTCATCTGTCTCTCTTTCTCTATCTTTCTGTCTGTCTCTATCTCTGTGAAGTTGTCTCTCTGTCTCACTGTCTCTCTATATCTACCCGTCTCCCTCATCTATCACTTAATGTAATTCTGCTTTATTGTGATTGTGAAGAAGAGAAAGATGGTTAAGAACCAGTGTGGTCGACAGGAAGTCATTGACGAGCAGTGCAAAACGTTAGAAGTTCATTTATCCACGTGGGGCGCACTGCTTGATCAGCCCCAACTTAAAGCAAAGACAGTAACGGTCACAAGAGGGAGACAGACTGTTTGCATACATGGTGCAGTAGAGTATTATGCTACTACCAGCAAAATAAACTAATGATTTGGTGTCCAAAATACAAAAAAATACCTTTGAGTCCAGATTGTTAGCAACAAACAGGCCTACATGTAATCACACTTTAGAGACTGGTTGTAATTTCTACATGTAGACACACCTTAAAGACTGGTTGTAATTTCTACATGGAGACACACTTTAAAGACTTGTTATAATTTCTACATGGAGACACACTTTAAAGACTGGTTGTAATTTCTACATGGAGACACACCTTAAAGACTGGTTGTAATTTCTACATGTAGACACACTTTAAAGACTGGTTGTAATTTCTACATGTAGACACACTTTAAAGACTGGTTGTAATTTCTACATGGAGACACACTTTAAAGACTGGTTGTAATTTCTACATGGAGACACACTTTAAAGACTGGTTGTAATTTCTACATGGAGACACACTTTAAAGACTGGTTGTAATTTCTACATGGAGACACACTTTAAAGACTGGTTGTAATTTCTACATGTAGACACACTTTAAAGACTGGTTGTAATTTCTACATGTAGACACACTTTAAAGACTGGTTGTAATTTCTACATGTAGACACACTTTAAAGACTGGTTGTAATTTCTACATGGAGACACACTTTAAAGACTGGTTGTAATTTCTACATGGAGACACACCTTAAAGACTGGTTGTAATTTCTACATGTAGACACACTTTAAAGACTGGTTGTAATTTCTACATGTAGACACACTTTAAAGACTGGTTGTAATTTCTACATGGAGACACACTTTAAAGACTGGTTGTAATTTCTACATGGAGACACACTTTAAAGACTGGTTGTAATTTCTACATGGAGACACACTTTAAAGACTGGTTGTAATTTCTACATGGAGACACACTTTAAAGACTGGTTGTAATTTCTACATGGAGACACACTTTAAAGACTGGTTGTAATTTCTACATGTAGACACACTTTAAAGACTGGTTGTAATTTCTACATGTAGACACACTTTAAAGACTGGTTGTAATTTCTACATGTAGACACACTTTAAAGACTGGTTGTAATTTCTACATGGAGACACACTTTAAAGACTGGTTGTAATTTCTACATGTAGACACACCTTAAAGACTGGTTGTAGTTTCTACATGGAGACACACTTTAAAGACTGGTTGTAATTTCTAAATGGAGACACACTTTAAAGACTGGTTGTAATTTCTACATGGAGACACACTTTAAAGACTGGTTATAATTTCTACATATGGAGACACACTTTAAAGACTGGTTGTAATTTCTACATGGAGACACACTTTAAAGACTGGTTATAATTTCTACATATGGAGACACACTTTAAAGACTGGTTGTAATTTCTACATGGAGACACACTTAAAAGACTGGTTGTGATTTCTACATGTAGACACACTTTAAAGACTGGTTATAATTTCTACATATGGAGACACACTTTAAAGACTGGTTGTAATTTCTACATGGAGACACACTTTAAAGACTGATTGTAATTTCTACCTGTAGACACACTTTAAAGACTGGTTATAATTTCTACATGGAGGTAATTTCTACACAAAGACAGTCTTTAAAGACTGGTTGTAATTTCTACATGGAGACACACTTTAAAGACTGGTTATAATTTCTACATAGAGACACACTTTAAAGACTGGTTGTAATTTCTACATGGAGACACACTTTAAAGACTGGTTGTAATTTCTACATGGAGACACAATTTAAAGACTGGTTGTAATTTCTGACCGTACAGGGTGTTTTGGACATGCTGGCTAACCGTTGTCTGGCCCAAGGCACCAACGCATGGACCGACACTGACCACACCTGCTATACCGTGATGACCGCTGGCAGCCAAGGGTTCATCAACCTCATGCCGATATATCTTGACCATGTGCTCTACCCTACCCTCACGGTAAGCTGATTTCTCTGCGAGGAGAGGAGAGGGGGGGGGGGGGGGGCTGGATTTCTTCACAAGAAGGATCAATTTTTTCCTTTGAGTGACACATCTCACCTTTGCAATGATTTTCAAAATTGAAAGAAAGATAAAGTTGTGGTAATAACTAACTCCTCAAATTGGCAACATACTGGAAAGGTTGAAATGTTTTGCTCTTGAAAGCCAACGTGTAATCAGTTTTGCTCTTATATGCCTTCAATGATAGTGTTGCCAATTTAAAATTCAAATAGTGGTCAGTTTTCTTTTTAATGTTTATGTCATAGAGGACAAATCACAGTTATTATATAGATACATGTAGTGTTGCCAATTTGAAAGCCGAACAGTGGTTTCCTCTTAAAAATTATTGGTCATCAATTTTTGAACGATGAACACGTCACAGATTTAAAGATAGTTGAGTTTCTAAATTGAAAGCCAAATATTGATCAGTTTTGCTCATGAAAACAGTTTGTCATCAGTTTTAACAGGACGTAGGATACATTGCAGTTATAATGAAGCCAGTGTTGCCAATTTAAATGCCAAATAGTGATCACTATTGTGTTTTAAAAAACCTTGGTCATCAATTTTTACAGGACGCAGGCTACATCACAGAGGTGCACCACATCAATGGAGAAGGGGAGAACGCTGGAGTGGTGTATTGTGAGATGCAGGCGAGGGAGAACTCAGGGGAGTCTCGCTGCCATCTTACTATGCTCAGGAAGATGTACCCAGGGCATTGTGGGTACAAGGTAGGCATGATGGGTAATCTGATATGATGTGTTGAACCATCCTATATTCTGAGAACATGCAGAGATAGATGTACCCAGGGCATTGTGGGTAAAAGGTAGGCATGATGGGTAATCTAATATGATGTGTTGAACCATCCTATATTCTGAGAACATGTTCAGGAAGATGTACCCAGGGCATTGTGGGTAGAAGGTAGGAATGATGGGTAATCTAATATGATGTGTTGAATCCTCCTATATTCTGAGAACATGCAGAGAAAGATGTACCCAGGGCATTGTGGGTAGAAGGTAGGCATGACGGGTTTTGATGCATTGTACTCAGAACATCGTCAACATTGCTAACCAAAAAAATTAACAACAAAAAAAACCCTCTGCAAAAAGGCATTTCACCTGCAGCTCGCTGTTTATATAAAATTGCTGTAAAACCACTTAAAGTCAGTTTCCCGTTGAAACCTTGCGAGGTAAGTTTTTTATTTTTTGGAAATGGCTACCCTCCCTTTTCACTCGTTGTGTTCTTTCAGTCTGAGACAGGCGGCATCATGGCCAATCTCAGAGACAGCACGTCCAATGAGAAGGTGCGTGACTACCACCGGTCATTCTACCGTCCAGACAACCTGTGCTTGGTCATCACCGGTCAAGTCCAGCCAGACGAAGTCTTCAAGGCTCTCCAGCCCTTCGAGAAGAAGATCCTGGAGAAGGTAAGACGCTCAGCGCAGCTTGTAAGATGGTTCTCAAGGAGCTTCTTCAAAATGGGAAGTGGTGGTCAAGCCAATGGCCACCTGATGCATTGACCGGCCACCTGGAACTCTCAAATTGCTTGGCTGGCCACCGAAAAAAGAAAACAATTTGTCTGAACGCATGATAGTCTAGGATGCAAATATACATACACATGTAGATCACCTGAAAATCCATCTGGCCATCAGGATCTCATGGCAAGTGGCTCTGTTGGCCACCTTAAAATGAGATTAGGGCAAGCCGTGTAAAGACTATGGGAACCAAAGTGTTGTGCAGCCGTTCACATGCTAGTCAGGCAGGGAGTGAAGAGTTCCTAAATTATAAAAGTTATAAATCAATTTTACTCCGCCCTATAGTGAGAGAATATATGTCACATTAAAGTTTAATTTGTGCCGTAGTAAGACAATGTCAACGAAACTGTCTCGACCAATAAGCACTTTAAAAGACTTGTTAAAGAAAGTGAGAATAATTGCTTTCCAAAAAGCTGCCTCAAGGAACCATATTGTGTGGACGATATCAGTGAAGTGGGAGAGTTTTGTGGAGTCCACAGTGATACTCCCCCTTAAACATTTTTCATGAAATTTGATTGTGTGACTTGTTCTTTCTATTTGAAGAGAGATTGTAGGCATACAGCTGGTAGTTGTCAGGATAGTGTGCTTCCTTCTGTAAGTGGATGATCAACAAGTCAAACAAACAATCTTGGATCCAGAAGGATTTGTACCTGCAATCTACTGCAGTGGCTTTACCTTCAAGCTATTTCTAGTCCGCAGATTAAGACACAATAACTTGGAGAGTCTAATTTAATCTGACTGATTAATTTTTGTGAGTAGTCTGTCATGCAGACCATGCAGCTACATGTAGAGTCAGCTCGGTGTATCTAATTGTGAACGTTTGAGACTTGTGTCCTTTCAGGGAGCACTGCCACCGTATGTCCGCCCATGGCAAACGCCAGTTCCACCCCTCCCAGAGAAAGTGGTAGAGACCGTGTCTTACCCTTCTGATGATGAAGCCAATGGAATGGTCTACTTGGCATGGAGGGGTCCGCATGGTCAGGTGAGTGAGGGATAGGGAATATGTCACTAAATACTGCAATGAACGGGAGTCAGTCACAAGAATTGATTTGCTTTAGATGTACTCTGACTGATCATATTTCTTGTTTCCCCCAAAATGTATATTTCAATTCAGATGAAAAAAAGATGATGACAGTGATGATGATGGTGATGATGATAATGGTAATGATGATGATGTCCGTGTTGATGATGATAATGATGATAATGATGATGATGAATCTGCTCTCCCATTTTCAGGACCTCTACGGCATGTCTGCCGTGCTCATCTTAAAGGAGTACCTGACGGACACGTCGGTGGCGCCCTTGCAGAGGGATTTTGTGGAGGTTGCGGACGCGTTCTGCAGCAAGGTGCGCTACTCTATGATTGAAGCCACAGCGGCGTGCATCTACCTCAAGTTTGAGAACGTCCCTAAAGCCAAGCTGGGAGCCATCCACGACAAGTGAGTGAGACTTTTATTAGGGACACAGGTTGCCATGGAAACTATTTTTGTAAAAAAAACTCTTGTTCATGGTTAGATTTTTGGGCTTCGTGAACTTTGGTACCGTTTAGGATGTAGAAAGTTGCCATGGAATTCCTGAAACAATGTTGCGCCCTACTCCAAAACTGACCGAGGAGATGGATGCAACATGTCTTCCTTGGAAGTATCTTGTCAAAGAGCAAATTAATATTCTATTTCCCTAATCAACTACAGGACCAAAGCCTACACCAAAACCTATTAACTGGAACTGAGGTGATTAATGAAGTTAATTTTTGCTCCTCTAAATCACAAGGTTCCCATGCAAGGTCACACTTGATCTCTTCCATGTCATTCATGTGTAGGACCAACACCCTACTCCAAAACCTATCAGCTGGGACTGAGGCGATTGATATGGAGAGAATGAAGAGCGTGATTCATCGTCGGATCCTGGAAGCACTCAACAACATGGAGGACAACCCCCATGAGACATTTGCCTTCATGTGCATCGGTGACTTCTTGTACGACGACAACGAAGCACAGGTGAGCTTACCCGTATGCCATTGTGTCAATTTCTATCTTTCTTTGAACGGGAACTCCAGTACAAAAATATGCTGCAGACACATCTGAGAATCAGAATTAAAAAGGTTTGAAGCAAATTGGATAAGTAATTAGAAAGTGATGAATGTTTTAATGATATGGTTGTTTCCATTTCGGGAAGGTAAATTGGCAACTCAGGTAGGAGCTGTGATGTAACAGGTGCGCTCTCCCATGTTGCCTACAGCTCAGTTTACTATAGAAATCTTTAAAAATGTGGTGACATGACAAATCCCTGCCTTACTCCCATTTCATTATCAGTTTATTTCTCAAAATTTTGCATCAACTTTGATACACACTGATAGGTTCCAAGCTTGTCGGTAATCGAAGATCGTTTTCATCCAGGTCCAATTTGTTAAGATCCTCAAACAGTTCACCTATGTCTAACTTTATCAAAAGCTTGAACACAGTAACAGAATTGTGCATTGTCAAAACAGATGGTAAGAATTACTGGTCCAATGGCCATTGTGATACACTTCTCTAACAAAGTGATCCACCCCATAAAATCAATGTGCCAATCTATCAAATGCAGCAGCAAGAGTAAGGAACATTTAAATAAAAAAAATATATATTCGGCTAGACGCAGAGTTCAAAACGCACAGCTCTTCAAAACATTGGTTCTAGTAAGTAAAAAACAGTGTTTTGAAATGTGTTCAATTTCAAGAACAATGTGATCAAGCAAAAGGCCTCGAAGGCACAATTAACAGTGATATAGAGCAGTTTAGGAAAAGCAGTATTTTGTACACAAACCTGTGCAAAATCTCACTTTCTGTCAGATTTTGGTTTGACAGTTGATTACATAATGTTACATAACCTCTGAATGGAGTGTCCAATTTTTTGTCAAATTTGGTGTCAAAAGTTCAAAAGAGAAAGTCATTAAAAGGTGTGACAATGTTTAATAGTTGTGCATCAGTCATAGATTTCGTGTAGGGGGGTGGGGTGGGGGGTGGGGAGGGGGTCAAAATGACACCCCTATCCCCCCCCCCCCCTTCAGTTAGAATAGGGTGAACATCGTGACGGCTGATACACAAAAAAGGTGAACCGTAAAAGTGACCGAAGATGGAGGCAGAGCAAATTGATGCAGAAACTGATCCAAAGTATTGACACAACCCAATCTGTTTAAAACAAAGACCAAGAACATCAGAAGAAATCAAAGTAGAACCATAATATCCTGTTTCCATCCTGGCTTGTGCGTCTACAGCTCCTGCAGCGGTTGAATCAGGTGGACGACTTCCGCAAGCTGATGACCGAGCCCACTGACTTCTGGCTGGACCTCCTGAAGAAATACTTTGTGGGACCGCCATCAGTCACGGTAGGCCAGCTGCTGATATTACTCTCTATTAAAGGTGATCTTCATATAAAATAAAAAAATATGAAGATATTCATCTACAGAAAGCTTATAAGCCATACAATGAGTTCGGATGACATTCAAACAATGTATCACTTTCCAAAAAGCGAAATTAGGGTGAAAACAATCACCGTATTATCGGGGAAAAATTTGCCCTACTGTCATCCGAAACGGCCTTTAGGTCTGACGTAAGAAAAGGGAGGCCTTATTGTGCATCAAACATGCCAATCCGCAGCTTCTTTTCCGCCAGAAGCATCATGCATTGTTAATGAAACTGTGTTGGCAGTTGCTAGTGGATTAACAGGTGTGATACACAATGGTCATTGTGAAGCATATCCTGGCTGTGACGTACACACAACGCCACTTTCCCTTAGGCACTTTTCCCGTAGGTCAGGAAGAGAGTCAATTTAGTGAAATTTGACTTTCATTAAACACAAAACTGAACACTTTCATGACATGTTAGCTGCATAAACTGCTTTAATAACTCATTAAATTATAAAATAAACTATATTTCTTTTATTTTATTTCCTATAAGTATCACCTTTAAGAATTTTTTGACCATGAAAAAACTGTACCATATAACCACACTCTAACAGAGGAAACTCTGAACTCTGTACATAAGAGATCAGAGATAAGACTAGGGATGGATTCAGACAGGGAAAAAAGAAATTCAACATTTTCGAGGGCTACTGTTTGATCATATTGGCTACAATTCTACATTGTGGCTATGGGAATTTTGGAGGCTCTTTTATCATTTTCCAGGGTTTTTAAAGCATTTCGGGGGCAAAATCGCCCCGAGCCCCCGAGTATATTTTCCCCCTGGATTGAGATCAATCACATGTCTTTATTAGATGGCGCTAGTGTTCTCTCAAACCCTTCTCTTAGGTAATGTAGCTCTCAGTAACACAAATGTTTCTCTCGACTTCAGAAAACAACCACAGACACATCTCTTGGACTTACATTCTGTTAAGATTTTCTATTAAGAATGCGCCCTCATAATAGGTGCGTCTTCATTAGCCTGATCAGACGAAATATCGAGCTATTTTGCTGATCTGGGGAACTAGCCTGAAGTTGCAATCGCGTCTTCATTAGCTCGAAACTACGTAAGCTCAAAACTCGGGATGCATAAATTATCCCGATGTTTGCACATGCATAGTGTGCGACGGGAATAGGCCACGACCGCATGGCTTCGGTTGTGAGCCCGCATTCACGCACATATAAAAACCTAATGTAAACAATGCCTCGTGCGCGCTGATGCGTGCTGGGGTCGGAAAATTTTCGGGCTAATGAAGACGCTCCGAGCTAGCGCGAGCCATTTCGTGAACAAGCTCGAGCTAGCTCCATCTAGCCCAAGATTTCTTGGGAAATTTTCTCGACCAAATAGTTCGCCTGATCTGGCTAATGAAGACTCAAATAGCTCGCTATTTCGTGATCTGGCCAGCTAACCCGATCAGAACAAGCTCGCTATTTCGCTCACATCAGGCTAATGAAGACACCCCTAATGTTTTTGTTGTGGTTGCTTCATTCTGATCAATTCTTGTCCAATCCTTCTCCTAGATCATCGGAGAACCAAGCAAGCAGCTGGCTACAGACATGGCGGAGAACGAGAAGGAGCGGGTTGCTAAGCAACGGGAAGTCCTTGGAGAGGCGGGGCTTAAAGAGAAAGCTGATGAGCTGGAGAAGGCCAATGAGGAGAACGAGGTTAGAATAAAATTCATTTTTAATTTCATTTGATTTCATTTTTATCAACATTAAATAAAAAAAGGATTAGAAATTGAAGCAAAATTAATTTTCTTTCTCTTCTTCTTCATCTTCCCATTATTTTCCATCTTCTCCTTATTTTCTCCTCCTGCTCATCGATATTTTCTTTCTGCTTATTCTTCATTTTTCGCCTTTTCCCTTTTTTTCTTTCAATTCATTCTCCTCTTCCTTACTCCCGTCTTCCTGTTTCATATGTTTCTTGTTCTTGTCCTCCTTCTCCTTCTCCTTCTTCTTCTTCTTCATCTCCTTCTTCATATCCTACTCAATTCTTCTCCTCTTGTTCTCTCGTCTCTCGTCCCTGTACAGACTGAGGCACCGGCTGAGATGCTGACAGCCCTGCCGATCCCAAACACAGACTCCATCCATTTCCATCCATTCCATCGCTATAGCAACACAAAGGGTGGGGCAGGCGACGGTTCGGCAACCCTTGACCTCCAGGCTCTGCCCTTCACATTCCAGCTAGATGACATCCACACCAACTTTGTCAAGGTCAGTTGATAGTCACCCAGTCTTCCTGTGCCTCTTTATGTTGTTCTTCAGTAAACCAGCCAATGTGTATATCTCTCCCCCTTCTCCTCCCCCTCCTCTCCCCCTCCTCTCCCCCTCCTCTCCCCCTCCTCTTCCCTCCTCTCCCCCTCCTCTCCCCCTCCACTCCCCCTCCTCCCCCTATCACTTCTCTCTCCTCTAATGAATGCCTCTGCCTCTTGTTTTCCAGCTGTCTGTGCTGCTGGACACATCTAAGCTGTCTGCTGCCCTCAAGCCGTACCTGCCGCTGTACCTAGAGCTGCTCTTTGAGTCCCCTATTATGAGAGACGGAGGTAACACTGCTGTGTGTGTGTGTGTGTGTGGGGGGGGGGTGTGTTTGTGTGCACATGTGTGCGTAAGTGTGTTTAGGGGGGTGGGGTGGGGTGGTGTGTGTGAGGGGTATATGTTTGGTGTGTGTATGTGTGTGTGTGTGTCTTAAAAGAGAATAAAGCACAAATTATAAGTTGAAATTAATGAGGAGAGGAAAATCAGAGACACCGTTTTTCAAAGTAAAGTATTTTATTCACGCTGTTGGCATTTCTGGCATTTTGACTTCTCTGACGTCATTGGAGGCATGCGTTTTTTTCAAATTTTCGTCAAAATGAGACTTTATTGCGCCAAACGAAATTTGTTTTTAGTGGATAATGTGACATAGATTAGTAGGAACTTATTTTTCTAATTTAGTAATCCCTTAAGAATCATTCAACTCACTTTTTTGTTTTACTTCAAACTTGGTTCCTGTCTTTGATTCATAGCACCAGGGAAGTTTTGAATAAGATTTGAGTGATTTTTTGTTGATAATTTTGCAGCATTGATCCCTCATGAGGAGGTCATAACGCAGCTGGCTGCGGACACTCTGGTCACTCGAGCCTCCCTAGGGGTCAAAGGTTACCGGTTCCGCTGTGGGAAGTTCTCCCAAGTGGCCAGCATCATCGTCAAGGTAACGGGACTGTCTGCAGCAGGCCTGGAAATTGGAATATATCTAAGCGTAAATAAGAGCAACATTCAAAACTCCTCCAAAATGTAATAAACCAAAGTAAAACCTGAGAGTGAAAAACTGTCAAAAGCATACACTCCATATTTTCTATTTTGCTTATTTCTAGCTCATTACCAACCTTTATATAGATTAGGAGGGATACACAATGAGATGGTGCTATTATATCGCTCATCCATTCCAAGCCCGTATGTAGACAAATGGGAGTACACTGTTCGATGTTGAAATAAATCTTAAGCTGATTTCTCGTTTATTCCAACCCTATATGTAGGTGAAAGGGAATAAACTAAGATATAAGATTATGAAATTAATATGTGGTGTAATTTTTTAAACTTCATGTCTGCCTTAATTTTGACAAATGTGTTGAGAGAGAGATTTATTGCGAGACTGAGTGAAGTCTTGTACCAGCTGCATCAAGATGAAGATGAGAAATACAATATGGGAGAAAAGATGAATTTTGGCTTATTTTTATCTCATTCCCAAAAAGTCAGTAGATGAAAGGAATTACACTAAGATGGTGAAATTGGCATTTGGCTTATTTCTCTGTCATGGTTGGCTTATAGGTCGAGGAAGATAAGTATAGCAAGGGAGTGCAGTGGCTTCAGGAGGTTTTGTATCAGGTGCAGTTTGCAGCCGACCGCATCAAGATCGTCGCTCAGAAGATGATCAACGACGTCGCCAAGCTGAAGCGAGATGGACGCACGGTGGCGCTCACCGTTCTCAGGGACATGAACTTCACCAGTGGTAAGTAAGGTTGCTGAAAGGGATAGTCCACCCTGACGTTAAGTTTTTTTCAATAAAAGTAAATATAAATTTTCAATTTTTAATTTTCAATAAATAGATGCATATCCTTTAGAGAAAGTGGGCATTTAAAAAAGTTATATTCAACGTATGGGAGAGCACCTCACATGTGATGTCACAAAATCAAAACTTTTAAAGATCATAACTTTCTTATCATTTGATGGATTTTCATCAAACCCTCACTAATATGTGTCTTTCATGTTGTGCTTTTATTGACACCAACTATCGCTTTAACTCTCTCAGAACCAGGCGATGAAAAGACCTTTCACTTTGTACACAATTGTACACGAGAGCAGATAACAAATCTTATTGTTAAGATGGACTGTTCATTAAATTGTAAATCATCAGAACATAAAAACACACTGATGGAGACACTACAGCTGACTGGTATGCCTCTGGCTCTGTTTCCCCTGGAATATATCCATTATATTTCATACAAGGACACTTGGTCAACTGACCTTTCTATTGCTTGTCTTTGGGTCACATGACCCTTCTATTGCTTGTCTTTGGGTCACATGACCTTGCTATTTCTTGTCTTTGGGTCACATGACCTCTATATTGCTTGTCTTTGGGTCAACTGACCTTTCTATTGCTTGTCTTTGGGTCACATGACCCTTCTATTGTTTGTTTTTGGGTCACATGACCTCTGTATTGCTTGTTTTTGGGTCACATGACCTCTGTATTGCTTGTCTTTAGGTCACATGACCTCTATATTGCTTGTCTTTGGGTCACATGACCTCTATATTACTTGTCTTTGGGTCACATGACCTCTATATTGCTTGGGTTTGGGTCACATGACCTCTATATTGCTTGTCTTTGGGTCACATGACCTTTCTATGGCTTGTCTTTGGGTCACATGACCTCTATATTGCTTGCCTTTGGGTCACATGACCTCTATATTGCTTGTCTATGGGCCACATGACCTCTATATTGTTTGTCTCTGGGTCACATGACCTCTATATTGCTTGTCTTTAGGTCACATGACCTCTATATTGCTTGTCTTTAGGTCACATGACCTCTATATTGCTTGTCTTTGGGTCACATGACCTCTATATTGCTTGTCTTTGGATCACATGACCTCTGTATTGCTTGTCTTTGGGTCACATGACCTCTATATTGCTTGTCTTTGGGTCACATGACCTTTCTATGGCTTGTCTTTGGGTCACATGACCTCTGTATTGTTTGTCTCTGGGTCACATGACCTCTATATTGCTTGTCTTTGTGTCACATGACCTCTATATTGCTTGTCTTTGTGTCACATGACCTTTACTGTTTCTCTGTTCGTTTGCAGAGAGCAACCACTATGTGGCCAGTATGATACGGCAGCACAGCTTCCTGACAAAACTCTCAGAGACACTGGACCAGGATCCTACCACGGTGAGTCGACTGGTGTGTAGTGGTATGGAGTTAAAGAATATCCTAAGAATTCTACTTCCAAAATCAAGTTTCCCATGATGCATTCTAATTTATTTATTTCAAATATTTTTCATCAATGAAATAGCCTGAGTAGAGCTAAATATATTGCAAAAAAAATATTTCATAGGACCAGTGAAACAAATTACAGATTCCAAATTGGTTGTTTGTGTACACTAATGGATGTAGGGCTGAAGGGGATAATGTCAGAATATTCAAATACGCAGACGATACAGTAATTCTGGGACTGATAAGACACAACGAAATTAAATATCGGGCAAATGTGGATCAGTTTACAACTTGGTGTAATGACAATTTTCTTCAGTTGAACCCTTCCAAAACCAAAGAAATCATATTTGACTTTAGAACAACTGCCCCACAACATGGCCCAGTTCAGATAAAAGGTGAAAACATTGAAATAGTTCAGAAATACAGATACCTTGGGACAACAATAGATAGCAAACTCACGTGGGCAGAAGAATGTAAGTCTATTGTTTCTAAAGCTCAAACAAGAATGTATTTCTTACGTAAACTAGGATCACTGCATGTTGATAAACCAATTCTGAGTATGTTTTACAAATCCATTGTTGAAAGTGTCCTAGTCTTTAACTGTGTTGTTTGGTTCGGGGCTTGCAGAAAGGAAGATCTCAGGAAACTAGAAGCTATTGTGAAACGGGCCAGTAAAATAATTGGAGAAAGACGGCATCTTAGGAAGGAATGCGAAGACAGAATTGCTAAAAAGACTAATGAAATACTAGCCAGTGAGTATCACATTCTAAACGATTATTATACTTTCATGCGATCTGGAAGAAAGATAAGGTCAATGAAATGCCGTACTAAACGTTACCTAGATTCTTTTGTTCCGTACTCAATTCGTATGTACAATGGTAAACAAAATAGTCCAGCGTGAGTGCAATATAAAGGGTGAATTGAGGGATGGGTAATGAAGGACGTGCGTGGGGGGGGGGGTGAGGGGTGAGGGGGGAAACGAATAGGGGAGGGGGGAGGGGGGAAACGAATGTTTTGCTGCTTCTGCTGTTCTTGTGTTGTGACCTTCTGATCACTTTTAAACCATTAAGGGTATCCAATCTATCGTTACCAGGTTAGCGAATCTGATAATTTCAGTGTTGTATAATTCATGGCAAAATAATGAGATCGTATCATTATCAATTACGTTAATGATGTTCATGACTTCATGTAGCCTATACCATCCTAGTCATATTATCAAATGCAATAAACTTTGCAATTTGCCCAATAAGTGCAATTATAATACTACTTCCTTAGTTATGCCGAGTTCACTTGGAATATTTGTAATGGTATATCAATGCATTTTACTATTTTAAAGGGACCTAATCAATATTTCACTATACGATATCTATTTAATTCAATTGTACATTAATATCACATTATTGCACGATAGTATGTATGAGATAACACCAGTTTGTTTTATGTAAAACCTGCCATTGTCATTTAAAGATTGTCCGTCCCTTTTGCAAGCTTAAAATTTGAAATCGTCTATCACGATCGTAAAATGAAGAAAGTGTGATTCAAGACCATTTCTAAGAATATAGCATGTTGAAGCTTTCTGTATATGTAAAAAATTTCAGCCGTTTAATATCAAACCGACTTTTTTCGTACTACGAAAAAAGTATTAGTCTTTGTTACAGTATCTATGTGGTTATTATGCGTGTGTGAAATCCTAATTTGATGAGTAACTACCAAACTTTGGAGATGATTCCTTCCATAGAACATTTTTTTTTCATAATGCGTTTTATAATTTAATAAACATATTAATCAATAAAGCAGATATTTCAACACAAACTACTAAGAGCCTGAGGTAAAGACTATTAATCAGACGTTGTTTACGTGCATTATTTGAATTTTACACTACGTATCAGTTTCAAATTGTGAATATAGAGCTTGCTAACACTTCTCTATATGTTTTGCCAATGTTTCGATGGTTTTGTGGTGATCTGAAAAAGGGACTGGCTGTCTTTAACGTAAACCCATTGGTTTGACTTGGAATGTTTCTGTTTAATTTCACTGTTGTAGTACATTGTATGTATGATGTTGTCAATTAATCTGTAAAAATGAGTTTGTTTGTATTTTCAATGTTAGATATTTTTTACCATTTTTTATCATGTGAACAAAATGAATTTCCATATATGTATCTTTAAATGGACCAAATATAAAATACAATTTACAATTTACAATTTACAATTTACAATTGGATTGATTTGTAGAATTCATATGTATTGCATCATTTTTCATGTGACGCAGCGCTTTTTAGTTAAGCAGGCGTCTTTGCTCTGTGAAGACTATCAGAAATAAAGATAACACTGAATCGATATAGATATAAAGAGTGGATGATGAAAAAAATCTTGTTCTTCTGTCCTTCGTTTCCAGGTCATCAAGGCTTTAAATGACCTCCGTGGTCAACTGACCGCTCCGGCCAACCTGCGCGTCCACATGACCGCCAACGTCAAGAAGCTTGCTTCACCACAGTCTCCATGGCAACAGTACTTCATTGAGAAGGGCGTGAAGGCAGAGGACAAGTCGTAAGGGTTTATTTTGCTGTAGTTGGTATGACTGTGGGTTGGCGTGATGAGTGCTTTAGTGGTGAAGAACTTACACATTTTGTCTTGTTGACCCAGTCCAGACCAAGGTCACCAGTATGTGTCTTGGGGCTAAAACTTTTGAATGCAAAGATTAAAATCAAGGAAAGGTACGTCAAATGATGGAGCATGCATTTCTGCACAAGATGAATCAATTTTAGTAATTAAGCGGTAATGTCTCTTGTAATGATTTTTATGCCTCCGCCACGGAGTGGCCGGAGGCATTATGTTTTCGGGTTGTCCGTCCGTCCGTCCGTCCATCCGTCCGTCCGTCCGTCCGTCTCCGTCCGTCCGTCCGTCGGTCCGTCCGTCCCGAATCCGTTTTGGCAATATCTTGAGAACCGTTAAGCAGATTTGCTTCAAACTTGGTACATGTATGTATTGCATAAAACTAATGAAGTGTGTAAAATTGGGGTCAAATCTGATTGAGATCAAAGGTCAAAGGTCAATGAACTCTGTAAAAATTGCCCAAAATTGACCTTTTTCACAATAAATCTAAATCCAAGGATGCAATTCTCATTAAACATGGTACAAAGATAGATCACTACTTGGGGATAGACTGGTGACATTTTTGGTAAATTCCTAAAAGTTCAGAGGTCAAAGGTCAATGAACTTTGCCAAAATTAGCTAGAAATTGCCCCAAACTTTAAAATTTTCACAATAAATCCAAATCTGATGGTGCAATTCCAACCAAACATAGTGAAACAATGGACCACTTCTTAGGGTTAAACTGGTGACATTGTTGGTGAAATTGCTGAAAGGTCAGAGGTCAAAGGTCAATGAACTTTGCAAAAATTGATATTTTTCACAATGAACCCAAATCCAAATCCAATGGCGCAATTCTATCCAAACAAGGTACAGAGATGCATCACTTCATGGAGGTAGACTGGTGAAAGTTTGGGTAAAATTCCTGAGAGTTCAATGGTCAAAGGTCAATGAACTTTGCCAAAAATTAGCTAAAAATTGCCCCCAAAGTGATAATTTTCAAAATGTATCAAAATCCAATGATGCAATACCAACCAAACATTGAGCAAAGATGGATCACTACTTGGGGGTAGACTGCATGACATTTTGGGTGAAATTTCTCAAAGGTCAGAGATCAAAGGTCAATGAACTTTGCCAGAATTGGCTAAAAATTGCCCCCGAATAGATATTTTTCACATTGAATTAAATACTAATGATCCAATTCAAACCAAACATAGTACAGAGATGTATTACTTCATGGAGGTAGACTGGTGAAGTTTGGGTAAAATTCCTGAAAGGTCAATGGTCAATGAACTTAACCAAAAAATTGGCTGATTTTAAACAAACTTGATACAAGGATGGATTTAGACAGACTGATTAGAGTGGAAGTCAAAAAAGTAAGAGGTCAAAAGTCGTTGAGCATTGCCAAACTTGGCTAAACTTGGAAAAACATAATGTGATATTTTCATTTCACAAAGGAGCAATGGTACATTGCCCACCAAACATACACATTTTCTGAGAATAGCAAAGAGGCGGAGGCATATTTATCGACTGCGTGGCAGTCGAATTGCTCTAGTTCGCTCTTCAAATTGGCAACAGACTAGTCACATGTAAAGGTAAAGGTGTGCAGTAATGACAGCTAGAGCTGTAAATTTTAAAAACGTTAACTATTTTCAGATGACTCCTTCCTGGTATTCTGAAGTGACACAAGAATTGGATCCAAGGTTGAGGCCAAACTATGCCTCGTTCATTATGAGTCCTGTAGTCTTCTCCACATCTAGTCCTTACCATCAGATTATACTTGGGCTCTTCAGTTATATCTCGAAAGGGTTATTGTGTTCTTATGATTTACAGTGTACAATAGATTCAATTCTGGGCCCAATCTTTAGAAAAAGTTGTGATGGATCTGAAAGCAATCTCCAGTCTAGGGGAAAAAAATATGCAGGGGCTCGAGGCAATTTCGCTGTGCACTGTGCTGCACTGTACTAGCAGTTGTGCTACACACTGCTAGCTGCCGATCAGCTGTCGGTGAAGTTGGCCATTGAGTAGAACTAAACGGATAATAATATTTGTTTAGTCATAGGCTTAGACTTGCTACCTTCATCATTAAAAATACAAATTTTGAAGGCAAAATACAAATTTTGAAGGCAAAATACGAATTTTGGAGGTGCAAAATATGAATTTTGACTTTCAGAGGTTGGCAGCCCTGGCCCTGGAAATTTTTAAAAGAGCCCCCCCCCACCCCCCCCCCCCCTCCACCCCCCAGATTTCCATACACACAATGTAAAATTGTAATCAAATTGGCCAATGTGCTCAAAAAGTAGCCCCCGGTAAATGTTCAATTCATTTTTTCCCAGGTCAAGTCGTCCTGTCCCCTTTCTCTAATGTACAGAGTTACGATTGATATCAATCACAAGTCAAGTTGCAATCAATTACAATGTTTTTTATAAGAAAGGGCCCTGATTTAAAAAAAAAAGAAGAGGTCATTTTGATCGCCAACATAAATTTTCCAGCGCTCAAATCATAGTTTTCATTCTCATCCTGATTCACTCAGAGCTGGTCTGAGCCGGCTGGCCCACCAACTCTTGACCGCTGGTGATGCGGCCACTCCGCGGGGTCAGATCGTAGGAGTAGGGTCTGTGGAATCGGCTTTCTTCGTCCAGACGGTTCCTTGCGTGACCAGCTACTTGGACCCTGACCTGCCAGCGGTCATGGTCTACATGGAGTGTCTATGTGCACTGGAGGTGAGGACACGATGTTGAGTATGTGGGACTGAGTAAAGCCACATGCTATCAAATACACAGCATGAATCAATTATTATCAAGTCCATATATATATATATATAGAGAGAGAGAGAGAGAGAGAGAGAGAGAGCTGTGAAATGGCAATATGTGTTGTATCACCTCAGTTTATGTGTGTCAGGGCAGGTCAACCAGGTCTCTTTTTATGCCTCCGCCACGAAGTGGCCGGAGGCATTATGTTTTCGGGTTGTCCGTCCGTCCGTCCGTCCGTCCGTCCGTCCCGAATCCGTTTAGGCAATATCTTGAGAACCGTAAACCACATTTGCTTCAAACTTGGTACATGTGTGTATTGCATAAAACCAATGAAGTGTGTACAATTGGGGTCAAATCTGATTGAGGTCAAAGGTCAATAAACATTGTGAAAAATTGCCCAAAATTGATCTTTTTCACATTAAATCCAAATCCAAGGATACAATTTTCATCAAACATGGTACAAAGATGGATCACTTCTTGGAGGTAGACTGGTGACAATTTGAGTAAAATTCCTGAAAGGTTAGAGGTCAAAGGTCAATGAACTTTGTGAAAAATTGCAAAAATTTGACCTTTTTTCACAATAAATCCAAGTCCAAGGATGTAATTCTCATTAAACATGGTACACAGATGGATCACTACTTGAGGATAGACTGATGAAATTTTTGGTAAAATTCCTGAAAGGTCAGAGGTCAAAGGTCAATGAACTTTGCCAAAATTGGCTAAAAACTGCACCAAACTTTATATTTTCACAATAAATCAAAATCCAATGGTACATTACTAACTAAACATGGTGCAAAGATGGGTCACTACTTGGGGCTAGACTGGTGACACTTTTGGTGAAATTTCTTTAAGGTCAGAGGTCAAAGGTCAACGCACTTTGCCAAAATTGGCTATTTTTCACAATAGATCCAAATCTAATGGTACATTACCAACTAAACATGGTGCAAAGATGGATCACTACTTGGGGGAAGACTGATAAAATTTTTGGTGAAATTTCTCAGAGGTCAAAGGTGAATGCACTTTGCCAAAATTTGCTGAAAATTGCCCCCAAATTGATACTTTTCACAATAAATCCCAATCCAATTATGCTTTTCAAGAAAACATGATGTAAGAATCACAAGGATACAAGGATGGATTTAGACAGACTGGTTAGATTGGAAGTCAAAGAAGTAAGAGGTCAAAGGTCAAATGAACATTGCCAAACTTCGCTAGACATGGAAAAACAGAATGAATGGTATTTTCATTTCACATAGGAATTCACTGGAACATTCCCAACCAAACAAACAAACAGATTTTCTGAAAATAATCTAAATAGAGCTAGCAAAGAGGCGGAGGCATATTTATCGACTGCGTGGCAGTCGAATTGCTCTAGTTTTCTTAAAGTAGATCAATTTAAAATCAGATCTGAGTTCTCCAATTCTGACCTTTGTGATAAAAATGGAAATAATTGAAGCTTTTCATCTACTTTATTGTTAGAATATAACTCAGCATTGTTCTGTGAATTTGAAATGGGCAAACAGTGTTTTGATGCATTCTTGGGTCCTATGTGGTGTCCCATCCTTAAATTGGCAACTTGAATCAGCAATACCTTCTTATATTGTGTTATCTAACAGTCCATTATATACATACAATCAATATGATGAAGCAACTGATCAACGTGAGTATCACAGGGCCCCATGTGGTTTCCGTTCCTCAAATTGGCAACTTAAATTACAACTGAAACTTGCAACTTAAATTGGCAACTTAAATTAGGAAGTAGAATTAGGAATAACATCTCAACATATATATTGTACCATTGAATCACATACAAAAAACAATTTTAGATTGATCTTTAAATTGACCACTTTTGAATGCGTGTATCCCAGGGTCCTATGTGGCGTCAGATCCGTGGCCTAGGCTTTGCCTACCACTACAGCATGTACATCCGGCCAGAAGAGGGCCTCCTATATTTCCAGCTCTTCAAGTGTACTCACGTTGTGTCTGCGTACAAACAGGCCCAGGAGATTGTGGTAAGTACATCTTTGAGGGCAGCAGACAAGTTTAGAGACCTAGGCCCTGTTGCATAAAACTAAACAGTGATGGTCACTTGACTACAAAAGGCAATTTCTATGGAAACCTATGGAAATTCATTGGCTGTCAAGCTGTGTAACAATGGTAGTTACCATTGATGGCAGAGTTACCATTAATGGTAGGTTTATGCAATGGGGCCCTTGTTTCTACGTTGCATGACACAGGGGAAAAGCTCAATTTTTTTTTTGAGAGAGAGTGCTATTTTAGAAGCCTGATATGAAACAAATACCCCAGTGATCTCCTCAGTGGTGCAGGATTTTTTTATCTTTCATTTTGCCCTTGAAGGAAGTTACATAAATAGTGAGAAGTATTCAATGAGAATCTGGATATACCATGTGTTCGTCCTTAACAGGAATGTTGGGTTAAATATGATCCCTAAGATCAGTTTCTTGTTCTATTATTAAGAGGAAAATTCTAATACAGTATCTTCTTCCATTTTCTGTGGTTTTCAAAAATTGGTATTTGTTTGACCTGCGAAAGGGACACCTTGTCTTTATTGTAATATTGTCATTGTTATCATTATTGTAACGTTTTGCAATATTTTGCTATTGCAGGAGGACTATCTAAATGGCATGACATAGTTTTTGTTATTATAATATATTATTAGTATCATCATTGTATATTATGTAATATTTTGCTATTGCAGGAGGACTACCTAAATGGCACGACATAGTTTTTGTTATTATGATATATTATTAGTATCATCATTGTATATTCTGTAATATTTTGCTATTGCAGGAGGGCTACCTGAATGGCACCACAGAGTTTGGAGAAGACCAGCTGGAGACAGCCATCAGCAGCGTCCTTTATGAGATCATTGAGCGGGAAGAGACTGTTGCTTCGACGTCACATGAGTCCATGCTCAACTACTTCAGGAATGTTGACCAGCAGTACAACAGGTGGGTGTCATAACTTATGTGGACCAGGAATATAGACCAGCATAGATAGGGTTAAAGAAGACGAATCCTAACGGGAGCACATCGTCAGCTCTAATAGCTAAATTCAAGATAAGCATTGAATGATTTTTGAAACTCTTATAACACTGCCCGATTGAATTCCCTTTCTGTTTTGGGGTTTCATGTTTTTCATGAGCTCTAAAAGCATGATTTGGGGTAAGAAACGTGAATATGAAGACTCAAGGTAGGCAGGAAAAGCCTGCTTTGAAAGAAATCCCCTCATGTTTACAGTCTCATGCTTGATACTTTGTCCTCATTTATCCCCTATCCCCTCTCTCTCCCCCCTCCCTTCCCCCCTCCCCTCCCCCCTCTCCTCCCCCCTCTCCTCCCCCTCTCCTCCCCCTCTCCTCTCCCCTCTCCTCCCCCCTCTCCTCCCCCCTCTCCTCCCCCCTCTCCTCCCCCCTCTCCTCCCCCCTCTCCTCCCCCCTCTCCTCCCCCTCTCCTCCCCCCTCTCCTCCCCCTCCCTTCCCCCCCTCTCCTCCCCCCTCTCCTTCCCCCTCTCCTCCCCCCTCTCCTCCCCCCTCTTTCCCCCCTCCCTCCCCCCCTCTCCCCCCTCTCCTCCCCCTCTCCCCCTCTCCTCCCCCCTCTCCTTCCCCCTCTCCTCCCCCTCTCCCCCTCTCCTCCCCCTCTCCTCTCCCCTCTCCTCTCCCCTCTCCTCCCCCTTTTCCCCTCCTCCAGGAACCTGCTACTGAGTCTTTCCAAGGTGACGGTGGCTGACCTCAAGCGGGTTGGAGACAAGTTCTTCCGACCTCTGTTTGACCCCAGCAAGTCAAAGTGCGCCCTCTGTTGCCAACCTTCGAAGGTTGACGAGATCCTGCAGGCCTTCAAAGGGTGAGACACTGTGTGTGTGTTTATGTGTGTGTGTGTGTGTGTGTGCATTTGTGTGTGTGTTTATGTGTGTGTGTGTCTGTGTCTGTGTCTGTGTGTGTGTGTGTGTGTGTATGTAGGTGTAAGTGCATGTAATTGTTTGTGTAATTATGCATTCAATGGAATGCAAAAAACAATTACCAAAAAAACAAAGACAAAAAAAATGTGTGTTTATGTGTGGGCATGCTTGTGCGTATATGCATGTGTTTGTGTGAGAGTGTGTGTGTGTGTGTGGTTCGGCTCCCGGACAAGCCCCCAGCATTCACTATTCGACAATAATATAGTGTAGTTTGTCAACTAATTTGTGGGAGGCCTGGAGTTTTTAATTATAGATACAATTAATAAATGATACCTTACGGTACAAGTTGTTTAGTAGAATAGTCCAAAAAAAAAAAATGTTTGGTAGGGGATCATTGGGCTTGGCTCTGGTTTTACCTGGGGGCTTGCTAATTCAAATTTGAAAACAGGGCTTGTTAATTTAATATTTGTGTCATTAAACATGTTTGTTATTTCAAAGGCTCATTGAACGAAGAATGAAAATAGGTCTGTTAATGTTGAAAATTAGTACTTCACTTTATTTGTTTTTACTTCAAATTGTTCATTTCATTTAAGAGAAAAGAATTATATTTTAGTATTGGATTAACAAACCTTAGGTAATGTTTGGAATAACCATATGCAAACCATAGCTTTTGAAGGGTGCAGTAAACTTGAGGCTTGCAGAAAACATGCATTTCTTATATGGGAAGGTGAGTTGTTGATTATAGATTCCGATCAAATCAGAGGAATATGGTCCCAAAATATATATTTTTGATGTATGAACATCCACAATGGATTTGAGGTACAAGTAGCATTGATCCAGATAAAACTTTTTCTCATACAAATGATTTATTAGTGTTTTCTCTTTAGTTATTTGTTTTCATATTGTGCATCTTTTCTTCTTTTCTCCTTGTAGGTTTGGCAGAGATCTGACTGCCATGGCATCCCTGGAGGAAGGCCTGCAGTAGATGTTGCACACAGAAACAGAAATTTCCATGGCAACTGGCTGAAATAAAGAGGTTGGAGGAAATATGTGTGAATGAAATCCTAGTTGTCGTTT
This sequence comes from Arbacia lixula, assembly GCA_963669155.1. Taxonomy (NCBI): domain Eukaryota; kingdom Metazoa; phylum Echinodermata; class Echinoidea; order Arbacioida; family Arbaciidae; genus Arbacia; species Arbacia lixula. Next base: position 3,609,696 of record OZ022592.1, read on the forward strand.
CAATGTTGTCAATGAATACCACTGCAGTTTTTCTTATTGCGGTAGTATCCTACTTTGTATGTAAAGGTTAGCACTTCGTGTGTGTGCAATTTTGGTAGGCGTCACTATGAACATGTATTTTGTTTCGGAGACGGAATTTAATTGAGATCCTCTGACATTTTGTCCACATTGCAGAAGACCGTGTTCACATTGTGTATTTAAAAATGGTTATTACACATTGATACTGTAGCTTGTTGTATAGACTTGCAAAGGTCAATGACATCTTTTTCTGATTGTTTGGTTTGTTTAGTTAGTTCTCTCATTCTTGTAGCTAAACATTTTCATTTTTCCTGCCAAAATACAGGCATTATTCTGTTCCTCATACAAGCTGGTTCTACACAACAATTGTATGATATCACTATCATATACGTTGACTCAGTTTGATCACTAGTTGTATAGATCAATCAAAAGCGGCAACAACTATGATTAACTAGTTCATAATCAAGGGAATAATTAATATGAACATATTTGGTATTTAAAACAACACAAAGTAGTCCTCTAGTTTGTCACTTTGTTTTCTTGTAGGAAAAAGAGAAAAAGTTCAGTCCTATCTTTTTGCTACTTGTTATAGTGAATGTTGGTAACTCAAGTCTATCTTGTCGATTTAAGACTTGGTCGTTGTTTCTTTCTAAGGAAGTTGATTAAGCTTTTGTGCAACATGTCTTTTGTTGTGTTCCTGTGATTTGTACTTTTGCTAATCAGTACGTGTTTCTCCTCGTTATCAGCTGTTGTTGCAATGAAACTCATAACCAGGGTTGCGCTGCTCTCTCATTATTATTATGTAATACTCTCATGTGTACAGAGCAGCAGTTTACTTATCTTACTTGAAGGTCAATACTGAACATGTGGTTCAGTGTCCAATGAGTGTTGACTATTAGTTTGTGTGTAATTGGTATGGGTGTGACCTGCCATGAGTGAGATCGACAGCCTGGTCATCAAGGTTTCAGTTAAGGGCAATTCCTTAAAAATGGTTACCCAAGGGTGAAAAAATTAACATCAAGAACAAACGTTGTTTTACTCTGGAGAGTATTCAGAAAGGGTCATATCAAAATAATACAATATAAAATAAGAAATGGCCCAATGCGGAAAAAGCTTTTGTTTTTAGCAATTGAAATAACGTGTTTGTTCAAAGACATTGCATTAAAATTAATTGTAGTATGCATGTAAGGTAGACAATGTTGTCAGCGAAGCAGAAGCGGACTAGTGCAGAGTGTCATTTTTAAAACGTTGAAATACATGTCATTAGAGAGATTAAGATTGCTTCTTTTATGACTGTGACTATGACTGTGACTGGCAGCTGCTCTTAACCCTATCTAGCCTGGGGGGGGGGGGGGCAAAAACAGCCCCCCCCCTCGACATTTTTCGCAATAAATTTGTAACGCGAAAAGTTCACGCCTCGACGTTTCATGACTTTTTTCCTTCAAGTCTCACGCAACTTTTAAGACCAAATTTGCGACGCGGGGGTACACGGTTCCGAAGTTACGTAACATTTTGTACGTGCATGTCAGACCCAAAATTGCTCAAAAACGTGATTTCATGTACAAATCCAATGCAAATTCTGTATCTAGCCAAAATTCATAAATGTATCATTATATCTATTTTTACTGACGAAAAACAATAGATTTCATGTTATTTATGACTGAAATAGTGTTGCTAACAATTTCCATCGAAAAAACAACGGAAAACATAAAGTCGAAAAAACAAAGAAATACAAAAGAAATTCGAAAAACAATAAAATACATAAGAAAAACTTTGATATTGCCATTTTTTAAAAGCCTAATTTGATAATAATCCTAAGATGAGTGTCTGGACTGATATCTAGCAGTTTTGGGGCTATATTTAAAGATTTACAACCAAATTATGATTTTTATGCATTTAATTAGCATAATTAATTAATTAAAAATAAATTTGAATAATTTTGGCGCAATTGACAATTGAATTGCGGAGATTACGGCATCGGTGACGTACGTGCCAATTTTCATCACGATCGCGCGATCAACGGTCGAGATCTTAGGGGGGGGGCTGTTTTTGCCCCCCCCCCCCTGGGCTATGCGATTTCAGAATAGCCCGGGCTATATAGGGTTAAAGGTGATATTAATAGAAAATCCCTAAATATGAAGATATTCATTTACAGAAAGCTTATAAGCCATACAATGAGCTTGGATGACATTCAAAGAATATATCACTTCCAAAAAGCGAAATTAGGGTGAAAACAATCACCCTATTCTCAGGGACAAATTTTCCCTACTGTCATCTGAAACGGCCTTTAGGTCTGACGTAAGAAAAGGGAGGCGTTATTGTGCATCGCACATGCCAATCCGCAGCTTCTTTTCCGCCAGAAGCATCATGCATTGTTAATGACACTGTGATGGCAGTTGCTAGTGGATTAACAGGTGTGATACACAATAGTCATTGTGAAGCGTATCCCGGCTGTGACGTACACACAAAGCCACTTTCCCTTGGGCGATTTCGTAGGTTAGGAGATAGTTGAATTTGATTTTCAAAAAACACGAAAATGAACACATTCATGGTATGTTAGCTGCATAAATTGCTTTAATGACTCATTCAATTATAAAATAAAATGTATTTATTTGATTTCATTTCCTATAAGTATCACCTTTAATAATACGATGCATGTGATTGTCACATCACCTGGATGTTTCCATGAGACATTATATATTCACATCCTCAGTCCTGACAATATAAAACGTGTGGCATCTCAACCTTACTGTTGATGTTAGTAGGTATGGAAGGTTTACGAAGTAGTAAAGATTTTGTGAGTGATATCTTTAATGTCCAGGAGCCGTATTCATAAAAAACTTTCTATACTATTTAGTTACCAACAATGCATGTAGCTAAATTTACTTTAACAATTAACTAGGCTTAGTAAGGTTTCATAAATATGGGCCTAGGATTCTAAGTTGGAAGGAATTGTTTGTGTCATGTGGATGCATTTGCTTTAATTTCTTTTGTTTTTTTTGAGATGTCTATCAGTGATTGTTGTACAGTGATTGAATGCTATGCAGAACCATGCAATATTGTACCTGATTTTTAGTCTCATTGATTTTTCTTGTCCTCTTAAAAGCCATCAAGAGTAGCCTAAATCAGCCAAGAAGCTACCAAGAGTAGCAAAAGACACCAGACGACACATGGTGAATCTCTGCAGGACTGTTCAGGTGAACGCTCAGTGAACTTGATCATTATTTTAGAAGAATTTCCTGTAAAACCGTAAAATCTCCTGGCTGTCTCTTGGCTGCTTTTGGTGGCTTTAAGCAGGACCGATTTTTTGTATTTGATGAAAATACCACAGTCTTTCTGTACAGATGTGGTGTGTATGTTTGTCCTTGTGAGTCTCTGTTGTAGGTCAACAGTCAAGAATCAGGGGTAGGATTCCAAAATGCTCATTTAGAGAGAAATGTTACCCTAATTGTAGTATTTCTCCTCTATGCTATTCCAAAATCTCTAATAATTTTCCACCCAAATCCCCTCAAGAGTTTTCTGCTAACTTTATTGAAATGGATGCAAATTGATATTCCAGAATGCATCAGAGGATTTGGGAATAATTAGAATGATTGGGAGAATGATTTGGAGAGCCTGCAAACTGTTGTCTGTCGCCCTCTGTTGACCCCTTGCTTGTATCTAACAATAACTCACATGTGCAGATTGAGACACCCCATAGCAAATGTTACAACTACTACACTACTTAGAGAAGTCATTTGTATCCCTGTTCATGTGACATTTTCTCATATGGGCTAAACATTGTATAGAGTGAATACAAATAAAGCTTGTTGTTCTGTCGACTGCAGACTATGTGTTTGGTTCTGATTGTGACTGGCATCAGTGAAAGATACAATTTAAGGGGATAGTTCACCCTGAAGATAAATTGGTTTCAATGAAAGCAGAAACATGAAAGAAACATATTAGTGAAAGTTTAATGAAAATTTGTCGAAACATAAGAACATTATGTGTTACAAAAAAAAAGTGACGTCACATGCGAGATGTTTTCCTATAATTAGAAGGGGTAAGCTATTTTTTAGATTTTATTATTTATTTATTCATTTCTTATTTTTTATTTCTTTCTTTATTTGTTTATTTATCTATTTATTTTTATTTTTATTTTATTTTTATTTTATTTTATTTTATTTATTTTTTTTTTTTTGGGGGGGGACGACCCAAGAATTTAACTGTAAAGTTAAACATAAAGCGAACAGCTTTTGTATAGAATCCAACTGAAATTCAGATCATTAGTTTTAATCTGCAGGGAATATCTATACTATTTATTGGCAGGTGACCTAAATGTCCATATACTACACTGTCATAATGTTAATTGCATGAGTTACTCTGTTTGTATTTGTGTGAGCAGTCTTCAAAGTTTGTTTCGGAGGCTTCAAATTAGCTAATAGAAAATTCACACTCCTCACTTAAGCTTTCAAAAAATTTTAAATAGAAGTATGATGAAAGAAATTTGGTAATTATTTGAAAGTGTTTTTTTTTAGTGTTACATAAATAACAAAGGAAATAATAAATAACATTTCAAGATCCACAGAATACTCACAATCGAAATCCATGGAATACTAAATTTATAAGCTATTGTTAACGGAAAATGAAGCCTCCAAAACAACAGATTGCATCAACTCCTTCTCAAAACATGGCGGAGCACTCACACTAAAATTCCTGTCTGTGATTTTTCATTTTCATGTTTTCATTGAAGCAACCCTCATCCCCAAAATAATACAGGTCTGTGCAAAAAAAAAAAAAAAAAAATAGCAGTCTTTTATGTACCGTCGAAAGAATTGAGGGTAGCTGATGTGTCCACCAAAATTGAACGAAGTTATAATTGAAGATTCTCATATGCCACAGTATCTATAAATTCTGTGGCTTTATGAAATTGCTACAGACAAACATGTTGAAATTTCAGAGTTGCACCCTATACTGTGAACATGACCATACATAAATCAGGTGACTGAAATAACTTTCTGGAAAGACAGAGAGTTACAACAAATCCAGATTAGAAATTAAAAAATTGCACATTTGTGAATATTTGTGTCTACACCTGTATCGAAGTACAGTGAAAATACAGTATGATTTATTATACTATACTGAAACGCCATGAGAGAGGAAAGATATAGAAATAGGTAAAAGAAATAGAGAGAAATAGAGAGAAAGAAAGAGAAAGGAGAGGAAAGATAAGACAAACAAAATGAAATCGAAAAGGGAAAGGTTAAAAAAAAGATGTGATAAAGAGAAACAGAGAAAGAGGATTATTAAGCACAAATAAAGAAGAGGGGGAAAAGCCTTCGCTCGCCTACCCGGTACGGTATGGTGGTCAGCTGTATGTACCGTATAGGGAGAGAGAAAGTAAGAGGAATATGTAGTGGGAGAGAAAGTAAGAGGAATATGTAGCGGGAGAGAAAGTAGGAGGGATACACTGAACTCCAAAAGTTTAGGAACACTTGCATTCAGTGTGCTTTTCTATAATTGGTAGACTTTATTGATATTCAAGCTCATAGCATAGTTCAAGTTTTGTTTTGAAGTGAATAGTATATAAGAATGTACATTTTATCCTTGATTTAAACAAAGTTATACTCTATAGCTGCCTACCAGTCAATATGGCATTTTCTCAGAATGCTAACCTGTTCATTACATTCGGGTAATCTAGATATCCAGAGCTTTTCACCCTTATACAGGGTTAAATGCGTAACTTCATTCATTTTTCCTTTTCCTAGTTAGAAGTCAAACACACAAATAAAATTAAACGATACTTAGTGTTTCACTTGTATGGAAACCTCTTTTTTTTTTAATTCAAAAACATAAACGACAAGAAAGGGGATTGAAATCTGTAGACTGGGGCGGCCAATCCATGATTGCCAGGACTTTTGTCTCTTCCTTTTTCTTCAAGTAGCCTTTGCATATTCTTTTAATGGTGTTGACGTGTGCTTTGGGTCATTGTCCTACTGGAAAACGAACCCTCCTCCAATCAGGCGTTTCCCTGAACGGAAGGTCTTCCGCTGTAGGATTGAATGATAGCCTTGCTGGTTGAGGATACCCTCTACTTTGTGCAAATAAGAAAGATTGGATAATATCAGAGATCAGGGCCATGTTGCAGATAGGTTTTCTTGGGAGCTACCATTGATGGTAAGGTAGAATAATTTAAAACCTATATGCAACATGCTCCAGGAAAGTGTAAAAAATCAATGTACAAAAAAACGGGCAGAAAAATAAAAAGAAGAGGAATATGGAATAATGAAAAACGGAACAACAAAGAGAAGGCTCTGCTTGATTGTTGTCATCTGAGATAGAAGGAAAACAACAATTAAAGTCAATATCTCAACAAAAAAAAATAAAAGGTTAAGCGATGGTTGCCAGGAGTTCAGGTGTCGTGACTTCGGGCTTCCGCAATTAAGCTCATCACCCTTACCGACTACCATTAGTTCCCTTCTGGTATGGCGACCGGCCCATCGCATATCCCTTCCTACCTCCTAAAAACTGTAGCCTATAAAAACTATAGACTCTAACTCTTTAGGGGAGGAACAAGGGCGATCCCAATGCCGTTGCCGGGCCATCCGACAAACCTTGAACCTTGGTTTTGCAACCTTGGAGTTAGCGGGTTTCGAACCCGTGCTCGCTAGCACGAGTGTGAGGTAGTCCCGGCGCTTACCCTACCACTAGGCTATAAGACGTCGGTGGTTTTGCTTGGTGATTTTAGCGTATAGACGTTTAGTTTCAAATCAACGAGAAAAACACCAAAAGAGCATCTATGTCAGGAATCGAACTCACGACCTTCAGGTTATCAGTCTGACGCTCTACCAACTGAGCCAACAGACCGATTACTGATGTTGGTACCTTTACAAAGAGTATTAAACATATATACTTGCAGATTGTCAACAAGTGTCTATCTATTACTGAGGTAATTTTCTTTTTGATTAAAGAAATGTGCAATTTATAAGAAATAAACATGAGGCAGGGGGGATTTGTTGCCCAAATGTATCCTGAAAGTGACCCGAGAGCCCTCTAAATCTGATATAATCTTGTAGTAACATGAATTATGATATGACATCTTATATGCTGTGAGATAATTGGCCATTGAAATGTTACTTCTTTTCAATGGCGCTCGCTCTTCTCTCCGTCTCTCTCTCCCAACCTCCCCTCTCTCCACCTCCCTCTCTCTTCCTCCTCCTCTCTCTCTCCTCCTCTCTCTCTCTCTCCCTCCTCCTCTCTCTCTACCCCCGCCCCCCCCCCCCACCCATCTTTCTCTAAAGCCATCTTCGTTCTTTTCTCTCCCAATGCAATCATTCTTTCATGTAGAGTACCGAAGTGGTGCCGTCATATGAACATGTTGTCAAGACAAATTGGCAGTAAACAAACTCACTCCACTGAGAGGTTTACCTGTCCGATATTGTATATCGGGCTAGTGTCCGACATTCTCAATTACATTCCCCGTTGTAATCACCGCTGCTTGTTCTGCCCGTATTGTTTAGAGCCATTTGTCTTGCCAATAATGCTCAAATGGCGTCACACTTCGGCACTCTGTATTCAGATAAGCAGACGTAGACGGTTGCTTATTTTCCCCATAAATATATTTTTTATTCTTGAATTCACCAACATTTTCAAATTCATGACATATATCAATACGGTAATGATGAAACTGGTCCATGTATAATCATGTAAATGCTCATCGTTTTGATGAAGGAAACAGTCAAATATCTATACACTGTATTGTGGATGCAGAGAATTGTCCTAGTCAAAGCTCAATTCAAACAGTGATGCAACACTTTGGCAATTGTCGACAAAAACTCCTGAATATAAAAAATGTCATGTTGTTTTCTTACATATTTGCTGGCTGAGCCCCCCCCCCCCCTCCCCACAAAAATACAACTAAAATCAGAGTGAGAAAGTAAAATAATTTATTACAATATAAAATTGAAAATGAGAATGAGGGATATTAGGTGGGATATGTGACAAACATACATTTTATTTCAAGAACTAAAAATTAAAAATACATGTTCTTTTATAATGCTGTTTTTATTCAACGCTTAAAAATATAATTCATTAAGTTCTTATTTATTCCATCCTTTAAAAGATAAGTACATTTGTACTAGGATCCCTTATGCCGTGGTCACAACAGGCCGTCCATGTTTTTCTACGTGGAGTTGGCAGCTTGCTTGCCAACTTCTACGATCCTTCCCTGCGTCGTCCTTGCGTCCGACGCAAGGAGTTTCAGCGAAACCCGACGCAGAACACAGGCAGAGAGAAGCATATATGTATATGTGAAGGAACATCTCGGGGGGGGGGGGGGGGGGGGAAATCAAGAAAAACTGAGCTGTACACTCTAAAATGCAAAGAAGCTAAGCCATTTGAATCACCAAGTAGATACTTTACACATGAATAACATGATAACATGAATATATAGATATACAATGTACATGATGGATAGCTTATATCGTAGGAGACTCACATGCAATAGAATGTCATTTGAGAGAGAAATAGTTTGTTCAAACATTGCTTTCCTCAATTAAATACAACCACAATTCTGCTTCTTACAGAGAATGAATTCCATGTCGTGTTCTTGCATCAATACTGTGCACTTCACATTCTATCACTTGCAACTCAGGCGTGTGTATGACGGGGATATGTGTCGAAGAATGATCCATGCCGCCTGTCTCTAACACTAGTACATCATGGGACGACTTTCCCTTATATGTGCAGTATTGAGAATTCAAGGTGCTTCACATAATCCTTTAATCCTAATACTCACGGGGGTGCATTATTCCCCCACCCCCGTTATTTTTTTTGTCGGTACTTCCGCACACCTCAATATTTCGAAACGAACATATTTTTTTTTTCTGATCCTTTCCGCACATTTTGATACGAAATTTATGACGATCGGACCTACCGTGTCGATATCAGATTACGTTTACCAAACACATGTCACTGAAATTTCGCTATTTTTCTATATGACTGAGCACAACCATATGGACAAAATCATGCAGGACATTTCCCATTTTATGTAAACACTTTTCTAATAGGTAGTGTAAATAATTACAACACACACAAACCCACATACACCCACATTCACACACACTTACACCCAAATCGCAAAATGCGCTTGACGAAAAACAATGAAATACGTGGGAAATAATTACCACAACCTATCCTTTTTTTTCAGAAGTTGATGAGGGATTTTTGAAAGACATTTGTACCAGAAATGGATATTCCTGAGGCTTTATGTAGTGATTTCTTGCATAAATGAGTATACATTCTTGAATTTAAAAAATAAAGGCACTTTCGTAAATTTAGCTACACAACTTGAGAAGTACATAATTCTTGACCCGTATAAAAAAAATTGAGGGAATTGTGCGGCCCATGCCCATAATGCACCCTCCCCCCCCCCCCCCCCCACACACACACATACACACCCTAACAACATGCTTTGAAATACCCCGGTAGTATTAGGGTTAAGAGAGGTGGTGTCATTCTTTGTTCAAAAGTATTCATGCATGCCATCCAACTTTTCGTAAAATAATTCAACGACCATGATTTGCCTTGTGGTCTCTCCAAGCTATCTAGATAGTTAATATGACTGCTTGATATAATATCTCTCTCTCTCTCTCTCTCTCTCTCTGGGTGCTTTGTCGTGTGGCGTAGGCGATCATGGAGTGCCACACAGTTCCCTGTACAGAGTTCTTTGTATCAATTGCATATCATGGTAAACCAGTCAGTCAGGATGCTTATCAACTTAATAATCCTTCTTCCCATGCCCCATACCTCTGGTTCTTTTTCATCAATTCAAACTCTTTCAAGTCAACTTTACACAGTATACGACGAACAAAATCTCAACCTTCAGATTCTTGGCTCACATATCAGTTTCATAATATGCATACATGATAATGAAACATTCTTCTTTGTGTGACATAACACATACAGCTATGACTTGAGTCATATGTCACAAGTTAGGCAAATACTCGTTCTAGGCATATCTGAATATGATCCGCTATTACGGTGAACATGTCTATACTGACTGTCCAATGGATGGATACAAAAAAAAAAACTTTTGTTCCCCTGCATCAGTTATAAACTAATGCTCAATACCCCAAAGGAGATGCAGTCCGCTGGTTCAATAATGATGTGGAGTTTCGGCATGTAAACAATTAAGATTGGCAGTTATTTCTGACCAGTAAATACTAAAGCTCGCAGCTTAATCAAGAGAGAGATGTGTCACTGATATTTATATAGGACATATGTGGAGTTACCCCGGTGTTCCTCTGTGGGGAAAGTCCACCCTTCAATGACCTCTCCTTAAGGAGAGATGTAGCGTTGATTAGTTGAGGTACCTCTGCGCGTTCTCTTCGAATCGTTCCCAAGCCCATCCTTTAATTTATCGTTACCTTTATTTTAGGGAAGATTTATAATTGATTTGTTGCGTTTCGCAAAAGTCCATCCTATAATGGCATCTCTGGTAGGAGAGAGTTCTTGTTCATTTGTCAAGCTGGCTGCGCGGATTAATTATCTCCCTCACTAATCCTTCGTTAAGTCGTGCCAAAGTCCATCCTACAGTCTATAGTGACCACTCCTTTAGGACGATTTAGCCTAGTGTTCATTTGTTGAGCTCCGCGAGTTCTCGATAATCTCCCTCACTCATTCTACTTTAATTCGGCCTGCTTTGGCGCTTCCTACAGTAGCGTCCCCGCCGACGACGGAATTTTTTTATGGAATTCTCGCTTTCCTTCATTAATGAATCATTATGAATTATGATTCCCCAAGATGTAAATTACTGCTGAATTTCTCTAACTGGAACGTGCGGCAGCTCTGCAGTGTCAGCTTGCCCATGAAGCCGTAGATGCTCTCCTCCTACTCGTCACTGTTTCACTCTGCAACACTTGACGTCAAGGTCGCTCTCCAGATGCTTGCGCCACTGCTCGACAAACTCGTTTTCCTTGCGATCGGGTCATCGCGAGAGAAGAGGTTCAGGACGGGCGCCTTGACCGGGCAGCCAGTGAAGATCTCATTCACCTGAAGGACAATGCAGAACAAGAACACCATTAATAAACTCTGCTTTGTTTCTTTGGAAATTCTTATGGAATTCTCGCTTTACTTCATACATTAATGAATCATTATGTATTATGATTCCCAAGATGTAAATTACTGCTGAGTTTATGCCTTGTAAAATGATAGAAATATGTGGCTTGTTTGAGGCCGAGTCTCCGCGAGACTAGACGGGTCCCCGAGAAGTCATCGTGAATTCGAATGTGTTTGATTTTTTTCAAGTCTCCTGTAAGTCTCTGTAACTTATCTATGCTGTACTTGCGACATCTCCACCAATGAGACGGACCTTTAACTCTTACATTACCATTCCCTAAAAACCACATTGGCTTACTACACATCTTCACGCCAATGCTCACGAGAGAGTTCACCCTTTAAGCTCACCTTGACGATGCTATCCACATGATCCATGGTGTACTTGTTGGTCAGCCAATAGTAGGTCTCTGCAACCCTCTTGATGACAAACTGCGTAAAGGAGTTGTTGGCGGCCTGCGAGTAGATACCCTCGTAGCTATCCCTGGAGAGAATACAACTGTACAGGGTAACAGCTACTCCTCTCCGCAGACGCGCGCTTCTTCTCCCTCTGATGCATCCATCAGGCCGAGCATCTCGGCGTACACGTGGCTGCTGACGGAGAAGGCATGGACCAGGAGAGGGCGTGTGTCGCCGTCCGTGACATAATCCAGGATCTCCCGCGCGATCTCCTTGGCGTTTAGCGGGCCAGGCGATGTCGATGGGTCGTGTCTTGACCGTACATCGAATCTAGAACAACTAAAGATAATACACAACATTGAAACATGTATTACATCAACATATTATGACTTAACATAGGAAAATATAAATAGTGACTGATCGGCAATGGCGACGATTAGTAAAAAGCGGCACAACATGAGTATTGCGGAGATGTAAGTATGAACAATGATTGATTGATTGATAAGAAATTAACGACACTACTAACACTTGAGTGTCACTAAGTGTCGAACAGTTCATCTAAAAAGATTATACAATTCAAGTTTCCCTCATGTGATTTACAGAATTTGAGCAGGGTTATGAATCAGAAATTAATCAATATGTTAACTTCTTCCTCGGGATAACTTCCCAACTCCTTATGAAAAGAGAAGCAGGTTCTTTAAAGTGCCAATGGTGTGACTCTCCATTACACGGGACCGACGGTGTAAAGTCTCCTCCGAAAGACTAGGCAATTGGAATAAAATACCTTGCCCAAGGGTATACCTGTTGTGATTGAAAATCTATTGTAAAGATTGATCTTCTTTAGAAAGTTAATAACACATAATCGCGAAATATCTCTAAATAATGTCTTGAGGTCAGGACAATCAAAAAGTTAATACGAATATTTGCAAGTTGAACACATTCAAGGAGAATATGTTTAATTGTTAGTGTATAATTACATGATATGCATCGAGGTGGATATTCTACTGGAAATAAGTATGCATGAGTCAAATGAGAATGCCCAATACGAGCACGGGTCAAGTATAAACAATGCAGAAAAAGGTTTACCCGTAAAAGCCTCAGTGGCCTGATAAATTGGGTACACCTGTGAAAAAAGAACATGCAGATAAATAAAATAATTACACCGGGAGCTCAAGCTGTTAACTTATTTGATTCTATGTTGCTCCAGGTAAAGAGTATTTAGAGAGGAGGAATGCTATTTGTCACATTGTGGGGTTCTTCATAAATGAAATAAATAAAGAATAAAAATCGGAACTAATGTTTAATGTAGTTTCAAACTTTTCAAAATGAAACTTTAATTGTAAGGAATGCATGAAATAATCAGATTATAATGATATGAATGAAACGCAATAACACACACATAGCAATTGAATTGAACAGTGAAATGTTGCCTCAATACAATAATCTTTAAATAGGAATGAGGATGGATAAACAATCAAATATTTTCCGATTGACTCTGTCTACTAGTCATATATATATCAAAAGTAATGAATCAAATCATGGGTTTACATCAAACTATCTTCGGTACAGATATCAAACCTGGATATGGTCGGTTGATAATGTTCAGCGCAGTGTGCAGCGTCAATAAAACCCGGTTGCCTGACGACGCGATCGCGATACCGTTGATTTTTGAAGCGGGAGTTCATCAAAAGACCCGCTGTTGAGGTTACACGGTAGGACGTCGATGCCCGAGCTGAGGTGGTTGTAGTTGCGATCCTCGATGCTTGGCGACGTCGATGAGGGAGACCAGGAAACCGAACAGTCACCGCCCGGTCTGGGTGCAAGGACACGTGATGGCTGAACCCTTGATTACAGCTGAAATATAGTTACACTGCATCATAAATATATATTCAACCCAAGTATAACTTGTACGCTTTAACTTGATATCATGTAAAGCACACGACATCTTAAAAGGACAATAATCATACCATTTGGCTTATCAAATAGAATTCGCAAAAAAAAAAGAAAAAAAAAACAGCAACCGGATATCTCCTCGATATCTCCAATTAGCATAATAGCCATTTACTAGCATAATAATGTCCAGTGCTAGAATGATTCATACCTCTGCTATGTATAATACTTCCATTTAACCAGCAACCATTACTTATGACCGCTTGTTAACAAAATACGTAAGTTGCATAAACCACTGATTATCAAAACATATAGCCACGCTAAAGTACTTCTCATTTTCATCCCAATATAAATATATGCCGTAAATACACGGTGGTACCAACCAATGAGAAATACCCAACAATATAGGCTTCCTCAAAGTTCGACATAGCTGACATGAAATGGCCGACTTTCGTTACCTGCCAAAAGAGGGCGTTTATGACATTTGACTACTAATTAAACACATTTCAGTTTTTGCTGAAAAATACATACGTTCAGTTTCCGAACTAGAAGAAATCAATTTGAAACGGTAATTTTCGTGTCAGAAATTGTTTGCATTTCAAATATTCACTTTAGTTGAAAGCACTGATTTTTAGAAAGGTAAACTTCAATCTGAAAGACTTGCCCATACAGAAATTAAACAGTTGTAGAAACCCCCCGCAAACTGGCATGTTTCAGACTTACAGTTATTGTGAAGAATTGAAGACTCTGTTGCCTGCCTCCCGGAGGAATTTGTGTCCACACGACGGCCGTCTGCACTTCCCGCTCATGACAGCAGAAACAGTGGCAGCTCGAGTTGGAGCGGTACACTCACTCTCATGCAGCAAGTCCCCAGACTTCCCCGACTCTCTTCCGCACACAGGACTCCTCCCCGTGGACAAAATAGCTTCTCACACCACTCCCTCAAACTCATGTACTCTCGGACCCTCGTTCCATCATACCAAAACAAAATCCACCAATCATGTGTGCTCACGTCACTTACTATTACATAATACCCTTAGGGCAAAATCAGGCAAACCGAAGAAACGCGGGCAACAATAAATTAGGCGCGGCTCCTAGCTGCGAAAAGGATAGACAAAAGAATTAAGAATGCGATGCATCCAGTGCGCCACAGAGCCTAGGTTACCTATATCAGGGATGTGTCAGGAAGGAGGGACAACTCAACCATAATATATTCAAACATCTGTATGGATACTAAAGCGTGCTAATGAATGTTAAAAGCATTCCTCAATCACTGCAATGCTTTGAAGTCCCATGCGCGGCACCGTCATTTTGCTATCGTCAACTTGGAAATTTTCAAGAAAGTTAAGGGGCAACACCTCTAAAGATCCTGTATTCGTTTTTCTTCTAAATAATTGTTGAATGATGCACAAACGGAGATATAAGATAATATTCTTACTTACATAATTAACAAATTTCTTCACTTTCCGGAGATTTCCGGAAATGTCGGAATCAATCATTATCAAAATCATATATTAAGCTGCTTATTTTCATTAACAGAGTTTGCGTAAATTTGCGTGCAAATGAGATATTTTACTTTAAAAAAATGTTTATTTTTGTTCGCTGATATCTCTTTTCCTCACAAAAGTATTGATCCAATCCAACAGAAGTGGACAAGCGAAATAAGACTCTACATTTCTTTTGTTCTCTCTGAGAAACCGTTGTTACGCAATCGTGTTCGTTATTGTTAAAACACGTGAAAAGCACATGCTGAGACCAGAGAGGTGTAAGGAATGGAGTCAGCACGAAGTGTAATTTATTCCTACAGCAGTCGTGTGCATTGATGTCACAATGGAATAGTTTACGCGTTTGGCTCTTTGATCGAGGGAGATCCGCCGCCAAACAAGCATGACAAAATGTAGGATGCATTTTGAGGAATATATATTCTGTATGCGCAGAAGATTTCAGAACCACTACATGAACTAAAGTGCATGTGCAGTAGTATTACATCTTATAAAGATACGATTCTGTGAATTTCAGATTATATTGTTGCTTCGTTTTTGTGATAAAATGAGAATACTGTAGAAAATATGCCAGAGAAATGCCTCCATATCACACATTTCCAAATCATATTTCCTTAAAAATATCTTGTAAATCGTTTATTGAGTGTTTCATCTTTCATGGAAACAACCTCAATTTCGTGTGCGGAGGTGTCCGAAAAAGTTACGGACCAAATTCTTTCTATAATTTTTTCAAAGTTTCCCTTCGCTTACCCCAAAACTAATTCACAGTGTGTGTAAAAAGATCAGCAACGAGCTCCCAGCGAAGGCTGAACGGTTGGCATACTTCTCAAAACAGATTTTCTTTTGTTATTCAGAGGAAGGCACTACCTAATTAGAAATACAGGTAGTTGTTTAAAACACCTGAATGTCTTGGATTTTTATGAGGCGGCGGACCTCATAGATCAAAGGAAGTCAATCCGAGCGCAGTCCATCCATAGTAGGTCCATGCTGAGACCACGCAATTTTTCGGCGGTGCCACGCATGGGCTCAAAGAAAGAATGTTGTTTCATATCCTTCCATAACATATCCCTGCCTATATTATAAAACATATGGTATAAGGGCTGTTAGAAGATGAGTCGAATTAACTCGGCCATGTGGTGTTTAAAGCTATTACAAAAGAAACACATTACTGAGCAACGTGGCTTCCATTGCCAATCAGTTAACCTTTGTAATATGGCTTACATGTTATTTCGACACTGTTTACAAGTTGATTTTAAAAGAATTACGAAACTAAGCATTCTGAATGTGGGGTGGCAATGAATTCTAGGTTACTGGACTTAAACAACGGGCTGATTTGGAAAGAATATTTTGTATTTAACTTTCCACATGTGGAATTTAACAGGTTGAAGGGTATTGTACTGATGAATTTCAGCATTCAATGGAAACATGTGCATGAGATATGAAGGTTTGAAAAGTATCTACGCATTAAACAAGCAATTTGCATCGTATTTATATCAAAAACATTAAGCAACGTTCGAACAGGGGTAACGAAGATTCAAGGTAATGTGAACTGGCACATAATACGGATGATTCTGTTCTGTATAAACGATGAAGTCTGACCATGGACCTATCATGGATGGACTGCGCTCGGATAGACTTCCTTTGATCCATGATGACCACCGCCTCATAAAAATTCAAGACATTCAGGTGTTTTAAACAATACGCTGTATTTCTAATGAGGCAGTGCCTTCCTCTGAATAACAAAAGAAAATCTGTTTTGAGAAATATGTCAACCGTTCAGCCTTCGCTGGGAGTTCATAGCTGATCTTATTACACACACTGGGAATTAGTTTGGAGGTGAGCGAAGGGAAATTTTGATAAAATTGTAGAAAGAATTTGGTCCGTAACGTTTTCGGACATCTCCGGACACGAAATCGACGTTGTTTCCATGGAAGGTGAAACACTCAATAAACGATTTACAAGATATTTGTAAGGAAATATGATTGCCCAATGTGCGATATTGAGGCATTTTTCTGACATGTTTTCTACAGTATTCTTGATTTATCACAAAAACGACGCAACAATATAATCTGAAATTCACAGATTCGTATCATTATAAGATGTACTACTACTGCACATGTACTTCAGTACATGAAGTGGTTCTGAAATCTTCTGCGCATGCAGATTGTATATTCCTCTAAATGCATCCAATATTTGTCTTGCATATTTGGCGGCGGTCATCACTGGATCAAAGAACCAAACGCGTAAAATATTCTATTGTGGTATCAATGATCGCGACTGGTATATGAATAAATTACTCTTCGTTCCGACTCCAGTTCTAACACCTTCCTGGTCTGACTAATTTAGAAGGATGCAACGAACCCCATAACGCATTGCAATTAGCGATGTGAGGCACTATGAATGCATTGTACATCATTAACAAGAATTTACGTGGAATAGAGAGTTTCAGATTATTCATAATACCAATGTTACGTGACATTTTTCCGCAAACAAGATATATATGTAAATCTCAACATAAATATATATCTACAAGCACTCCAAAATATGTAACCACAGAACATTGCTTAATTCTAATGTTGTTGATGTATAAGGGATCATCATTATAACAAGTATTTAGGTCTTGCCTATGTCTGAAAACAACAAAATGAACATTCACTTTGTTATTCAAAATATAAATGCTTTCCTCAGAGGCAACTAAAGCAGTGTCGACTGCAAAAAGAACGTAGTCAAAAGGATGAGGGGAATTTATTATATCATTGATATATATTAGAAACAATAAAGGATCAATAATTAAACCCTATGGTACACCAGATGTAAGAAACATGAAATCAGAAGTATGTGAGTTATACACAGTGTATTATTTTCTGTCAGCTAGATAGCCTTGAAACCAAAGAAGTGGTATGCCCCGAATCCCGTAATAACACAATTTTGCTAATAGTATTTTATGCGACAGGGTATCAAATGCTAAATTGATAAATCCATAAAATTAGCTATTGCATGCTTATTCAGACACAATTCAGGATTTTATCATAAAGATTGATTAAAGCAAATTCGGTAGAGCAATTTGTTCTAAACGAATCCCCGGCCGTCGTCAAGGGTGTTGTTGACGCTATATACAGCGAGATCTATGAACAGATTGCAAGAGAGCTACACGATTCGTTTAGTATTGAACTCGCCAAATCTGAGCGCAAAATCGACAGCTTGGCTCCTCAAAATGCCGAGCTCACGAAGCGTGTCAAGCACCTGGAAGACACCATGGACGACCAGGAGCAGTACTCCCGCCGCCAGTGTCTACGAATCTACGGCATTGCAGAGGTTGTGAATGAAGACACTATGACCAGCTGGTCATTGACCTCGCTGCCAGAATAGGTGTGAAGGTTGACCCACGTGACATCGACAGGAGCCACAGGATCCCCTCCAAACGAACCACTCGTTCACCGTCTCGCCCACCTCGTCCAAAAGCGCTCATCGTCAAGTTCGCGCGTTATAACCCTCGACATCTCATACCGGTGTCGTGATCAGGGAAGACTTCACGTTTCGTCGAGAAGACCTGTTGTTCAAAGCGCTCAACCATGAGATTAAAACGAGTACGTGGTCGATCGACGGCAAGATCTTCACCCTCACGAAGGATAGACGCAAGGTGTTGGTGAGAAACTGAGTTGACATTGACCGTCTTTAGTGAGCTACACCGCCCCCCCCCCCCCCATCCGCTTTACTCAGCATGTTATTATTTCCTCGTTTTAAATGTTCGTACATAGCGACGCTGATCCAAATAATCCTGCAGATTTTGCAACTGAATGTAACTATCATGCCAAAGATGAATTCCATAAGAAAACAACTAATCTACCATCTGACCATTTCAGTTTAATTCATTTCAATGTACGTAGTAATTATCGCAATTTTCAACATATGTCTGATTATCTTTCTTCTCTGGACTTTCCTTTTACTGCATCGGTCTTTCTGAAACATGGCTTTATAACAGGAACAATGTTTTTTCTATTCCCGGATATTCATTTTACCATGCTGATCGAACTGGTCGTGGCGGTGGGGTTGGGTTGTTTATTAACAGTAAGCTGAATATACGTGTTCTTGATCATTTAAAATTTGCTATTATGGGTGTGGAATCTCTATTTATTGAAATATTGAATAACGACAAAAAAATGTTATAATTGGTGTGGTATATCGTACGCCGAAAAGCAACATATCTGATTTTGTGTCTGCACTTGAACATATCATGAATTCAATATCCAAAAGTAAAAAAAAAAATGCTACATTATGGGTGATTTCAATTTGGATTTGTCTAACTTTAATGTCTCTACCACCAATGATTTCCTAAATATGCTATTTTCATTCAGTTTCCACCCCATGATAAGTAAGCCTACACGTATTGCCAACAACACTGCAACACTATTGAATAACATTCTTACAAATTCCAGCAGTCAACTTTCGTTTTCTGGAATTTGTTTTTCTGACGTCAGTGATCATTTGCCAGTGTTTCAAGTATCTCCCCTCTTTCAGTGTATAAAATGTTATCACTGTTAAGTCGCAAAATTACTGAGTCGACTCTCAATGCATTGAAAACAGAGCTATGTGAGTTTGATTGTAATCGTATTTTAAGCATTGATGACACTGAATTTGCGTATGATGAATTCATAGATTGTTTTGTTTTATTGTGTGATAAGCAAATGCCTTTACAGGCAAATGGTACTCGCCACATAACTATAAAAAAAAACCGTGGATTACTTTTGCTTTGTTAAAATCTATCAAGAAAAAAAAAATATTTTGTATGCATTGTATAAATCAGATCCTACAACTGAAAGGGAATTGACATATAATCAGTACCGAAATCGATTAAACTCGGTTATATGATGTTCCAGAAGGAAAAACTATTCCAATAAATTCAACACACACCTCCTTGAAGAAAGCTGGTGACGGCACTGTGTTGTGTAGTAGACACTCCCTCCATGAAATTGCCTTTTTTTGTTCTTTGATAAAGGATTTTTTTTATAGCGATATGTGTGTTTAAACATGTGTCTAATAATATATCCAACGCACAGGTGAATTGATAAATATCCTTTGAAAAAATGGACATTTTCCCCAAAATGTACACAACATATGGGAGAGCACCTCGCATGTGACGTCACCAAATCGAAATTTTTAAAATCAAAATAACTTTATTTTCCTTTGACCGATTTTCGTCAAGCCTCCACTAATGTATATTTCATGTGTCTCCTTTTTTTAAATCAATATAATTTCAGGGTGACCCATCGTTTTAATGACACTGGATTAGTTTTGCTTGAAGGCTTTTTGACTTTTCTAATCCAAACTGAAGAATACAGTCGCAAGACTACTCACTGCATCATTCTCTTTTCTCAGTGTGTGTTCGGGCAAGCCAGAGAAGAAGTTGAGATGGATAAGTCTTCAATCGCCAGACTCCTGTATTGAATACTTAAGATGAGAACTGCCGAACAATCTGGAAGCTAGCCTATGTACCAGGCTGTGAGGTGCATGGACACAACCCAGTCTGTTAACAACTATGTCTGGTAACACAGACTATGCCCCAATCCCATCCTCACTAGGTACTAGGCTGTGAGGTGCATGGACACAACCCAGTCTGTTAACAACTATGTCTGGTAACACAGACTATGCCCCAATCCCATCCTCACTAGGTACTAGGCTGTGAGGTGCATGGACACAACCCAGTCTGTTAACAACTATGTCTGGTAACACAGACTATGCCCTAATGACGTCATAACTCCTCTGGCTTCTTTCCCTGGAAGCTAGGAGTGGAAGGAAGGATTGAGAAAGCGGAAAGGAGGAAGAGTGTGATTTTTTTGTGATCATTTTATGAACACTTTTATTTAAACAGATTGACAGACTAAAATAGACATCTATACTGCGTATAAGGTTGGCATATCATCACCCGTCACACAGACTTAATATATATATATATATATGATATATATAAATATGTATATATATATATAAATATATATATATATACATATATATATATATATAGAGAGAGAGAGAGAGAGAGAGAGAGATAGATTAACGACTGAATGCGCAATAACAACAATGTAAAAAATTCTTGTGATGCGTTTTTTTTCTTCATATTTTCCTCTTTTTTATTAAGAGCACAATGATATTACACCTTCATGATACGTGCAGCCACAGATGTGAGTGAACAACAGTCAAACAAGTTAAAACTACTTCAGTAAGAGAGCTGTACACTATTGCAAAACAAGTGTAAAAACAAACAAGAAAACATCCGAAGCCCTATACACAACCAGTTGAATGTAGAAACAAAATGTCCTTAAAGACAGGGTAGTCCTTTTGCAGGTCATAATAAAAAATGTAAAACCCACGGGAAATTGAAGAAAATATATACGAACTTCCTCTTCCGAAAAGAGAACTGGAAGTTGACTGTTTTTACCAATTGAATTATAGCGATCGCTAGAATTCGTGGTTTGTGGACGGGTCGTGCAAAACCTCCCGGGTCTTGTAGCCTTTAGACCGGAGACCTCTGACTGTACCACAGTGCATGCGTTCAATGCCCGTTGCACGACGCATCGCGCACTGATGGGCAATACAATTATGAAAGGTAGACTATGCTTGATACGAAAAAGGCAGTGTCAAACGTAAACAAGGATCGCTTTTCACTTTTTCTAGAAAGGGTTTGCGAAGCTATGACGAAGATTTCATACATGTCACGTGACTGCTGATTCATACCGAGTTTCATGACTTTATGCAAATGGGCGACCCTGTCTTTAAGCCAAACTCACGAGCACCACTGTCATGACAGTACCAATTCTATTAGCTCAAGCATACACCAAACAAAATCATTATTACTTACACTTCTCGCAGACATTTCACATCGTCTTGAGAATGAAAACCGCAAACATTCTGTCGCGTTACCCAAAGGATATCTCACATTGGAGATGAAATAACGTTCATGTTTTGAATTTGTAGGCACATTGCATCTCTGATATTAGATATAAGACAGTAGGTAAACATTAAATACACATTTTCATTATCCTGTTGAAGTATACATACCACAAAATGCAATTCATTTTAGAATCTGTGCGGTGCCCTTTGATCGATACATTAAACTTAATCGATATCACATTGTTTGATTTATGCTTCTCAGTCCATTCAGTCCGTCCAACGAATGATTAGTCTCCTGCAGTCAGACCCGTTTATTGACTATTGCAGTGTAGATCGGATATTCCTAACAGCCTGGGAGCTAGGCTAGATCAGACTTGATTTTTTAGCATAATTCACTTCAGTTAGGAAAAAAATATCTCAAGGATGCGTGTCTTCTGCTCTTGGTTGACAAGAAATGTGATATATTCATAAGATAGATCAAATGCAAATCAAGGGAGAAAGAGAAGAAAGAGGGGGAAATAGCATGAGAGAGATCGCGTGGGGAACAACAAGAAAGAGAGAGATAAAGAGATTGGTAAGAAACGGGGTAGCGAGACGGAGAGAGGAGGGTGAGATAAAGGGGATGAGAGAGAAGGAGAGAGAGAGAGAGAGAGATAGAGGAAAGAGGAAGAGAGAGAGGGAGAGAGAGAGAGAGAGAGGAAGCGAGAGAGGGAGAGAGAGAGAGAGGAAAGAGGAAGAGAGAGAGAGAGGGGGGGGACAGGGGAAGAGACAGATAGATATCCACGAAAAGAGAACGAAATATAATGTGAACATTGAAATAGGAAAGCATTAGTGATGAGAATCCATGACGGTATCCCTACTGGACACGGACATCCCCCCTAAGCATGTCAGAACCGTTCTGCCGGAAGGACATGTCTCACTATTAGTTATTTCTGGATCACATAAATGACGTCATCTAAAAACGAAAAAATCGTTGAAATGATCTAAAATGCAGACTTTCGGTGACGGCGAGATGATCTGTTGTGATTACAGGTACCGCAATCTGTGCAACCGACTCTTACACCAACACATGACACGAAACATCATTTAAGCTCCCCTAACACTGAAACAACGTACTGCAATGCGTGGTACGATCATGATGGTGGGGGGTCGAAATCAATCAAAGCAATACAGACCACTGAAATCTGCAATCACTTTGTTGACAAAAAACACAAAATTATGTGGTGTGTACAAAAATATAAAGAATAACAACGCCGAAGAGAAATAGTTGAGTACAAAGTGAGTGATATATAGCCAGACTCTACATAACATAAGCCTAATACACCTCATGATTACTCATAATCAAATAAACTTATTATTTATTACACTCTTTCTTATCAACCTAGACATATGGCATGTTCGGTATGTGGTATTTTGAGGCATGTTTGAATGTACTCTTTCTTACTATACCTTGTCATGTGTGAAACTGTTAATATAAAACATACATTTCCAACAAATATGCGTATCAAATTTAAGTTATCGAGATTTCAAACGTTTCATAAATATACAAAATATAGATATATACAGTGTAGTTTCAGTGTTTGGATCAAAGAGCGTAATTCTCAAAGAGTATCGATCTAGTTGTCAGAAGAAAAACCCAACACTTTTATCCTGAGTTTGCATTAGAGTGTAGCCTCGCTCCCAGGCTGTTGGCCATTTATAATCCATACTATTTAATAAATGGGTCTGACTGTAGAAGACTAATCATTCTCCATTTTATCTTCCCGCAGCTGACGGACAGAGAAAAGAATAGAATGATACAGTGTCGCCTGCGTTCAACCGCACAGCTGATCGCGAGCGTATGAGAACGCAATCAATTGCAATAAATTGCGTGCACCTTGGCAGAGACGGCGGGTTACAAGACCGCGCGATCACGCTATTTTACACGCACTTGATTGAACTCACATGCGCGCAATCGACTGTGCAGTTGTACGCAGTTACATCTGTAGAGTGACTAGTCGCAAGAGAACGAGGCTGTATTTTACAAATTGGATCAGAAATATCCAACAGGCTGGGATCAAGGCTACGTCGAGGCATACTAGTGTCATTGTAGGGCACATGTGTTATATGCGTGATACGTTATTCATGTCCTTAGTCCGAATGAAGAACCTAAGGCCTGCTACCGGTCTGAGATATGTTGATGATGATTAACACCCATCTGAGAAAAAACAAACACAATTTCAAATAACCTGTATGCTTATTCGATTTTCATGAGTGACATCTCAAAGGCCTACGTACGGTTGAAAGAGATGTGCACTATACTAACATAAACCTAAGGAATGGTACAAACAATTCACACAATCAATATCTTAGACTCTAAAAAAAAAATAAGCTAATGCGCGATGTATTGCGCCCTCAACGAATTAAGAAAGCCATGAGCGTGTTAGCACTCGTTGATTGTTCCAATCCTAACGGTCTAGACATGCAGAATATGCACACGTGACTCTGAATGTGTGCAGTACTAAAACCTTACCGAAATTTGATTTGTCAAAAATAGTATTGCAATAGTAAATAAACAATGAAAAAAAAAAAATTATCCATAGTAAAATATATATTATCTTTGCGTAGCAATGTTTATAGCGCTGCATGCAAGTATTGGTTGGGCAATAGCTTAAAGTTATTAAACTTTGATCGTCGGGAAGTTAATGCATCTTCATTTCAGTAGACAAAGATTAGGCTAATATGTAAATCAAATTTGATGGAATCTACAGAGACCGCCTTGCTTTTTAATCTACGAGCCGAGCGAGATACGTGCGAGTGTGTGGTCGGGCAAAGGTTTCTACCTTACCGACCTGTTGTTTGACAAAAAGTGCAGTTCAGCTTGATATACTAACGTCAGGATAATCCAATTTATCCGGCGTGAAATCATCCCAAACCGCTCCGTCCTTGAGCAGTGGAACAGCGACAGTCGCAAGGTTACGAATGTTGTGAGCCGTCGCCTGCTATCATCCACTGCACTTTGGTCTGCGGAAATACTTTCAGTACACAATCTAAAGGCCATCGCAGACAATACGATCCGATTATTTGCACGACGCTGCGACTGGCTGAATCGCTGGACCTGGTCATTGGATTAATGCAAGAAGGTGACGTCACATTTCCATTCGCATGCCCTTATTATGACTGAGGAGTCGTGGCAGGATCGTGTCGTCTGCGATGGCCTGTAGGATGATAGGATTAGTCGAATTTATCCTGCGTGAAGTCTGCGAAGAGCTGTCTGCCTTTGAGCAGTGATTTCCATGTGATTCCCGCCAACGTGCAGTAGAAGTACAGGCTTATGACCACCGCCATCGCCATGGCAACAAGGATGAGGCCACTCGTGAAGGTGAGGTGATGCGAGCCCCACAGCGTGAACCATACCACTGAAGACACGGGAGGGGGAGAAGGAAGGAGAGGGGGAGAAGAGAGTGGGGGGCAGAGGGGGGGGGGGGGAGAGGAGAGGAGAGGGGAGGAGAGGGGGAGGAGAGGGGGAGGAGAGGGGAGGAGGAGAGGGGGGAGGAGAGGGGTAGGGGAGAGGGGGAGAGGAGAGGGGGGAGGAGAGGGGAGGAGAGAGGGAGAAGAGGGGAGAGGGGAGATGGGAGGAGAGAGGAGAGGGGTAGGAGGGGGAAGAGAGGGGTGCATAGGGGCGATGAGATGGGGAGGAGATGGGGAGGAGGAGGGGAAGGGGGAAGGAATGAAAAGAGGAGGGGGGGGGCGAGATGGAAAGAGAAAACGGTTAGTCCACTGTTTTCGTTTATGCAGACCCCTGCATCTACATGGGAAGTAGAAAAATAGTAATTGAAACCGTTACAGTAACAATCTGTTTGAGAATAAGTAGCTTACAACGAGGTACAATAAAGCAGATCTTCATCACATTGGTCAAATCAGTGAAAGGAAATGATATACCGTACGTAATTACCCCCCCCCCTCTCTCTCTCTCTCTCTCTCTCTCTCTCTCCCCCTCCCCCTTTTTCTTTCTGTAACTCTTTCATTTCATTCTCTGCTCTTTGTTTCTCTATTACATCAATGTTATTTTACTACTTCGAAATGCAAATGCTTTTTACAAATAGATTTTAGGCATACGCCCAGTAGTAAGAATAGCGTGCTCCATCCTGTAAATGAATGAAAAACAAGTCAGAAAAAAATCTTGGAAACAGACGGGATTTGAACCTGCAATCTACTGCTCACCGACTTAACCACGCAAACTATTTCTAGTTCACAGTTCAAGACACGACAATATGGAAAAAAATACCGTAGAGTCTCATTCAATTTGACTCATCAATATTCATGAGTAGTCCGCCGTAATAACCATTCGGCTAGATTTTAGCCGAAAATGCTTTTATTGCTAAAATAATAAAGATAATGTAAGAATGTAGAGGTGCTTATCTGTGACATGGATGGTGAGATATGGTGTAATGGTGTAAGGTTTCTGAACTATGGCTTGAATAGTGTAATGTTAGGGGTGGAAGGGTGCTTATCTGTGACCTGGATCGTGAGATAAAGTTTCTTATTTGTGGCCTGAATAGATAAAAAATAAAGGTGTAAGGGTGTAAGGGTGTAAGGGTGCTCACCTGTGACCTAGATGGTGAGATAAGGTTTCAGATTGGTGGCCTGAATAGATAAGGTGTAAAGGTGTAAGGGTGTGAGGGTGTAAGGGTGCTCACCTGTGACCTAGATGGTGAGATAAGGTTTCAGATTGGTGGCCTGAATAGATAAGGTGTAAAGGTGTAAGGGTGTGAGGGTGTAAGGGTGCTCACCTGTGACCTAGATGGTGAGATAAGGTTTCAGATTGGTGGCCTGAATAGATAAGGTGTAAAGGTGTAAGGGTGTAAGGGTGTAAGGGTGCTCACCTGTGACCTACATGGTGAGATAAGGTTTCTGATTTGTGACCTAAATAGATAAAAAATAAAGGTGTAAGGGTGTAAGGGTGCTCACCTGTGACCTAGATGGTGAGATATGGTTTCAGATTGGTGGCCTGAATAGATAAATAAGGTGTAAAGGTGTAAGGGTGTAAGGGTGTAAGGGTGAGATAAGGTTTCTGATTTGTGGCCTGAATAGATAAATAAGGTGTAAAGGTGTAAGGGTGTAAGGGTGTAAGGGTGCTCACCTGTGACCTAGATGGTGAGATAAGGTTTCTGATTTGTGGCCTGAATAGATAAGATGTAAAGGTGTAAGGGTGTAAGGGTGTAAGGGTGCTCACCGGTGACCTGGATGATGAGGTAAGGCTTCTGATTTGTGGCCTGAATAGATAAGGTGTAAAGGTGTAAGGGTGTAAGGGTGTAAGGGTGTAAGGGTGTAAGGGTGCTCACCTGTGACCTGAATGGTGAGGTAAAGCACTTCAGCCAGTAGGGTCCACCTGATGACGTAACGACTCACAGACTTGACGGCACTCCAAAACAACAAGGCAAGACCTGAAAGAGAGAGAGAGAGAGAGAGAGAGAGAGAGAGAGAGAGAGGGGGGGGGGGTAAATTGAATTGAACAAAAGTAAGAATATAACAACTTTAAAAGCGAATTTGTGAGAATATTTTGTGCTTGAAAAACACAATCACAGGAACTAACGGATGATCATTTACATTAATTACTTTGGACAACTTTATAAACGATTTACGCATCCCTTTTCTCATTCACTCACTGGCAGTCAGCTGGGCTCAGGTAAGAATGTGATTGAGTTATCTCATCTCGTGAATCTCGAGATTTTCTGACCTATTTGAGACAACGAGATTTGTCTTGACTTACACGTGACTGCAGCGCCGAACAGCCTGATGGGTAGGACTGCATCCTGACCGCACTCGCTGGCGAAGAGGAGGTCGAAAAGGCTGACGGGAAAGAAGATGCACTGGGGAGGGCGAGGGGAAGGGGAGGCAATAATTATGATAAAGCAGTCTTTATTATAAACTCCTAAATAAATGGAAAGTCATTTAAGCCACCTATTTCTCATTCCTCATTGAAACATGATATCACTCTGAATGGAGTAATTTAACAAATCATGTTTTTCTAATTTCACGTTCTCGTTTTTTTAACATTAATTTCGATATATTGTTCTTATATGATTCATAATATTCACACTTATTGAGCGCACATTTGGTTTGATAAAGAAGCGCATAGAGCCGTATTTTGTCCACAATGCTGAACTAAACACGGGCTAACTTAATGCAATCATTGACTACAGAACACACATAAGAGTACCTTCGTTTTTCATAATGGGAGTATAACTTTGAGTTCTTAGTCACAACAGGGGTGTGTTTAGAAAATGCAAAATAGGTGATGATTACATCTGAAAACCAGCGAAGAATTGTTTCATCATATATACTCCAATCCTACACCCAAGATTAGTGAGGGGTTTTTCACGTAGCACCTACAAGTATTGTTCGGAATCTCTGCTTGTATAAGTCAGCGGTAGCGTCAATGACTAATACTAAATGAAAGTCATGCCATGGATCCTATCTATAAAAACAACATTAAAGACTAAGTGGGTGAAGCCAGGGAGAAGAGACAGATGAGAGAGAGAGAGAGAGAGAGAGAGAGAGAGAGAGAGAGAGAGAGAGAGAGAGAGAGACAGAGAGACAGAGAGAGAGAGGGGGAGAGAGAGAGAGAGACAGAGAGAGAGGAGAGAGAGAGAGAGTTAGAGAGAGAGGGAGAGAGAGAGGGAGAGAGAGAGGGAGAGAGAGAGGGAGAGAGAGAGAAAGAGAGAGAGAGAGGGGGAGAGAGAGGGAGAGAGAGAGGGAGAGAGAGAGAAAGAGAGAGAGGGGGGAGAGAAAGAGAGAGAGAGAGAGAGAGAGAGAGAGAGAGAGAGAGAGAGAAAGAGAGAGAGGGGTGGGAGAGGAGAGAGAGAGAGAGAGAGAGAGAGAGAGAGAGAGAGAGAGAGAGAGGTAGATAGATGGAGAGGGATATATAGTGGCAGTGGAGGGAAGGAGAGGAGGGAGGGAAGGAAGGAGAGGAGTGGAGAGGCAGAGGGACAGACGGCTAGGGATGTAGAGAGTAGGGTAGAAATGTGGTTTACCACCTGCCCAGCCCCATTTCTACTTACCAGAAGCGACACTGTCGTTAGAACCACTGCCGTTGTGACTTGCCATAATCTGTAAAAACAGACAGATTTTCATTTCACACTGAAATTATCATTTAAACAAAAATTCCATTCAAATATCAATATAGTTATTTCTCGTTAATTATTCCTTGCTTAGCTTAGTGTAGGAAATGATTTAATAAGAAATGATTTCATGGGAACCCGAGAGAAATTTGGAAAAACAAAACAAAAGCATTTCATAAAAAGAGTCGCAGTTACACAATCATGACCGCGTAGTTGTTTTCTAGCTTGAACGAAAAGGGCAAGGAAAGAGCAAAAAAAAAGACATGATTATTGATCTTTATCTTATTTTATAACCTCTACACAAGTTTGTTTTAGCATATTTCACACTTTACATGCCATGCGCGTAATATATTTTTTACTAATATAAAGCACGTAAATCCCACAGAGCAGCCTATGCTGGAACCCAACGGGTTAACCACATTTACATGAAAAGAAATAAAAATGGCGTGGAAACAAAAAGAGAAGGTGGTGATGGCGATTGTGATCTTGTCGGGAATGAGATATAAAAAGAGAAGAAACTAGAAACAGAGAATTGAGAAAATACACATCAATCCTTTGTTTGCTATAGAAACTTCTCCATGGGAATTGCGTGCATTCATTTGCATTAAAGATTCAACGTTGGATGAATGTGTACGCCTGCAAAGATATATGACGTCATTTCAGCATTATTGGCAAGACAGTTCTAAACTATGCGGGTAGAGCAAGCGCAAGCAGCGGTGATCATTGCGGGGACTCTAATTAGGTACGCGACACTAGCCCGCTTGATGATATCGGTCCGGTAAACATCTCACTGGACTGATTTTGTTTGGAACCAGTCGTCTTGACAACATGCTCATATGACGACACCACTTAAGCTCTCTACAGTACCGAAGTGGTGTCGTCATATACAGGTTGATGGTTCTAAACAACATCACTCAAGTGAGAGTTCCACTGGTCCGACATTGTCTAGCGGGCTAGTGTCGGGCACTCCCAAAGACAGTCCCCGCTATGATCATCGATGTTTATTCTACTCATGTAGTTTAGAACCAGTTGTCTTAGCAATATGGTCATATGGCGTCACACTTCGGTACTCTATGTCGACGTGAATGACGTCCGCTCATACTTACCTGAGCCCTGCAGGTAGATAGATCAAGTAGTGATCATCACTCCCCAGGATTTGACTGATCTAAACCAGAGAGAGAGAATGGGAAAAGGGATAACTATGATTTAAAGAATGAGTGTTAGATTTACACTACTGGTAGTCGGCTACTCTACAGCACAGGTGTCATATTTGATATAAAGAGTGTTAACATGTAATTTGTTAATGTAATGATATTCTTGGTAATGATAAGTTTTCATTTGTCATGTGTTCCCCCTCACCAATACAAATAGGAATACATCAAGAAAGATAAACTGACCTTAGAGAGAGGGACCGACCCGTCCTCGCACTCCCCTACCCCGAGCAGCTTCCGGGTCTTCAGTCTACTCTGCAGGTCGCCGCTGCTCTGCTTCCTGTGTCGGGATGGGAAGGGGGGGAGGGGGGGGGGGGGTAAGGAGATGGGGAGGGGAGGAGGGGAGGGGAGGGGAGGAAGGGGAGGGGGAGGAGAGATGAGGAGGGGGAGGATGGGCGAAGGATTTGTGAGGGGGAAGGGTGGGGGGGGGGTACAGATGAGGAGGGGGAGGAGGGAAGAAGGATTTGTGAGGGGGAAGGGTGGGGGGGGGGGGGTAGAGATGAGGAGGGGGAGGAGGGAAGAAGGATTTGTGAGGGGGGAGGGGGGGGGGTACAGATGAGGAGGGGGAGGAGGGAAGAAGGATTTGTGAGGGGGAAGGGTGGGGGGGGGTACAGATGAGGAGGGGGAGGAGGGAAGAAGGATTTGTGAGGGGGAAGGGTGGGGGGGGTAGAGATGAGGAGGGGGAGGAGGGAAGAAGGATTTGTGAGGGGGAAGGGGGGGGGGTACAGATGAGGAGGGGGAGGAGGGAAGAAGGATTTGTGAGGTGGAAAGGGGGTGGAGATATGGGGAGGGGTGGAGGGGTAAGGGTTTGGGAGAGAGGAAAGGGGGGGGGGGGGTGGAGAGATGGGGAGGGGGAGGAGGGTGAAAGGATTTATGACGGAGAAAGGATGGGTGGGATTAAAGAAAAGGGAGCAAGAGAGGAAAAGATTGATTGGTTCACCAAGTTATACTGTTACATCTTTATAACGATTGTATTATCATTGCCACTATCACTTAATGATATCAACATATCTATTACAACAGTTATCACACCAGTACGATCTCTTTATTGCTATAATCATCATCACCGTACTCTAAAGTCCTCATCGTCATCATCATGATCATCATGACCATTGTCATCACCACCATCATCGTCAGCATCTTCACAATTCTCCTCATTATTACCTCTATCATCATAATTATCGTCACCATCGTCACCATTATTAATCGTCATCATCGCCATCATCATTAATAATTACTAATTACTATCATTAATGATAGTATTGTGATTTTTGCCATCACCGTTTATATCATAATATTCATCATCATCATCATCATCATCATCATCATCATCATCATCATCATCATTCATCATCATCTTCATCCTCCTCCTCCTCCTCATTATTATCATCATCATCATCGTCTTCATCCTCCTCCTCCTCCTCACTATTATCATCATCATCACCATTATGATAATGATGATGATGATGATCATTATCATCATCATCATCGTCGTCTATATCATCATCATCACCATCCTAAGTTTGTCACGGGAGCGGCCACAGCGCAGAGAGTCAACCATGGGGGGATTTTGTGAGCAGGTATCCTACGCGGCTGATGGATGCTCCATCCTATCAAGGCACAGATAAGATACCACCCGTGTGGTTGCCAAGGTAGGTTACCATGACAACTATTTTCAGGTATTGCCAAAGAGACTGTTTGTTTATGACTTTACTGTCCACAATGTTAAAGGGGGTGGGCATGGAAGAAGGGGGGGGGGGGGAGGGAACCATTGCCCTCCTGACAGGTTGATGTTAACACAAATGGTGAAGTAGCACGTGACTATGCAAAACTTTGAGGTAAATTGGACATTATGCAGGAGAGTAATTTCGACCATTCAGTCTTGATCATTAACATCCAATGTGAACTCTATCAATTCATATATGATTTACTTTGCGAACTCATGAATGATCTTGAAGGCACGAAGGATGAACAAGGTAATTATAATGTCACGGATGCTCAAAGAACCAAATTTGATATGATTAGTTTATTGTGACCCTGTAACCCTTTGTGACTTGTAGAAAGTCACATTTGACACTAAAATAGTTTAATAAGCCACCGTCTCCTCGAGTGTGTTACAAATCAATGGTTCGTTCATGACGCGGTACTCAAAGTGTGAAGCACGAGTTACGATCTACCGCTGATGTGAACGTATTGCCCGCACAGTGACGTCAGCATGATCTCCATGCCTTGACGTCACAGTTCCTGTGATGGCGGGGCACAGGCCAGGGTATACCCAGCCGCACACGCGGGTCCGAAGCAACTAGTCTGACGATCTATATCTCACCAAATCAGGGAACTCCCATATCCCCAAAATTTCATAAAATGACAACACATTGCTAATAACCCTATCAGCTATCGATCGTCTTGTCGCCTTGCGTATCGTATCGTCTGTGGTTTAACAGCGCTTTTAGCGACCGTCCCAACACATTGACATCATTCTGTCTGGCTGGCAGTCAAGAACCCCGGTGGGAGAACTTTCCTTTGCTCAAAACGAATGAATTGAAGATCATATTACACCATGCAAGTCACTCTTGAGTCATATACACCAACACGCAAAATGAAATGTTCAATTACCCTGACAGTAATTTACATCTCTGTCGTGTTTCCGACCACTGGATCGTTTCGATTACGAGATGACGTCAGGAGACTGTAGATATTTTGTGAGCATATTCACATCTATACCAGGTAACAGTCGTCTTCTCCACTCACTTGGTTTGAAATATTTGCGTTTACGCGTCTTTTCTTTCACTTTATTTGTTAGCTATTCCTTTTCTTCTTGTCCCCTATCCTTTCTTCACTGTTTTATCTGCTTCTTCGCTTCCCCCCTTATCATCGTTTATCATTTTCGTTTCTGTCTTTTCGGTTTATGTCATTGACATTATTCCGTTTGTATCCTATTACTACAAAACAGTGCAGATCAGGGGGAGGGGGGAGGGGGAGGGGAGAGAGGAGAACAGACGGAGAAGACTACTACCAGCACAGGAACATTGAGGAAGGAGAGGAAAGAGAACAAAATATTAAATGTATATCGCGGGCAGTTCACCCCCCCCCCCCTTTTTTCCCTTTTTTTCATCCCCCCTTCCCCCGCTTATCAACTTTTGGAAAACCCTCCCCTCACAAAAATCCTGCAAACGCGCCGGGGGGGGGGGGGGGGGGGGCGGGTATGGGGTGGGGAGGAGGAAGAGGAGGAGGAGAAAGAAGAAGAAGGAAGTAAGAATACAGAGGCTGGGAAGAAGAATACTCGGGAGGATGAAGAACATTGGAAAAGGAAAAAAAGGAACAAATAGTAAATAATTTATATCACATTCACGAATGGGGCGAATGTATTCCAATGCTCATTAAATCTTTCTGAGGAATTTTAGCTGATGTGGCGTGACGGGTTTCACAATTGAACACTCAGAAGATTCTGTTCAGGGAAACTGAGAAGACATTTCCATTTTCAAATTTAGTTGCATCCTACATGTAGATGATGTAGAGTGGCGATAAGTGTGAGAGAGAAGAGGAGGAGAGACGTTCCTTACATCTGTACATGATGGCAAAGACATTATAGAGGATGACGTAAACAACGTAGTGGAGAGAGATAGAGGAGGCAGAGGGAGAGAAAAGCAGGGGAGAGGGGGTAGGGACAGAGAGAGAGAGAGAGAGAGGGGGGGATGGGGGTGGGGAGAGAGAAAGGGGTGGGGGAGAGAGGGAAAGGGAGTGAGAGGGGGGGGCGGGGGAGGGGGAGATGGAGAGAGAGGAAGAGAGGGAGGAAGATAAAGGGAAGATATAGAGAGAGAGAACAATTAATGCATGGGACAGAGAAGGGTGGAGAAAGAGAGTAGGGAGAGAAAGCGAAAGAGAGAGGAGGAGAGAGGAATGGGGAAGAGAGAGAGACAAACAGACAGAGAGACAGAGAAACAGAGGAACAGAGAGAGAGAGAGAGAGAGAGAGAGAGAGTCTAGAGATGGAGAGAGAGAGACACACACAGACACAGACAGAGGAATACAGAGAGACAGAGAGAGAGAGAGAGATGGAAAGAGAGACAGAGAGAGAGACAGAGAGATGGAGAGAGAGACAGAGAGAGAGATGGAGAGAGAGAGACAGAGAGAGAGAGAGTGAGAGAGAGAGATTGAGATTGAGAGAGAGAGAGATGGAGAGAGACAGATAGAGGAACAGAGAGAGAGAGAGAGAGATTGAGAGAGACAGAGAGATGGAGAGAGAGACAGAGAGAGATGGAGAGAGAGAGACAGAGAGAGAGAGAGAGAGTGAGAGAGAGAGATGGGGAGAGACAGATAGAGGAACAGAGAGAGAGAGAGAGAGAGGGGGGGGGGAGATAACAGAGAATAAGGGGCAGAGGAGAAGGAAATAATTCAAGTGAACGAGCTGGACTTCAGTGCCCCATTTTACCTTGGGAATCTTTGATATCATGATTACATTCAGATGATCATCCCGATAGTGGTTAAAACAACGCACTATTTTATAGCCTACAGTCATTGACACAAATAACGACAGCAGATTAGCAAATGGTTTAGTATGGCAGACAACGGCGTAAGTCTTCGACAGGGTTACCTCTGAATCTACGCCGAGCTCCTCAGCCATGCATCCGATTGCCGAGGGGACTAGTGACACGTGACTGGGACGTGACTGGGAGAAATTCAACCGCTGAAAATTGAAGTGCCATATATGCATAATGACAGATACTCAGAAACCATTTAAGTTTCAGGGTGGAATTCTCATTAGGGGAGGCCCTGTCGCAAGAACATGAATGGAAAGCGATAGAAGAGTCAACGTTCGTTGTCGGTATTCCTCTCCCCAATTTCTCTTGCTAGTTCTTCTGTTCTACTCATCACTCAACTCTTTCATTTTCTTGCTTGTCTATCTCTCCATTTAAACTTTATTTTCATTCGAGATGAATTCTATCCATGCATATACAATTCGTGAACCCAACGGAAGGTTGTAAGAAGACCATTATCGTTCTGCAGGCGCACGGAGCTTCGGGCTTGGTCAAGTGACCGGGTGGGCGTATGTGCTTGACATTCAAACTACCGATTCTCCGTCTCGGGTTTCACGAGATTGCTAATTGCGGGAAGATTCCATTTTCGGGAATGCTCCGATGACGGGCAATGGAATATGACCGTGTAAATTGCGATGCCAAGCGTATGCATGCATGTATGTGTTTGCATGCGTGGGCACGCGTGAAGTTGGAGGTAAATATCTTCTTCGTTTTCCGCTTTTTCGGTTAGCGGACCTAAAACGAGTTGTAAATTTATGGAAGACGTAAGCAGGTACCATATTACACACAGGTACATTGACATATAAATGCTCTCCTTATTGATATATTGTAGGTGCGCCAAAAAAGAGATACACTGTCTTGTTGTTGTTTGTTGTTGGTGATTTTAGGCGCGTTTCTCAATCACACTCGATTATATACACGCCGGCTTCGTTCACTGTATAGGCAGAATTGGAATCAGCGGCAACGCATTCATAAATAACACTCCTCCCCTCTCCATGTTATCCTATCTCTTTATACTACCCTGCCCCAATCCTCTCCTTCTCTCTCTCCTCTCTCCCCCTCTTTCTCTCCCTCTCTTTCCCTCCCTCTCTCCATCTCTCCCCTTCTCCTTCTCTCTCTCCTCTCTCTCCCTCTTTCTCTCTCCCTCTCTCTCTCTCCCTCCATCTCTCTATCTCTCCCCTTCTCCTTCTCTCTATCTCTCTCTTTCTCTCTCTCTCTCTCTTTCTTACACACACACACACACATACACACACACACACACAACTGTAACATGTAAAACTATTTTATTATTCCCTTCAAACGTTAACTCACCAATCACTCTCAGTGACTATTTCATGGTTGTGACATCCATAGGTAAAGGTAAATCGCCCATATCTAAACCATAGATACATCCTGTCTCGTAATTTGAAAAAAAATATGGACCATAATTATATAAACCATTAACTCATATCTAGCTAGCCCGTGTTTCCCCGATTTATAAGGGCGGAGATACTAACAACCCATTGAATTACACATTTCTGTTCTCCCCGTATTATCAAAAGTGATGGAAAAGTAAATATTTAAACAGATATATAAATATTGTTATGATAATGATTTATTGAATAACGCACAGTTTAGCTTTCGCCCAAACTCCAGACACATGTTGTGAATGTAGAGACTACAGCCTTACCCTTCTCCCACGGTATCGTCATACGTCAATCATCTAGCCTATATTCCAGACTGCTAGGTATTTCTATTCCAAACTAGTCAACGATTAAAGAGATCTGGCTGCATCAGGCTAAACATTCTCAATTGTTTTCTTCTCCAACCAGACCGAGTAAAGATAGGAATGACAAGGTGACTCGTCTTATGAGTGCTAAACTGTATTTTCTAGTTTAGATTGAAACATGTAATAATGTCCCAAAGTATGAAACATAAGCTATTCATCATCACGTTTACTCACACGAAGGTGCGCCTCAGTGTTTTACGGACTCGTCGTTGATCGAGAAGTGCTGTCGGTCACGCACACATACCAAGGTCAATGCCAGCGAGCCCGCCCTCCAGCAATGTCCGATGGCTACCTATGCATGCTATACGAGACGTACGTCATCCACGATGTATGTGTATTGTTACGTGCTGTGCACCGCGCACTGTCTCTCTCTCTCTTCTTCATCTTCATTATTAATTCATATTTGATAGAGGCTTCGTGTCCACAGAAAAACCTGATTAGAAATGGCTAAGTGGATAGTGGTTGTGTTTAGCCCCCCCCCCCCCCCCCCTCTCCTCTCTTTCTCTCTTCCGTTCATTTGTTTGTTCTCTCTTGTTTTTACTTTTTTAATCGTTTAAGGTTAACGACAGCTATCCTCTCTCTCTCTCTCTCTCTCTCTCTCTCTCTCTCTCTCTCTCTCTCTCTATCTGTCTCTCTCTGTCGCTCTCTCTCTCTGTATCTTCCTCCTTCTCTCTCTTCGCTGTACCCCGTGTACCAAATCTAGCTTGTCTTTTCCCTCTTAGCTTATTGCTCTGATCTCCTCATCGATAAATATTTGTGCGAGTCGAACAAATCGCAATATGATGATATTCCAAAATAAACGTAAATCGTAAATCCCTTTACTCAATTCCTATCTCTTTCTCCTACTCTCTCCCTCTCTCTTTGTTAGCTTGTCCGTCTGACTATCTCTATCCTTATCTCTCTCTCTCTCTCTCTCTCTCTCTTTATCTATATATATATATATATATTCTTTCTGTCTCTGTCTCTCCCTCTCTACCCCCCCTCCCCCCCCCCCCCCCCGCTCTATCTGTTTCTCCAACCCCATCACCACTCACGTAATGAATAAATGACTGCTAACGCACAGTCGGACTTGGTGCGTCCATGTATCAATATCCTCCGTCTCCTTCACACTGCGCTGCTTCCACCGTTGTTTTGACACGACTCTGCTTGGCTCATTTGATTTTTCATTAGTTGCCATGGCAGCGCGAGAGAATGCTAAAATCATGTCTTTTTTTTCTAGAAACATGCAAGGTTAGTCATGTATGCAGCAGCAAGTCATGCGCACGGTGCGCCCGGCATCACCGAAGAGGAAAAATGATGACAATACACGTTTGATCAAATAATCACTGACTGTAAGAAGACACACTCTGGATCGAAAAGCGCTCCGATTGGGATTACAAAGTTATTTTGCATTTCGTATTACTCAGCGAGATTGCGATTACAATACATGGACTGTAAAATCGCCAGACTAAAAGGAATTATACGGGATTATTTGCCCTTTTTCTTGCCAAAAATGGTGGATAGTTTGACAACCACTAGCTCAGCATGTTTACAGTAAGAGGTAAATGCAAAGATAATGTTTTGCGGAGAGAATAGATGATATAATCTTTGTTATTACGACGAAGAGTAATAGCAAAACAAGGATTATAAGAAGAATAATTCCATTAACAGCTATCAGCAGAACACCATTAACAGCTATCAGCAGAACACCATGAACACACACACATCCACACACACACATCCACAGTCATACGTACATACATACATACATACACACATACACACACACATACACACATACACAAATACACACATACACTATGCGTGCATATATTCACGCACACACACACACACACACACACACACACACATCTGCGCATAGAGTCTCATTATACAGACTTACTAAAAAACAAAGTTTGAATCGCCCACGGTCTGAATGAAATTGGGACGTTATAAAGATAAAAAAAAAAAAAAGAGCGCCATGCACGGGGAATGCAAACAACCAGTGAAATCACTCGTGATTAAAATCGTCTCAAGTATGTGTGCTGACTGAACAGCTATCAAGTATACAGTCAGGAACGGTTTATCAGGACAACTCCTTACAGGAACGGTTTGTCAGGACAACTCCTTACAGGAACGGTTTATCAGGACAACTCCTTACAGGAACGGTTTATCAGGACAACTCCTTACAGGAACGGTTTATCAGGACAACTCCTTACAGGAACGGTTTATCAGGACAACTCCTTACAGGAACGGTTTATCAGGACAACTCCTTACAGGAACGGTTTATCAGGACAACTCCTTACAGGAACGGTTTATCAGGACAACTCCTTACAGGAACGGTTTATCAGGACAACTCCTTACAGGAACGGTTTATCAGGACCACTCCTTACAGGAACGGTTTATCAGGACAACTCCTTACAGGAACGGTTTATCAGGACAACTCCTTACAGGAACGGTTTATCAGGACAACTCCTTACAGGAACGGTTTATAGGGACAACTTTTTACAGAGTGTATTCAACTCTCTTCATGCTCTTAATTCAACAGACAATTTTCGTTATGTATGCAAATGTTATTCACGTCATTCAAACAAGAATTCAAAATTTGTTTGAGTTGCAACAACTAACATATTAGTCAAATTGCATTCATGCATTAAAACTAAATCGTGAAATGGATGTGGATTTCACAACGCGTTGCTACGGTGGTAAGTTGTGAAGTCACAACAAAATGCATATTCAGCTTTATCATTTAGAGCGGCTAACAGAAAACAAAAATATTTATGTTTTGCGCAATTGCTTTTTCCCCGTACTATGCATCCAACACTGTATAACACTATTTCGTTTTTGGCAATATGCCTTAATGAAAATAAAATAACACGTCATAGGAACTACGTACGTTCAAGTCTGTGGAATGTCATGTATGTATTTTTCCATATTCTGTTACAATAACATCCAAGTCTGTACTGATAGACTACCTTCCCTTCCTTCTTCCCTTTCTCGTGTTTCCTCACGAAAGAGAATGAATAAAAGTCCGTGTGGCCAGGCATTCATAAAACATACAATATTGTTGGATTCAGGCAACATTCCAAACGCGAGTCTCCGTTATACGGTATCGACTGTACCAACGTGTGTCGTCAGGCGATAAAGGTACGAGATGATCGAACGGAAACATCACGTATACGGGATGTGTGGAGTATATAGAAAGTGATTTCCCCTTTCGTGCTAATGGCGTTACGTAGCTGGAGATGATGGACTATGTTATTGCAACGTGACACGTGATAGACATTTTGCAACCTGCATTATATTGTATGTGTATTGTGGCAGAACGGTAACGAATCTGTGTAAGCTGACAGTTTGGTGTCAACTTAAGCAATGTTCAAGCACCATGTTTTACACAAAAATCTCCGATGTCATATTCAATATACAGAGTGTTGGGAGTACACGGTAACACAAATTGGGAAAGTATTCAGTTTATACAATGACAGGGTGTACAATGGATTCTGTCTTGGTGTAAATGGTCACACTGGGTGCTAAATCCAGATGCTGGATAAGAGAAGTGCGAAGATCATGATAACAAGAGTTATTGAGAGATGGATGGAGAGGAAGAAGAGATGGGGAGAATATGCAGAGAAGGGAGGGGGAAGACATGCAGATAAAGACGATGGGGGAGTGAGAGAAGGATAAGAGAACGAAAAACACAGGAAGATGACGGTGAAGCTAAGAAAGAAGATACTATTGTAATGTAGAGAGAGAGCCTGGAAGAGAGAGAGAGAGAGGGAGAGCCTGAAAGAGAGAGAGAGAGAGAGGAAGAGAGAGAGAGAGAGAGAGAGAGAAAGAGAGAGTGAGAGAGAGGGAGAGAGAGGGGGAGAGAAAGAAAGAGAGAGAGAAAGAAAGAGAGAGAGAGAGAGAGAGAGAGAGAGAGAGAGAGAGAGAGAAAGTGGAAGTTTGAGACAAACCGCGCACAAGAGCAGTCAAGCTGACAGACTCGCCGCCTGTGAAGGAGAGGGCAGGACGGGTTGAAGTAGAGTGCTTAAACAGAAGAGAGTCAGAGGGTGCTCTCCAATCTACAAGGGTTCTCAATGAGCTGACCGCCGCCGAGCTATTCAAGACAGTAAAGCCCATTTGTGAAAGTCATGAAATCAGCAATCAGGAATCAGCAATATACCCTCACGATAACAGCACGATACGATATGAGCAGTTATATCTTGATGAATCTATTCAGGAAAAGTTAAAAACTATCCCTGCTTCAGTTTGAAACATAGCGATACTGGTCTACTTTCATAATAGCGTATTGCAGCGCTGAGTCTATTGGTCAACGCGTCACTGCGGTGCGAAAAGCTGTGATCAGGTTTGGGGCGCTATATTGCGCATTGCGGTCTCTAGGCTATAAGAACCAGGAGATTTTCAACGACCCGGCCAAAATCAGGCGATAGCTATACTTCTGCTAAAAGTCAGTTTCCGATTCTCCTTGAATTATTTGGAAGCAAGTTGCCATACAGCATACAGTGTTTTAAACAAAATCATACGTTTTGATCCCCGGAATGGCTACTTCATCTTTAAAGACGTGCAATGTTTTTGGTCTGAACATCGGAAACAAGAAGACAATAAGGCAATCGTATTTCCCAATCTGCCTTGTCGATATCCCATATGATCAAGAATATGTTACATCCTCCTTCTCTTTCGCCTCCCCCCCCCCCCCCACCCCCCCCCCTCTCTCTCTCTCCCTACGCCCCTTCTCCAATCTTGACACCTCGTCTCATTAACCCGATCAGCTCAACGCAATCTCGACCTTGTCTTAATGAACACCCAACTCCCCGTAAATAGATGAAGCAACCTTGACCGCGGCTCATCTCTGAGCGCACCTAGCCGTGCTAGCTGTTATATGATTTAATTAGAATCATGGCAACACTAGTGAAGTGGAACGCTGTTCATATATACTATAACTCCTTATTGCATGTTATCACGGACGCTGCGCCGCTGTCCCTTGTACTAATGACAAGAATACACATAATGTGTTCAAAGGGATAGTTCACCCTGATAGTAAGTTGGTTTCAATCAAAGGAGAAACATGAAAGAAACATATATTAGTGAAATTTTGATAAAAATCCGTCAAAGGATGAGAAAGTTATGATCTTTTAAAATTTTGATTTTGTGATGTCATGCGCAGTGCTCTCCCAACCAGTGCAATAATTTGCCGCGGCGGTAAAACAAAATGTGCATTTTCTCAAACAGATATGCATTCTTTCTACCTGTGCATTTGATGCATTATAAGAAATACGTTTTAACACACATTGAAATATCAAAAGATAATTTCATGGGGATCAAAATAATTGAGAATCTGACTTAGCACAAGAACAGGTCACCAGGCGTATTTAAAGTCGTTCAAAGCTTACTAACAGATTGGTGAACCCCCCCCCCCCCTGTACATTTGAGTTGTTATTATTATTATCATCATTGGTATTATTATAAGTCCCATCATTCATGCCAATCATGATATACCGTCTGCATTGCTTAATTCCCCGACCCTGAGTAGCGTGGTACGGACATGGCAGGGAACAACTCGTCTCCGCAACGAGTGTAATGATTTGCCGCGGCGGTAAAACATGTGCGCCACAATACCGGCGGCGAACCAATCTCATGTGGACGTGTTCGCACAAGTACAACGCGGCCACCCAGTCCTGCGACCAGCATCTTTTCATCCACATAAAAAAGACAATCAGCACCGTCGTGATACTCTGCATTATTGATTCATTAATCGGTTGGTACGTAAAAACAGTGATATGAAAGTGCAAGATTACATTATAACTTTTCAATCGCATTATCTATACACAAATTACAGGTTTGATATGGATAATGAGTTATGTAGCTATACATACAGTGTGTATTCGAAATACACGTGTAAATTTAATTGATATGTTGAGTTCTTAAATCTACGCATATTCAGAAAACGTGGAAACGGGCTGAAAAGTGGCGACGGAAATTGCGCATATCGCCAGAACGAACGAATTTGTTTTGCAGACGGAATGAAATATGCCGCAACGATTGAGCCTTCCGCTTCCCCAGGTTGACTTTGTCGCGAACGTGCCCGGGCTGGCACTAGCTTAATTGGGTTGGTGCTGAATTGGCGGTGCAATGGTCTGCAGGGTGGATATGAATTTTCTCTTTTGAAAGGTGTGTGCACGAATGACGGCGAATACAAAGAAGAGAGGACATAGAGATGGAATGATGACCCACGCACTTCTTGTTTGCCCACAGGGAAAGGGACTGGAGTAAGGGATTGGGGCTTAATGAGGGCGGGGTGGTGGTGGTGGTGGCGATGCTGGTGGTAGTGGTGGTAGTGCTGGCGGTGGTGAGGGGTGGTGTTGAGAGGGGGGGGGATTATGGTGGTGGGGTTGGTGGTCTTGGTGGTGTTGGTAGGGGAAGGGTGAGGTGATGGCGGTGGTGGTGGTGGTAGTAGTAGTAGCAGTAGTAGTGGTAGTGGTTGGTGGTGGTGGTAGTAGTAGTAGTAGTAGTAGTAGTAGTGGTGGTGGTGGTGGTAGTAGTAGTAGTAGTAGTAGTAGTAGTAGTAGTAGTAGTAGTAGTAGTAGTAGTAGTAGTGGTGGTGGTGGTGGTAGTAGTAGTAGTAGTAGTAGTAGTAGTAGTAGTAGTAGTAGTAGTAGTAGTAGTAGTGGTGGTGGTGGTGGTAGTAGTAGTAGTAGTAGTAGTAGAAGTAGTAGTAGTAGTAGTAGTAGTGGTGGTGGTGGTGGTGGTAGTAGTAGTAGTAGTAGTAGTAGTAGTAGTAGTAGTAGTAGTAGTAGTAGTAGTAGTAGTGGTAGTGGTTGGTGGTAGTAGTAGTAGTAGTAGTAGTAGTAGTAGTAGTAGTAGTAGTAGTAGTAGTAGTAGTAGTAGTGGTGGTAGTAGTAGTAGTAGTAGTAGTAGTAGTAGTAGTAGTAGTAGTAGTAGTAGTAGTAGTAGTGGTAGTGGTTGGTGGTGGTGGTAGTAGTATAGTAGTAGTAGTAGTAGTAGTAGTAGTAGTAGTAGTAGTAGTAGTAGTAGTGGTAGTGGTTGGTGGTAGTAGTAGTAGTAGTAGTAGTAGTAGTAGTAGTAGTAGTAGTAGTAGTAGTAGTAGTAGTAGTGGTGGTGGTGGTGGTGGTGGTGGTAGTAGTAGTAGTAGTAGTAGTAGTAGTAGTAGTAGTAGTAGTAGTAGTGGTGGTGGTGGTGGTGGTAGTAGTAGTAGTAGTAGTAGTAGTAGTAGTAGTAGTAGTAGTAGTGGTGGTGGTGGTGGTGGTAGTAGTAGTAGTAGTAGTAGTAGTAGTAGTAGTAGTAGTAGTAGTAGTAGTAGTAGTAGTAGTAGTAGTAGTAGTGGTGGTGGTGGTAGTAGTAGTAGTAGTAGTGGTAGTGGTGGTGGTAGGTGTGGAGTGCTGGTGGTGCTGAGGGCGAGGGGTGGGGTGAATAGGACATGGTTGGAGAAAAGTAGAAGAACAAGGAGGAAGACGATAAGCAAACACGTGGATTGGGAGGACGATAACACGGAGAGAAGTGTATGATAGCGAGGGAAAAGTAAAGGAGAGCAGTTTGAGTAGAAGGAAACGAACCCAAAAGAAAGAAAATGATTCACTTTAACATGCTGGCATGTACAAGCATGAGATATAGAACGAGAACGATAATGGTTAGCTAGACAGAGATAGTGTTAGAGATAAATACCATCCACAATCACATTGTCAACATTGCTATAATGGTAGTATTTGTTTCATCAAGTTAATTTTAGGTGTTTTTCTTATACGAAAAACAGAAGTATTTACCCTTTTTAGAAAAAGCCGAAATCAATAAATCGTTTTGGTTCAGAACATACCGTAGCCTATCCGCTCTTAATCAAGTCGACGTCGATCACGTCGACGTCGATCACGTCAATAAAGAGTGTACTCACCCAAACTTGGATTCCTGCCTTGCTTGTTGAAGAGACGCTATTCTTGGTCCTCCTTGTTTCATATTTGGTGAAGGTATCTCCTTATTATCCATCAAACTGATTGTCTAAGGAGCTCCTATTGTAGCAGTATACGAAGAGCTGGTGTTATACACGTAAAGACGGCTCCTGTGCCGCAGATGAAAGTCCTTGATGGAGTGACAATGTCTTACTGGTGTGAAAGCGCGTGGGTGAAATTATAATACGTCGTGTTTCCCTTTTCCTCCCGAACAAAGAAGCTCCAATCGAACAAATTTTCCCCCAAAAGAT
The DNA here is from genome assembly GCA_963669155.1 of Arbacia lixula. Classification (NCBI taxonomy): domain Eukaryota; kingdom Metazoa; phylum Echinodermata; class Echinoidea; order Arbacioida; family Arbaciidae; genus Arbacia; species Arbacia lixula. The sequence continues at coordinate 3,654,297 of OZ022592.1, forward strand.
TGTAATTTTTGTTGTGCATTTGGCGATCGCTCTATACTGCTGTCTGTATACAACAAAGGAGGAAGTGAGAGCGACTAAATTCAAAGGCAGTTCTGAAACGAATATTGTGCTTGTGTAGGAATGGTCATTACTCATGTCCCAGGTGAGTAATTACGTGCCTGACGCGATCTTAACGACAGTTTCTACGTCGGCGAGTTGGTGACTATAATCCACTGAAATCCAAGAAAGAAGAACGATTGACCATGTAATCATGACACATATGCTGTCGTTCACTTCTATAACATACACGTGGGACATACAGAGCGCAACCCCCCAATACTTAAACCAGAGATCTCGTGCAGTTATTATATAGATTACTGCACTTGGCAAGCACTGTAAGTGGAATTACAATGCCTGGCTGCGCGTAAAAAGCGGCGGACATTCAGACGAAGATGGTGGCAAATATTGCCCCGGATGAAAGAGTGTCACACTGTTGACCTCGATATCACAGGCAGATCGAGCCGCGAGCCGCTCATCCCCAGATCCTAACGGTCAGGTGCGCTGCCTGAACGGCCAGGCATGGACACGTGTATCGGTGGATTACACAAGGTAGCAGGAGATCCCAAATAAAGATGGTGATAACCAGGGGATATATCAATACAAGGACTAATAACCGCATATTATGCTATTAAAGTAATATTAACCACCACGTAAGCATATAAAAGTACTATTGACCGCTATTTATGCAAATAAGGAACTCTTCAATCAAGTGCGTGGCTGCCAACCAATCAATATGAAGATTATAAGATGACGTATTTAACAACAATTATCGTAAAAGCACTTCTAACACCAAGAAGACGCCTGTGGACAAGATGGCATAGCGGTGATCGAGGCATCATGCATGAAAGATTGCTTTTTTACGGGCCGTCGCCACACCGTCGATACAAAGCCATGCAACATTATCACACAGCCTGGAAGCCGGATGTTTTTCACACAAGAATTGATGCCCCCCCCCCCCCCCCCAATCTATAAAAAAAAGAAGACAAAGAAAGAAGAGAACCAATCCTGGAATAGAAATATCAATCATTCCGGTCTGATGACAAAACGCGGAAATAGAGACCAGAAAATCGTGGCATGCTTTGTGAGGCTGTTCGCGTCACGTAACATGAAGGTCTAGTCTGAAGTTCAGCCTGTTAGATATTTTTAGTTCAAACTGTAACAATGGAGGGGTTTAGGTGAAGTAGACTACTGGCACCCTGGTAATAATGGATGGGTTTAGCTAAAGTAGACTACGAGCCCCGTGGTTCTTCTCCCGTTCTGACAGGGGAAAAGTGTGTCTAAGTCTTGGCAACTCTAGACTCAAAAAATAATATACTAGTTCGCTTTGAAATAATACCAATACGCCGGGAAGCCAGAATATCACAGTCATTTGGTCATCGACGTACATAGTTTTGATATGAGCACACCTTCTGACAGGTTAAATTGCAACGTACGAGGGAGATAATTAGCCTAGTGTAAATCTCGTTTCAATAAATCTGACAGGTGCTCAAATCATCCTAACGAATTGCCAGGATACGCACAACATTGATACAAGTGTGAACACAATGGTTATATTCAACAGTCATTGCCTGCGTTTGCACGAAAAACTCTTCTGAACTCTTTAAGGGAACATGTGTGTATTTTATCACCAGGAACGCACAGAAATCCCATAGAGCAGAATTCTAACTGGCATAGGAAAGGTTAATGATGTGAATCAGCTATGGGCATGCAATTGACAGTAGTGAGTGGTGGAGTGGAGGAAGAAAGGAATGAAGGAGGGGGGGGGGAGGAGAAATGGAAGAGGAGGAGGAGGAGGAGGAGGAGGAGGAGGAGGAGGAGGAGGAGGAGGAGGAGGAGTAGGAGGAGGAGGAGAAGGAGGAGGAGGAGGAGTAGGAGGAGGAGGAGAAGGAGGAGGAGGAGGAGGAGTACGAGGGGGAGGAGGAGGAGTACGAGGGGGAGGAGGAGGAGTACGATGGAGAGGAGGAGGAGGGGGAGGAGGAGGAGTACGAGGGGGAGGAGGAGGAGGAGGAGGAGGAGTACGAGGAGGAGGAGGAGGAGGAGGAGGCGGAGGAGGCGGAGGAGGAGGTGAAGGAGGGGGAGGAGGAGGAGTACGAGGGGGAGGAGGAGGAGTACGATGGAGAGGAGGAGGAGGGGGAGGAGGAGGAGTACGAGGGGGAGGAGGAGGAGGAGGAGGAGGAGTACGAGGAGGAGGAGGAGGAGGAGGAGTACGAGGAGGAGGAGGAGGAGGAGGAGGAGGCGGAGGGGGCGGAGGAGGAGGTGAAGGAGGGGGAGGAGGAGGAGTACGAGGGGGAGGAGGAGGAGGAGGAGTACGAGGGGGAGGAGGAGGAGTACGATGGAGAGGAGGAGGAGGGGGAGGAGGAGGAGTACGAGGGGGAGGAGGAGGAGGAGGAGGAGGAGTACGAGGAGGAGGAGGAGGAGGAGGAGTACGAGGAGGAGGAGGAGGAGGAGGAGGAGGCGGAGGGGGCGGAGGAGGAGGTGAAGGAGGGGGAGGAGGAGGAGTACGAGGGGGAGGAGGAGGAGGAGGAGTACGAGGGGGAGGAGGAGGAGGAGGAGGAGTACGAGGGGGAGGAGGAGGAGGAGGAGGAGGAGGAGGAGGAGGAGGAGGAGGAGGAGGAGGAGGAGGAGGAGGAGGGGGAGGAGGAGGAGGAGAGGGGGAGTAGGAAGAGGAGGAAGAGGAGAAGGAGGAGAAGGAGGAGGAGGAGGATAGGAAGGAGAAAAGTGATGTCGAAGAGGATGGGGGGATAGAATGATGGACTAAATCATAAAAAAAATCATAATAAATCAGCGTATCAGTTAGTAATTGTAGACAATTAACTTTTCCTATGTACATGCATTAATGGGGACATCCCTCCAAACATGGTACATACAGTGTTAGTGCAGGTTTCGACGTGAGCGCCGTTGACTGCTTGCCTAGCCTGGAACCATGGTCAGTGTTTGTAGTGAGTTGAGCATTGGTCAGACTGGGCATTGTTAGGCACCCTGACGGGAAGTGCGAGGCGAATATCGATTATTCTCAGGCAACTATCGATTGAGTGACTCAGTACTGAGACAAGCAGGTCCATAGGGGTTTACCTAGCTCGCAGGGTCGACACTTAACCCTCCTCATCCCGAGTACAACCAGACAGGATGTATGTGTGTTGTGAAACAGAGATTAAGCGGTGGTTCAGCGGGGGTTAAGAGGAGGTTAAGAAGACGTTACGCAGAGGTTAAGCAGAAGTCAAGCAGAGTTTAAGCTGAGGTTAACGGCAGGCTAAGCTGAGGTTAAGAAGAGGTTTAGCTGAGGTTAAACAGAGGTTAAGCAGAGGCGAAGCTGAGGTTAAGCAGATGTTAAGAAGAAGTTAAGCAGAGATTAAGCAGAGGTTAAGCAGATGTTGAGCAGAGGTGAAGCTGAGGTTAGGCAGGGGTTAAGTAGAGGTTAAGCAGGTCTTAAGAAGAGTTTAAGCAGAGATTAAGCAGAGATTAAGCAGATGTGAAGCTGTGGTTAGGCAGGGGTTAAGCTGAAGTTAAACAGAGGTGAAGCTGAGGTTAAGCAGAGATTGAGAAGAGGTTAAGCAGAGTTAAGCTATAAGCAGAGGTTAAAAAGAAGTGAAGCAGAGGTTAAGTGGTGTTTAAGCAGAGATTAACAGAGATTAAGCGGCCCTTAAGCAATGGTTAGGTAGAGGTGAAGCTGATGTTAAGAAGAGGTTACGATGATCTCGTAGTTAATGGATTGAATTAGAGTTAGAAAGAAGCATGGATTTCTGATAATAGATCCACAGAGGCATGTTCAGCGATTGATTCTAGCAGAAGGTACTTGTGTTACCATGGTTATGTGAAAGGATAAGTGGCTATAAACCTGATACAATCAGAATAAACAAAGGGTTAACACTATTGACTTGGAATAAGGAACATACAAAATGCCTCTAGAAAGACCTTTTAGTGCATTGTTCGTATTTCCATAATGCTAAATATGTTACTGATTGCGGATAAATGGCTACTGATCGTTTACCTTACATTGCGAGACAAACGATTATCAGGAGCCAATATTGATCATGATAATGCATACTAAATAGCGGGGTATGGGTTATTTGGAGTGAGAAAAATCTTTGCGTTATCATAAAAAGGGTTAAACAGAGAGGGAGCGGGGGGGGGGGTGAAGAAATATCAAAGAGAGAGGAAAAGAAAAGGAGGATCAAATTGGGGTGATAAGGGGATGAGGTAAGGGGAACAAAAAGTGAAAGTCCTTTACATGTACAAGCATGATGATCATGTACAACTCTATTACTTCCTTTAACAAGTTTAATCCTTGTTTGCCTAATTATCAATGTTCTGATCCGTTCTCCTCAACGAAGCGAGCAACACGACCCAGAAACAGCATCCAGAGACGCCATGACCGTGCCTTGTGTGTTGATCACCTGCACATGTACAGATGCCCCTCGGCAGGGGCGCCCTAATTAATACACATATGGAGTTCTCTACATCTGAATCAATGAGACAGCCGGATGGCTGGCCCGTTTTCTTACAGGTTTGAAGGAGTGTGTCGGGGAAGCAAGCTTGCCTCAACGGCTTTCACGCATCTCGTCAGGAGAGGAGGTGAAGGAAGGGAGGAGGAGGAGGGAACGGAAGAGGAGGAGGAGGAGGAGGGGAAAGAGGAGGAGAGGACGGAAGAGGAGGAGGAGGAGGAGGAGGAGGAGGAGGAGGAGGAGGAGGAGGGGGAAGAGGAGGAGGAGGAGGGGGAGGAGGAGGAGGAAGAGGAGGAGGAGGAGGAGGAGGAGGAGGAGGAGGAGAAGGAGGAGGAGGAGGAGGAGGAAGAGGAGGAGGAGGAGGAGGAGGAGGAGGAGGAGGAGAAGAAGGAGGAGGAGGAGAAGAAGGAGGAGGAGGGAACGGAAGAGGAGGAGGAGGAGGAGGGGAAAGAGGAGGAGAGGACGGAAGAGGAGGAGGAGGAGGAGGAGGAGGAGGAGGAGGAGGAGGAGGAGGAGGAGGGGGAAGAGGAGGAGAGGACGGAAGAGGAGGAGGAGGAGGAGGAGGAGAGGACGGAAGAGGAAGAGGAGGAGGAGGAAGAGGAGGAGGAGGAGGGGGGGGGCGGAGGGGGAAAAGGGGGGGGGGGTGGACAAGAGGAAAGAAGAGAAGGCGAGGAGGGGAGGGAATGGGGGAGGGAGAGATGAGGACAGCGGATAAGAAGGAGGGGCCGGGGAAAGAAGAGACGAAAGGAAGAGACAAAGAAATGAGTGATGGGGAAATGGGCTCCAAGAGAAGATAACGACGGGAAGGAGGAGAAGAGATAAATAAAGATTGGGGGTAGATGGTGAGGAGAATGGCATGAGAAAGCGACGAGTGTAATAGAAGTGAGGTAGAAGGGTTTGAACAATAACTGTAACAAGTAAAAGAAGGGGATGACAGAGGGGAACAGCAGGAGAAAAACGCAAACAACATGAGAAGAAACAAACGAAGGGAGCTTGGGAAGAAATCACTGAGGATTGTACGCAGGAGGAAGAGGAGAGATACAGAAGGTAGGTAAAGGGAAAGGGTTATGGAGAGAGATAAAGAGAGAGAGAATGAGAGAGAGAGAGAGAGAGAGAGAGAGAGAGAGAGAGAGGAGATAAAGAAGGGAGGATAGATGGATGGAGGATAAAGAAAGAGAGATGGAGACAAATAGAGAGAGAGAGAGAGAGAGAGAGAGAGAGAGAGAGAGAGAGAGATGGAGGAGGGGGAGAAAGGAGGATAGATGGATGGAGGATAAAGAAAGAGAGATGGAAACAAACAGAGAGAGAGAGAGATTGAGGGAGAGAGAGAGAGAGAGAGAGAGAGAGAGAGAGAGAGAGAGAGAGAGAGATGATACAACGAAATGGGATACGGGGGGTGTAGAGAGAACGAGAACTGCATGGAGACAGATAGAGAGATATGATACGACAGACTTGACGAGAAAGATGACATGTATATAGAAGGAAAAGAAAGTAGTACCAGGCAAACAGGGGAAAGGCCTACGATATTCTAGATATTCGACAACGAAGAAATGGGAGGAAGATATCAACACGCGTCGAAGACTAGAAGTAAGAAGGAACTATACGAGACAAAATGAAGCGAAAAGAAATAATCAAATAGAAGACACGGCGAGAACAAACGGTCGGGCGCCATTGATGGTGGTGAACAGTTCAACGTTCAATTATTGAAGTTAATCCACATTATGGAATGCTCCTCAGACTCACAGGCCTACTCGAGACACGGGCCTCAGTACACCATGGTACACGATCTTTCATAGCGTAGAAGCACGAAATCACAATCCTACGCACACTGCAAAAACCTTCTTCGTGACTTCTCCCTCGCGCTGAAATGCAACCGAGTTTTTAATCAGCGAGATCAACCCGGGTTCCTCATTGACGCACACGGTGAAAATCGCGTGAACGTAGAAACCTTATATCCAATTTCGGATGCGACACGATTCCCTACGGTGGCTTCAAAGCAGAACACTGGGAACGCAATCCATCGATGTCACCACTACCACCACAATCACCACTCAACTATTACGACTCTATAATATTGTGTTATTCCTGTAAGTAAATCACAGTATTATAAGGAGAACACGGCATCCAAGTCGCAGCCACTACACTCCACTCCCTCTCTCGTCTTCTCTCTCGCACTCTCTCCCTTCGGCCCGACGACAAACAAGCATCGATCGTCCAAGAAATAGGTTTCAGTATTCGTTTGGAGCTCCGCCGACCTTCTCGCAAGATTGCTTTGATGTCCTTACGCGATTGAATTCATGCTCTCGTCCGAACGCGCGCACGTTTTTTTTTTCTTTCGGTGTGCAATGATATGCGAGCATAAGGCAGTATACAAACAGATACGCTGTGTGGAAGGAGCGCGTCAATGGTGCTACCAGGGAGGTGGGTCAATGGTGCTACCAGGGAGGTGGGTCAATGGTGCTACCAGGGAGGTGGGGTGCTACTGCTGACGACACTGGTGACGATGACGACGATGGTGATGATGACGACGATGGTGATGATGAATGTAGTAGCGGTGATGGTGGTGGTGAGGGATATTAGGTTCGTCGTCGTTTGTGCGACTATCATCGATCGGGATCCACAGAGCGAGAGATCGAGGGAGAGAAAGGATAGGAGTGGGAGAATACGAGAGAAGGGAAAGGGAGAGAGAGAAGGAATGAGAGAGAGAGAGAGACACACACAGAGAGAGAGAGAGAGAGAGAGAGAGAGAGAGGGGGGGGAGGGGGAGGGGGGAGCAGGGAGATATGGAGAGGGAGAGACGGAGAAAGAGAGAGATGAATGGAGGGACACATAGAGATATGTATAAAGAGAGAGAGAGAGAGAGAGAGAGAGAGAGAGAGAGAGAGAGAGGCACGCCCACACCATGCCTCAGCATGTCTGTTGACACAGCCGGGGATGCAGGGCGAAGCAGCCGCTAGATCTCCGTCAGCCATCAGCCATCAGTCGTGGAGCGGACATCAAAGTAAAATCTGAATCTGGGTCCTTCACAGACGAAGCATCAGAAGGCAAAACTCTTGGCTCGTGTTAAAGCAATACATTTCAAATCTGATGTAATAGAAATTATTCAATTCACGCACACTTTTCCCCAACAGCCGCAACATCGGAAAGTTTAATCGATTCACAGCGATATACAAACACCCATGCCAATACCTACCTACTTTTTTTTCATAAGAAGTGCAATGTAGGCAAATAAAAGGTATTATGGTTAATCCCAGCATGGATCTTCATTTTTAACGAAAAGACAAGCTAAGCCCAAGAAGAGAACTACAATGGAGTTCTTTCATTATGACGTCAGATTTTAATCCTACGCTACGTTTTTACATTTTACCAACTCTTCCTAAGGTGCTGTCATCTTGGCTGATGCAATCTTTCACAGAGTTTGATTTTAAAGCAAAATGATGCATAACCTTTAAACCTCTCTTTACACACACAACATGGCGACACATGAATTCAGCACCCCAAGCGTCACTTTCCAACCACTTAAAGATAAGCGAATCACTCTCATGTTAAGTGCATTAGTTCGCGCAGCCGCTGCGCCCTGCGTACGTAATCAGTTTAGGAATCAGCACAAGTCTAGCTCCTTCTATCACACAGTTCGAACTAGAGGGGGCGCTCGTGGGGATGTTTGTAACGATAATGGGTAGGGAGGGTTGTGTTGTTTCCATTTAGATGACCTTGCAGAATCAAAAGTTATTTGATTATAAATTAGTGTTCAATCATGTGAAATATTTTTATACTTGATTTTTCTTAACTTCGTACTTAAATATCAATGTTTCCTATTGCAAGACTGTGCTGCTTGGTTTTATTCACACATTCAAAGTTATTGTATAAATATTGTATAAATGTTTACGCATGGACCCATGGTTTACGGAATCAAGATTAAGGAAAATTGAAAAAAAGTGTGAACGTGCGTCTCTGCATGTGTTCGTTGTGTGCCTTTGTGCGTGTGTATTTGTTCAAGTGGCATGTACGTGTGTGAGTGTGTGTGTGTGTGTGTGTGTGTGAGGGAGAGAGGGTATGTATATTTGTGTTTAAGTGTGTTAGTGAGTGAGTGCGTTTGTATGTGTGTGTGGGTGCTTGAGTGTATATATGTGTGGAAATGGGGGGTGAGGTGGGGTGGGGGTGGGGGGGGGGGTGTTAACGTCATTAGCATTAGTCAAATAATTTATAGCAATAATGAAGTTGGAAAAAAAATGAGGTTTTGTTGGGCTCTTAAATGAATTATAATGGAAACATATTTTTTGAGCATTGCGATGTGCACAAGCATGAATCCAGTGACAGTGAGTGGTACAACCAATATTGATTTTGAAACTAATTTTGTTGATTTGTCAGCGGTTTGCAGTGAATATCGTTACTCGTGATACATAACCTCGTAGGCCTACTTTTAGAGAGTGCCACGTTTCCCTCATTACCATGGGCCTCAGTTTGTGACAAACGCAGCTCCAAACCCCAAGGATTACTTCGCGTAGAGCCGCCAAAAACAGCAACAAAAAAGCCAGGATGCTAATATCACAAGCATCACTTACGACCTTCTAATATTGCATTGGACATCTGCTTTTGTTTAACTGGGCGCACGTTCAATTCCCTTCAGAACGACGCCCAATTCATCCATGCATCCATCAATACATTATCATGCTTAGCGAATCAGGTGAATCTTGGTGTGTTCATTTTGACCCAAATCAAAGTTTGTCTTCAAGAAATTTCCTCTCTCCGTCGCACTTTGCTCCTTAGCTAAAAGCTAGAAACTAACAATACACGCATTTATTTCCTATTTGAGGAAAGGGGGAGGGGGGGGGGGGGGGGTTCTAGAGGATCAAGAAGAAGAGGAAAGGGAGTGCTGGTGTTCATTCCAGCGACGGGATATGATCACAGTATTATATCATTGTGTGGCACAGCTGTGACTTTTTTCACATTATTTTTCCACACAATTCCCATAGAGCAGCAGGTTTATCAGGTACATAAAGGTTGAACTCATTATGCTCCAGTCATACACATTTCCACAGGTTATACACATGATTCTTATAGACCTGCATTGTGTATGGCTTATATATATATTTTTTGGGGGGGGCATCCGTGCCGCGCCAGCACTGCGTATGGAGTTGATAGATAATCTGCCTATACTTGGCCTTTAAATGGTTAGTCATTTCATCACATGAATCCTCCACATAGAACAATGTGTCGAATCCGACCAATAAATCCTGTGTGACTCTCTAGCAGTCACAATTGTGCATGCGGTATTCCCAAGATTAATTCAATCCAGTTCAATTCAACAGTGGTTTAGTAAAATCCTGTCATATATATAAATCATCCTAGTACTACATAAACTATCATGATACAGTTCAAACAGTATAACAAACCTAACAAGATTACATGAACATAGTTATGATTTTCAGTTAATATAATACAAATAGATAAACTTGATGTGACATATATTCGTGTTTAGTATACAGTATACAGTAAGACAAGCAGCAGCATTGGAATGAGCTGGTATGGATATACATGTAGTTTTTCTTCTCCTTTTTAATTCAAAATACACGTATACACATATCTACCATCCTTGCAGGATGTCCGAAGTATTATTGATACTCTTTTCCAAAGGCAAGGTGGTACGTATCCATTATAAGGTTAATTTCTACTTTCTCTCCTTGTCTAAATAATAGGTCTCAAAGGAGCAAATAGACAATATTAAATTTCTGTATCATAACTCTTATCGAGTCTATCACGTATATCGTTGTGAGTTTGTATATGACGCCCCGCGTCTAGCAGTTATTAAGCTGGGACCTGGGCTTTGTACGAGTATATTCCTGTATTGTTTCTGAATGACTAATAAAGTGATCGTGAAAAAAAAAAACATGATGTAGGTAGCCATTCGTTTACATGGAACATCTTTAAAATCAGTATACACAGTAAACATGCCTTGAATAGTCTGACCTGCAGGCTGCTGCAATTTATTTTCATAAAGATTTAAATACAAACGTAGGATACGAGACTATTAATTTTTGAAAGGTATGGTTCTTCCATTAAACTGTTCTCTAACAGCACGTCTGCAGATTGTTTACAGTCTACGGAAGCAGACTATTTTTTTTTACATTTTCCTGCGAGCGGGAGGGTCTCGGGCCCAGACTAGAGGTCAAACAGCATGACATACTCTCACCAGCTCCACTCAAATTTATTTTCACTATGGTCCTTCCTCTTCTCCCAGCATGCATTGCCCTATTTATAGACCACTTACAGTATAGCTTCGTTTTCAGCCGCTCTAACACATCGAAATGCAAGACCACTTCAAGTGTGAGAAAATAATAGTCCTATAATATACAATTAAATAGAAAACTATCGGTCACAAAATTTCACCAACTAATAGAATAAAAGGCAGAGTATAAAGTTTAAACATTCACACAAGACTTTTAGGGCTTTTATTGGTATTTAAATCTGAAATGGATTATATAACACGTAGGACAGAAGAGAGAAGACGAGGTGTCTGAAAAAAAAAAGTTTTGCAACAAACTCCTGGCTTCTTTTAATACCGGGAAGATATGTTATTATTCGTCTTAACGTTTCGGGCAGTGTGCTCTGTCCGTCAACCAGATAATAACTCCTTGAGATAAAAATCTTGTATTCATTCCGCCTCTTTCCTTCCTCTTCCTCCACCCTCTGCGTTCCGCTCACCTTCTCTACCTCCATTTTCCACCCCTCCCCACTTCCACCTCCCCCTCTCTCCCATCTTCATCATTCCTGATGAAAAGAGTTTATCTCACTTACTGTATGGTTTACAAGAAATCCATGTACATAATTAAAGGGCATATACTGTACTGGGAAGGCAAAATAGCCTTCAAAATGTAATTGTTAGCAATCTTCTTGCCAATGGTCTTAAATTAATGTATTGTCTATTTTAGAAGCTTGCTGAAAGTTATTTGCCCTCCAATGATCTACACTTGGAGTAATGAGTGATTAAATCACAAATCCTCAAAATGTTTGGGCCGAACATTTTGAGGATTTAATCATTAATCATTAATTACTCCATATGTGGATCATTTGAGGGCAAATAACTTTCAGCAAGCTTCTAAAATAGACAATACATGAATTTAAGACCATTGGCAAGAAGATTGCTAACAATTACATTTTGAAGGCTTTTTTTGCCTTCCAAGTACAGTATATGCCCTTTAACACACAGCTTCCATGGATTTTTCTAAACCTGAGATCACATTCCGCGTCCGGCTGTAAATCACCAATATCTGCCTCTCATTCCTCGATTACAAAATAGATCTGTGGATTCCCACATCTAATCTATATCGCTTATTCCCTTAAGCCAGTAAATATGACAAAATCATCTCCATTATGACGCCATGTCTAGTCTCTTTACCAGCCGTTTGTGGTGAACATATCCCAGGGAGCAATCCAAACATAGTCGTATCAATATCCTGGCTGCCATGCTTCATGGCATGGCTAATTCAAACTTGAAGACAAGAGTCTAGTGCTCACAAGCTGAGTCACTCTTTCATTCTCCTCGGGACTCCCCAAATTGAGAATGATTACGTCGTCTCCATTGGCTCCCGATAAGGGCTCGTGTTCAGTTTAAAATCCTCACTCTTGTATTCAAATGCTTATGTGGAAATGCTCCTGTCTATCTTACTGAACTCATCAAACCATACCAGCCTACTCGTAATCTTCGTTCTCAATCAAAAAATCTTCTCTCTGAAATTCGAGTAAAATCTAAGACATCCGGTGATAGAGCTTTTGCAAATACGGCACCCAAATTATGGAATAACCTCCCCCAAAGCATTAGATCATTGACAGACTTCGATCAATTCAAATCAAGACTAAAGACGCATCTGTTTGATAACTATTAGTTATTTTCAAATTCTCACATAATCAAGTTTTACTTTCACACGCCTAGAGACTATTTGAATGGTATTATGCGTCTCTAAGAATTGAATATTATTATTATTTTGATTCATCTACTGCAGCCAGACCCGTTTATTGACTATTGTAGTTTGCATTCAAAATGCCCAGTAGCCTTGAGGTGGCGCTATTATTTCATAGGTAATGAAACGGACGATGAATCGTAGGAGAGGGGCACTTATTACAAGCCCCCCCCCCCCCCCCCCAATTCGCCATGCTCATCTGCATCATAATAGCATAACTTAAAACGATCTATGTTGTAAGATGTCGGCAAATCACTTTGATGGTGTAGAAGGGGTTTCTCCTTTCGAAGTCTGGAGACTGAATTCACAGGGATGTTGCAAGCATAGCCTGGTCGCTCGATGCGTATCGTATCGTGGACACGTATGTGCACCATCTCCACTCCCTGGGGAGTATTCCTTGCCCGCTGCACGATATCGGCGCTGGGTCAAGATCATTCACATAATCATCGACTTCCTACAAGGAACCCATGTATTATCCTGGGTAGAGAGCAGCAATATTAGATGACATATTTTGCTGAAGGATTGTACATTGATGGGTTTGAACCTGAGACTTCGAGATCTCCAATCACAGTTTACAACCACTAAAAACCACGAGACCAGCACATGTATTCAATATGAGAACTGAAGAACGGTTCAGAAGGTAGCAGCAGGAATAGAGTTTAAAGGGAAAGTTCACCCTGAAATTAAGTTGGTTTTAATAAAGGCAAACACATGAAAGAAACGCATTAGTGAAGATTTGATGAAAATCCGTCAAAGGATAAGAAATGTATGATCTTTTAAAGGTTTGATTCTGAGCTGTTAGATTGGATACATCGCATATTTTTCTGTGTTTTGACAATGGAATAAATTTGTTTCATGTAGGCCTATGGGTGTAAAAATGTGTTTCTAATGATGTAACAAATGCACTAAATGTTTAATATCTTTTTGAGAAGATTGACATTTTCATTAAAAAAAAAATGTAGACATCATATGGGAGAAAACTTTAAAAGATCATACATGTACATTTCTTATCATTTGACGGATTTTCGCCAAACCTTCACTTATACTTTTCTTTCATATGTCTGCTCTAATCGAAACCAACTTAATTCCAGGGTGAGTTCTCCCTTTAAAACAATACAGGGAGATGTGAGCAAACGAGGCCCAGGTATCATTATACTGACTTCATGACAAGAGGAAACACAGAATAAGGGTTCATCATTCCATGGCTCCTACCAAGATTAGAATTAGCTTTGTCAGGATGATAATAAACCTCTTCCTTCTTCATCTTTATCACACTCACTTTCATGATCTCGATATTTTCTACCGCTCTTCTCCAGTCTTTTACTCCCCTCCACCCCCTCCCTCTGTCCCTGTCTCTCTCTCCCTCTCTTTCTGTCCCCCTCTCTCTTTCTCACTCCCTCTTTCTCTCACTGCCCCACCCTTTTCCTATCTAAACCCCCCTCTTCCTCTTTCTCTATCTATCTAGTGCCGTCACATTCCTACCCCCCTCTATCGTCTCATCCTCATCAATTCAAATGATAAATAAAGTGAGGCAGAAAAGCTGCATGCATAATGAATATGGTCCCGTGCTCGCGTGGGTCATTTTTTGCTGAATCTACTATGGTCATAGCCTAGGTACTAGGCTGTGAGGTGCATGGACACAACCCAGTTTGTCAACAACTATGTCTGGTTAGACAGACCATGCCCCAATCCCATCCTCGCTCCTCCTCTCAAGCCAGAGGAGCCATGACGGAATTGGGCGTAGTCTGTTTTACCAGACATAGTTTTGTCCGTGCAACTTGCAGCCTAATACAGTACCTAGACTACCATGGTCATGACAGCCGTATGCATGTTATGGGCGGACGGAGGCGCGTCTATCAAGAAAGAGATTCATATTGCCATGACTGTGGCTGTGACTGTGACTGTGGCTGTGACTGTGACTGTGACTGTGACTACGATGCGTACGCGATGACGTCACGTCCACCTGGATGTTATAATAAGAAATGCACATTCCTTCCATGTCACAGTCACAGTCACAGTCACAGTCACAGTCACAGTCATAAGTCGTGGCAATCTAAACTCTCCATTGTCTAAGCACAGTCAACCTGGTCAATGTACGTGGACGGACACGGAGGACACGTCAACACCAGTACTTGTGTGGGAAATTCCCTTCGTTTGCTTTCATAAAGACTAGGCTCTTATAAAAACAAAATGATGTTGAATCCATCAATCTAGCAATCATGATTATATTGTTGCTATATTCATCACCATACTTATACGCAAAAAATAGCCCTAACCACGCCATTAAAGTGTTATTTAAAATCTTCTTTGTAGAATCTACGTCATCTCTTATTTTGAGCGCGTAAACAAGAAATACAATGTATAATTACATTTAATTTTATTTACATGCTGGTAGGAAGAAGGGCATAAACTGAGGTTTTACTCACAGAAGCCGTGGGATGTCTTTGTCGCTATCATACATGGCATCATTCGTTTCCAGTAGTCTCCACTCCAAGCAAACAGTGGTTTGTTAAAGTTAAAAATTCAAACAATCGGCGAGAAAGGAGTAACCTCGAACCGATACGTGAGCGTTCGGATATCAGCGTAAGATAGCTTCATGCATTCGGTCGACTGCTTGTAGATACAGCGGTCCGTGTAAGTTTAACAAAAGGCACAAGCGTAATTTAAGGAAGGAAGTAGAATTACTATCGTTGCGTCATAGTGATTCTGATCTTGCCTCTAGGCGAAAGATTCTGCCTCTCAGTAATGAATGGACTCGTGTGAGTTCGCGGATGTAGGGTCTGGGAAGACTGAAACCGGATGCTACTCTCGTATAAATGCACTCATGAAATAATCAACACATTGTGCCTTGAGGCCAGGCTAGAGGGTGATGTGATCTCCTCAGCAGGGGCGGGTTTCAGTCCCGGAGAGATGACAATTCTAGTACCAGGTCGAACTTGGCACGCGCTTTATAGGGTCCCAGCCTTCATAATGTATGATTGACAAAGTCTGTAGCATTTATAGTCAGGTCCTGGAGACATTTGCGGCGAAATCAATTTGCATATAATATATATATACTATCGTAGAACATTGAAGCTGGGGCAAGAGTTAGAGCTGGGGTTGGAGTTGTCACTGTTATCATCGGGAAACTCCCCCCATGGAAGGAGGAAGCTGCTAGTGCTCATTGGAAGCCAGCCAGCCCCCCCCCCCTCCCCCCCCCTCCCCTACCCCCTGCAGAGCTCGCCTTTGTTGTGTTTGCGTGCAATCCCAGTGAGCACATTAATTCCGTTTGAGATGATTGAATCAGAAGTGAAGGATGTTCAACCGGGAACGGTTTGAAAGTTTGATGAAAAGATACGACGTGTGTATATGACTGTGTGCGTATGCATGCTAACCCAGGTTGATAGCTACATGTTGTATGTATGTACGTGTACCATGTGTAAGTGTATGTACATGTGTGTATTATTATTACCTGTGTGTGTGTGTGTGTGTGTGTGTGTGTGTGTGTGTGTGTGTGTGTGTGTGTGTGTGTGTGTGGAGGCTGCAAGGACTGGTTGGTACGTAGGGGACGTGATCACTAAATGACAATCATTTAATAGAGACAAACGTTTAATATATTTCAACCTTTAAACAAACCTTTAAGCAAACATTATTCTTTTAAAGATTGGCATTGTTCATCTGAAAGCATTTGTTCTGACAGAAAATGTATTTCAATATAAAATGTTGATTAATAAGAAATATCGATGACATGCACAAAAATGCAATTTCGGTGTTTCTTTATAAGAAACATTTGGCAATTAAAAGAAAGTAATGATTTAGAAAATTCAGCATCCCAATCATCATTATCTGTAAAATACAGAGATCTATTCAATATGTGTGAAGTGAGAGGGGTTTCTTGCTTTGCTGTAAATAAACAATCCCGCCATACCAGTGGAAACCCATACATATTCCTAATTATCCTGGTATATGGCGCAAATTCAAGACAGTGAAATCTTTTAGTAGGTTAAACGTTTTGTAAAAACTGAGGAAAAGGGGGAAGGGGGGGGGGGATACTGTATAAGAGCTTCCCTCTCAAAAAAAAGAAGTGTAACGATACTTGAAGCGGGATGATATTGATTGCTAGAGTGCGAGTATATATTTTGGACTGGTCGTTCAAAACATAGCAGTTCCTGTTGCATACAGACCGGAGACCTAAATACGTAATGGCGCACATCACGGCTTCTCGCACCACACAGTGTGATGTGTTGATGCGAGCGGCTCACCGCGGAACGATACACTGAGCTATGCAATACGGTATATGAATATAGATCACGGTCACTACGAAATGTAGTTTTTAGACGTAAACAGGGATAGTTTTTCGCTTTTCCTAGAAAAGGTTCGTGAAGCTATGACTGTGTGATTGCACACACTTTATCATTACGAAATACTCATGATTCCTGACTAGTTTCATTGCTTTGGCAAACGGGACACCCTGTCTTTAAAGTAAGAAAATGAACGGATACGTGCCATTAGAGTAAGTTGGAATCAGTCAGCTTGTAATACAAGATATGTTTGTACTCAGACGTTTACATAACTATGTAATTGATATGCAAGCGATATATCACGTATAAGATATAACACGTACCATCCACAAACTGAGACGAACTTCTCGTTGTATCTACGAATGCCTCAACTCAATTCTTTGAAACCCAAAGTCTTCACTTGCTGGTACCTCGTCTACGATAAGACTGTGTCTAAATACCCGCTTTCTGTCAGGTGTCTGCCCAGGATGTGACGTACATGTATACTGCGTCTTCTTCCCTACCCGTTATTATCTACTTGTTTATGTAGTTGGATAGATAGATACATACAGCATACACAATAAAAAAACATTACAATTCAAGTTTGAGTTTGTTAAATACCGTTGTTCTACCATGTCTACGAGATCTGCGTGAATCACTGGTGAAAACAATGCACACTTGGCGCTTTAAATACCCACGACTGTGACTGTGACTGTGACTGTCACTGTGACTGCGACGTAGAATGAATTTGCATGGCGTACTGTAACATCCATGTGGCCATATGATTGAACTGGGGTCACCAACAGGATGTGGTTCAATTGTGCTCTATGCCGAATTTGACGTTTATTCATAGCCTGTTGTATATTGTCCGTGCAGCAGATTACGCGCGAGTCGCGTTGCTCACTATCTGCGTGGAGAAAAGCAAGCCCGCATTAACGGGTTCAAAAAAGTGATCTGAATTTATCATCCTCAATGGCCATGGTATAACACAGGTCAGGTTATAAGAACTGAATCACGATATTAAGAATGAGACTTGGCTCAGTAACCAAACATTGCCTGGTAGAAATGGTGTCTTTTCTTCTAATCACGTGTGCAAATTGTTCTTTGCATGAATCTTGGCAGAGACTGCGAGGTTGGCTTCCCGAGACGTGACCATTCCCATAACAAATTAAAGCGCGCCGCCCGTACCTTCACCCCCTGAATCCTACATAAACTGCTGCTCTATGCGACTTCTGTCTTACTTATAAAAACTGCAATCTGTATCGTTCGACTGAAAATCAACCTCAAGACGTTTGCTCATCTCCCCGATGAGAATAGGTGCTAGGCCGTGAGGTGCATGGACATAATCTAGTCTGTTAACAACTATGCCTGGTAACACAGACTATGCCCCAATCCCATCCTCACTATGTACTAGGCCGTGAGGTGCATGGACACAACCCACTCTCTTAACAACTATGTGTGGTAACACAGACTATGCCCCAATCCCATCCTCACTATGTACTGGGTACTAGACCGTGAGGTGCATGGACACAACAACACAGGCTATGGCGTTATCCCACCCTCACTAGGTACTAGGCTGTGAGGTGCATGGACATAACCTAGTCTGTCAACAACTATGTCTGGTAACACAGACTACGCCCTAATAACGCCATAGCTCCTAAGTACTAGGCTGTGAGGTGCACGGGCACAACCCAGTCTGTTAAGAACTATGTCTGGTAACACACTCTACGCCCAAATTACGTCCTGGCTCCCCGGAAGGAAGGGAATGGAATTGGGTCGTAGTCCTTGTTACCAGACATAGTTGTAACAGACTGGGTCGTTCCATGCACCTCACAGCCTAGTACCTAGGCTACGATCAGAAAAAAACAATGGGTAAAATAGCGGGATTCTCATTCCCTGTATGCTCAATGAGGAAAATCCCAAGAGTTTTGTTTGATTTGGGTGGTGTGTTTACCTGATTTGGTTCTTAGACCTGTAAACCAAACTTGATTAGATGAAAGAAACCTACCATGAGACGGTTATTCCTGTCTACCGCATAACCGGCCAGATAAACATACAACTGCTCGTAGCTGTTGCATTT
The DNA here is from genome assembly GCA_963669155.1 of Arbacia lixula. Taxonomy (NCBI): domain Eukaryota; kingdom Metazoa; phylum Echinodermata; class Echinoidea; order Arbacioida; family Arbaciidae; genus Arbacia; species Arbacia lixula. The sequence continues at coordinate 3,673,078 of OZ022592.1, forward strand.
AGCCTCCGAAGTTTCCTTGTAGAAAACCTTGCGGAGTTAACTTTACCAACCCAAACATCGTTGTAACGAAGTCCTCAAATCTGTCTTACCTTATGCGATCCTTCGGTTCCATGACGTCCATATGTGTCTATTCCTTGCGATGTATCCACTTTACACCGGTCAGACTGATCACTTAGTACTCAACGTCCAGTAGATGTAAACCTGCCTTCAACAATAGCACGCTTACCATGCATACTATGAAGGCTACACCCAGTTTCATTGAGTACGAACGGGTGCTAGAAGCGACGATAACTAACATCACTTAGACAGTGGACTAGAAGTTGTTAAAGCAGTGCGCAATTTGATGGTGCGTTATGCTCCCAGTTTAAATCTCTAATCACCATTGGCGTAACGATGTGTGGCAAGCCAGTGGGATTTTCAAGGCCTGGTAATGTAAGAATTGCTGTCTCATTACTTCCAGCGGCATGAAGATGTCTCGTAAGGCAATTTGGTTGTTAAGGCCTGGTAATGAAAGGTTTGACTCTTTGCACGGTGTTGAGGCATTATCGCACGGCTAATAAAGACAACTCACATTGGACAGCAAGTTAGCTGGCATAGCACCGGTTAACATAGTCCATAGTTACCTGAACATGCGTGTATGATTCATCCCTGCAGTAATCTTAGTGGTGTTGTCTGTAAAATTTCCTGTAGGTACATTATATTACACATATCACGTGCCTGTCATGGTGTTACTTTGATGGTAGCCCTATACATGCCGTTTTTGATACTACATGCCTTGTGAAATAACATAATGCGATTTCGTCCATTGTCAGGCGTCGCATTATATTGTCTCCGTGTGCTTTACTTTCTTATACACCTAATGTCATGACTAAATCGGTCATAAAAAAGTTCAGATTTCAAAGTTCATTGCGCTATAAAAGTGGATGAAAAGTAAACACATCTATATCAGATTTGAGATGTGTGACACCGTGAATGTTTATAACAAAGAACGTGATTACTGTTATAATCATGTTGAGATACAGTGACCCGTAGTCTGAACAGAGCTTTAACGCAAACAGTGTACTAAACCTAAACTAACTCTAAGGGACGCCAAATAAAACACAGTGAAACATTGCAATTGATTAGAGAGTTGATTATGTGCTAGGGATCACTGCGGTTTATTGAGTTTGTCCACACTATAATTGCAACAAATAATTAAAATCACCGACTGTTATGATTCTGTGATGAAAATCAATGCCAGCATCAGATGATTGATATTTCACACCATAAAGTTAGTCTCTGTTTAGTACGAGGTTAAAGTTAAACCACTTCTGTCCATGAATTTAACATTACACATCATATGGTTCTAAGAAGTTAGATTTACATAAACTCCGTGTTGGTTTCTTGGTTAACTTTCTAATAATAGTTTGTAGGCCTCCACATCATTTTCACTTTGATCTGACACAAAATACTTGCATCAAATTTGAAAGTTACCTCTTTTTTGAAGGGTTCGATTCCGTTGAATCCAATAAGCACAAAACGTATAGTACCATAATCTCATCGCCATTTCCCATATCATGTAATAATTAGTACACGCTTCCATAAAAGTAACTTATGAAACTTCGTTCGAACTTCTTCCATCTATTATTTAAATCAAATTCAGTGCCTCTTTTGAATGAACACACACACACACACCCACACACAAAAAACACACACAAACACACACACACACACACACACACACACACACACACACACACACACACACACACACACACCACACACACAAAGAGTTTTGATTTAAAATAAATACAAACTAAAGTACCAGCATAAATGTAAACAGATCTTTTATATTGTTAGCAGCACATTTGGGTTTTGGATGCAGTCATGGTTTGTGTAAACGGGTTCCTATGTTGACCATGCCAGAGTCAGATGTGATGTTCTGTTCCGTAGATTACGAGGCTCGCTGACGTGCGTTTACATACCATGATGTCCACAAAGTGAAGCTGATTGTCATAGCAGATATTTAATCGCATTGCCATCGAAATCCCATACGTTCTTAATCATTAGGATGGTTACAGAACGGACTTACTAACATAGTTCACTCTGTATGCACCGTTCATGTGTTTTTGTGCTGGTAACACACACGTCCCATAGATAAGAAGTTTGAGCGGCACGCGAAGGGGTCAAGTAAGAATACAAACTAGTAATCAGACATCTGTCAGTGACTCGTCACATCAGATAACGGCCTGACCACCTTAGCCTAGCATTCAGGCTAAGAGATATTTCAAACTAACAAACAGTCTGCTACTCATAATATTATTCACTTTATCATCATCGTCTTTTCATCGTCTAACATCATCGAGAATGATTAGTCTACTACAACCAGACCCCCTTTTTAATGAATAGTTTGGATTAGAAATGCCCGACAGCCTGGAATCAAGGTTATGACCAGCTAACTACGCGTGCCTGCCTATGACGTAGTGTAGGCTGTCATCTCAGACGCGGCGATGACCAATTATTTTCTTTTAAACATATAATGTGCACATCCCTTCAGCACACACAGACACACAGACACACACACACACACATACACACGCACACACACACACGCACACACACGTACACACACACACGTACACACACACACACACACACACACACATACATACACCACTTAAGTTCTCGCATATCGCCTACTCGTGTCAAATAGCTGAGACTTTTCCATCTAGTTCATGTTATTGGTCTCGTTGTACGTCTGGGAGACATAGATGTGAACACAGTAACACTTAATCTATTTTACCCGAAATTGATATATTTACCAGATAATATTTGCACATTGTCAACTACGCCCCCAATCACAGTGTTTCCTGGAAGATTTCCATATAAGGATAAAATCGTGAAAGCACCAATACCCATATAAGGCCATTTAAATAACCAACGCTGTTTATCCGGAAGTAGAGAAAGTGAGAGGGGTTAAGAAAAGGGGGAAGGGGGAATCCATGGAGGAGTGGTAGCGAGGGGAGGAGATGAGTTAGGAGAGAGAGAAAGAGAGAGAGAGAGAGAGAGAGAGAGAGAGAGAGAGAGAGACAGAGACAGAGAGAGAGAGGAGGAGGAGGAGTGGGAAGAGAGGGAGAGAGAGAGAGAAGGGAGAAAGAGAGAAGGTAGGAAAGAGGGAAAGAGAAAGAGATGGGGAATGAGAGACAGACAGAGACAGAGAAGGAGAATGAGGGGTGGAGGGAGAGTAAAAAAGAGAGAAGGTGGGAAACAGGGAAATAGGGAAAGAGGGAAAGAGGGAAAGAGGGAAAGAGACAGACAGAGAGAGAGAGGGGGGAGAGAGAGAGAGGGGGGAGAGAGAGAGAGGGGGGGGGGGGAGGGGGGGGGGACAGAGAAGATGAGGGGGGGGGGGAGGAGGAGGAGGAGATAGAGAATCTGTTTGTAGAGTGTCCTTCCTCGTGTCAGGCAGAGAGACAGAGAAGGAACACGGACGACATGTACCTGCCAAACTAAGGCACACAATCGCCACTAGATGGCGGTAGAGCAGAGCAACTTTCAGAGTCATCTATACACAGAGATTGGCCAACTCGCTTTTCATAGGTAACAGCATGGCGCGTGTTGCTTTGTTGGTGAAGCAAATAACATTAAAAACAATGTGTGTCATACTGTTACCTACTGAAACCGAATTGGCCAAAATATATCTATAGATGGCGGTAGCAACTTCACAGTACAAAGAGCAGAGATTCTCATCTCACAAATATATTTGTTTGAATGGGTATAGGTTTCATAATCGCATGTATATTCTAATACATTACCATGCCCTAGCTGTCTAATAGCTGTTCACGCCAAATGTTATTTTTATTTCGAATCGAAACTGAGAGGCAAACTATAAACTGATGCATTCTTAGAACACTGTGCAACATATTCAACAAAACGGTCCTATTTGTTGATGTGTTTGTGGTTGACGCTAAATTTCTTACATAAGTTAATCTGTCATTCATTTACACGGTATCTTTCTTACCACTGAAATTTTGATAACCCCAGAAAGTCATTTCACTAGAAGTTGATACTGCTCACATAATAGATAAAGTAACTTTCTTAATTCTGTGTCCCTTTACAAGTCAAGGAACTCGACATGGATCAACAGTATACCTTAAAGGTGATACTCATAGGAAATAAAATCAAATAAATATAGTTTATTTTATCATTGAATGTGTTATTAAAGCAATTTATGCAGCTAACATGCCATGAAAGTGTTCAGTTATGTGTTTAATGAAAGTCAAATTTCACTAAATTGACTCTCTTCCTGACCTACGAAATCGCCTAAGGGAAAGTGGCGTTGTGTGTACGTCACAGCCGGGATATGCTTCACAATGACCATTGTGTATTACACCTGTTAATCTACTAGCAACTGCCATCACAGTTTCATTAACAATGCCTGATGCTTCTGGCGGAAAAGAAGCTGCGGATTGGCATGTGTGATGCACAATAACGCCTCCCGTTTCTTACGTCAGACCTAAAGGCCGTTTCACATGACAGTAGGTCAAATTTGTGCCCGAGAATACAGTGATTGTTGTCACCCTAATTTCGCTTTTTGGAAAGTGATATATTGTTTTGATGTCATCCGAGCTCATTGTATGGCTTATAAGCTTTCTGTAGATGAATATCTTCATATTTTTGGATTTTCTATGAATATCACCTTTAACAATAACACATTATGTGATTTCAGCCATAGCTTCACGAACCTTCTCAGGAAAAGTGACAATCTATCCTTGTTTACGTTTGAAACACCATCTCTTAGTAACAATGGATTACATCCTTAAACCGTATTCTACGTGCTAGCGGTGCACTGCACATCTCAACACATCACTACGGCACGGGGAGCCGTGCTGCGCGCTGTTGTGGTCTCGGGTCACTAGGCTTCAGGAACTGCTGAGATTAGACACATCGAAAACAAACCTCTAAATCCAATGATCGCTATAATTCCATTTAAAGTCAGTTCCTAGTTTTAATGTTGTGAAGGATGCTCTTAAAGAACAATTTATCTTCCACTTTCCGTGGTATTTCCACAATGGTATTTTTCGACCTGCAAAAGGTGTATCCAACCTTTAAACATGAATGTCCTGTTGATGACTCTGTGGTCTTGACGGATAAAAGGATCTGTTTGGCAGAACCACGGAAGTGGCTCAGGATGTATTGCACCAGATGATTTGGGAAAAGGATTTCCTTGTATGGATGGTTGTAAATGATCTGGCTTGTCTGTTTGTCTGTCTGACTGTTTGTTTAGCTGTCTGTCTGTCGCTCGATGTTTTTTTTTTATCTCTGTTCTTATGCAGTTTCTTCTGCTTCACCAACATTATTCTATGATCCTACTTGTTCATTTTACTTGTTGTTTCACTTTCATCTTGACATTTTCCTTTGGGTAATCGTTTTCATTCTTCTATGACTCTGCTCTTCCTTGGCTTGTCGTTTGTATTTTTCCTCTTCGTTTTCACCATTTTCGCATTACTTACTGTGATACAATGCACAGCGAACACACACAGAATCGACAGTTGAAAATCAACTTTTTAGCACAATAGCGTACAAAATAATCTCAAATACGTCAAAGACAGTACGGGGTAATAATCATGCAACCTTCTGTTTGTTCTCACTTTCTTCCTCATCTTCTTCTCTTTTATTCTATTACTTCTGCCTCACTTTGGCTCCACGGTATTTACTGTTAACTACTATGTTCCCTGAAGGAAGATTCTTGCACGGTGAGAAATAAGCCCTGGGTTTTATGATACCATGTGTCACGCCCTCACGACTGCTGACGATCTGTCAACCAGATCGAACTGCTGAGCACCCAGTTCTATTCAGATCTTACCTCCCAGTAATGATACTCGCTCACCATCTCCACTCAATCGTCATTCTTCTCTCATCCGCTCTCTGAGTACGTCTTTTCAGAGCTATTACGATATAATAGCCCTTCATCCCTTGTAAGTACTAACGCATGGTGGACCGCGATATTCATGTACAGCACTACTAATCATTATGTCTTAGACCTTCGTCGACGAACTCATCAAGAAACTAATATTATGACATTGTCATAGAGGCACTTCAGTGATAATGAGTGCATGGCAGCAATAACACGAACGTAGACGATGACATCATAAACATTCTTCACGTTGACTTGTTTTAAAAACAGCCATCAACCACGGAAACTCGTTAACAACAGACACTCATTACACATCTCCTTTCAGATATTACCAAACAACCTTCTTAAGATAAAATCAGGAATATACCTTTGTGATAATAAGGGCATGCCTAATAATATAAAAGTTGGAAATCTTCTTTTCATTTTCATCTCAACACGCTCTCAAGATGTACCCGTTTAGACGGTTACCTTCGCGGTTATAATGGTATGGCTAAAAACATGCATTGGAAGGATGGAATTATGGCATTATCGATAATGTCATGGCTAATTGAGTTATGTTTGGGATATATTTGAAGGCAGGCGTAACTATGTTGTCAACAAGCCTCCAGGATATTCAGAACATATGTCCTGTTTGCCACACACCCCTTCGAGCCTCTTCTCTTATCATGCCTGGTATACTCCTGACACGGAGCTCACAGAAACAACATACTTCCCTGCGGTTGATGCGTTATGTTGACGTAAACAGTCTGTCATGGCGAACATTCAGGTAAATTCTTTCCGCATAAATTAAGCATGTTTATGTTGCTCAAAGTGTGAGGTTGAATGCCCATTTAATTTCCCTGTTTCAATTCCTACAGTGAACTACTCGAGTGCATTTGTGGAAAAACCACAAAAGTCGTCGATGAATTGTTTTCGTGGTTGAAACTTCACTTCATGCTTAATAGTCCTCGATGATTATTGAAGTGGTTTCCATTCTACAAGCGGTTCGCTCGTATGGTGAATGCTTAATATGCATAATGTAATAACGCCAACATTGTTTAAAGATCTTTGGATTTTGCAAACACACATTATACCAATAGAGTGCAGTAGATTCCTACGACTGTGACTGTGACTGTGACTGTGAAGGGGATGTGCTATGGTAAGATCCTGATCAACGTACATGTAGAGCAATTGCATTATTGCACGCCAGACAAATCGTTCCTTTATGGGATTTGTGTGTATTAATAGTGACATAATCCACAAGTTACATTTTAAGGGTTACGAGCAGCTGCCAGTTAGTCACATTCACAGTCACAGGCACAGTCACTGTCACAGACAGTCACTAGTCTCAGTCACAAACAGTCACAGTCACAGTCACAAACAGTCACAGTCACAGTCACAAACATTCACTAGTCTCAGTCACAAACAGTCACAGTCACAGTCACAAACAGTCACAGTCACAGTCACAAACATTCACTAGTCTCAGTCACAAACAGTCACATTCACAGTCACAAACAGTCACAAACAGTCACAGTCACAGTCACAGTCACAGTCATAGTCACAGTCACATTCTTAGTCACAGTCACCTTCACATTCACAGTAACATTCATAGTCACAGGCACAGTCACACCCACAGTCGTGGCAATCCCAAACTCTCCAATGTGCCTGATATGGCAGAACTGTCACACAGGGACACAGTGTTTGCTAAAAATGTGCATACTTACATATCCATGGTCAGATCGATTCTCAAACAAACTCGATGAATCCTGGACACGAACTAATCCTCATGTAAGACAAAGTGTTTGTCTGGTGTTAATCAGTTTAAAGCACCGTGAAGATATATTCCTTCGTGTAGCACTGAGTGAAGACGTTATATTCCTTTATCGCACTGCCCGTCGCTGTTTAATCCTTTGCATGCCACACCTATGTGGGATTCGCGTGTACTGCTTGCGCAAAATGCATTGATTGCATATGAAGAACCAATGAAGATACGAGATTCCCGAGGTATCCTGTTCCAACTAATCTCAGTTGAGGACGAATCGGTCATTCTACCGTACGCCAATCATGCTCAGCAACCTACTAATGCGTGCGCTAATGAATGTGATTCGCGGTTAATGATTGCGCGTATTATTACATGCATGTAGTCATTGTGTCTAATGGGTCTGAATGGAGCTTGCTAGCACACACTGCCGGTGGCAGGTCACTTCTAGAAGGCTATTATTCAGTCGCAGGTCTGACTTTATGACAGGGACAAGCATCCCCATTGTTAGTGAGCGGAATGTGCAGGGTATTGTTCACGGTACCGGAGCTCAGGCAACAGTTATTCACCGGGGGCGCAGTTCTATTATACCGACATGACGGAGGCGATGTATCATAGAATGGACAAAAACAGGATGAACACGTTTTTAACCAAGTTCATGATTGGGTAAAGGTAAGGAAGGGGTGGTAGTGGCTAGGATTTTTAACTTCCCCCGAAATTGCTCGAATGCGCCCAGAGAACATGGGTACAAGGAAGCACGTGCGCAATAACAGTGGACTACTGGAGCCAGTTTGGGCTAGAATCAAGCACGACCAGTTCATGCTTTGGGTTCTCCCATGCTTCTTGGTCGTCTGTCAGTCTGTTTGTAGATCTTTCAAAAATCAAGCGCGATTTCATGATTCGCGGCCCCGTGTTCACTATGTCATTGATATATGATCCTTTATACGATATGGTTAGCAGATTCTGTAGAACGGATGTAGAATGAAGCTCTCAAGCCAGATTTGGCGAGTCACAACTTCCTCTTACGTTTCTATTTCTCAACCTGATTGTTGTTAAGGTTTTGTGTGCCATTTGTGAATTGATTCACAATTAATACACACACATCCCACAGAGCGTCTTATTATCAGGCAGACGAAGGGTTTATACTATACAAGCCCGCAACGTCTTCCCTCCCGCATGGAGTCCACATGTATGATAGCATGTAAACACGGCAAACTGCTAGACTGATCCATCTACCCTTCTCCCTCCTTTCTACCATCACCCCTCTCCTCCCCCCCCCCCCCCCATTTACTTTAACCAACATCGGCCCCCTCCTTGGCTACCCCTCCCCCCCCCCCCCACGACACACACACAACACACACACACACACGCGCGCATACACTCTCACACACACACACAAACACACACACACAAACACACACACACACACACACACACACACACAACACCCTACATGAACTGCTAGCAATCATGTTGCAGTCGACCAATCTAAATCTCGAGGGAAATCCCCTAGTCTGCCGTAGTCTACTAGATCAGACCCATCTGAAATTTTGTTTCGAATCGAGAGTCTAGAAAGATCAGACCCTGATCAGACTACTCCTGTTCGCCATAGTCTGTACAAGTGTGTGTCTGCAGGAATATACACTGTCTAGGATGTCGTAGTCTTTCTCATTCAGACAAGGTCACATGCAAGAGTTTGTGGCGACATGATACTGCTAACCTGCTATTGTAGTCACGATGATGGCTTAGCATCTTTCTCCCCCCTCTCTCTCTCTCTCTCTCTCTCTCTCTATCTCTCTCTCTCTCTCTCTCTCTTTCTCTCTCTCTTTCTCTCTCTCTCTCTCTCTCTCTCTCTCTATCTCTCTCTCTTTCTCTCTCTCTTTTAGAGCAATAGAAGATTGTGTCATTTGAAAAGCGACGCATTATTTCAATCTTTTCATCACGTTGTCAATTGCAGACTTAGTGATCGTTTGACCTCTATGTTGCTTTAAAACATCATTACGAAAGTACTTGATAATCACTTATCGACAGAAATTGATTCATGTTAAATGCTATTTCATGTGATGTACCTCTTATTATTTACAAAGTTTTTCATGTTTCTACCCGCAAATCATATATTTGTGGTACTTGATCCCGAATATGTGGAAGGCGTAGCCCTATACGTATCGCCATCGGTCAATATGTAAGCCGCGGCACAAGTATAAACAAGGTGGTTTGCGAACCACGAGTCTCGCTTTATTTCGCAATCGATAAACAGTGCTAGTTTTTTTTCAAATATTTTTTTTCAAACCTTTTGATCCCTAGATGACGTTTGACCCCATTAGCCTAATGAAGAGACACATGTGGTATTACCCAAGGATCATTTGTACCAAGTGTGATCACAATTGATGCAGAAATCAAGAAATGAGAGCAAGTTAAAGAAACAGACCAACAGACCAACAGACTAACAGGAAAAGTGATCACTAGGTCTCTACCGAACTTCGTTCAGGCGAGACAAAACGGTTGATTATGCTAAATGTTAAGTGGAGGTTAACATGGAAGAAAGTTCTTGACTTTAACTTACCTCATAGGTACATATGACGGTTCTTGTAACGTGTCCATTTTCTGTCCATCATTTTCAGCCATCGTCGCCTATAAATCCCTCCACGCTCCTTCTCCAATCGCTGGTAGAAATGTGTTCTTTCTTCCTTCCGTACAACACAACAAAACTTTACTCGCCCAAAATGGCTTGGAGGGCGTTATGGCATCCTCCTATGATGTTGGTCTGTACATGGATTGACACAGACTGGCTGTTAGTGATAACCAGAGTGAAAAGGAAGCAGATATGACACGTCTGAAGAAGATGCTATACGAGATGATCATGGGCCTTCCAAACACACAACCGTGTCTTTGTAGTGACAATTATCGTGGAAAATGAATCAACAAACCCTTAACCTTGGTCATATTTATTCACGGCATTGAATAAAGAAAGAATGACAAAAGAACTGCGGTTAACCAATGTGCAGGGAACAGAGAAAGACGGATGAAAGAGAAAAAGGGAGAGAGAGTGTGTATGTATGTGTGTAAGGAGTGGGTGTCGAGAGGAGAGAGAGAAAGAGAGAGAGAGAGATTGTGTGTGTGTGTGTGTGTGTGTGTGTGTGTGTGTGTGTGTATGTGTGGGTGAGGAAGAGGGGTCAAGAGGAGAGAGCTCAGAGAGACAGAGAGAGAGACATAGAGAGAGAAAGAAAGGGAGAGAGACAAAAAAAGGAAAGAAAGGGGGGGGGGAGTGAGAGAGAGAGAGAGAGAGAGAGGGGGGGGGGATGAGCGAATGGGTGAGACAAAGATGTCAATGGGCTAAGGAACATACCATTGTATTAAACATGGGACTGCAACTAGAGACGGTATTATACATCAATGACGACGAGGCTGCCCGGTATACGCTTTATAACAAAATACTTGGTGTAAAAAAACTGTTTGACACATTTCATAAATGATTTAAGTTACAAGTCAAATGAAGCTGAAATTGACATTTCATAACTAAGTGAAATATTTTTTTTTTCGTAGCAGGTTTAATGATATTTCATCAATTACCATAATTGTAATAATCCTCTTGATATTTAATATTTTCACTTGCGGACAAACTTGTGACCCAAAATATGTGTATATCAGATAATTAATTCAGAACATACTTATGACCACTGTGTGTCACATCTGTCAATTTACTAGCAAAGTCACAGTGTCACTAATGATGCATGATGGCAGAAAATAAGTTGTGGATTGACATGTGTGATGGACAATGACATTTGTTGTGTTTGGAATTAATCATCTGATACATATAAATTTAAAGATCTCAGATCTCATTTCATAATTCCAGGATTATAAAAGAAAAATGATTGATAAAATTTCACAAAGCCTGCTTTTAAAAAAGGTTGATATCCTTTTATTTAATGATGTGCCAATTGCAAGTTGTAACTTATTTTTTTTTTCCTTTTTTTCAAAAGTTGTTTTTTTAGCACCAAGTATAATGCATATAATTCCCATAGAGCAACAGTTTATCGAGCACGCAAGGGGTTAACATCAATCGAAGAAAGTCATTAGTGACGATGTGCATTATGGGATGTGTGCGGTGCATTATGGGTTGTGTGCGGTGCAAATGGAAGGAATTCCGTTGGACGCAGAGGGCGACATACAAGAATAAGCACACGTTGGCTTGAATGCAACGATTGACAGCAAGCTCGAAACATCATGATAAGAAATTAAATAGACATTTTGGCCAAAGACAATTAATTGTGATCTAGAGAAATAATGATGTCCTTTAGAGTAGCGTTTTGTGATAAACTCAATCAAAAGGTTAAAAGTAGGAAAACAAATTCAAGTTTGAAATATTTTTTACACGCATATTTTGTCATATTAGATTTTGTTGCTGCTATAATTCACATCTACTTGTAAAAAAAACTGTTACTGTCCTGAAAATATTTGGTGTGTTATAAACAAATTCTTACAGCTTTCTATACACATTAATCGTATAGAGCAAGCGACTGGCTCATGTTTACGTCAAACACGTATCATAATCATACAGAGCCCTCTATACACAGAGTTTGGATAATTAGGCTTCAAATGTTGTCAAAAGAGGCAACATGGCGCATCTGACCTTGTTATATGTTTGCCCAACAAAGCAGCACATGCCATGTTGCTCCCCGTTGAAGCCTAGTTGGCCAAACTCTGTATATTTTTATCATATCTATCTACCGCCATCTATCGGGTAGATCTTTTTAATCTAGGTAGTCCTGTTTATGCGCATTATGTTTACAACGTATTGAATCAATTAATTTGTAAAGCAAACACATTTGAGAGAGAAAGAAGTGTTGGAACATATAAAAAAACATTATTCAGATTCATCTTGTCTACCTAGTTACTAAATAAATTACTTCGTCAACTCCTTCTCCTTGTCATTCTTTCGTGGATTGTTTTAATAATTACTTTCACTGCTATTTCTGATAGCAGCTGCTAGACGGATGGATTCACCCTCAATGAATCAAATTGGAAAATTATTTTCTGTTTAATGAACGTAGATTGTATCATTACCGAGGACGTGAATATCTATTTAAAGAATGTGATTATTTATTTTGCAGATAGACCATAGATGGTACAATTTTTGATTTTGTATAAGATTAATTAATCGAATATGATCAGAGGAGATAAAGTTTATTGGTATAATCAAGCGGTATACTATGGCTAAGGGTCTTGTCACTTTAAGACAAATAGGAGATGTAGGTTCAAGTCCCCACCTGATAGTATTCTCTTTCTCTCCCTATTTTGTTTATTTTGTTATAATGTTATAATTAATGATTTGCTTTAGTCCTTAATCAATTTTGATATTATTGTGAGTACCAGTTAAAGAGGTATCATACTATATTCACGTTGCTATCATTAATGTCGTTAATTGTTTGTCACATTAATTATTATAGGTATAATTCTAATCTTTACGAATACCATTTATTCTTTCCTGTTAATTATTGTCTATAGCATCAAAAATCATAAGTAGTTTGGCGTTGTAAAACGATGTATGTTGACAAAAACAGACCGCACTTGTAAGCCTGAATGCCGTTTACGTATGTACACGAAGAGGTACTACACAAAAAAGAAGAAAATCCGCAAAAATTCCCATAGGCGTTTTTTGCGCAGGTGACGATACAAAATTCTCCCTCGAACGTTTATACCTATAATCCTGTCGTGATTGTAGCCTAATGTTCGGCGTCTATAGCGTGCTTAATGCGACATGAGCGGGTAATGGCTGATATCTCGGGGCGACTTTGTGGGGAATCTAGCAAATTACTGCTCTTTCCGCGCCGCACAGATCGACAGCAGCTGGGTCCGTGCCATAGAAGACAATGAATCTCGGAATAAGAATATGAGGAGACAGGAGAGAGAGAGAGAGAGAGAGAGAGAGAGAGAGAGAGAGAGAGAGAGAGAGAGAAAGAGAGAGAGAGATATAGAAGTGGGGAGGGGAGGGAGGGAGGAAGCAGAGAGGGTAGATGCGGTGACACAAGAGAAATGTGAGGGGTAGCATGTGGGAGAAAGAAAGGAGGAATGAGAAGACCCGGGGAGAAAAAGAGAAGAAAAAAGGAGAATGAGAAATACAGAGCATGAGAGAAAGAGTAAGGAAGGGAAAGAGAGAGAGAGAGAGAGAGAGAGAGAGAGATACACACACACATACACACACACACACACACACACACACACACATCTCTCTCTCTCTCTCTCTCTCTCTCTGTCTCTCTCTCTCTCTCTCTCTCTCTCTCTCTCTCTCTCTCTCTCTCTCTCTTTCCCATGAGGTAAGGGGCATGACTTTTGACTCCGGGAGCAAGATGCATATCTCTACACATTATCTTTATCATCTTCATGCATTATTAACACATTCACCCCCATGCTCAGTTGAAACCCACGGGCGTCAGACTGTCATCACTGATGCTACAACACTCTTACGCTATCGACAAGTTGAACGCTTATTTTCAGAAGGTGCTAACTCCGAAATATCAAAACATTAGTTCTCTGTGAAGAATGCTCTTAACCCTTTGTGCCAGACCAGCTGCTTCTCAATGGGTTTGTGTGTGTTAATGGATCCGTATGTGGTACGTTAAGGGTTAAAGGTAAGAAGCAGTACATGTACATGAAGTGGTGACAAGTGCGGATCCCTCGCTAGCAATTAATGGAGATCCTTTCTGATAGTTCATGGTTACCATGGTTACCATTCTTGTTTGATATCAGGATGTCAGAAAAGAATCATCTCAGAATGGTATAAGATTGATATAAACCGAAATCTGGAATGGATGATGACAGCAAAACGGTTCTACCATCACTCTGTCCCGCGCTCTTTCCCATGTGAACAGTGTGCTGTCATTGTCATTTCTTATCCATTTCCTGTAACTAAGAGCTTGAATCAAGCAGCCATATGCGGGATAATATAAACAAACATAATATATTGGCATTTTACAAACTCAGACGAAGAGACTTGCTCTTCTCTTGAACACAGATGGTACCAGATAGACTCTTGTTCTATGCGAAGTGTGTGGCATACATGTGAAAAAGATTCACATGTGCAGCTCTGAGAGTTTAGTCATCGCAGTGGACTTACTACCTTCTTGCAGCGAGGTATTCAAATAAATAACACAAAAGTGGTTTCTTCCTTGATCACGTGACCCAGTAGGACTAGAGCAGACCTACTTCTCCGAGGCATTCTAGTGACGTGTCTTAGTCCTACCACCTATCAGTGTCTCTAATTAATGCCATTGTTCTAATTTGCAGCAGGTTGAGAGTGATACATCGGTCCGTAATTGTCGCCTGCTGCCATATGGCTCTTAATGTTTGGAGGGATATGTTGGAAAAATATATTTTGAGGAAAAAACGCTCTTCAAGTCCACGTCGTTAACTTGATGGTCGCATATTTTTTGTAGACGTTAGAACAGATATATTCTGTTGGCATTTTCCCCTTCGGTGTGGTTCTTGCATGTATAATTAATACTTTATCACTGGACTACATTTACATTAAATGATGTAGCTGGTGATTTTACTGTTTTATATCTTGGACATTGAAATTCGTTACAATGTTGATGTATTTTGTATTGTTCTACTATTGTTTTTGTTATGTATTGTAATGTATTCTTTTATCCGTCAGGGCCCTCAGCAGCTTTATATCTAAAAAAAAGTCAACTTGCTTAAACTGGAAATAAATAGATTAATAAATAAGTACTTATGTACGTCAGTTGTTTATTTCTATGACTCCAGATCATAAGCTTTCGAGGGCAGCAAGATAACTCTATCTTATAATCATTACATGTAGAAGGACCGAAGGGAGAGAGAGAGAGAGAGAGAGAGAGAGAGAGAGAATTAAAGATAGAGAGAGGAAGAGTTAAAGAGTTAGATGGGTAGAAGGGACAGGATAAAGGAGAAAGACAGACAGAGAGAGAGAGAGAGTGAGAGGGAGGGAGGGGCAGACAGACAGACAGGCAGAGACAGAAAGACAGAGAGAGGGGGTAGAGAAAGAAAGAAAGATGGGACGGAGGAATGAGGTGGAGAATATCGATCGAGAGAGTTGAGCTAAGAATGCCTTACTGGCAACAGGCATACTGTGAGTGATAAATCGTATGTAATACATGTCGTACATCTTTCCATAATACATTTATAACTCGAGGGATAAAAAGACTCAAATTATAATAATAATTCCAGACATTTTATTCATACCGAGTGACAGACTTATTCGTTACGGCTTTAATTCTCTTACATTCCCCTTTACCTACATGACGTAGGAGAAAACGCAAACAAAGTGTTTAATTTCCATGACAACCACCCAAACCTCGACAGTTTTGACCAATACGCAAACATAGTTACAAAGCCTGCTTCTCAGCTTGCAGCGCAGCGCTTACAACTCTTTCTCTCAAGATTTCTCTCAAGACTTCTCGCAAGACTCACTCCAGAATCCCTCCCTCTTTCTTTTTTTGAACGAAGACTGTCTCCCATTGATTTCTATTTATTATTTATTATCACAAGGAGTGAGTGGATCCAAACGGGTCTGAATAAATAAGAATTCATGCTTCCCTGTATCACAGTGTTGCCACAGTGTGTTCACATAGTCAACTATGTGTTCACAGTGTTGTCACAGTGTAGCAACACTGTGTTCTTTCCACATGTTCCATAAGGGTGAAGCCAGCTCATGGAACTGGGTGGAACGTAGAATTAGTGTGGTTGATACTATACTCCAATGTACTCGAATTCTCTGGATTAGAAAAGTACAACAGTTTGGAAGCCAGATTAAACATATTGATCCCATACATGTATATGGTATATTATGCTATGTATTAAAATCGTCCTCATTTTAATCAGAGAAGGACGCCCATCTTACAACATTCTACTACAGGTGTCAAACCCATCAGGCACCAAACCCTCCCCCTTCCTTTCAAATCATGTTTGTCTTTACAAAATGTGTTTCGATAGTCGGTAACCATAGCAACGAGTTTTCCAGTGAGCGATGGTGGCAAGTTGACACAAACCGAATGATACTATGACTATCAACACCCCCCACACCTCTCCCCTCCCCCTTCCCCTCCCCCCCCCCCCACCCGCCCCCTCCCTATATAAGGACTTGTGGTCCCGCCAAGAATTGCATACAAGTCATGTATTATGCAACACCACGTTCACACAGCATCACGTGAAAGAGTCCTATGGATTTAGTTTCTCTGATGTCTTTCACAGCTATCGTCCTTAGTAACGCCGCCTAAAGTAAGTCAACCATTTTTGTTCCGAGGAGGAGAAGTTATGCGCATATCGAAGTGTGCGCGAGACAGAACTACAGCGCCCTGACTTGTTTGTCGTGTTACTATCGGCTAACTTTATTACTAAGCAGTTAGGAAGTACGTTACCGTTGGCATAGCTATATTCATTCTCACACATCTGGGAGGTGTTTCACCAAGCTGTTCATAAGCTACGAACGACTATACACACGACCGGTGATCCCTCCTTGTGCTAAATCACATTCTCAATGATTTTGATTCCCATCAAGTCTGATGTTTATAAATGAAAATTCTTGTTGTTAACAAGTGTCTGAATACAAAGCTTGTGATTTGTCAAATTTGATTAGGATTGTTGGAAATTAACTCCCAATATGTTAAAACAGGAACAAAGTGTGGGATCGCATTTAGCACTAGTTCGTAAAGTCGTTCATAGCTTACGAACAGCTTGGTGAAACACCCTCCTGCTCCTTTGCCTCTCTCTCTCTCTCTATCTCTCTCTCTCCTCCTCTCTCTCTCTCTCTCTCTCTCTCTCTCTCTCTCTCTCTCTCTCTCTCTCACTGTCTCTCTCTATCTCTTTCTCTCTCTCTCTCTGTTTATATATATCTCTCTCTCCCTCTTACCCTCTCCCCTTCTCCCCTCTTCTCCTCACCCCATCTCTCTATTTACATCTTTCTTTTCTTTTCTTTTCGCACCAATGTGGAGCGAGAGCACCGCTAGAGCATGTCAAACGCAAACTAAAGCAAGAAAGCCAGCTACAGTTGGCATTAGGGTGGAGAATATCGTTATTACCATGATAACGACGTCGTCACGCTGAATGCAACTAGAATCGATGGATCCTGACGTTCGAATGAAGCAAACAAGCCATCAATCAGGAAGTTTTAAATCCAAAATTCGAACTAATGTAAGAAGCTAGGATATATTGCATGATACAATCAGTGTCTTTAGTCTAATGAAGATGTGAACGTTTCTATTTACCCTTCACCTGATTATCTCTTAGCATTCTTCCTGTTCGTATTTTTCTTTCTCCCCGCCCCCTCCACTCTCTCTTTATCTCTCTCTCTACCTGTCTCTCTCTGTCTCTATCTATCTCTATCTCTATCCCTCTCTCTCTCTCTCTCTCTCTCTCTCTCTCTCTCTGTCTCCCGATTCCTTTCACGTTCTCCCTCTGTCCGACCTGATATCGCATGCTAATGAGCAGCTCTAGTGGTGAAGGCTTGATCTCACCCACGTGTCTCCTAAGTGGGAAGGGATTTACTAATCTTCGGGGATAAACCAAACTTTCGCCCATATTGAAGCCAAGTTGAGATGGTTAAAAAACAGAAGGAGTTAATTTCCTGTCTTTCCTTGACTTCCTTTCTCCCAGCTGTCATCAACTATGTACCTCAACAAACGCGCATAAAGATATGGACTGAATTCTTACGCATTACTCGAATTTCACGTCTGATACGTTTTATTCCCAATCTAATCTGTATGCCCTTCTCATGAAAACCCAAACCAAGGTCTTGAAAATGGATACACTACTTTAAGTATGAGCATACACGGAGGCGGTATGTGCGTGATAAAATGTCCAAGATTCTACTAAGGCTATCTACCCATTTTCATATTAAAGATAGCATGTCCCTCTTGGAAAATTCGTGAAACTAAGAATGGGAGAGGTATGACATTTTAGTCATAGTTTCATGAACGTTGACAGATATAGCAGAGACTACCATTGCTCTCTTTTAAAACACCCCGTTTAGTAGCAACCACAGTCTATATTCTTATATCGGTCAGTGCAGCGGACAGCTGTGGTTTGCTCACCTCAACGCATCACTGGCATTGGCTGGGGTATTGGATCTCTAAGCTACGAGTTTTGGACGACCCGTCCAATACTCAACACAAAAATCTAGAGATCAATCATTTTCCTAAATTTTCCGTGTGATTCACACAATCTTTTTGGTAGACATGGACAAGGCACATACTTCCTTGAAGGACCTTATCTTCCACCAACGGCCACAGGCTCCTTACCAGCTTAGCGGTCACAGGCCTGATCATTGTATACGGCCACTTAGGCCACGCCACACGGGACATAAATCAAGGGATCAGCTTGGAAGCGTGGCAACGGGTGTAGCTAGGGGCAGTGGGTGGGATGGGTGGTAATACCCCTTCAGGATACAGGGGGGGGGGGGGTGACAATCAGAGACAGACAGAGAGAGGGAGAGAGAGGAGATAGATAGTTAGATAGATAGATGGAGAGAGAGAGAGAGAGAGAGAGAGAGAGAGAGAGAGAGAGAGAGAAAGTGTACGTTTAGGTGGGACTGGCCATCATAGCGTTTAGCGTGTGTCATGTGTTGTTTCCAATGGGCAGGCCGGCACAAAGAGGAAGATGGGCGGGGGAGGAAGAAAAAGGGTAAATATTGGAATACAGCTACGCAGATGAGCCTAGTTAGTCTGATGAGGTGAGATTAATGATCGCATCCGCCTCGAGTAATGTGATGTAACAGCAAATGATATTACGTAACCATCTTCGGAGACATCCTGACATAATAGTGTCTCCGTTTCCGTGGTTTTTGGCATTTCTCATTCCTCTTCATGTCCTCTTCTTCTTCCTCTTCATTTCCCGGTCCCAGTCCCCAGCGTTTCCCTCCTAACTCTCCTGTCCTGCTTGTACCCCTCTTCCCACCTCCTCTTCTAAGCGCCCCTTCCCGGAAGACTCCCCCCCCCCCCTCCCCCCAACCCACACTTGGGACTGCCTGTCTGCATGTCGAGCACGCATATCCACGTCGCATTGGGCGCGGAAGTTAAGCACCGCCATCCACTGATAAGCGCTATAAAACTAGGCACATGGTCGCCTTGGTCGACTAGTGTTAGCACGCTTAGCGTCCTGCCATTTATTATATGCCCAAAACAGATCCCGTAATATAGGAGGCCTTCCAATATTCGACATGTTCGGAGCTATCAGCTGGAGGATATATCAAGCGAGAAGGCAAGGCTGATGCAAGATGCGAGGATATGCAAGATATGCCAATCTTTTTACCGCGGTATCTCCTTCTTCGAAGTTCTCCTCGAGATCAAAAGTGTTTCTTCGCTTGCTACTATGTCTACTGGTGTTGAGAGGGTTCGACTTTGCTTTTATTTGCCCGGTTACTCCGGGATCCATCACCCGGCTGTCTAGATTTGTTCATCTGAATGTTGTCTGTCTGTCTGTCTGTCTGTCTGTCTGTCTGTCTGTCTGTATGTCCGTCATCGCTGCCCCATCTCTCTTTAATTTATTTCTGCATTAACAAATCACACTATTCAAGTGCCTTCGGTGGTAGTTTTTCGAAATGTGACACTTATTTGATGGCGTGCCCTTTCTTTTCTCGTGCCCCCTCCCCCCATCAGAGAGACAGACAGATACACACATACATACACACGCACACACACACATACACACACACACTTTTCTCAGTCTATTCTCACACCTCTCTATTTTGATTATGATTATTCTGTAGTTATGTTGTTTTCGTATCCGTACTTAAAGATGCTGCTTCGTACACAATATATAGTTGATGTGAGCTTTGTAATTAAGTCGGAACAAAAGATGGCGAATCAAAGGCGGGTTGATAAGTGAGAGAGACAGAGTCAGAGAGACAGAGACATATAGACAGAGACATATAGACAGAGATATATAGACAGAGACATATAGACAGAGACATATAGACAGAGACATATAGACAGAGATATATAGACAGAGACATATAGACAGAGACGTTATAGACAGAGACATAGAGACCGAGATAGAAACAAAAACCGAAAAATACAGAGGTATAGACAGAAATAGACAAAGAGAGAGAGAGAAAGAGTGAGAGAGAGAGAGAGAGAGAGAGAGAGAGGCAGAGAGACAGAGACAGAGACAGAGAGAGAAAGGGGGGCACAGAGAGAGACAGACAGACCTAACGAGAGACACAGAGAGAGAGAGAGAGAGGGGGGGGGGGAGACAGACAGAGAGAGAGAGAGAGAGGGGGGGGGGGTGAGGTGGGGATAGGGGTGGGGCGGGCTGTGAGTGAGGGGGCGTTTGGATTTTAAGAAGAAGATGACCATGATGACGGGGCTGTCATTGTAAATGAAAACAGTTCTGGCATGTATGAGAGAATATGACCAAGGATAAAGACGAAGTTACAAATTATTTTAATATATACGACATGTGCACTTTGCACAGGCATTCATGCATTCGTGCATTTTGGCTTCTTATGAGGTACACTCGTGCTTTGCAGTAGTGACGCAACAGATGACGTAGATGACATACAAAATGCACGCACGCTCATCAGCTGCTCTACTCCTAAAGCAGAAACGAATGTTCACTTCAAAAGGGAAATATGCACGGACTTATCGTTCAAAGTAGGGCTTCATAAGCATGCTATGTATATGAGGACTTGTCTGTCGCTTGCTTCCATTGTCTAGTAATCGTCAGCAGCAGTAACTTGAGATTTAACTCTCTCGTTACTATTGGTGTGGAGATGATGTAGTTAGTTAATGTAGTTTGCAAGGCTTAGTACATGGTGGGTTAACCCTCTCATTACTATCGGCGTAAAGATTGTTTTATTTGTGAGGTAAGGCCTTATGGTTTGCAAGGCCTGGTTCTGGGTGGGTTAACCCTCTCATTACTATCGGCGTGAAGATTGTTTTATTTGTGAGGTAAGGCCTTATGGTTTGCAAGGCCTGGTTCTGGGTGGGTTAACCCTCTCATTACTATCGGCGTGAAGATTGTTTTATTTGTGAGGTAAGGCCTTATGGTTTGCAAGGCCTGGTACAGGGAGGGCTAGCTGGCCGCCTCATATGCTGTTAGGTGGATAAGTGATGATTGGAATATGAATATAGACAAAGAGGGACGAGGAGAGTGACACTCAATCGGTGTGATGCATTCAATTCTAGGATATGTATATGAGCACCACTGCGGTGACCTGAATGTTCGGAATCCTGTGTTGGGGACACTACCGCACGCACACTCTTATTCACTCTCAATCGAACGGCGTGACGCAAATCTAAAAGTTACCTATATGACCTAGAAATCATGTTTTGAGACGAACTATACTGCGCAAATCAGGCCCAGGGTTAGGGTTAGGAGATTAGGGTTAGGAATAGGGTCAGGATTAGGGTTAGGTTTAGGGCTAGGGTTAGGATTAGGGTCAGGCTTAAGTTACAAAGCTATCAATTATATGTGATAAAATTCGAAGGATATGAAAGTTTGTCTGCAGTGATGGTGCCTGCAAGCTCAGAATCTCTTCCATAATGACTTGGGAACACCGCAGCGGACATCCCGCAGTGGTGCCGATAGGACAGTCTTACTTATAATCACATACATGGTGATTGTGATGATGTGGTGGTGGTGATGGTGGTGATGGGGGCGGTGGTGGTGGTGATGGTGGTGGTGGTGGTGATGGTGATGGGGGCGGTGGTGGCGGTGATGGTGAAGTGGTGGTGGTGATGGTGATGGGGGCGGTGGTGGTGGTGGTGGTTGTGGTGGTGGTGATGTGGTGGTGGTGGTGGTGGTGGTAGTGGTGGTGGGGTGGTGGTGGTGGTGATGACAATGTGAATGATAATTAAGCTGTGGTAGAGCGAGTGACATGGTAAATGCCATGTAAATAAGAGCGATGATAGCAGGATTAAGGGTAATCAAAATGATTTAAATTACTATGTAGACTTTTATAATAATCATGTTAGATCATATATATTATGCTTCAAGTTTCTGAAAAAAACAACAACTAGTATGGAGGCAACACCATTAAAAAGCTAGCAAGTAAACAAAGTACGTGATACTCTAAGAATATATATTTTGCTGTCTTCGGATATCAACTTACCTTCCAAAATGCAATCACGATTGTTATTCACGGATCAGATTCACACCGCACTTTTTATATTTTCAGACAATAATCCCGCCTTTCTTGTGAGCATTGAAGAACACGTCCACCACCTCATTACACTCGGCCAGTGAGTTAATGAATCCCACGGGCTCCAGGTCGCGCTTGTGGTAGAGGGTTTTCTCAAGACATGCGACCATGCGACGCGCTCCCGCTGAATGTGTCTTCAAGACGAGGGTTACCTTCAGCAGAGATAACGCGGAGCGGTCTAGTGGCGGCTATTATAGCTACACGTTTTTAAGCGCGGAGACGTAGATAATACGTGTACGTATCATGATGCGTGTACATGAGTGTAGGTGGGCGGCTTATTCTCGTAGTACGGCGAGCAGGAAATAACGCCTCCGTGTAAGAAGCGATATACAGTGTAATCCAACGAATGAGCACAGCGGGGTACGTTGTCTATCAATGACTTTTATGTGATTGAGTACACGGTTATTCTTTTCACTAATCCACCGTTTATTCGTCTCAAAGTCATTGTGTAACTCTGTGTGTGTGTCAATGTTCAGGGGTATTGTTAGGGAAGGATATAAATTCACTTTTTTTTTTCTTGCAAACACATGTTCGATTCCGCCGATAAGTTATGTGTGCTGTTTAGGTGCCACCAATTATACGAAGAAGATTGTCTGGCAACAGCTTCTCATAGAAAAAAAAAATAAACGTAGAGTCTCATTTCGCTTGGCCTGTTCTTGTAATGGAATTAATACCTTTCTGAACACAACAAATATCAGTAAACACAAATAATTTCAAAAATCGAAGCAAAAACGCAAATGTATACAAACACCGTTAATGATATTACGTAGCATAAAATATCATTTTGACAACGATTGTATCCCACAATTCAGGAAAACCCGGCAGGTGAATAGATTAATTAATTCCTTAAGAAATAACAATATTTTATGTGTCCGTTTATTCATCGTTATTTCTCAATCCTGAGAAGAAAGCCGAGTACAGGATCGTAAATGATGTTGCCCTTAGTCTGACCTCCTTGAAAATGGCAAAATAACGTGATCTCTACAAGACGAGTGCTGAAGGAGAAGCCATAGACAACGAGGACGCCATGTTTACTAAGAGCAGGGATTAGATCGAAGTTAGAAACAGAGTAACCATGGTTATAGAATATTTTTTTTTTACACTACATAATGAAAGTAAAAAATGCTACGACTATTATATGTGTGACCCTAACATCCAGGTTATCGGTTATGTATAAGTCTAACTCAAGACATGTTTATTCAAATTCAAACTTAAAATTCAAACTATTCAATGGAAGGGTCTGACTTTAGTAGACTATGTTTATCTCGAATTCTCGAGTTGTCTTTCGGCTTACCCCAACGCTGAGAAAAGAGGAGAATGGTTTAATGACCAGTGCTACGACTATTAAACTCGACGGTATTTGTCAGTTTGGAAAAGAAATATCTGCCAGTCTGGATCTCAGGCTAGTACGGCCGGCCTTCGGTAGTCAATTAGCATACCTGGCAGAAGCGTGAAGTAATTTCCTTGTAAACATAAACAAAATCAGAGTACAGATGTTTGGTTTGTCAAAATATGAAGTCGTACAAATAAGTACAGCATACAGTACTCGATACAAGAACCTTTCATCACTACATGCATGGCAGTCACGTGACAGGAGGCTTTCAAAGCTGCATCTGTGGATGTGTATCAGCATTCATTACCACAGGGAGCTATACCAACCGAGGTTTGTCTGACCATGCAACAACTAATGCATTCAGAGTGCATTCTACATATTGAAACTGAATCTCAGGGAACTAATGAATGAAAAACGCTACGTCCACACACACACATCACTCTCTCTCTCTCTCTCTCTCTCTCTCTCTCTCTCATATACACACCCACGCACATACAATCACACGTATACACTATTATATGCATGAACATACACACACAAATACACACACATGCACGCATATCCACGCACACATTCACACATGTGTGGATATATAATCTCAATAATAATATGATAATATATAATCTTTGTGATATATAATCTCAATCTATATGGGACCTGCAGCTCTACAAGCTTGCTTCTATGCAGGTCCCATCATATTTCTCACCATGAATACTGTTGTTAAAAGATTGACCACTTTGGTTAAGTTTGATTGTAATATGTTTGTTATCCATGTGTATTGAGAAATATGAAAAAAAATTGAAACTTGAAACATAAACGCACACACTCATACACACACACATACGCATATGAATACAACACATGCATCTCCTTCATATGAAAGCAATGTTCTGTCCAAAACAGGTACCCGTAAACATGCATACATAAAGACAGACGAATAAACATACGAATTATGATTATATTTATATTACACGTATGTCCATAATATATACATGGACACTGTACACCACAACACTGAAATTAAAGCAAAGAGCGATCGATAGACAAACGGATGTTCCACTGGTGTCGTTCAATTGTCATATTACAGAAGCGCGCCAAACTGGTCAATTGGTGACATGTTCTGATCTGAACTTAATCAGCTTTTACCACTGCGCTGCCACAGGGGCCTTCTGGCGCCAGGGCTACGGGTACAACACACACACACACACACACACACACACACACACACACACACACACACACACACACACACACACACATACACACACACACATACACACACACACACACACACACACACACACACACACACACACACACACACACACACACACACACACGAACGCGAAGGAGAGTGTTTGTTTGACCGGTACATGGAGGGCATATCACAAGAAGCCATATTAGGAAGGTTAAGTGACTTTTACCCCCAGCAATATGCGCTCCGCCGTGTGCCCACAGATCCTAATCGAGTCGAGATGGCGAATTCATCAAGTTCTACCTCCTTATCCGACCTTCGCCGCTGGGGGCGGTTGATGTGTCGGAGGAGATGGGGTCGGAGAGAGAGAGAGAGAGAGGGGGGGGGGGGGGGGGAGGGCGGTTTGAGATGAGGTGAGGTTAATCATATCAGTCCTATGTGGGTATAACACGTGTAATACCTCAATGCAATGTCTATGGCTTTGTACCAAGATGGGTATGCATGGAGCTATTTTAGCTTGGTCATGGCGGAAAGATAAGGGAGGGGAGAGAGGAGGGGTAAAAAGGAAAGGATAGCTTGAGAATAGAAATGATGATTAAGACGTAGTGGGGGAAAGGTGTGGGAAGAGGGAGATAGGGTGGACGAGGGTTATGGGGATTAGAGGGGGGAGGGAAGCGTAGAGAAGGAGGAATGTAAGATAAGTTCGTGTAACGAGAAAGATATCTCAGCGGGAGACGGAAAGAAGGTAGAAATGAGGAGACAGAAAGGAAGAGGATAAGATGTAATGTAGAGGGAGGGTAAGACGGAGAGAAGGAAGAAATGAGATAGACAGAATGAATGACAGGATGTAATGGAGGAGAGGGAGGGGAAACGGAGAGAATATAGACATGGGATAGATAGAATGAGAGAGGTGAAGTTGAAATGGAAAGGGAGAGTTACACGAAGAGAAGGTAGAAATGGGATAGACTGAATGGAAGAAGAGAAGATGAAATGGAAAGGGAGGGTAAATGCGATGGATGCGCAAGACCAACACTCCCAACAATAAAGTCCATCTTGTCCGTAAAAGAAAACAATATGTTTTATGCAAATGACCGTCAAATGGAGCACAGGCTATCAACTACTGATAGACACGAATTCTATGTTAGAACATTCATGAGAGCTACCCTAAAAGTATAAACCAGACATTGAACTCTATCAATAAAAACGGGAATGGGAATGTTCTTAGAAAACGTAACAAAACTGATATGGTAGTGAATGTATGTGGGAAGAAGTTTGAGAACTGAAGACATATTAGATATTAGTTATCAAGGGCTGCATTCATTTGCCTGCACACGCATAGGATTGTAATCTAGTGATATAAGTAGCGGACGCTCATACGTGTTGCGCTGTGTTTGCTCTCATGGCTTGAGAACCACGCAGCTGATACTTGGTGTGCCTCTAATCGTCCTTTCATGAAAATAACTTTTATATCTAGGTCCAAAGTATGAGGACCCGATCGTAGATAATTTCATATAAATGGGTGTCGCATTCCGAAGCGTTTTACAAGCGAGCTGATATCAGGCAAACAAACTTGACATCCACAAACTGCTGCCATGGTTACTGATGAAAGGAAGATGGAAGAGATTAACCTTCCTTGTTACCCTCGTTACTTGCAAACTCTTGCCCGTAAACAACCAAGTCATTATATAATTCGACACTCTTCTTTAAATCCCTCTTTTTCCCGACACCTAATATTGAATTCAAAAAACGTTCCTTTTCTCTCACTGCACCTAAAATATAAAATAGGTTACCAATTAATTTCCAAGCTTTAACAACCTTAGAACATTAAAAAATACAATCCATTTAATCGCACTGTAAGCGCAATAAAATTACTGGAACATGTATATTTGAAAGCTCTTTTCATATTAGCGTTATTTTTGTTTTCTTCGTTTTTGTTTTTGTCAAATTCTGATGTCATGTTTTTGTACTTGGTATTGTGTTCTTTCTGGAATTTCATAAAGAATTACATCATTTAACTATGCTAATCTATCAAAATCTATTTTGATAACTGCAAGATGTCATGGACGTGTATTGCATTGATATGTAGATTTTTATGTTATGTATCTCACCATTTCTTAGTGTACAGGGCCCTTTTGTAAAGCAGACCCCAGGCTCTGAAAAGACTGTACCCTGTTTTTAAATAAAACTAATTAAATAAATAAATGAATTAATAAATCAACCCTCCCAGCACATTGGGTGCATGATTTGTATGATACGTCAATGATGGGCTCTTTCTGGTTTGGTATTGAGAGAGTAAAGGAAGTGAGAATGAGATAAAGAGAAGAAAACATACACACAATGCACAATAACTTTACCCGATGTTAACAATCCTTGAGTGCTTTTACGCACGCAGACTGTTGCATAATACATGTACTGCAAAGCTCTTGATTCATATGCAATTGTTGTTCTGTACAACGGGTGATATGATGACATTTACTAGTTAATCTACAACGGAGAAACAATCAGTATGGATGGCCTCTGTCTTCACGCCTTGGCCATGTGCGCCCACCGATGCAATTACGATGCATGAAATAAGGATCAGCTCAAATCAGTTGGGAGCGTTTGCATAATGCTCTCACTTTGCTAAAAAACATTTCGAATAAATCATTTGAAATTGAAACCGAATCTCCATGTCCTTTTGTCTGCCCCATGTTCTCCCTATCTTGCAGTGTATGCGTACGTGTTGTACTACCTGCATGCATAATTATAGCAACCATGCTGCAATTTTTTGAATTAGCGATTGGGCAACTTCGCTAAATCAAGTAAGCCCATTGCTTTTCGATAATATAAAATATTTTGAAATCGCCAATGAGTGACATAAAGCAATTAATCTATGTGCTACTGTGACCTGGTAAAACTATTACCGAACCTGGATCGGAATTACCATTAAATTTTGTTACTGTGATGTAACATTAGACCTTTGAATGTATTATATGTAATGTTGGTTAAAGGTACCTCCTACTCACACAAGCCTTGTGTTTTTTTCTGGAGGTCACCGTCATCTGTGATATTTCTGAAGTGTATTGTTTTGTATTTTGATGTTTTTTTACTTTGATGAAAATAAATTGAATTGAATACCTGATGCTTTAGCTGATGGTATTGGTAACTTCAACCCACTGAGGTAGCCTACTACTACTAGTTGTTTAGTATTTCTCTCTTCTCCAACCTATCTTTCATCTTTCTCTCACTTCCGCCTTCTTCCATTTTCCTGTTGTTTCCCTTTTACTCTTCTTCTTGTGGTTTCATGTTTCTGTCATTCTTTCATTAAAGTATGATTTAACTTATTCATTTATTCATTCATTCGTTCATCCCCCAGGATTTCCGCCCATGGCATAGGGTAGAGTAGGTCCATTCGATCAGTTACAAAACTGCTTTACAAAGGCCCCCTGCACCTGAACATCTTAACAGGCCATCTCTCCGATACATCCGAGAAATGCCACTGAACAAAACGTATAAACAACGTGAAGTACATACGAGCATGTATGATGAGATCATCTAGTGAATACAGTGCGTAAACAGTGACGCACTATGCATATTTCTAATTTGTTTTTCTTCCTTCCATCTCTATTCCTTCGCGGCTTCCATCAGCACGATGTGGGGCCTACAAGCTCTGTGATGTGATTGATCAGCCTTAGATCAATCTTATATTAATCGGAACACAATCTCCCTTTCATCATGAAGACACCTCGTCATCATTCTTGCAGAGGTTGAAGACGATCAATCTCAAATTGAAATTTACAGTTTACATAGGATTTTGCCATGGCCATTTATTGATCATTGATTTATACGGTGCATCATTTCCAGTAATCCTATCAAATTTACCATCCACCATACTCCGACGTCTGGGGTAAAGGTGCAAGTGTATGCAATAACCCTGCACCTAAGGTTTCTTACAAAACTATTCACATGAACATAACTATTAATGTGATATAGTATAGTGCACATTGATTTACTTCGTCAATGTGTGGAAGTTTGATACATGCATCTTAATTTAGATCAGAATACACATTTCAGTACTCACATGAATTATGCATTCCGCATTATCACAGAAACATCTTTCAAGTGGAACTGGCTGAAATGTATCATGTATTGTTTGTTATTTGTTATCTTTGAACGTTCACGATATAATACGTAATCTTAAGAAATCATTAAAATTTGATGATGTACAAAAACTCTATCAGCTGCTAGTTAAATGTTTACTTTCTACAGGTTTATGTCTCAATAAACCTTTCCAATTTAATATAAGTTCATGATCAGATGATTAAAAGTCCAGTGATTGAAGTGAATCAAGTTGTGTTTTGTGATCGCGCACGGCACCGTCAGGAGCAAGTATGTGCTAAGCCCGTGTCGTGTCAGGAGAAAGCGATGTGCAAAGCCAGTGTCGTGTCAGGAGAAAGCGATGTGCTAAGCCAGTGTCGTGTCAGGAGAAAGCGATGTGCTAAGCCAGTGTCGTGTCAGGAGAAAGCGATGTGCTAAGCCAGTGTCGTGTCAGGAGAAGGCGATGTGCTAAGCCAGTGTCGTGTCAGGAGAAAGCGATGTGCTAAACCAGTGTCGTGTCAGGAGAAAGCGATGTGCTAAGCCAGTGTCGTGTCAGGAGAAAGCGATGTGCTAAGCCAGTGTCGTGTCAGGAGAAAGCGATGTGCTAAGCCAGTGTCGTGTCAGGAGAAAGCGATGTGCTACATTTACTGTGTAAAACTGCATTAATGGTGTATTTAGAGTTAACCAACCGGTGGCCTCGAACAGGAACGACGTGAATTATATATAACGGGTATACACTGAATACAAATCATTGCATGACTTATCCCAGATCCTTTATCCGTATAATTTATCCCTAATCCCTAATCCTTATCCCTAATCTCTAATCCCTTATCCATAATCTCTCATCCCTTATTCTAATCCATGCTCCATAAGCCCTTATTCCATATCTGATATCCCTGATCTTAATATCTCTGACCCTTTTCCCCACTTTTACTGTCTCTCTCTCTCCCTCTCTTTCTTTATTTTCTCCCCCCTCTCTCTCTCTTTATCCCTCTCTCTGTATGTCTGTCTGTCTGTCTGTCTCTCTGTCTCTGTCTCTCTATCACTCTCTCCTCCCACTCCCTAGCTCTTTATCTCTCACTTACTCTACCCCCCCCCCCTTCATTCTCACACTATAGTAATTAGTGTTGAAGTAGGCAGATGCTAGCTTGTCTTATTTCCTATTACTAGAACTTGAATGGTCTTGGGTCATGTGGGTGATGCACATTTCATCAGCATTATACTTGAAAAACATACATGTACGTACGGAAAATACAGCTTTAATATCAAATTCCATTAGGTTGGGTTCGCAAAACGCGTAACGATCTGTGCTTAGCCACGAGACAGGCGTGGGATCACAAGCTCGAATATATCGTTGTCATGGTTATGTCTAATTGCACGCTGAACATGTTTTCCCACCCTTCATTTCTAGTCCTATTTCGCTCAAGTTCCCGCTGCTCCGTCCGTCTGCGTCGTCTGGTAAGTCGTTAAGTGCCAGGTGCTTATTTGCTCACAAGTATTGCACATCAATCCCGTAGAGCCACATTCTACCTGGTAGAAATAAGCTTAACGTCTTGTTGGTGGAAAAAAACGCCTTTCTATTACGGTGAGGTATTCCCCCCTGAAGCAAGTCATTAACGATGCAAGACCCTTCCAACCATTCAACGATAAATCGTCTGAAAAACTTGCTCGACCTACGTCAGCCGTAATTTGTGAGGGGTTTTTTTTTCCGAATCATTTGGCCGCGTTATAATAGATGTAGATTGGGGTGATCCGGGCATTTATCCCTCGTCCTGAGGAAATAACTTTAATGACTGGAATGAGGATTGCTCAGAGGGCTAGCAAGAAGAACCCGTTCTGTTCGGTTGACATGATGGATAAAAAGTTTAACTCATCATACGCCACATGACACTCGATTCTCAAATCACATAGAGGTGATTTTATCCTGACACGGGAAGGATTAATGATGCCATGTTCATTCCTGACGAGAAGTGAGAATAGAAAGATAACCTACATTTCGGCAAGAAAACGAGAGATGTGAATAATGGAGAAGATAAAGAGGAGGAGGTTGAAGAGAAGGCCGGGGGGGGGGGGGGGGGGGGCTAAGAAGGTGATAAAGGAGACAGAGATAAAATCTTAAAGGAGGAGAGAATTGTGGGTGGTTCCTCATTGACTGTGTGTTATAAATACGTAGTCTTAAAATATACATTTTCAGATAATTATACTAATAATGCAGAGAATAAGTTAAAGGGCATTTACTGTACTGGGAAGTCAAAAGATGATCGTGAGCAATCTTCTTGTCAATGATCTTAACTTCAGGTATTGTCCATTTTAGAAACTTGCTGCAAATTATTCTCCCTCAAATGATCCATATTTGGAGTAATTAGTGATTAAATCACAGATCATCAAAATGTTCGGGCTGAACAATCCTAGGATTTGAGATTTAATAACTAACTATTCCTAATTTAAATCATTTGAGGGCAAATAACTTTCAGCAAAGTTTCTAAAATGGACAATACATGAAGTTAAGACCATTGACAAGAAGATTGCTCATGATCACCTTTTGAAGGCTTGTTTATCAGTACAGTATATTCCCTTTTATCATATAATTGTATTTGTATAGAAAAACTAAGATGTTTCGAGAGAAAAAGTAGTTATTATGATATTAACCCTCAACATGCCACTTGTGGATGATTTCACCATTATTACACACAGATCCAATAGAGCAGCAGTTTGTCTGACAAACAAAGTGTTAAGAAACATGATCATTGCGATATAAATGTATTAAGTAGTTAATTAGCCTGTTATAATTCAAGCGGGTCTGTATTACTGCACTACAAATTGCATTATGGGTAAGGAAACTGGCCAGGTATGAGTACTTTAGGACTCGAGATGGCGCTATTAGTCCGTATCTGCTTTAAAGGAAATCAAAACAAACTTTATCCTTAAAAGGGTTTTATGCAGTGGATCATGCTGGTAGAGGAAGAAGAGATGGGAAAAGTGGAAAGATACAAAATTACATACATCAAGATGTGGATTCATTCAAACATAAATATATAAAGAGATACATAGAGAGAGAAAAAAAAGTGTATATAAATTTAGAGAGAGTGAGGAAGGGAAGGAGAGAGAGAGAGAGAGAGAGAGAGAGAGAGAGAGAGAGAGAGGGGGGGGGGGCTTGGATAGCGATATGGATAAAGAGAAAGAGATAAAAAGGAAAACATTTGGGGAAAGAACAAGAGAGAGAGAGAGAGAGAGAGAGAGAGAGAGAGAGAACAAAATTTAGTATAATGCCATATAAAAAGGATAAACGGTGAAGGAGATGGTAAGAATGAGAGAGATTAAGTGGGTGGTGTGTGTGTGTGGGGGGGGGGGGGCAGCTATGGTAGACTGAGAGAAGGCAGTGCCGTAGATGGCGGTAGTCACAAACACTGACGCATGCTGATTTACCCACTTCCTTGTAAAGTGTATTTTGAGAGACTAGCCTAGACTAAGCAAACTCAAACAGTGACTTGGCAGAATTTTGAAGAGCGTTCTCGTCGGTTGAAAACGAGACATGTGTTGTTTCTTGCTGCCAAGTTCTGCCTTTGATGGTCCACGCCTGCGTTCATACCCCAAGGCCTACGTGTTAATAATTGGACATAACAAATCAAGAACCAAACATGCTTATAAGCAATGATAACGAATCCATCCATATTTTTGTCACAGGTACAGTAGCTTTACAATTCAATTATCTTTTCCTCATAAAACTTAAAAGGCAAGTCAGAAGGAGCTTGTGCGACTTCGTTAAGACCCCATTAATCAAATCTGGGACCTACTGACCTGGATCAATAGTGACCATGCTCAAAGATGCACAACTGGTTTTATATGAATATTCAAAGAATAATGTCATATTTGACAGACTATATGGGGGCACTCCCTCCCAAACCGTGCAGTAGGTATTAAACACAACTTTTGACACTTTTGAAAATTGATTTAGGTCACAACTAAATCAATTATATCAACATATCATAATGTCAAGGGATGTCAGTTTTAGTAATAATCTTATAAATATTGAATGAGATTTTTCAACAAATTTGGATCTAAAACAATGTGTGTATCAGATGGTTAATTCAGAAGAAAATAATGGCCATTTCCCATCACAAATGTCAACCCACAACTTCTTTTCTGCAAGAATCAGAGAGGTGTAAGGAATGGAGTCAGCACGAAGTGTAATTTATTCCTACAGCAGTCGTGTGCATTGATGTCACAATGGAATATTTTAAGCGTTTGGCTCTTTGATCGAGGGAGATCCGCCGCCAAACAAGCATGACAAAATGTAGGATGCATTTTGAGGAATATATATTCTGTATGCGCAGAAGATTTCAGAACCACTACATGAACTGAAGTGCACGTGCAGTAGTATTAATTCATATAAAGATACGATTCTGTGAATTTCAGATTATATTGTTGCTTCGTTTTTGTGGTAAAATGAGAATACTGTAGAAAACATGCCAGAGAAATGCCTCCATATCACACATTTCCAAATCATATTTCCTTAAAAATATCTTGTAAATCGTTTATTGAGTGTTTCATCTTTCATGGAAACAACCTCAATTTCGTGTGCGGAGGTGTCCGAAAAAGTTACGGACCAAATTCTTTCTACAATTTTTTCAAAGTTTCCCTTCGCTTACCCCAAAACTAATTCACAGTGTGTGTAAAAAGATCAGCAACGAGCTCCCAGCGAAGGCTGAACGGTTGGCATACTTCTCAAAACAGATTTTCTTTTGTTATTCAGAGGAAGGCACTACCTAATTAGAAATACAGCTAGTTGTTTAAAACACCTGAATGTCTTGGATTTTTATGAGGCGGCGGACCTCATAGATTAAAGGAAGTCTATCCGAGCGCAGTCCATCCATGATAGGTCCATGCAAGAATCATCATGCATTTTCATGACACTGGGATGACAGGTGCTAGTGGATAGACAGGTCTGATTAAGACAACAATAGTGATTGCAATGAGCACAACAATCATGTTGAGCATTTTGAGCATCCTGCTATTATACACCTGTTCTGAATGTGTTATTTTCTCCTCTAAAGTTCCCTTTCCTTCGCTTCGTGTTGTCATGACGGTAACTATGCTAGGTCAGGCAGACCGAGTGCTGCTCTACACAGCAAAATACTTTTGAAAAATGATTAAGAATCAGTTACAAACTGAATAAAGCTGAAATTGACACATCATAAGGTCAAGGGATGTCATTTTGCTTAGACCTGTTTTGTGACATTTATTTGATCACTTTTGAACAAAATTGGATCTGAAAATTTGTATGTATTAA
Organism: Arbacia lixula; assembly: GCA_963669155.1. Taxonomy (NCBI): domain Eukaryota; kingdom Metazoa; phylum Echinodermata; class Echinoidea; order Arbacioida; family Arbaciidae; genus Arbacia; species Arbacia lixula. The sequence goes on from OZ022592.1 coordinate 3,707,779, forward strand.
ATAATTTATTCAAACACAGCAAAGGTCATTGTGTATCACACACGCCAACCGCAACTTCTTTTCTGCCAGAAGCATTATACATTATTAATGACGCTGTCGTGGCAGTTGCTAGTGGATTAACAGGTATAATACACAATGGTCATTGTTGTGTCCTGAATTAATCATCTCATACACACAAATCCTGAGGTCCCAATTTGTCAAAAAGTTCAAATCTCCTTAAAATATTCCAAGGATCATTACAAGAAAGGTAATCGATGTTTTTTTAATCCCTAGTATAAATGTATAAGATTTGTACACTAGAGGTTCCGTATCGAATGATCAACGTATCTACATCTCACAGATGTGCATGACATTTGGCGTACTAAGGTCAATGAAGGTGTTGGTTCAGGCACTGAGACAGAATCATTTGAACATAGTGCGTCTCATACATGATTGAACTTGAATTTAGGCACCATTGATGTTAGAACCCCCCCCCCCCCCCCTCCTCTCGCTCTCCCTCTCTCTCTCTCTGTCTCTCTCTCTCTCCTCTCTCTCTCTCTGTCTCTCTCTCTCTCTCTCTCTGTCTCTCTCTCTCTCTCTCTCTCTCTCCCTCTCTCCTCCTCTCTGTCTCCTAATACCTCCCACTTCTATCTTTATCTTTCTCTCTTTCCCTCTATTCATTTCGCCCTTATTCTCTATCTTTATCCCACTAATTCCCTCCTCTCACGCTCTATTGTTCTCCCTCTCTATCTTTCCATCTCTCCCTCTCTCTCTCTCTCTCTCTCAGTCTCTCTTCCTGTTTCTCTCCCCTCCTTCTTCATTCCAGCCAACCCACGTTCTCTCTCTTCCTCTCTCTTTCGCGCGCTCTCTCTCTCTCTCTCTCTCTTTCTCTCTCTCTCTCTCTTCCTCTCTCTCTCCCCCTCTCTCTCTCTCTTTCTCTCTCTCTCTTTCTCTCTCTATCTCTCTCTCTCTCTCTCTCTTTCTTTCTTTCTCTCCCCCTTCTCTCTACATCCTTCTCTTTTTCCGCATCCCAGCTAGTCC